>CM051235.1:412276359-413476359 GCA_027917425.1 Gastrophryne carolinensis
TCATACGCAAGCAGAGAAACTCAGGCTGCAACAGGCCTATTTAGTTTACATGGTTGGGGTAGGTTATCTTACAAATTGGGATACCCCACTGTATATGAAACCGAATATAAATGCACACCCAAAAGTGGACACTCAGCCTCCAAGAGGCCTGCTTAGTTTAAATAAGAGAGCTGCTTAGTATGGTAGGTAGGTTATGTTATGTTACAGAATGGGATGCCCCAAGCAGACTTGAGATCAGTATATATGCACACAGCAGCAGTGTGTTAGCAGGCTCATACAGGCCAAATTTCTTTAAATAACTGTGCAGCTTACAGTTAATGCAGAGGCTAATGGTATGTTACAGAATGGGATGCCCCAAGCTGACTTGAGATCAGTATATATGCACACAGCAGCAGTGTGTTAGCAGGCTCATACAGGCCAAATTTCTTTAAATAAATGTGCAGCTTACAGTAAATGCAGAGGCTAATGGTATGTTACAGAATGGGATGCCCCAAAGCTGACTTGAGATCAGTATATATGCACACAGCAGCAGTGTGTTAGCAGGCTCATACAGGCCAAATTTCTTTAAATAAATGTGCAGCTTACAGTTAATGCAGAGGCTAATGGTATGTTACAGAATGGGATGCCCCAAGCAGACTTGAGATCAGTATATATGCACACAGCAGCAGTGTGTTAGCAGGCTCATACAGGCCAAATTTCTTTAAATAAATGTGCAGCTTACAGTAAATGCAGAGGCTAATGGTATGTTACAGAATGGGATGCCCCAGAGCTGACTTGAGATCAGTATATATGCACACAGCAGCAGTGTGTTAGCAGGCTCATACAGGCCAAATTTCTTTAAATAACTGTGCAGCTTACAGTTAATGCAGAGGCTAATGGTATGTTACAGAATGGGATGCCCCAAAAGCTGACTTGAGATCAGTATATATGCACACAGCAGCAGTGTGTTAGCAGGCTCATACAGGCCAAATTTCTTTAAATAAATGTGCAGCTTACAGTAAATGCAGAGGCTAATGGTATGTTACAGAATGGGATGCCCCAAAGCTGACTTGAGATCAGTATATATGCACACAGCAGCAGTGTGTTAGCAGGCTCATACAGGCCAAATTTCTTTAAATAAATGTGCAGCTTACAGTTAATGCAGAGGCTAATGGTATGTTACAGAATGGGATGCCCCAAGCAGACTTGAGATCAGTATATATGCACACAGCAGCAGTGTGTTAGCAGGCTCATACAGGCCAAATTTCTTTAAATAAATGTGCAGCTTACAGTAAATGCAGAGGCTAATGGTATGTTACAGAATGGGATGCCCCAAGCTGACTTGAGATCAGTATATATGCACACAGCAGCAGTGTGTTAGCAGGCTCATACAGGCCAAATTTCTTTAAATAACTGTGCAGCTTACAGTTAATGCAGAGGCTAATGGTATGTTACAGAATGGGATGCCCCAAAGCTGACTTGAGATCAGTATATATGCACACAGCAGCAGTGTGTTAGCAGGCTCATACAGGCCAAATTTCTTTAAATAAATGTGCAGCTTACAGTAAATGCAGAGGCTAATGGTATGTTACAGAATGGGATGCCCCAAAGCTGACTTGAGATCAGTATATATGCACACAGCAGCAGTGTGTTAGCAGGCTCATACAGGCCAAATTTCTTTAAATAACTGTGCAGCTTACAGTTAATGCAGAGGCTAATGGTATGTTACAGAATGGGATGCCCCAAGCAGACTTGAGATCAGTATATATGCACACAGCAGCAGTGTGTTAGCAGGCTCATACAGGCCAAATTTCTTTAAATAAATGTGCAGCTTACAGTAAATGCAAAGGCTAATGGTATGTTACAGAATGGGATGCCCCAAAGCTGACTTGAGATCAGTATATATGCACACAGCAGCAGTGTGTTAGCAGGCTCATACAGGCCAAATTTCTTTAAATAACTGTGCAGCTTACAGTTAATGCAGAGGCTAATGGTATGTTACAGAATGGGATGCCCCAAGCAGACTTGAGATCAGTATATATGCACACAGCAGCAGTGTGTTAGCAGGCTCATACAGGCCAAATTTCTTTAAATAAATGTGCAGCTTACAGTAAATGCAAAGGCTAATGGTATGTTACAGAATGGGATGCCCCAAAGCTGACTTGAGATCAGTATATATGCACACAGCAGCAGTGTGTTAGCAGGCTCATACAGGCCAAATTTCTTTAAATAACTGTGCAGCTTACAGTTAATGCAGAGGCTAATGGTATGTTACAGAATGGGATGCCCCAAGCAGACTTGAGATCAGTATATATGCACACAGCAGCAGTGTGTTAGCAGGCTCATACAGGCCAAATTTCTTTAAATAACTGTGCAGCTTACAGTTAATGCAGAGGCTAATGGTATGTTACAGAATGGGATGCCCCAAGCAGACTTGAGATCAGTATATATGCACACAGCAGCAGTGTGTTAGCAGGCTCATACAGGCCAAATTTCTTTAAATAAATGTGCAGCTTACAGTTAATGCAGAGGCTAATGGTATGTTACAGAATGGGATGCCCCAAGCAGACTTGAGATCAGTATATATGCACACAGCAGCAGTGTGTTAGCAGGCTCATACAGGCCAAATTTCTTTAAATAAATGTGCAGCTTACAGTAAATGCAGAGGCTAATGGTATGTTACAGAATGGGATGCCCCAGAGCTGACTTGAGATCAGTATATATGCACACAGCAGCAGTGTGTTAGCAGGCTCATACAGGCCAAATTTCTTTAAATAACTGTGCAGCTTACAGTTAATGCAGAGGCTAATGGTATGTTACAGAATGGGATGCCCCAAAGCTGACTTGAGATCAGTATATATGCACACAGCAGCAGTGTGTTAGCAGGCTCATACAGGCCAAATTTCTTTAAATAAATGTGCAGCTTACAGTAAATGCAGAGGCTAATGGTATGTTACAGAATGGGATGCCCCAAAGCTGACTTGAGATCAGTATATATGCACACAGCAGCAGTGTGTTAGCAGGCTCATACAGGCCAAATTTCTTTAAATAACTGTGCAGCTTACAGTTAATGCAGAGGCTAATGGTATGTTACAGAATGGGATGCCCCAAGCAGACTTGAGATCAGTATATATGCACACAGCAGCAGTGTGTTAGCAGGCTCATACAGGCCAAATTTCTTTAAATAAATGTGCAGCTTACAGTAAATGCAAAGGCTAATGGTATGTTACAGAATGGGATGCCCCAAAGCTGACTTGAGATCAGTATATATGCACACAGCAGCAGTGTGTTAGCAGGCTCATACAGGCCAAATTTCTTTAAATAAATGTGCAGCTTACAGTAAATGCAAAGGCTAATGGTATGTTACAGAATGGGATGCCCCAAAGCTGACTTGAGATCAGTATATATGCACACAGCAGCAGTGTGTTAGCAGGCTCATACAGGCCAAATTTCTTTAAATAACTGTGCAGCTTACAGTAAATGCAGAGGCTAATGGTATGTTACAGAATGGGATGTCCCAAAAACCAGAGAGCACCTGGCAGGCAGCAGTAAGACTATGCACAGCAAAAGTGTCTTTATCATGCCTAATTTCAATTAGAATAGGTGCAAATGGTTAGGTTCTTAAATAGAGGCTGGTGTAGTCACAGAATGGGATGCCCTAAAAACCAGCAGTAAGTACACCTGGCAGGGACAAGTAGTGCTATGCCCAGCAAAAGTGTCTTTATCAGGCCTAATTTCAAATATGATTAGAGCAAATGCTTATATGGTCTTAAACAGAGGCTGCTTTAGTCACAGAATGGGATGCCCCGGGCAGGAATCGAGCTGCCAGGGTACAGTAGTGCTTTGGCCAGCAAAAGTGTCTTTATCAGGCCTAATTTCAAATATGATTAGAGCAAATGCTTATATGGTCTTAAACAGAGGCTGCTTTAGTCACAGAATGGGATGCCCCGGGCAGGAATCGAGCTGCCAGGGTACAGTAGTGCTTTGGCCAGCAAAAGTGTCTTTATCAGGCCTAATTTCAAATATGATTAGAGCAAATGCTTATATGGTCTTAAACAGAGGCTGCTTTAGTCACAGAATGGGATGCCCCGGGCAGGAATCGAGCTGCCAGGGTACAGTAGTGCTTTGGCCAGCAAAAGTGTCTTTATCAGGCCTAATTTCAAATATGATTAGAGCAAATGCTTATATGGTCTTAAACAGAGGCTGCTTTAGTCACAGAATGGGATGCCCCGGGCAGGAATCGAGCTGCCAGGGTACAGTAGTGCTTTGGCCAGCAAAAGTGTCTTTATCAGGCCTAATTTCAAATATGATTAGAGCAAATGCTTATATGGTCTTAAACAGAGGCTGCTTTAGTCACAGAATGGGATGCCCCGGGCAGGAATCGAGCTGCCAGGGTACAGTAGTGCTTTGGCCAGCAAAAGTGTCTTTATCAGGCCTAATTTCAAATATGATTAGAGCAAATGCTTATATGGTCTTAAACAGAGGCTGCTTTAGTCACAGAATGGGATGCCCCGGGCAGGAATCGAGCTGCCAGGGTACAGTAGTGCTTTGGCCAGCAAAAGTGTCTTTATCAGGCCTAATTTCAAATATGATTAGAGCAAATGCTTATATGGTCTTAAACAGAGGCTGCTTTAGTCACAGAATGGGATGCCCCGGGCAGGAATCGAGCTGCCAGGGTACAGTAGTGCTTTGGCCAGCAAAAGTGTCTTTATCAGGCCTAATTTCAAATATGATTAGAGCAAATGCTTATATGGTCTTAAACAGAGGCTGCTTTAGTCACAGAATGGGATGCCCCGGGCAGGAATCGAGCTGCCAGGGTACAGTAGTGCTTTGGCCAGCAAAAGTGTCTTTATCAGGCCTAATTTCAAATATGATTAGAGCAAATGCTTATATGGTCTTAAACAGAGGCTGCTTTAGTCACAGAATGGGATGCCCCGGGCAGGAATCGAGCTGCCAGGGTACAGTAGTGCTTTGGCCAGCAAAAGTGTCTTTATCAGGCCTAATTTCAAATATGATTAGAGCAAATGCTTATATGGTCTTAAACAGAGGCTGCTTTAGTCACAGAATGGGATGCCCCGGGCAGGAATCGAGCTGCCAGGGTACAGTAGTGCTTTGGCCAGCAAAAGTGTCTTTATCAGGCCTAATTTCAAATATGATTAGAGCAAATGCTTATATGGTCTTAAACAGAGGCTGCTTTAGTCACAGAATGGGATGCCCCGGGCAGGAATCGAGCTGCCAGGGTACAGTAGTGCTTTGGCCAGCAAAAGTGTCTTTATCAGGCCTAATTTCAAATATGATTAGAGCAAATGCTTATATGGTCTTAAACAGAGGCTGCTTTAGTCACAGAATGGGATGCCCCGGGCAGGAATCGAGCTGCCAGGGTACAGTAGTGCTTTGGCCAGCAAAAGTGTCTTTATCAGGCCTAATTTCAAATATGATTAGAGCAAATGCTTATATGGTCTTAAACAGAGGCTGCTTTAGTCACAGAATGGGATGCCCCGGGCAGGAATCGAGCTGCCAGGGTACAGTAGTGCTTTGGCCAGCAAAAGTGTCTTTATCAGGCCTAATTTCAAATATGATTAGAGCAAATGCTTATATGGTCTTAAACAGAGGCTGCTTTAGTCACAGAATGGGATGCCCCGGGCAGGAATCGAGCTGCCAGGGTACAGTAGTGCTTTGGCCAGCAAAAGTGTCTTTATCAGGCCTAATTTCAAATATGATTAGAGCAAATGCTTATATGGTCTTAAACAGAGGCTGCTTTAGTCACAGAATGGGATGCCCCGGGCAGGAATCGAGCTGCCAGGGTACAGTAGTGCTTTGGCCAGCAAAAGTGTCTTTATCAGGCCTAATTTCAAATATGATTAGAGCAAATGCTTATATGGTCTTAAACAGAGGCTGCTTTAGTCACAGAATGGGATGCCCCGGGCAGGAATCGAGCTGCCAGGGTACAGTAGTGCTTTGGCCAGCAAAAGTGTCTTTATCAGGCCTAATTTCAAATATGATTAGAGCAAATGCTTATATGGTCTTAAACAGAGGCTGCTTTAGTCACAGAATGGGATGCCCCGGGCAGGAATCGAGCTGCCAGGGTACAGTAGTGCTTTGGCCAGCAAAAGTGTCTTTATCAGGCCTAATTTCAAATATGATTAGAGCAAATGCTTATATGGTCTTAAACAGAGGCTGCTTTAGTCACAGAATGGGATGCCCCGGGCAGGAATCGAGCTGCCAGGGTACAGTAGTGCTTTGGCCAGCAAAAGTGTCTTTATCAGGCCTAATTTCAAATATGATTAGAGCAAATGCTTATATGGTCTTAAACAGAGGCTGCTTTAGTCACAGAATGGGATGCCCCGGGCAGGAATCGAGCTGCCAGGGTACAGTAGTGCTTTGGCCAGCAAAAGTGTCTTTATCAGGCCTAATTTCAAATATGATTAGAGCAAATGCTTATATGGTCTTAAACAGAGGCTGCTTTAGTCACAGAATGGGATGCCCCGGGCAGGAATCGAGCTGCCAGGGTACAGTAGTGCTTTGGCCAGCAAAAGTGTCTTTATCAGGCCTAATTTCAAATATGATTAGAGCAAATGCTTATATGGTCTTAAACAGAGGCTGCTTTAGTCACAGAATGGGATGCCCCGGGCAGGAATCGAGCTGCCAGGGTACAGTAGTGCTTTGGCCAGCAAAAGTGTCTTTATCAGGCCTAATTTCAAATATGATTAGAGCAAATGCTTATATGGTCTTAAACAGAGGCTGCTTTAGTCACAGAATGGGATGCCCCGGGCAGGAATCGAGCTGCCAGGGTACAGTAGTGCTTTGGCCAGCAAAAGTGTCTTTATCAGGCCTAATTTCAAATATGATTAGAGCAAATGCTTATATGGTCTTAAACAGAGGCTGCTTTAGTCACAGAATGGGATGCCCCGGGCAGGAATCGAGCTGCCAGGGTACAGTAGTGCTTTGGCCAGCAAAAGTGTCTTTATCAGGCCTAATTTCAAATATGATTAGAGCAAATGCTTATATGGTCTTAAACAGAGGCTGCTTTAGTCACAGAATGGGATGCCCCGGGCAGGAATCGAGCTGCCAGGGTACAGTAGTGCTTTGGCCAGCAAAAGTGTCTTTATCAGGCCTAATTTCAAATATGATTAGAGCAAATGCTTATATGGTCTTAAACAGAGGCTGCTTTAGTCACAGAATGGGATGCCCCGGGCAGGAATCGAGCTGCCAGGGTACAGTAGTGCTTTGGCCAGCAAAAGTGTCTTTATCAGGCCTAATTTCAAATATGATTAGAGCAAATGCTTATATGGTCTTAAACAGAGGCTGCTTTAGTCACAGAATGGGATGCCCCGGGCAGGAATCGAGCTGCCAGGGTACAGTAGTGCTTTGGCCAGCAAAAGTGTCTTTATCAGGCCTAATTTCAAATATGATTAGAGCAAATGCTTATATGGTCTTAAACAGAGGCTGCTTTAGTCACAGAATGGGATGCCCCGGGCAGGAATCGAGCTGCCAGGGTACAGTAGTGCTTTGGCCAGCAAAAGTGTCTTTATCAGGCCTAATTTCAAATATGATTAGAGCAAATGCTTATATGGTCTTAAACAGAGGCTGCTTTAGTCACAGAATGGGATGCCCCGGGCAGGAATCGAGCTGCCAGGGTACAGTAGTGCTTTGGCCAGCAAAAGTGTCTTTATCAGGCCTAATTTCAAATATGATTAGAGCAAATGCTTATATGGTCTTAAACAGAGGCTGCTTTAGTCACAGAATGGGATGCCCCGGGCAGGAATCGAGCTGCCAGGGTACAGTAGTGCTTTGGCCAGCAAAAGTGTCTTTATCAGGCCTAATTTCAAATATGATTAGAGCAAATGCTTATATGGTCTTAAACAGAGGCTGCTTTAGTCACAGAATGGGATGCCCCGGGCAGGAATCGAGCTGCCAGGGTACAGTAGTGCTTTGGCCAGCAAAAGTGTCTTTATCAGGCCTAATTTCAAATATGATTAGAGCAAATGCTTATATGGTCTTAAACAGAGGCTGCTTTAGTCACAGAATGGGATGCCCCGGGCAGGAATCGAGCTGCCAGGGTACAGTAGTGCTTTGGCCAGCAAAAGTGTCTTTATCAGGCCTAATTTCAAATATGATTAGAGCAAATGCTTATATGGTCTTAAACAGAGGCTGCTTTAGTCACAGAATGGGATGCCCCGGGCAGGAATCGAGCTGCCAGGGTACAGTAGTGCTTTGGCCAGCAAAAGTGTCTTTATCAGGCCTAATTTCAAATATGATTAGAGCAAATGCTTATATGGTCTTAAACAGAGGCTGCTTTAGTCACAGAATGGGATGCCCCGGGCAGGAATCGAGCTGCCAGGGTACAGTAGTGCTTTGGCCAGCAAAAGTGTCTTTATCAGGCCTAATTTCAAATATGATTAGAGCAAATGCTTATATGGTCTTAAACAGAGGCTGCTTTAGTCACAGAATGGGATGCCCCGGGCAGGAATCGAGCTGCCAGGGTACAGTAGTGCTTTGGCCAGCAAAAGTGTCTTTATCAGGCCTAATTTCAAATATGATTAGAGCAAATGCTTATATGGTCTTAAACAGAGGCTGCTTTAGTCACAGAATGGGATGCCCCGGGCAGGAATCGAGCTGCCAGGGTACAGTAGTGCTTTGGCCAGCAAAAGTGTCTTTATCAGGCCTAATTTCAAATATGATTAGAGCAAATGCTTATATGGTCTTAAACAGAGGCTGCTTTAGTCACAGAATGGGATGCCCCGGGCAGGAATCGAGCTGCCAGGGTACAGTAGTGCTTTGGCCAGCAAAAGTGTCTTTATCAGGCCTAATTTCAAATATGATTAGAGCAAATGCTTATATGGTCTTAAACAGAGGCTGCTTTAGTCACAGAATGGGATGCCCCGGGCAGGAATCGAGCTGCCAGGGTACAGTAGTGCTTTGGCCAGCAAAAGTGTCTTTATCAGGCCTAATTTCAAATATGATTAGAGCAAATGCTTATATGGTCTTAAACAGAGGCTGCTTTAGTCACAGAATGGGATGCCCCGGGCAGGAATCGAGCTGCCAGGGTACAGTAGTGCTTTGGCCAGCAAAAGTGTCTTTATCAGGCCTAATTTCAAATATGATTAGAGCAAATGCTTATATGGTCTTAAACAGAGGCTGCTTTAGTCACAGAATGGGATGCCCCGGGCAGGAATCGAGCTGCCAGGGTACAGTAGTGCTTTGGCCAGCAAAAGTGTCTTTATCAGGCCTAATTTCAAATATGATTAGAGCAAATGCTTATATGGTCTTAAACAGAGGCTGCTTTAGTCACAGAATGGGATGCCCCGGGCAGGAATCGAGCTGCCAGGGTACAGTAGTGCTTTGGCCAGCAAAAGTGTCTTTATCAGGCCTAATTTCAAATATGATTAGAGCAAATGCTTATATGGTCTTAAACAGAGGCTGCTTTAGTCACAGAATGGGATGCCCCGGGCAGGAATCGAGCTGCCAGGGTACAGTAGTGCTTTGGCCAGCAAAAGTGTCTTTATCAGGCCTAATTTCAAATATGATTAGAGCAAATGCTTATATGGTCTTAAACAGAGGCTGCTTTAGTCACAGAATGGGATGCCCCGGGCAGGAATCGAGCTGCCAGGGTACAGTAGTGCTTTGGCCAGCAAAAGTGTCTTTATCAGGCCTAATTTCAAATATGATTAGAGCAAATGCTTATATGGTCTTAAACAGAGGCTGCTTTAGTCACAGAATGGGATGCCCCGGGCAGGAATCGAGCTGCCAGGGTACAGTAGTGCTTTGGCCAGCAAAAGTGTCTTTATCAGGCCTAATTTCAAATATGATTAGAGCAAATGCTTATATGGTCTTAAACAGAGGCTGCTTTAGTCACAGAATGGGATGCCCCGGGCAGGAATCGAGCTGCCAGGGTACAGTAGTGCTTTGGCCAGCAAAAGTGTCTTTATCAGGCCTAATTTCAAATATGATTAGAGCAAATGCTTATATGGTCTTAAACAGAGGCTGCTTTAGTCACAGAATGGGATGCCCCGGGCAGGAATCGAGCTGCCAGGGTACAGTAGTGCTTTGGCCAGCAAAAGTGTCTTTATCAGGCCTAATTTCAAATATGATTAGAGCAAATGCTTATATGGTCTTAAACAGAGGCTGCTTTAGTCACAGAATGGGATGCCCCGGGCAGGAATCGAGCTGCCAGGGTACAGTAGTGCTTTGGCCAGCAAAAGTGTCTTTATCAGGCCTAATTTCAAATATGATTAGAGCAAATGCTTATATGGTCTTAAACAGAGGCTGCTTTAGTCACAGAATGGGATGCCCCGGGCAGGAATCGAGCTGCCAGGGTACAGTAGTGCTTTGGCCAGCAAAAGTGTCTTTATCAGGCCTAATTTCAAATATGATTAGAGCAAATGCTTATATGGTCTTAAACAGAGGCTGCTTTAGTCACAGAATGGGATGCCCCGGGCAGGAATCGAGCTGCCAGGGTACAGTAGTGCTTTGGCCAGCAAAAGTGTCTTTATCAGGCCTAATTTCAAATATGATTAGAGCAAATGCTTATATGGTCTTAAACAGAGGCTGCTTTAGTCACAGAATGGGATGCCCCGGGCAGGAATCGAGCTGCCAGGGTACAGTAGTGCTTTGGCCAGCAAAAGTGTCTTTATCAGGCCTAATTTCAAATATGATTAGAGCAAATGCTTATATGGTCTTAAACAGAGGCTGCTTTAGTCACAGAATGGGATGCCCCGGGCAGGAATCGAGCTGCCAGGGTACAGTAGTGCTTTGGCCAGCAAAAGTGTCTTTATCAGGCCTAATTTCAAATATGATTAGAGCAAATGCTTATATGGTCTTAAACAGAGGCTGCTTTAGTCACAGAATGGGATGCCCCGGGCAGGAATCGAGCTGCCAGGGTACAGTAGTGCTTTGGCCAGCAAAAGTGTCTTTATCAGGCCTAATTTCAAATATGATTAGAGCAAATGCTTATATGGTCTTAAACAGAGGCTGCTTTAGTCACAGAATGGGATGCCCCGGGCAGGAATCGAGCTGCCAGGGTACAGTAGTGCTTTGGCCAGCAAAAGTGTCTTTATCAGGCCTAATTTCAAATATGATTAGAGCAAATGCTTATATGGTCTTAAACAGAGGCTGCTTTAGTCACAGAATGGGATGCCCCGGGCAGGAATCGAGCTGCCAGGGTACAGTAGTGCTTTGGCCAGCAAAAGTGTCTTTATCAGGCCTAATTTCAAATATGATTAGAGCAAATGCTTATATGGTCTTAAACAGAGGCTGCTTTAGTCACAGAATGGGATGCCCCGGGCAGGAATCGAGCTGCCAGGGTACAGTAGTGCTTTGGCCAGCAAAAGTGTCTTTATCAGGCCTAATTTCAAATATGATTAGAGCAAATGCTTATATGGTCTTAAACAGAGGCTGCTTTAGTCACAGAATGGGATGCCCCGGGCAGGAATCGAGCTGCCAGGGTACAGTAGTGCTTTGGCCAGCAAAAGTGTCTTTATCAGGCCTAATTTCAAATATGATTAGAGCAAATGCTTATATGGTCTTAAACAGAGGCTGCTTTAGTCACAGAATGGGATGCCCCGGGCAGGAATCGAGCTGCCAGGGTACAGTAGTGCTTTGGCCAGCAAAAGTGTCTTTATCAGGCCTAATTTCAAATATGATTAGAGCAAATGCTTATATGGTCTTAAACAGAGGCTGCTTTAGTCACAGAATGGGATGCCTCACAGCAGACTTAAGATCAGTTCAGTATATATGCACAGTTAGTTACTATAAGCAGCCTGAAAACGCTAACAAAGGCTGGATGAAAAAAAAAAAATGTCCCTGTCAGCCAGTTCCGTTTTTCCTACCTTTCCCTGGCTTTCTGTCTGTCTCCTGTCTGTCTCCTGCCTGTCTCCTGCCTGTCTCCTGCCTGTCTCCAGCCTGTCCCTGTCTGTCCCTGTCTGTCCCTGTCTCCAGCCTGTCTCCAGCCTGTCTAACTGCCTCAGCTACACAGCGTTCTGTCTGTCTGTCACGAATGCAATAGAGAAATGAGGAAAAGCAAGATGGCCGCCGTTAAATACCGCTGTGTGACGTCACCGGGCTTGCTGGCTGCTGATAGGCTGCATGTGACTGCCCCAGCTTGCACTGGCGCGGGATACATGTCCAGACATGTCCCGCCCGCCATCTTAGAATGCCTGTAATGTAAATGAATGGATGTTAAAGGAAAACTTCGAGTGATCGAATCGCGGGGAAATTCGGATTCGATCCGAATCGAATTTTTCCTGAAATTCGGATCGAATCCGGGTTCGTCCGGATCGATTCGCTCATCCCTATTATCCACCCATAGTGCTAAGGGTCCAACATATAACTCCACTCCTAAAATAAAGGATATTCCAGGCAAAAGTTTAAATTAACCTGATATCTGTGCTACCATATGCCAGAGGCAGCACCTTTCATTCAGTCACTTTATATTTATTAATACGTTCTAGGGCAGAAGAGCATGACTCACCCATGCATGTCTCAATGTGACAGTCCCCTCAGAAGAGAATTCATTTTGGAGACTGAGAGTCAGCAGAAGGGAGCAATTTCTATTGGGTATAAAAGAGAATACAAATTGCTGGTGAATGAAATATGCCACAACTGTCAGCCACATGAGGCAAGCAGTATGCAGCTTAATTTAAAGGCATTTTAAGGCATAGGGCTACACTTGGCAATGTACTAAGATCAAAACAGAACATAACCCGCTATTAAAGGTGAGTTTACCTGCTTTGAGCAGTTCTGGATTGGCAATTACTAGGTTAAGCTACAAATGGCCTCCAGGAAAGAGTGTCATTATTTGTGTTGCCAAGTCTTTTAGGGGCTTCCAGTAAGGTGCTGCACTCTGGCCAGTAAGGGAAGCTGGGTGGGTCTTGCTGGCCAAGTAGCCGGGCCAGTACTGATCCAGTTTACGTGGGCTATAAGGAGGCTGATGAGCCTCAGAGGGTGGCTGATGATTGGCCTGAGGAGAGCCCTCAGCCAGCAGCCGTGTGAGCTGACATGGTGCAGGTGGCATCAGGAGTGGGGCCGGCTAGAGGCCTGCCGCCAAACTGTGTGAGACGGGCAGAGGTGCCCAAGTAACTTTAAGGGAACTGTGAGTAGGCCTGGATGGCCAAATGAACTTGAAGACCTGTGACCACAATCTATTGTGAGGACCTGTGTTTCACATATGTGTATGCTGATGGAAGCCTGTCTATGTTAGAATAATGGATAGAAAAATAAATAATTTGAGTTAACCCCCTCCCCCGTGTATGTGTCTTAGTCCAAGAAGACCCTGAGTTGCTACAAGGGGCTGAAAGGGAAGGAAGTTGACAGGGTGGCTGAAACTGTAAGACCAAGCAACAGACCACTGGTGGCGGAGCCATAGACCACCGGTCGAGTCCTATAATAGTGTCACAGCTCAGTGCCTGTTGCTGTGAGCTGACTGGAAGGGAGAGGGCAGCCACGAGGGGGTAAGCTGCTGAATCAGAGTTTATACATTTTGCCTAGGCAGTCCCTTTAAAGGAGCAGTATCGCGAATTTTTCTTGGTGACATATTTAAATGGAATGTAGGTAGGTGGCGTAAGAATTACAAATGTATAAAAAAATGATGTGTGTGTTGAACAGCTGGAGGCTAATAGCTCATGTTTATGTCTTGTCAGTGTCGCCAGCCGACACTCTTGGCCTGTCCCATGCTGAGGAGAGGGAGATACAAATGTATCAGTTCCATGCTGAGGAGAGGGGTAAACAATGTATCAAAGTCTCAGTTGTTCAGTTCTGGCAGCCGTCCAGCATCAGATAACAACATTGCAACATTGCCTGGCCAGAACTTATATATCTAAAACAGAGAGAAAAGCTCTAGAAGTCATTTAGCTGATTTTGACAGTTTTCCCTTCATGTTGGCTCTGCTGCAGAATCTTTCAGTTGACCATTTTCTCTTTCTTATTTTTCTTTTTTCCATATGATCTTTCTTTCAGCTTTGTGTGTTTTGAGCAAAGCCCAACCCAGGATTTTCACTATCTGGAGTTTTGTTTTGTGCCCCTAGGGGCATCCTGACTTGATATGTGAAATCCCCAAGTTCGCCTGTGAAAACGTACCTTTCCCTGTCCCACAGCGCATGCGCGGGCTCTCATCCAATCAGCTCTGTTTGCACGCAGATGGGGAGCCTGAGCAGTAACCTTCCTGGCCGCCCGGCCTGTCTAAATGACTATCTGCGTGAGCGCCAGAAAAATGGGGGGATCTGTGGTTATCCAGGGGTCGTTTCACACAGTGGGCATCCTGATTCAGAATGGGGTTTTGTTCCACTTTAATACCTTTAGATTTTCCTGCACAGTTATTCAAAGAAGAATTTCAGTCATTTTCAGTCAGTTTAGTTTATTTTGTATAGATTTTACACATTTGAGTCACCTGGTCTCATAACAAAAGCAGCAGCTCACACACACACAGCCGTTACAGTGTCAGCCTCTGAGGTAAAGTGTTGCTAGGAGACCAGTGGGCTAAATGAAGCAGCTCACTAAATACAACCAGCAGATCCCCCTATTCAGCAAATGGACTGAGCCATTTTAATTATACAATTTAAAAGAGAGGCATATATTTTTTTCTATCGCCAGATTATTCATACACATGTTATAAGCTATTGTGTGGCTATTTACTTTTTTATGTTTTTTAATGCAAATTTCGCGATACTGCTCCTTTAAGGGTGCCACATATCATCCAACAGTGCCTTGACCACCCATAGTGCCTAAGGGTACATTTGACCCTCTAATGGGTGTGAATATCTCCAAGAACACCCCAACTTTACCCTGGGACCAACCATTATTGCTCAAAGGCCCCAAATAAAATGTGCCAGCTTTAAAATACATATATAGAAAAAAAGGTGGCATTGAGCAATAATGGTCACACTGTCTGGATTGCACTTACAGCAGGTAATCGTATGGGCCCCATACCGAAGATATGCCTTTACTGCCCTGATGGCAGCCCTGTATGTCTGGAGCAGCCAAATTATAAATAAGGGTCCTTTTCCTGACCTCAGCACTGCTCTGTCTGAGCAAAGCACAGCTATAACCTGCCCCACTGTACTTTTGACCCCTTGCGATGCTTCTGAGGCAAGATGGCGGGGCCCATATCCTAGAGTCCTGAACAAAGTTGCAGCCCAGCTGGGGAAAGAATAATAAGTTAGTGACTAAAAACGTAAAATAGATTATGTAGATGCTGGAGAATAGATTTTTAAAGGTTTGGGCTTTTCATTAAATGATGCTGAAGGTTCAGTTTAAAGTGGATCAACACCCAGGATTTTGACTATCCTGGGTATTGGTCCACTTCCGCGGGGCACCCCGATCGTGGGTTCCCCGCTGTGTGAAACCCCCCAGAAAGCCCTGAAAACTCACCTGACCCCGCTCTCACGTGACTCGCTCGTCCAAAGTGGGCGCGGCCTGCACCAAGTCGGTGCAGGCCACGCCCACCTGCTGCCCTGACCTGGGTGCTCGCATGTGCCCCAAGCAGAAGAAGCAGCAGATGGAGGAGCGGCGGGGGCACTGTCTCTGGCCCCGCCGCTGTCATCACTGTCGTTTTTTTCATCTTTTTTATACATAATAGGCCTGATTTATCAAGCACTTCTGCCAAACTGCAAGAAAAACATTTATTAAAACTATAAATTATATTTTGCGCTACTCTAATTTGCTTCATAAATCAGCCCAATATGTATTATATTTAAACCCGACTTGTGCTTTATGTCAACATTTATTATATGTGCAGTGAAAGGAAATATTGTGAAAAAAACATTAAAGAGGAACATTGGACCAAATTAAAAGGGGCTGATCCCTCCCCCATTGGCCCCTAATTACCTTTTGGATGTCGCAGCTACATGCTGCGGCCACATTCGGCTGCTTCAGTGCCCGATCCTCACTCCGCCGTCCTCTTAGCCGCCTGTTAATGACAAGCACGCCCTTAACCTTGCTTGCCAATGTCCAACAGCGATCTTGCAGCTCAGTGAAGCCTCACTGGATTTTGGGCAGCCCCATTGCATCCCATTCATAGACACTGAGCAGGCGCGAGATCGGGGGCCGTGCACAGTGCGTGATGGAATGCAAGATGGCGCCGCCTGTCAAGGCCACTGGAAACTGAGGGACCTAGAAGATGGATCCCTTGGTGAGGTGAGTGCATAATACCTTAAGCTAAAACCAGAGGGGGGGAAGCCGATTGGTGAGAATTAAAACCTCCCCCGATATTCCTCTTGAAATTGTTATTCAGGTTCTTTCTCATGTACAAGTCTGGGGCCTTTATCTTGGAATGACCTTGTAGCCTTACAGAGAGTGTAGCGAGAAAGCTATTGTAGTATGTCATGACTTGATGCTTCAGCTTAGCAATGTGAAATGCATTTACTACTAATTACTGAAAGAGGACCTTTCTTAGGATGTGTACTGTATATGATGTAAGTAGAATATATTTTTCTTGATGCAGTGTTTGTTTTGTTTTCTAGGTATACAAGAGTTTCCCGATAATATAAAATGCTGTAAATGTTTATCAATAGTAGAAGCCAGCGTCAATCCCATATCAAAGTAAGTGATTTACATCCAAAACATGACACGGAATGCCATAGACAGATAGTTCTAGGAGAGATAGCAAATGTCTGCCAGCTCTCCTTTATAAGACCAACTCAGTCCTTACATAGAGAAGAGAACACCCCCCCCCCCACATATCATTGATTTTCACCCAAAGAATTAATGGGCACCATTTTTGATTTGCGCCGTTTAGCCTCTTTCTGGTTGCTGTAGCGCCATGATTTGGGCACCGGCATCTCTCTCTTTATTGGCGCTGCTATTTGGACAGAATGGTGCTGGAAGTCACAGCACCCCAACTTATTACTTTGATTGCTGCACTAGGTATTGGCCGGCCCGTGTCAGCACCTGCTAGACTCAATTGTCGATTATAACAGAGCCAGTCAGCACCATTTTGTACTGCCATCTTTTAGGCACTGCACAGTGTATTTTTTTCATTTTTGCCAAGCTGAAAAGATTGGCATTGTATTTCATTGGCACTGGTCGGCGTTTCATCATTAGAGTTACAGGATATCACTGCTGGAGATAAACTTTATAGTGTGTTTAGGCTGCTTTTTAGTTGTTGTTGTCCAAATTACACATTTTCCAAGTATACAGCACGTCCTGTTCCAGTAATTCCTTTCATCTGGGTTATTCCGCCACAAGGTGGCGCTGGACTGCAGAAAGAATTCCGGCCCCATAAATAGCCAAGTACCTCCCACCAATTTCCAGTGTTTCTCTGCAGTCTGGACTGCGAAGATAGAAGATGGCTCTCTATTGCGCAGGGAGTGGGGCTTTTCAAGCCTAGGGCCCTGCAGGAGTATTTACACCCGTTCTGGACCCACTGCCTCCCAGCCTCGGCTGACGGTTCGGGTGAAGGTAGGACAGCACTAGGGTCAGGTGCTGAAGGAGCTCGGCTCCGGGCCGCAAGACCCTGTACCAAAGGGTAGCCCGGCGACAGGCTTTCTATGGTGAGCCTCATTGGGATGCCCCAGCCTCAATCCTTGGGTCTTGGTTCCCTTAACCCTTCTCCCCTCCCCTCTAGAAGGTTGGGCGTGACCCCTTGTTGTGGCCCGCTTGGCAGGAGGCTCCCGGGGGGTCTTTATTTGTGTGCTTTGTGTGCTTTTTTGGTGTTGTGTGGATCGTTGTACGGCGCTCCGCGGTGGTTGGCGCTATGTATATTCTAAGTATACAGCATGTCCTGTTCCAGAAGATATTCCTTACTCTTGGGTTATACATCCAGTAGATGGCGCTGGACTGCAGAGACATAAAAGTGGCTCCTCCTGGCCCCATATATACCAGGGACCTCCCACAAAATCCCCAGTTCTTCTCTGCAGTCTGGGCTGCGATGACTAGAAGATGGCTCTCTATTGCGCAGGGAGTGGGGCTTTTCAAGCCTAGGGCCCTGCAGGCTTATTTCCACCCGTTCTGGACCCACTGCCTCCCAGCCTCGGCTGACGGTTCGGGTGAAGGTAGGACAGCACTAGGGTCAGGTGCTGAAGGAGCTCGGCTCCGGGCCGCAAGACCCTGTACCAAAGGGTAGCCCGGCGACAGGCTTTCTATGGTGAGCCTCATTGGGATGCCCCAGCCTCAATCCTTGGGTCTTGGTTCCCTTAACCCTTCTCCCCTCCCCTCTAGAAGGTTGGGCGTGACCCCTTGTTGTGGCCCGCTTGGCAGGAGGCTCCCGGGGGGTCTTTATTTGTGTGCTTTGTGTGCTTTTTTGGTGTTGTGTGGATCGTTGTACGGCGCTCCGCGGTGGTTGGCGCTATGTATATTCTAAGTATACAGCATGTCCTGTTCCAGAAGATATTCCTTACTCTTGGGTTATACATCCAGTAGATGGCGCTGGACTGCAGAGACATAAAAGTGGCTCCTCCTGGCCCCATATATACCAGGGACCTCCCACAAAATCCCCAGTTCTTCTCTGCAGTCTGGGCTGCGATGACTAGAAGATGGCTCTTTCTACTCGCAAGTGAGCGGGGCTTATTAGCCTGCGGCCCTGTAGGACTATTCCCACCCGTTCCTTTTCACTGCCTCCCAGCTTAGGCTGCGCTGGTCGGGTGATGGTAGGCAGCACCGCTGCTAGGTGCTAAGGAGCGCTGCTCCTACCGCAGTCCCCCACCAAAGGGTAGGCGGTTCAGGCTCGTGGTGAGCCTTATGGGATGCCCCTCCCATGGCCATGTGCCCTTCGCCCCCTCAGTTAGGCTCCTTTTAGATGCTGCTGCTTCCCCTTTTCCCCTTCGCTCCCCCTGGGTAGATCTCGGGGGGGGGGGGGGGGTGTATATATAATGTGTGTTTTCATGTTTTGCTCTGCACTGATTGTATTATATGCCGCCTCAGTCGCTGCTGCGTCGTCATTGGCTGGCCTGTCACGGGGGCGCGTTTTCGCGCTCTTCAGGGGGGCGGGCCTTGCGGGTGACGTTTTCCGCATCACTTCTCCGCGGCCCGCCCCTCGAGGTGTATGCGGGCGCCATTTTGGAGCTCCTGTGCTGCGTGTCTGGCATCTCCCTTTCGTGGTCCGTAAGTGCCCCTGCGGGCTGGCTTTTGCTTATAATGTGTGTTTTCATGTTTTGCTCTGCACTGATTGTATTATATGCCGCCTCAGTCGCTGCTGCGTCGTCATTGGCATCGTGTCTGGCATCTCCCTTTCGCGGTCCGTAAGTGCCCCTGCGGGCTGGCTTTTGCTTGTACCTTCATTTTATTATGCTTACGAGATTTTTGCTTTATGTCTTACAGACGGGTCAAACTTTTAGTGGTTTCTCCCGGTCCTATTCCCTTTTAGCGTTAACCCCTTATTGGCGGGCTTTTGTATTGTATATCTCCCACTTCCCTAGCAGGCTATTGGAGCATCCCGGGTAGCCTTTTTGGCGTCAATCCCAATTGGCCTATTGTGCCACAATAATCACCATATGGAGGCTTCTCAGGATAATGTGCTTGGGGTTCCTTCGGGACAAGC
Source organism: Gastrophryne carolinensis (assembly GCA_027917425.1). Lineage (NCBI taxonomy): Eukaryota > Metazoa > Chordata > Amphibia > Anura > Microhylidae > Gastrophryne > Gastrophryne carolinensis. The sequence continues at coordinate 412,295,806 of CM051235.1, forward strand.
CCGGCTGTGTGTGGCGTGTGGGGTATCCCCTATAAGTGATGCTGTCAGGGTGTGTGTTCCCTGCACCCAGCCTGGGTTACCGGTGGCTGGGCCTGCGCCCCCCTCGGGCTTCGCCTACCCCCCCACGCTTACATCTGACTCCTAGTGAGATGCATACCAGTGGGGAGTCTCAACCTGATTTGGCTGCTCGGGTGGTCAGCATTGAGAGACATATTGCTGGCCCACGTAAGCGGCATTTATCACCTGGTGTTTCTTCCCTGTCTCCTTCCATGGTGAAGTCCTTTCTGAGCATGATTCTGGATTCATCTCAGGTCAAGATATTTCTTCCTCAGCAGGTGGAGAGTCTTCAAGAGAAAGCTCAGCTCCTTCTTTCTTGTCCTCAATTATCCATCAGGCAGGGATTGCAGCTGGTGGGCCTGATGGTGTCCTGCTTCGAGGCAGTTCCATATGCTCAGTTTCACATGAGGCCTCTTCAGCTTCACCTCTTGTCAGTATGGGATCGGGACCCTGTGTCCTTGGATCAGGTGTTTGTCCTGTCCCCTCTGGTCAGGCGGTCTCTATCGTGGTGGCTGGACTCAAGGAACCTGCTGGTGGGAAGATCCTTTCTGGCCCCCTGCTGGGAAACTGTCACCACAGATGCCAGTCTGACAGGTTGGGGGGGCTTTTGGAAGTCCCTGAAATTCCAGGGTCAGTGGGGCCCTCAGGAGGCCCATGCCCCTATCAACATTCTAGAATTGAGGGTGATCAGGTTGGTTCTCGCCCAATTAACCCCACACCTGCGGGGTCGGGCTGTTCAGGTCCGCTCGGACAACCAGACAGCGGTTGCCTACATCAATCATCAGGGAGGGACCCGGAGCAAGAGGGCCCTCAAGGAAAAGTCCCTGATACTGTCCTGGGCGGAGGAAAATGTTCCCTGCATCTCAGCTGTGTACATCCCGGGGGTGGTACATCCCGGGGGTGGTACATCCTGGGGGTGGAGAATCTGGAGGCAGACTCTCTGAGCAGGGGGATCTCTCGTCTGGGAGAATGGTCCCTCAGCAACAGGGTGTTTCGCTCCCTGTGCCACCGCTGGGGTCATTCGGATGTGGATCTGTTTGCGTCCCGTCACAATCACAAGCTTCCAGTTTTTGTCTCTCTGTCCCAGGATCCTCTGGCCTTAGCCATGGATGCCCTGGCAATGTCTTGGAAGGGCTTTCAGCTTCTGTATGTGTTTCCCCCGTTTCCCCTGCTGGGCAGGGTGCTGCGCAAGATAGCTTAGGAAAGGGTGCCAGCCATACTGGTGGCTCCCTGTTGGCCAAGAAGAGTGTGGTTCACAGACATCGTGCAGCTGGCAGTAGATCAGTACGCCCTTCCCCGGGTTCCCGATCTGCTCACTCAGGAGCACCTACGCCACCCCAATTTACAAACGCCGGATTTGACCGCCTGGATGTTGAAACCTCCATCTTGATGGAAAAAGGGCTGCCTGCCTCGCTTGTAAATACCATGATCAGGGCTAGGAAAAGTTCCTCTTCTTCCATCTACTACAGGGTTTGGCGTACTTACATTGACTGGTGCGAGTCTAACTCGCTTCCCTGTCGTGTGTTTTCCATTCCTAGGATTCTGGAGTTTCTGCAACATGGTTTGGACCTGGGTCTTCAGCTCAGTACTCTGAAAGGTCATGTTTCTGCCTTGGTTATTTTTTTCCAAAGATCCTTTGCTCAGCATCCCCTGGTCACGACCTTCTTCCAGGGGGTTACTCACGTGCGTCTCCCACGTAAGCCTATGTTACCAGTCTGGGACTTGAACTTGGTCTTATCTGCCCTGCAGGGGTCTCCCTTTGAGCCCTTGCAAGGAGCCCCTTTCTTACGGGTAAGGTGGTCTTTTAGGTGGCTATCACTTCTGTGAGGCCTGTTTCTGAGTTGGCGGTGCTTTCTATCAAGCCTCCTTATTTTGAGAGACACCAGGACAAGGGGGTGTTTCGTTTTAAGCCAGATTTTCTGCCTAAGGTTGTTTCTGCCTTTCATCTCAATCGGGACATTGTTTTGCCTTCTGTGTGTCCGAATCCTAGTACTTCTAAGGAGAGGGTTTTACACTCTCTGGATGTGGTCAGGACTCTGAAGTTCTATCTGGTGGCTACTGAATCCTTCAGGAAGACTGATGCTCTCTTTGTGCTCCCGTCTGGACCTAAGAAGGGTCTGGCTCCGGCTAAGTCCACTATCAGCAAGTGGATCCATCAGGCTGTGGTACAGGCCTACTCTGCTAAGGGGAAGGAGCCTCCCTTCCGCCTTACTGCTCATTCTACTCGTGCTATTGGTGCCTCTTGGGCTTTCAGCACCAAGCTTCTGTTGAACAAGTTTGCAAGGCCGCCACTTGGTCCTCTGTTCATACTTTTTCTAAGTTTTACAAGGTTGATGTTAGGGCCTCAGCTGATGCTGCTTTTGGCCGAAAGGTTCTGCAGGCGGCAGTGGTTTAAACTGCTGTTAACTTTGGGGATCCCACCCTACTTGAATGTCCCGATAGTAAGTACTATATCTGGAGCAGGACGTACTGTATACTAAGAATAATACAATATTGTGATTACTCACCTGTAGAATTGGTATTATGAGTATACAGTACGTCCTGCTCCACCCCACCCTTGGTTTTGCATTATCTTGGATCCCCTGTATGGTGATTGTTATAATTGTTATAGTTACTAGTTTGGGTTGTTTTAATTCTCCCGGCTTCTCGTCAACTGCTTTTCAATGCTGGGGATTTGTGGGAGGTCCCTGGGTATTTGAGGGGCCCGGGAGGAGCCTATTTTCGATGTCTCTGCAGTCCAGCGCCATCTGGCAGAGTAATACCCGATAGTAAGTTTAGTTTACTGTCATGGCGCCGGGGGGGCAGGAACCGCGTTTTGCGTCATACTCTCGCGGTCCGCCCCTCTCGGTACTGCTGCCGGCACCATTTTGTAGCCTCGTCCTTGCTGTGCTGCGACGCGGTCTGGTCTCAGAGTGATCTGTCCGATTGGTCCGTGAGTTCATTGCGGGGGTTTTTTGTTATATTGCTTTACTATGTATACGCTGGGGATGTTTATTGTGTGCTTATTGTGTCTTGCAGGCGGGTCACCTCTGACTGTGGTTCTCCCGGCCCTGCCCCTTACCATTCTCCCACCTTCCCTAGCGGGCTTTGAGGGGGCATCCCAAAAGGGTCGCTATTGCTAGCTGTGTCCCTGTACTGGCCGTTACGCTTGTATCTAAATCACCATATGGAGGCTTCTGGGGACGATGTGCTTGCGGTTCCTTCGGGACAAGCCCAGCTGTGTGTTGCGTGTGGGGTATCCCCTGTTAGTGACGGTGTCAGGGTGTGTTTGACCTGTGCCCAACATGTACTTGCGCTGCAGCCTGGGTCCTCTGCTACGGGTCCCAGTGCTGCGCCCCTTTCTGTTTCGCCTACCCCCCCATGCTTGCATCTGACCCCCAGTGAGGGGCACACTGGCGGGTAGTCTCATTATGATTTGGCTTCACGAGTGGCCAGCATTGAAAAGCATATTGCTGGGTCAGCCCCGTGTAAGGCTTCTGTTAAGAAGCGGCATTTATCTCCTGCTGCTTCCCTCTTTCTTGTGGAGGATGAGGGACTTTACTTATTTTCTGGCTTTTACCCCCTCGAGGAGGGGGAATAGTTCTCTGATTCAGAATCCTCTGAGGAACAGTCTAAGTTATATGGTGGTACCGCATCTCCCTTTGGAGAAGACCCATGGTCCTCAGATGACACTGACAGGTTATTGACTCGTATTTCCCCACCTGCCATGGCTCCGCAGCAGCAGGGTGAGCTTTTCCATTCTGTTAAACCATGCTTGGAGTTCCCTGAGCAGAATCACTTTAATAATCTGGTGCTCAAAGAGTGGGAATGCCCTAGTAAGCTACCTGGGGTGCCCAAGAGTTGGGACAGGAGGTATCCCTTCCCCGCTGATGTCATTAAGCGTTGGTCATGTCCCCCCGAGGTGGACGCGCCTGTCCTAGGGTCGTCTAACACATCAGTCATGCATTCACCTGACACTACTACCCTGCGGGATGGTGAGGACCGGCGCTTGGACCAGCTGTCCTGTCATGCTTTTGCCTGTGTGGGGACTGCACTGCGCCCGGTTTGTGCCTTTCTGCCTTGCATGATGCCATTAGAATGTGTGGTAGGACTTCTGCCCTGTTGGTGGCTATACGACGCTCTGTCTGGCTACATCAGTGGGTGGCTGATAATGCTGTTAAAAAGGCCCTCACTGGTTTTCCCTTTAAGGGGCTGCAGCTCTTTGGTGAACGCTTGGACCTATTTGCCAGGGGTGGTAGGCTGCCTCAACGTAGGAGACCGTCTCGGCTCTTTAGGGGGACCGGTGCTTCTCTCCCCTCCTTCCGCGCTTCCAGGCCTGGTCGATGAGTTTCCTTTGCTGGGGCACGCGGATACTATTGGGGCAGGGGTAGCGGACAAGGCCGTCCCGGGCTCTCATAGGGTCCCAAGCCCAAATCCTCCCCCAAGCCCCCTCAGGCATGAGGAGGCGCCCTCACCCATCCGGGTGGGGGGACGGCTTCGGCTCTTTGCTCACATCTGGAGGCTACGTGTAGCAGACAGATGGATTCAGGAGGTGGTGTCCTCTGGATACAAGATAGAGTTTGCAGCCTGGCCGCCCCCAAGATTTATCAGATCCCGGATGGTTCAAAACCCCCTGTCAGCTCAGGGATTGCGGCTTGCAGTCCGAAACCTTTTGGAGTTGGGGGTCATCTGCCCTGTGCCTCTGAGGGAAAGGGGCAGAGGCTTCTACTCCAATCTATTCACTGTTCCCAAAAAGGATGGGTCCCTCAGGCCCATCTTGGATTTAAAGCACCTCAACAAGTTTGTCAGATTCAAGCATTTTCGCATGAAGACCCTACGCTCAGCAGTCGCTTCATGACTTCCGTAGACATCAAGGACGCTTACCTTCATGTACCAGTCTTCCCAGGTCATCAGAAATTTCTCAGGTTTGCTCTGGAGGATCAGCACTACCAATTTGTGGCCTTACCTTTCGGCATCACCTCAGCTCCCAGGGTATTCACCAGGGTGCAGGCCCAATTTCTTCTTCTTCGTCCTCATTCCTCCATCCGGCACGGGATGCAACTGGTGGGCCTGATGGTGTCTTGCTTCAAGGCGGTACCCTATGCTCAGTTTCACATGAGACCTCTTCAGCTACACCTCTTATCAGTGTGGGATCGGGACCCTGTGTCACTGGATCAGGTATTTGTTCTTTCCCCTCTGGCCAGACGGTCGCTCTCGTGGTGGCTGGACTCAAGGAACCTCTTGGTGGGCAGGACCTTTCTGTCCCCTTGCTGGGAAACTGTCACCACAGATGCCAGTCTGACAGGTTGGGGGGGCTTCTGGAAGTCCTTGAAATTCCAGGGTCAGTGGGGCCCCCAGGAGGCCCATACTCCTATCAACATTCTGGAACTGAGGGCGGTAAGGTTGGTTCTTGCCCAATTGATCCCACACCTTCGGGGTCGGGCTGTTCAGATCCGCTCAGACAACCAGACGGCGGTTGCATACATCAATCATCAGGGAGGGACTCGGAGCAAGCGAGCCCTCAAGGAAGTGTCTCTGTTACGGGCCTGGGCGGAGGAGAATGCCCCCTGTATATCGGCAGTTTACATCCCGGGGGTGGAAAACCTGGAAGCAGATTCCTTGAGCAGGGGGATGTCTCGACTGGGGGAGTGGTCCCTCAGCAACAGGGTGTTTCGCTCCCTGTGCCGTCGCTGGGGTCTGCCAGATGTGGATCTGTTTGCATCCTGTCACAATCACAAGCTTCCATTCTTTGTCTCTCTGTCTCAGGACCCTCTGGCCTTCACCACGGATGAGTTAGCAATGCCTTGTAAGGGGTTTCGGCTCCTCTATGTGTTCCCTCCGTTCCCTCTGTTGGGCAGGGTGCTGCGCAAGATAGCCCAGGAGGGGGTGCCAGCCATTCTGGTGGCCCCCTGTTGGCCAAGAAGGGTGTGGTTCGCAGACATCGTACAATTGGCAGTAGATCAGTACGTCCTGCCCAAGGATCCAGATCTGCTCACTCAGGGACAGCTGTGCCATCCCAATTTACGCTGGCTTTGACGGCTTGGCTGTTGAAAACTCCATCTTGAGGGAAAAGGGGTTGCCTGCCTCTGTTGTTGATACCATGATTAGGGCTAGGAAGAAGTCCTCGTCCTTTATCTACTACAGGGTCTGGCATGCTTACGTTGCCTGGTGTGAGTCCAAATCTCTTCCCGGGTGTTTTCTGTTCCCAGAATTCTGGAATTCTTGCAACATGGTTTGGATTTGGGCCTTCAACTTAGAACCCTCAAAGGTCATGTTTCAGCTTTGGCAATTTTCTTCCAAAATCTTTTGCCAGTCACTGTTTGGTTAAGACTTTTTTCCAGGGGGTTTCTCATGTGCTTCCGCCACGTAAACCTATGTTACCAGTTTGGGATTTAAATCTGGTGTTATCTGCTCTGCAGGGTCGTCCTTTTGAGCCTCTCCGTGAGGCTGGTTTGCCCATTTGACTCTTAAGGTAGCCTTTTTGGTGGCTATTACTTCTGTCAGGCGTGTTTCTGAGTTGGCGGCGCTTTCCATCAAACCTCCTTATTTTGAGCGACACCAGGACAAGGTGGTGTTTCGTTTTAAACCAGATTTCTTGCCTAAGGTTGTGTCTGCTTTTCATCTCAATCAGGACATTGTCTTGCCCTTCTTGTGTCCTAATCCTGCTAATTCCAAGGAGAGGACTCTGCATTCTTTGGATGTGGTCAGGGTTCTGAAATTTTACTTGGTAACTACTGAATCTTTCAGGAAGACTGATGCTCTTTTTGTTCTTCCTTCTGGTCCTAGGAAGGGTTTGCCTCCGGCTAAGTCCACTATCAGCAAGTGGATTCGTCAGGCGGTGGTGCAAGCCTACTCTGCTAAGGGGAAGGAACCTCCCTTCCTCCTTACTGCTCATTCCACTCGTGCTATTGGTGCCTCTTGGGCCTTTCAGCACCAGGCTTCTGTTGAACAAGTTTGTAAGGCAGCAACTTGGTCTACTGTTCATACTTTTTCTGAGTTCTACAAGGTTGATGTTAGGGCCTCAGCTGACGCTGCTTTTGGCCGCAAAGTTCTGCAGGCGGCAGTGATTTAAACTGCACGCTTTTGCTCTTTGGGGATCCCACCCTACCTTACAGACACTGCTTTTGGATGTCCCAGACGTAAGGAATTACTGGAACAGGACGTGCTGTATACTTGGAAAAATACAATTCTGTGAGTACTCATCTGTAGAATTGATTTTATAGTATACAGCACATCCTGTTCCACCCCTCCCTTGTTATCATTTTTCCTGGTTACCTCTGTATGGTGATTGTTCAAGTTTATTTTGGGTTCTTATCCATTTTTTGATTCTCCCGGCTTCTTGTATAACTGCTTGTCAGCATTGAAAATTGGTGGGAGGTACTTGGCTATTTATGGGGCCTGGAGTATCCACAAGTCTTTCTGCAGTCCACTGCGCCACCTTGTGGTGGAATAACCCAGACATAAGGAATTTCTGGAACAGGACGTGCTGTATACTATAAAAGCAATTCTACAGGTGAGTACTCACAGAATTGTATTTTTTAAGCAAAAGAAGCCAAAACTAATAAAATGACATCTAGGTCCAGCATTTCCATAAATGACAAGTCACAATGCAAGTATACCTGTATATTATTCTGCCCACTGTGCTCTATGGGATCTTGACCTACAGTGCCACTATAAATTGGCGCAGCTTAATCAAGAACACCTGGCTATGCAACCTATGTGGCAATAGTGATATATTAGACGCAGGAAGGTGGTCGCATCGGCGCTGCCTTTTTTTTAATTGTTTGTTAAACCGCACACTGAGTGCCGCTGAGGCCAAAATATTGGTACTGAGTGGCTGACACTTGATAACTCAGGCTCCCAATCTGAACTATGTCCTATTTCACTGACACACCTCCCTAGATTTAGACCTAGGCTTAATATGCTGAGTATGGTGGATGTAAAAGATAAAAGAGCTTAGTTAAAAGAGCTTGAAGTATCCCTTTCCTCCTACTGCATCCTGTATTCTCAATATGTGCTCTGTGCTTTGGTACTGCATGGGATCATGGGTGAGCCTTTTATCGCCCAATTACTAGTGCAGCTGGACATGGTGGGGAAATATGCTGCTGGTGCAGAGAAGATAAGAATTATTTTAAAACAGCCTTGGCACAAAAACAAACTCCTTACCTGTCCCGGATGCAGGTATCTTGCAGAGGCTGCAAAGAGCACCATCCTCCTCTTTGTGCGTGGTCTTGCCCGCCTGGGGCATCCTATAGCGGTAGCTCCAGCGAACACCAACAACTAAAATGCAGGTAAAACGCACCATAAAGTTTGTTCCCTTTTTCCCCAGGGGTGATTTCTTGTAACCGTAATGATGAAACACGGACCAGCACCTGGAAAATACAGCGCCAAAGATTTCAAAGAGAAAACAATTCATGATGTTGAGCATCGGAATAATGGCAGCACAAAGTGGCACTCACTGGTGCTGGGCTAATCGGCAGGCAGGTCCAATAAGTGCTGACATAGGCCGCCTCATACCTCAGTGCAGCAATCAAAGCTAAGCTAGTAGTGTTCGGCTCAGCGACTGCTAGCGGCAATGTAGTACACAGCGCCAGATTAGACGGGAATGCTGGCTCTCTGAAGCTGGCGAATCAGTCAGCCAGGTGTAGCCTCATCTGTGGGTGGATACAATACACAGACTTCTGTATGATAAATTAGACTCTTGGCTTCACTGATGAACAAATATCTGATGAAATAAGACTTTATAAAACCATTGATGTTTGATCCCGAGGAGTCCAATGTCTATATATATATATATATATATATATATATATATATTGTTTAAGCAATGTATTATTTGTTTAGGTATATTAATTGCTTAGCTAAATCATTCAATGATTTGATTAATTGTGTTGCCTAATCATTTATTAAAACTATATTTCTGTTCAAAGTGTTCTCGATCATCCTTGCTGGTTCCTTTCCCGTAATGCAGATGCTGGCAGATGGCAATTTTTCGCTGTCCTTGGTGACTTGTAGCACTTTAGCAACAGGAGCCTCACAGGCTGCCCAGCCTCGATTGAGTTTTTGTAGCCAATATAAAAACAATTTATTGTCTTTCTGTCGGGCTATCAGGGAAGCCGCCTCCTGCCGCAACCTCGCCAATAAATAGCCGAATCTTTAATATGAGCTATTTTTATCCACCGCAGCTTGACAGGGTAATACAGAGCAGATTGATGTTGCCATTAGGAGGTATGGGCCATCCCTCCTGTCCTCTAGATAAGAGAGAACAGAGATCCTGTGTGCTATTTATAGCGCCCGATATTCTCACATCTGTTCTATCAGAGAAGCGTTGTTTTCTTCCTTAATTACACGTGTGGCTGTGTTTAGAGTTGTGAAGTGAACCTTATAATTTCCACCAGTATCACAGACCAAAGAACGTCTACCAGACTGGCATATGCATCCCCACACTGGGTGGTATATGGACAATGGTGGCAATGTTCCAGGTTAAAATGAATAATTTTAAATAAATTAAATAATAAATAAAAATGACTTGGAGTTGGGTCAGTTGTTTAAAGCTTGAAACATAATTATTAAATTGAATTAATATCCAGCATCTGGCAGTAGAAAAAAACTCATCATTTATGAGCTCATGTAGAAGGAAATAATTCTAAATTGTATACCTCATTTTAAAATAAGTTTGATATTAGCTGTCACCTGTATGTCACACCACCAATCAGGGTGATGATTCATCTTTGTATGTGACATGAGTATTGAGCCCCTCAGTTCTTGGGTGTTGTTGCAGACTTATGCAAGCTCTCGACTGGCCAACCAAAAATGTGTTTGTGGGTAGTATCCTACAACAACTATGAACATAGGAGGGCTTCAGAACTAAAAGAGGGCCAAGATTAAAGTGGACCAAAACCCAGGTTTTTGACTATCCTGACTATCCTGGGTTTTGGTCCTTGCCCTTGGGGCACCCCAATCAGGGGTGCCCTGCTGTGTGTATCCCCCCAGGTCGCCTAAACGAACTCACCTCTTCCCAGTCCTTCAACGCATGCGCGGGTGCTTGTCCAATCAGCGCGCTCGGATCCGCTCAAGCCCTTTCGTCCAGGAGCTCGTCTAATACGAGCGGATCCGAGCATGCTGATGGCCACATCCATGGCTATCCTCTAACAGGTAGCGTGCCTGTGCCGGCCATTCACAAATGCCTGGCGCAGGCACACACCTTGCTAGAGGGATAGATGCATGCGCATCATGCACATGCGCCATTGGACCGGGAAAGAGAGTGAGTTTATGGGCAACCTAGGGGGGTTCACACAGCAGGGCATCCCAATTCTGGATGTCTCAGGGGAGAGAATCAATATTCCTGGGCTGATCTCCGTGGGTTTTGGTCCAATTCAACCAAAAAAAGAGCATCCAAATTGTTCAAAAGCCTCCTTAAACCTCTTCTTATCACTGTCATAAGCTTTATTTACAGTCACAGGTTAAATCCCAACTCTGGGTACATGGAAAGCTCATTCACACTTCTTTCCATCACAGCAACAAACGTTATTTACATAAAAAATGTTAGCATCAGCTATGATTATCACTTGAGGTTTAATGATGGTGACCTTTTAGAAGGTCACCTCCAAATGGAGAACCCAATGAGCAATAGAAAAACACAGTCTAAGTTTAAATCTCAACTTTGGGTATACGGATATCTATTTACTTAAAAAGGCTTATCCTGGAACTTGAAACATTTCCTTGCCTTAAAGCAGAACCAAACCCATTAATTTGCCTTGGCCCCAGTTTGTAAAATCACCCCAGAAAGACATTTTTTCACTCACCTTTTCCTTATTCCAACGGCGCATGCGAGGTCTTTCGCCCATAGAGACGACAGACTGCTCTCATTGGATGAGAGCCTGCATATGTGCTGTTGGAGCAGGAAAAGGTAAATGTTTATGGGAATCCTGGGGGTTTTACACAGCGGGGCATCACGATCCTGGATGCCCCGGGGGGAGGCCAGCGACGGGCCCTGCAATCTTTTAGATTCCAGGGCCAAGCCGAGGGGGTTTTGTTCTGAAATGGGGAGTAAATGGGCCAGTACAAAGCACAGTAACAACTCTACATATATGGAGCAATTTCTCGTGCACATTTCATTCACTCAGTCACACACTTTATGTACTTTGTCATTTAGCTTGAAGTTTTAGGCTGATGGTCACATGTTTGATAGCCTTTAGCAGATCACATTTGAAAGAAGGATTAAATTGACCTTGGCCCTTATTCATCAAGCGATAGCGCCAGGTAGTGTCTGACGAGCGCCAGGTAGCGGCAGCTAACGGCGACTACCGACTCAAGTACGCCCGGCGGCGGTCACAATGACGCATTTATCAAGCAAAATGAGGCTAGCGCCGGCGAGAGCGACGGCTAGCGCGGCATTCATCATGAAGCCGGCTGGACCGAACAGCGCCGCTGCAAATTCCTTCACAGCGACACGTATTACCTGGCGCTACCTGCCGCTCTCCCATACATTTCAATGGCAGACGCTGCAATGATTGTTTTTAGTGGTTTTGGGGTTTTTTGCTTTGGTACAAAATTCAACACATGTTTATATTGATATGTTTTATGAATCTAGCTGGTTATTTATCTGTTTTTTTTTTTTTTTTATTTTTCACAATGTAATGTTGTGAGTGACATGGGAATTGCATCTCCTCCACCCAAACTCATTGGCCTCAAAATCGCTGGTTTTCCACACAAACGGGGCTTGTCAAGCTATTTTGTAGCCTGTCAGGTTGGGCGGTCACGTTCGCTCTTCGAAATTGTCAGCGCCCAAGCTATTCGGCAGCCGTGTCCTTGATGAATCTGTGTTGGTCAGTGTTTGTGCAGTCGCTGTTTGAATTCGCTATGTGGCGGCGCGAGCGTCGCTGTGCCTCGGTGCGCTGCGTTGTGCGGCGCTGTGCTGTTCATACATGTGCCCTTCTGCCATTTGCAAGGAATTCACTTCCCGCGACCCCAGTCGTTGTTAATGAATACACTGTAGTTGTGAGCGTGCCTGGCCCCATATTGCAGGATTAACATTCAGTCGTACCAGCTCATAACAACCCGTTATGCATTCTCATGTGTGCCACATTTTCAGGTAGTTGTCTAGTTAGATTGTGTGATGACTTTGTGAAGCAATAAGCTCTGTATATTTAAGCACAACGGTGTATGCTTTAGAAGGACCTATGCATTACAGTATGTAGAATCCCCAGCTAAATCAAGCTAATAATTCGTTGCGCCTTTGCCCCTAGCTTGTTTTTCAGCGTCATTTTAATGTTTTTCCGCCACTTAGCTTGCACATAGCTGATATTAGCTTGTCCCTGCTGCGCGCATTTTTTTTTTGGAATTTTGAAGCACAGTTGCTTGCGTCATATCCGGTTCCGGGATCCTCCTTTGCGTTTCAACGCCACCTTAAGGTAAAACTGTCTTGCGCTTATGCCAATAGCTTGTTTTGCAGCGTCATTTTAATGTTTTTCCGCCACTTAGCTTGCACATAGCTGATATTAGCTTGTCCCTGCTGCACGCATGTTTTTTTTTTGATTTTTGCAGCACAGTTGCTTGCGTCATATCCGGTTCCTGGATCCTCCTTTGCGTTTCAACGCCACCTTAAGGTAAAACTGTCTTGCGCTTATGCCACTAGCTTGTTTTCAAGCGTCATTTTAGTTTTTCCGCCACTTAGCTTGCACATAGCTGAGAATAGCTTGTTGCTGGGGCGCGGTGCGTATTTTTGTTATGTTTTGTTTTTTATTTGTCTAATGTCGCTAGCGTCATTTCCGGTTCCTGTTTCCTCCTTAGCGTTTCCAATATGGCTCCCAAACGGCGAGTAATGCGCCTCCCCAGCTCCTCCTCAGATTCCGGACCCACCACCCCTCCCCCACATCCCCCACCTACCTCACCTTCCCCAAATACCACCCCTCCCACCCATTCCCCTCCTGGGCCCAAGAAACAAAGGCGCACCCGGGTGGATAGCCGTGTAAATGGCCAGGTTGTGAAAGTGAGTATTTTAGTTATGTATTTTTAGCTTAAAAATTGATAAACACACAGGGGGGATAGGGGCAGAATTTTTATTGTTTTTAGGCCAAAATTTAACACTCCACATGGGGCATCCCCATTGTGGATGTCCTGCTTGGATGCCCCCCCCCCCCTGGAGGGCCCTAAAAATTACCTCTGCCCCGTCCCATCTGTGCATGCGTGAGTTGCGGATGCCTATTGCGCTTACCTCTAGCAGGGTGTACCCCTGCGCCATACATATTTTCATTTGGTGTGCAGGCGCACTCCCTGTTAGAGTCCAACGCCACATGCGTACTTTGCCGTGCAGACACAGCTGAGCTGGTATGCACCTCCCAAGGCCCTTGGATGCGCATACCACACCGGCGTGGAGCGCTGTGTTTGGCTTGCGGAGTGACGTGGGAGTGTCCTCAGCGGTGTATTTGGGGCCTTCAAAGGGGGTTGCAGACAGTGGCCCACCCACAATAGTTGTGGCCCACAAAAGTGCACCCAAACCCAGAATAATGTAAATCCTGGGTGTGGGTCCACTTTGATCTTGTCTCTGTATAACTGTTTATGACATTGTTCTGAGGTCATGTATTTATTTGTTTTTTTTTTATTTGTTTTTTTTTTCCTAGGACTTCTGCCTGGCCGAATACGACTATGCCCGAGGAGCGAAAAAACGCCTTGCCATGGAGGTGAAGGCCACTGTGTCCCGGCGCTTCCAGACCGACCTGACCATCCGGGCCATCCAACAAAAATGGTCTGATTTTAAGCGCCGGGACCCAGAAGGCGTGTACCGCCTATATGATGCCTACGCATCAGGTAAGTTAAAGCTTATGTTCTTTTTTGCCTTTGTGCAGAATCATCTGCTAAGCTGTGTCCTTTTTTGCTCTTTATATTAATTATTTGCTTTCACCCCCTCCACACAGATAAGCGTCCTCCCCTGGGGAAACGTGGGAAGGGATTCCTCCCCCGAACCAGGCAGGCGGACTCGGGGGAGTCATCGGGGGAGGGTCCCTCCCGCGGGTCCTATTTAGAGGACCCAGGGGAGGAAGGGGATGACGCCCCAGAGGAGTGTGCTGCTGGGGGGCAGGCTGGATCAAGCCTCAGCTCCTCACACTCTGAGTCTGAGGACTCTCACCAGGCAAGGGGCCACTCTCAAGCAGGGAGTGAGAGGGAGGAGGGTGGCCCTTTGCCTGGTGGATCTTCTGAGCAGAGTGTGAGGAGCCGAGGCTCCCCGCCTCCTCCTCAGAGCCCTCCCTGGGCTTCAAGTGGCGCTTCATCCCCTGGTGAGTTTCCATGTTTTCATGTTTCCATGTTTTAATTGTTAGTCTGTTAGTGTTAGTGACAGGTTTCATCTGACCATTTGTGCTTAGCCCTTGCAATTCCTCTGTAATTTGCAGGGCATCATATAGGCGGCACCTCCATGGATTTTTGGCGTCAAATCCTCCTCGGGCATAGTCGTGGTAAGTGTATGTTGTAAGCTAGTTCATTTTGGAATTTATGTCATTCCTTAAAGTGGACCCACAAACATTGATGATATTGCTTGGATTATGGCGCCTTCCCTGCCCAATCACATCCCTCACCCAGGGCCACCCCCCAACCAAACACCACAAACTACTTCCCTCTTTGGGGGTGGCAGAAGCCATTGTCCCTGCCTCCTGTGTGGCACTCGAGATGTGTGTGCGCCTGCGCTCTGTTTCATACTGGCATGCGCGTGCGCACACACTGGCGGAGTGATGTGCGGAAGGCAGGGGCGGTGGCGGACTAAAATTGTGTTGCTCTGCCAAAGTAGACTAATACACTGAATATTCACAATCCTGGGTCTTGGACCACTTTTAACAGACACGTTTCCTGGTCCATTGTCTCAGCTGGTTTGCTAATGTACATTAACATCACAAACCACACTACAGTGCTAGCCAACTGGAAACCACCCCTATGTTTCTGGCCACACCATGATGTGTGCTAGCAATAGTTAATTTACGTGAAGTAGTTAGGGCAAACACATGTTGCACACTGGTAACATTATCCATTAAATTGGTAATGAGTCATTTACATTGCAATGTAAAGGTTAGTGCCAGATTTTCATAATGGATACATGTGGCAACCATAAACACTTCACATTAACTAATGGGCCAGGAATATAGCAAATATCGTTTAACATGTATGTAAATAAGTTTTTGTTTTTGGAGGTAAGACTCAATAACCAGATTGATGTCCAAACTTCGGGTGTCATAGCTCCACTAAATGTTGTTTTGTATTTTGATTTTTTATGGACAGATGTCGCTACGCAGACGGAGGCAGAATTCCTCCTCCCCACACCAGCTCCAGGGACGGCCAGCAGCATGGGCCACCGCCACAGCTGCGATGGTGAGTACATCCAAATTCATATGGGTAAATACTTTGGAAACATTTCTCTTCTAGTTACATTTGTAGAAATTTGTAATTTACCAATGTGTGAATTTCACACACATCTAGGTTAAATGTGTTTGGACAATAATCCAACATGCCAGTCACCATCCTTGATAGTTGCCTCACATTCTTGTTACGGACACATACGGACTATTTGTGGCGTATAGACAACCAAATGGGGCTGATTAGGTGTTTACCCATAACATTATAGGGCAAACTTCCATCATCCTTAGGCACTGATGTTTGGCTGGGACTAAAGACATAAATGTCCTTACTTGGCCATAAACATTATTACATTTGCAAGAGTTAACCTGGCCCAACACCAAGGGTGTTTAATGTGCATTAAACATTTAATTTGCCAACAACTAACACCCCGCGGAACATACGATAAGTGCAGGTACCGCGGGTCCAACCCACCAAGCAAACCCCTAATTATCGGAACTTATCTTCCGCTGGCTCCAGCGCAACACTCCAGACGTGCATTTTTCCCCCCTGGGCCTCTGTGAATGGCCGCCGGGTCCCCATGAGCAGCCAGAGAGTGACATGCGTGAAGAGGCGGCGGAAGAGGAGTGTACATTCCTGTTCCCTGCATAGACGTTAGCGTGCGTTTTTTGTGCCAAGCACGTTGGAGCATGGAGAGGTGAGTCGCTATGGATTACTGTGTGTATACACACATCAGGGGAAAAACAGATCTGTGAGCAACAACAAAGTGGGCCAAAACCCATGATAAACTATATTGTGGGTGTTGGTCCACTTTAAGAGTAAAGGTATGTGGTCCTAACATGTTTTCAAGCCAATATTAAAACTTTAATTTAAAATGTTAGGGGCACATTGTTCACCAATGTTAATGTGAGTGTTAGCAAGTTAGAAACACTGACATTACATTGCTACATCTGTGTATGTTGAGTTCCCAATCAAATTCTAATATATTATTTTTAATCACATCTCTACAGCTTGTATACGCCAGCATCGCAGACTGTGGCGGGCCTTCCGACAGATGAAAGGGATGCTGCTGGCCATGAAGAGGCGTCGGAGACGTTAGGGTGGGGGGGATGGCTGCCATGTCCATGTTTTAGTGGCTTTGTTGGCCTATGTTGGCCGTCTTGGCCCAATTTGTGGAAATACATTTATATTTACCAATAACTGTGTTGTTCCTTGACCAGCATAGGTTTAGATTCCCAAAAACCATTATGTCTAAAATTAGGCAGCCATTTTGAGCCAGTACATGTTTACACCATAGTAAGCAATGTTAACTAATGTGGCACATAAATGGTGGCATAATATTAGAGATGATTGAGCAAATCAGCCATGACTGTGTATTTAGCTTTCACATGTATGGATAAACACAAATTAGAGGTGGTTTTCAAAAATATATTTACATAAATAATAAGAAAAAGGTTTACAAATTAATATTCTTGGCTGGGTGGCCGGGGAGGTTGGGAGTCATTGCTAGGGGCGGTGTTGGGGGACAACAGTGCAGTAAAAAATATAGACTGCTGTTGTATGAGCTGTTGTAGCAACAACAAAGTTTGGTCCTGCCGCTGTATTGCTTCTGCCTGGCGCTGTATTGCTTCTTCCTGGCGCTGTACAGATTGCTCGATAACATTTGCAAGGCGACCAAGGTCCTGGTTCTGTTGTAGGTTTTGCCGTAACTGGTCCACCTGGCGCTGCAGGCCCTCATTTTGTTGCTGACACATCAGCACCTGATTTTCCAACGCCGCAATGCGCTCATTAGTTCCATCACGCGGCTGTTGGCGACTGTAGTCCTCCAGCATCCGGACCCCTAGTTGGTAGAATTCGGCACTGGTTGGTGCAACACCTCCTCTTGCTGTGGTTGGAGGCTAAACAAATAGTAAACCACATTTTAGTCAAACGGAACAAATGCAGTTATGCCCCTCCAAAAAGTTACCATAAACACTCACTAGACAACTTACCCTTGTCTGAGCCTCTGAAGCTTGGCCACATGGGACTTGGGAAGAGGTCCCAGCTTGGGGTTCTGGTTCCGCCTCCTGCCAAAACAACAATTAAAGGAAATGTTACATGTTGCTTCTTCCACTACCCACGAATATGCCAATGGGTTTCGAGGTCGTCTACATCAGCCATGTTACCTGCGTGTCCTCCGGCCCAGGTAGGCTCGAGGTATCGCTGCCAGAGAGTCGCAATTCAACATCCGAGATGTCGGGCAAGTTGGCATATGCTAAACAGGAAAATCAGGTTAGTAGGTCTGTGGGCCAAACTCTAATGTAACCTGGTTAGGCTATCGAGGCCATACCTCTAAAAAGTTAAAAAATACACACTAGACCAAAGGTCTCTGTTAAACTCAGATTGTTAACATGTATGTTACAGGACTAAGACGCACTAATTTCTGCAAATCTCATCATAAACATTGCTTAAATTAAACATACCCCCAATATCCCAGATGTCTGGAGTGGGGTCCTCACTCGAGCTTGGACCTTGAAAATACATGTGGACACACAAGTTGCCAGAAGCAAGTGGCACAACATTAGAGCCAAAATACAGACTAGAGCAAGGCAAAACCACTTACCCTCATCTCTGGCAGCTGGAACTTGAGGGGCCCTTTCTGGACAGCCACTTCCGATATTCGGGTCAACTAAAAAAAAAAAAAAATGTCTCTAAATAATCAGCAAACTACTACAGGGAATGTTTGGCTAAAAATATGTCCGCAAATATACATTGCTATCACTCAAATAACTAATAGACTGACCCTGGGGAGGCAACCAGCACTCCCAAGAGGCATCTTCAAGTTTACCAAGCAAACATGTAGCTTAGTAGACTAACCAAATTGAACCAGTGTAACCTAAACAGCAGAAAGGATACATTATGTATTGCTCTACACACCAACAGGGTCCTGTTGACCGGCAACATCGGAAGTGGGGTCCAAAGATGAACCAGTCACTTGGCCTACCAAGAAAAAAGACAAATGAGACACATGCACTTGAGTCAAAGTGGATCAAGCAAGGTGAACACATGCACTTACCGACATCCAAAGAGTAGGTGGGATCCGGAGGAGATGCTGGGGCCAAGGGCATGGGAGCTAGGCCAAAATAAAACCAACATTGAGCCATAGCTAATGTGCGTAGCAAAATACAACATGCATTAAGGTGTGTGAGCAGCTCTTTCACTAATATTGACTAATCAAGCCAAGTGTGGCTCACACATTGATATGCCGATATATGGCTACACATCTCTGGCATCCTACATATCTACACATGTTAGGGCCTTGTTAGTTACTTGCTGTGAGTGTTACAGTGGGCGTGCAATTAGGGCGCACGCACATATTATTAATAGTCAACAGGGCAAACCTTTATTGTTTGAGCTGCTCCCACACCCATTTGTTTTGAAAAAAACCAGCAAACAAATTATGGGTAAATACCTTCAATGGCAGACTGGGGTAGCCTTGAGGTTGCTGGAAGGGCAGGAGCTTGGGTGTCCGGAGCCACATCCCGGACAGCAGCATGTGCACCTATGCATAAAGCAACAGACAGAAAAGTTACAAATGTTTGAGCTATAATGTAATACTTCACAGGTCCTACAGTTAGTTGGTCAGAATGTAAAAATGCTAATCACAGACATTAACATTAGGTTATTGTAAAAGCCAGAAAATATGTACCTTCAGCCCAACCGGTGGTGTCATCCCCAGGATCCACACCCTGCAGCCGAGCCAGTGGGATTTTGGCCTTCAGCATCTCCTCATACGGCCTGTAGGTACTCTTTGGAGCCTGGATGAACCCACTGTCCACATCAAGATCGTGATTCATCTTTTTCATAAGGGCCCCTCGCAAAGTGTAGAAGCGTTTCCTGCAGGATGGGCCACTACGTGGGTGTTGAGCTGTGCTACTAAGCTCCACACCAATGGCATCCCACAGTTTGCTTCTTTCTTGTTTGCCTATGGACTTGCTTTGGGAGCCAAATATCAGCTCCCATTTCGCAAGTGTCAGGCGCACAAGATGATTATTCTCAGCCAAATTAAATTCAGGCTCCCTCTTGGCACCTGGGCGCTTAGCCTGGGGTGCTGCCCCACCTTCAGGCTGTGCCCTTTTCCGTAAGGGAGGTCTGCGCACAGCACCCACCAAACTCCTACTCGTGCCTGCTGTGGCCGGCAGATGTCCTGTATTTGGCTCCATCCTGTAGCTGCACACACACACAAATCAACACCCCACAAGCACGCATGCACACTACAGAATGGCATCGCAATCTCTTAGGCTTGGGCAGGTTTTATGTGCTCTAACAGCCAATCCAAAAGCAGCCCACTTAATTGATTCACACATACAGCCCAGTTCCTTCTAGGCACACCTCCACTGCACTGACAGAAGCATGTGTGTTAGCCAATTAACTCATTACAGACCTCATTAAACAAACAACACACACCCAAATCCAACAATGGACTGATGTATCTGCAACCCTTGTGACATGTGCTTAGCCTAACGGCTATTTAAAAAAACAACAGCTTCACTTTCATTGGTCCCCACCTGATTTTTGGCCCATGTCCGTTAATGCACGCAAGTTACGGCTCAAGTACGCTAGTAGCGCTACTAGCGTGCGCGTGCGCACTCTGTTTTACGCACACCTGGGTCGGCTAATTGGCGCCCGGAAATAGCAGAGCGACGCAAAAGGCGGCAAAGCGGACCTGTCACTTTAGAAAATGAAGTATAAAAGGAAGGAATGTTCTAGCTTCTGCTATTCTTACACTGTGGCAAAGGCTGTGGTGTGGTGCTGTGCTCGCTTCCCTTAGCTCATTTGAGCCTCTGTCTGGTTTCTGTCCTCACTCTCTGTGGCTTGTTGGGTGATTTCTGACATCAGTGCTGTTTCTTTAGGAGCTTGGTTTGGGTGGCATCTGCAAATATTGTGTAGCATACAGCAAGTGAGGCTTGATTTTGGGGCCTTTTGTGGGCTGTGCAGCAACTCCCCTCTTGGTTGTGCTTAACTTAGAAAGCTGGTTTTCAGCAGGCTGGTGGTTTGGACCACTATAGTTCTGGTTTTGTGGTGAGCTGCATTGTAGCGGGTGTGTGTGTAGTGTGATTGTTTGTGTGTGTGTTGTGTGTTAGTGGTTTTTTTTGTTTATTTTTGTTTTTGTATATATCTTTAGTGTGTGTGATGGATAAGAGGGTGATGTATGGTGTCTGGGTGGATGGATGTATGTGTATGCTGAAAGAGCAGGAGGAAAGGGAGCGGGGTGTTGTGAGGCTTAGGGCACCCCGCTCCTTTGCAATCCGCCTTTCAGTATGGGACTTAAGTGACGAGCAGATCAGGAGCCGCTTCCGTCTGAATCGTGCTGCACTACAGTCCCTATATGATCAGATTAAGACCAAAATCGAGCCATCCACCAAACGCACTCATTCCATTCCAGGCATAGTACGCCTGTGTGCCACTCTTAATGTTTTGGCACGAGGGACCTTCCAGGCAACCTCAGCCCTCCTCAGCGGGATAAGCCAGGCTACTATGAGCCGCATCCTAATCCAGGTAGTTCTGGCAATTTGTGATTTAATCCCAATTTACATCAAGTTTCCTGAGGATGAGGAAGAGGTTGCCAAAATAAAACATGCTTTCTATCTGATGGGAGGGATCCCGAATGTGCTAGGGTGCGTTGATGGTACACATATCCCTTTCCGCCCTCCCCGTGCACAGGAGCTGTCCTACAGAAACAGGAAGCAGTTCCATTCATTTAATATCATGGTGGTCTGTGACCCAGACATGAGGCTGCGGGCGGTGAGATCGGGGTTCCCCGGCTCATGCCACGATTCTTACGTCTTGCAGCGGACAGTCCTGTGCCGGAAGTTTGATAACAACGAAATGCCAGCTGGCTGGCTACTGGGTAATAAATTAACCATGTCTATGTATTTTGCTAATATGTGGCCTAGTAAGGCAATTTTAACCAAACTACCACCAAAAAACATGTACTAGTACTAATTGCTGTCTCTCTCCTTGTGTTTTTTCTACAGCGGACAAGGGATATGGGCAGAGAACGTGGGTCATGACTCCGGTCAGGAACCCACGGACCTCTGCCCATGAACGCTACAATGCAGCGCATCGCAAGACCAGAAGCATTGTGGAAAGAACCATCGGCCTGCTGAAAGCACGCTTTCTCTGTTTGGCACGGCCAGGAGGAGAGATGCTCTACAGCCCACAGAAGGTTTCCAAAATCATCCTTGCCTGCTGTGTGTTACACAATATCTGTATATGCCACCGAATCCAAGCCCCCGAGGAGACAGCACTGGTGCCAGAAATCCCCAACCTGCCCGCAGATAGAAGTGAGGACACCCAGACTGGCGATGAGCTAAGGGAAAGGCTGATCACTTCTTTTTTTGCGGTAAGCTAACTACCCTTCACTATAATGCAAGTACTGCACTACTGTTTAAATGTATTTGACCTCCCATCCAAAAGAGCAAACAAACGCACTAAGGGGGGTTTAAGATGACCCAAACCACTCTAAGGGGGGGTGTAAGATGACCCAAACCACTCTAAGGGGGGTTTAAGATGACCCAAACCACTCTAAGGGGGGTTTAAGATGACCCAAACCACTCTAAGGGGGGGTGTAAGATGACCAAAACCACTCTAAGGGGGGTTTAAGATGACCCAAACCACTCTAAGGGGGGTTTAAGATGACCCAAACCACTCTAAGGGGGGGTGTAAGATGACCAAAACCACTCTAAGGGGGGGTGTAAGATGACCAAAACCACTCTAAGGGGGGTTTAAGATGACCCAAACCACTCTAAGGGGGGGTGTAAGATGACCAAAACCACTCTAAGGGGGGGTGTAAGATGACCAAAACCACTCTAAGGGGGGGTGTAAGATGACCCAAACCACTCTAAGGGGGGGTGTAAGATGACCCAAACCACTCTAAGGGGGGGTGTAAGATGACCCAAACCACTCTAAGGGGGGGTGTAAGATGACCCAAACCACTCTAAGGGGGGTTTAAGATGACCCAAACCACTCTAAGGGGGGTTTAAGATGACCCAAACCACTCTAAGGGGGGGTGTAAGATGACCCAAACCACTCTAAGGGGGGTTTAAGATGACCCAAACCACTCTAAGGGGGGGTGTAAGATGACCCAAACCACTCTAAGGGGGGTGTAAGACGCCAATGTTGGTTATCAAGTTATGCATTTTTTTTTAAGAAAACACAAAACAACTATAAAGATATATACTAACTGCACTTTTCTTATTTTTTCAGGCACAAAGAGATGCACCATGATCCCTAAATTCCTTTTCCAACCCTTTCCTGGACTTTACTTTTCTTTTGAATTTCTGTTGGACTTTTCATTTTCTATTTCATTTCTGTTTTATTATTAATTTTTGGTTAGAGTAAAAATAAAAAAAGAATTATATATATACATGTGGCTATGTGTTTAATTCTGTTGTAAGTTTCCTTTTCATTCTAATTCCTATTTTCATTTTCCTTTTTTTTCTCTGTTCTGTTTTTATTTTCCTTTTCTATTTTCCTTTTCTTTCTCTGTTCTGTTTTTATTTTCCTTTTCTATTTTCCTTTTCTTTCTCTGTTCTGTTTTTATTTTCCTTTTCTTTCTCTGTTCTGTTTTTATTTTCCTTTTCTTTCTCATTGGTGGTTTAATTGTATTTCCTTTTTATGTAACAAATAAAAAAAAACAAAAATTGTGGCTATGTGTTTAATTATGTTTTATTTTCCATTTATATTCGAAGATCTGGTAGAATTTAATTTCCTTTTCAACACAAAATAAAAAATCTTTAAATTTTAAAACAAATGTGGCAATGTGTTTTATTCAGAAGGTACTGGATGGCCAGGACACAGCAAAGCTAACAGGCGCTGTGTAGAATAGCGTGGTCACACTGACTGACAGCGCCTACAAAGCTGAGGGCCAACATCATATTCAGCAATGTAGGCGTTGTTCGCAACAACGCCAGGTAGCGACTGAGGAGGCCTGCTATAGCGAATCGCTAACGCCCGCGGCTGACGCTAGCGGCGCTCATAGCGCCATACTTCAGTCGCTCATCTGTCGCTACCTGGCGCTATTGATGAATCGGCCTCCAACAGAAAAGCACAGTTACAATTCAATCGCACCCAGGGTATATGCATCTCTTATTGCCACTTCTTACCATCACTGTAAGACTTACCTCACTCATCCTTTAGCTTAAAACATAAGTCTGAGCTGGGGGCCCATTGATGGTGACCTTTTAGAAACCTTCTCTCCCATTACATAGTTACATAGTTAATACGGTTGAAAAAAGACATATGTCCATCAAGTTCAACCAAGGGTGTTGGGGTAGGGAGAAGTTATTTACTGCCATTCACTGTCATAAACTTTTTTACTTAAAAAATATCATCCTATATCTTGAAACATGTTAAGAGCCTTTCAGGAGGTCACATTTAAAATGAGAGCAAGTCTGGCCAATAATAGAAAAGCGCAGTCACAGTTGAAATCCCTTTAGATATATGGAGCACTCTATCATACACGTCATTAATTTACTGTAACACACCTTATTTACTTAAAACTGTTTTTAGATTGAAATGTTGGTTGACGACAAAAAAACTAAAAAAAACTAGATAAATGAAAAAAAAAATGTACAGGCACATGTTAAATCCAAATTCCGGGTGTATGGAATTCTCCTTCCTACTTCTTTATATCACAGCTTTTTCTTACAATTTTTTAGCCTGAATTCTGACCCAGAAGTCAATTGATGGTAACCTCCAAGGAGGGCACATACAAAAAAGGAGGACCAATAGAAAAGTTTACTCAAAGTTTTAGCTTTGCTCCTACCCCTTCTATTCACTGTGACAAGTCTTACTTTAAAATCTGATCTTTTAGATTCCAGGCGGAGGGCAGGGGCGTTGCGGGGGGGGGGGGGCACTTGCCCCGGTTGCAGCAGGTCAGGGGGGCGCCAAAGGGGGACCTGATCACAGGTGGGGGGCACCATTTGGAATCTTTGCCCCGGGTGCCAGAAAGC
This sequence comes from Gastrophryne carolinensis, assembly GCA_027917425.1. Lineage (NCBI taxonomy): Eukaryota > Metazoa > Chordata > Amphibia > Anura > Microhylidae > Gastrophryne > Gastrophryne carolinensis. Next base: position 412,320,180 of record CM051235.1, read on the forward strand.
CTAGCTACTGCTCTGGCGGAGGGTCACATGGTTTGATATTTTTTTAGGAGGCCACATCGAAAAGAGGGGATAGAAAAAAAACCCATTACAGCTAAAGTCACAATAGGTGTATGTAGCTCCTCCTCCTGACCTTTCCCAGCACTATATCAAACTTTATTTATTTAAAGAGGTAACTACCCCACCCTGCCCTCCCCTGGATGGGAGATTACAAAGAAAAAAAAACCCTACTTCGCCCCCAATCCAGCGCCGTTATCCCCGCCCTTCAGGTCCTGGGTGCCGCCATCTTGGCTAGGAGGTGAGCGGGGGGTGCGGCTGGCGGGACACACTCAGCTCCCTTCCTCCCTGCTTGACAAATTAGCCGCCCAGGTGTCATAGCCGTCATCGGAGCAAAGAGAGCCGAATGAAAACGAATGTGCTGACTGGCTGAGCGGGCAGGAGTCGGAGTGACAGGCAGGTGAGTGTGTGGGGTGACCTGGGGGAGATACACACAGCGAGGGACCCCAATTTGGGATGCTGCTGCATAAAGGAACAATACCCCAAAAAGTCAAAATTGGGTGTATTATTCCTCTTTTAGCCTCTAATCTGAGTTAAAACTGCAGGTCATATCATTATTACAGTTTTTCTGCCAATCCTTTTTACTCTGACCCAATGTCTTTGTAGAAATTGGAAGATGGGGGGTTTTAGTATTGGAACTTGTGACTGCCAGCCCAGCAGCATCAAGTAAATGATAAATATAGCCTGATGTTTCGGAAAATATGGGAGGAAGGGTTTTCATATTTACAAGATACAGCCTGGAGCCAGGGCCAATGGGTTATACAACTTCCCTGTGCATTGTACACCAGGCTGTGCATCAAATGACAAAGCACTTTATCCTATGAGATCTGGCACCCTGAGCCACAGTATGAAATAGGTTTTTGGCCTCTGGGATTTTCAGGGCTGCCATAAAAAATGTCAGGGCCCCATACAACCAAATCCTCAGGGCCCCATACAACCTACCCCAATTTCTAGACAGCACAGCGTTTGCTACCTTACTACAGTATGTGAGGTATGCACAATTCTAAGCACACTCCCAAACCACATTGTTGAGCACCTATCATTAAATTGGAAGCCCAGTCATCTGGTAACTCCAATCCTGATGATTGTCTCTCTTTAATGAGGACCAAACCCCATGACCCACCAGCCCTGAAATCTTTAAGATTCCAGGGCTGCTGGATTCCCCCCCCCCAGGGCATCCAGAATCGGGATGCCCCGCTGTATGAAACCCCCCAGGTTGCCTGGAAAGTCACCTTCTTAACCAGGCCAGCTTGCGCATCCCTGCTATCCCTTGTGCCCACGTCAGGCATTTTGTGAATGGTCGTTGCATGCACGCTCCCTGTTAGAAGGTAGCGGGACATGCGGCCATCAGTGCCCTTGGATCCGCTTGCATTAGACAAGCTTCAGGATGCAGGGCTTGAGCAGATCCGAGGTTGCTGATTGGACGAGCGGCCGCACATGCGTCGCATGACCGAGGGAAGTTTGTTGACTTCGGGGGTTTCACACAGCGGGACCCCCCCCCCCCCCCCCCATCGGGGTGCCCTGGGGGCAAGGACCAAAACCCAGCATAGTCAAAATCTCGGGTTTTGGTCCACTTGAAAGAGATCCCCCACAGACTTCTCCCTCTGGCTGTGTGAGCCCATTCTGGCCTTGTGCTTGTAATTCACACACTGGGGCATCCCAAATTGGATGCGATGACGAGGGAGATGACGGGCCATTGAGTCTATTCTCTTCTTAACAACTCAGACCTATGAAAGGTGTTACCTAACTTTTTCATTAGCAATGTGTGACTCCATCTTATTAAGCCGCCTTATTAAATGCTTTCTTTCTTCTTGCAGGCTACCGGATGGCTTTACACAGCTCCTTAATTTATCTCAGCTCTACCTTAATGATGCCTTTCTTGAGTATCTTCCAGCTAATTTTGGAAGGTGAGTGAGAGTGAAATCATTGCTGCTGTGACATTATTTATTAGATACTATTCAACGCTCCTTACTCATCTCTATTTATAACATTGCCATTCTTCCATTATCTTCTCTTGCTGTATGGTTGGCCTGCCATATGAGTCATACAATTTATAGTTATATTATGTCCTTTTGTTGCCTTTGCAATTGAACTGCTGTCCTATTACCATGTTCAGTGATTTAAAAAGTTACAATAGACTGTAATTTAGACAAATAATTCATTTTCCACTTGTTTTTATTTGGGAGCAGTGACTTTGAGTTAACTCAAATAAATGTAAATTACTATGCTCTCTGCTGCCATCTGGTAACATTTTGGGACATTACGCCCTTCACAGAGAACCTACAAATAGAGGCTGATTCATTAATAGCGACAGATAGCGACTGTTGAGCGACTGTAGCGGTATTTTGACAGCGACCGCTAGTAGTCGCTGTGCTTGGCCATTGTTCGGTGGATGATAGCGACTCAGTCGGTGTGCCGTAATGTTGAATACAAGATGCTGAGTCGCTATTTGACAGGTTCGCTGTTCTATGGGAGCGCATGATAGCGACTGGACATAGCGACCGGCACCCACCATATTCATTAAAAAATCAGCCTTAAAAATTCCTAGCGCTGTGAAATGCATGTTTAAATCCCAGAGCGCAGTAAGCGATGTGTTAAATGTAGTTTTTTAACCCCCTAACCACCCAAAAAAAAATGGAATGATTTTGAAATAATATTCAAACCTGAATAGTTTAAAATCAGACCTGTAATATCAATTCTGCAAAAAATTGATTTTTTTTTTAAATTAAAAAAAAATATATATTAAAAAATAATTATTAATTAAAAAACATTCTGCCATTGAAATGCATTGGAGAGCGCCAGGTAGCGAGAGGTCATACCTGTCGCTCTTCAAGGATGTTCACTGGCGCTGTGGGATGAGGCTGGGATAATGATGAATGAGTTGCTAGGTGGCGCTATCTCAGTCGCTAAGCAGTATCGGCTTGATAAATGTGTGATTGTGGAGGGGAGCCGGCGTTCTAGTTGCGGTAACTGGCTTTACTGGCCGCCTCCCCAGTCGCTATCTGTCGCTATTCCTTGATAAATAAGGCCCATAGTCTAAACACTTGGGGCCTTATTCATGAAGGGATAGCGCCAGGTAGTGCCTTGTAAACGACAGGTAGCGGCAGGTGAACGCCGGACAAGGCACGCAATTACACATTTATCAAGCGGATTCTGGTGAGCGACTGGAACAGCGCCATGTAGCCTCCGATTCATCATTATCCCAGCCTCAGTGTACAGCGCCGGCGTTCAGCCTTGCAGAGCGGCACGTATTACCTCTCGCTACCTGTTGCTCTCCCATACATTTCAATGGACGTTCTTTTATTTCTCTTTTAACAGGCGGTTTTTATTAATATATATATTTTTTTTTAATTCTCAAATAATGTTGTGACCTCTCCTGGCCTAGAAAAAGGCATTTTTTTAATTTTTTTCATGTTTTATATATTTATGCAGAATTTACATTACAGGTCTGGCATTAATGTGTTCATGTCACAATGTTATAACAATGTAATTCCATATGTTTTCGCTTTGTTACTGATGGATACATGTTCAAAAACAGCCTTTAATCACATAACCTCCGGCGCTCTGGGCTATAGTGAAGCATTTTTGAGCGCCGGCGGTGTGTGAGGCTGTTTTTTTTTATGAATATGGTGTCGGTCGCACTGACCAGTAGCTAACATTCGCTCACATACAGCGCTGTACTGCTCATATAGCTACTCCCCACAATGTATTCATCAATGCTGCACAGCAATTGAGACGCTCTGAACTAGCGAACCATGGCCGAGCACGGCGACTACTAGCGGGTGCTCTGAAATGCCTGCTACAGACGCTCATCTGTCGCTACCTGCCGCTAATAATGAATCAGCCTGTTGGACTCCGCGGCTAAGTCAAGTGACATCTATCACATCCATGATCTGTTCATCTGACCCAGCACAGTGGGTGCTGCTGCACTTCATCCTTTTCTCAGCGACCTGTTCAAAGGGATGCTGATTTCTGTCTGGAGCAGGATGCTGTCAGTGGTGTCCTACTCTCAGGCTACCAAAGTTATAAGAAGACAGAAAAGTAGTCTGCAGTTGCTGAGGTGGATGTCCCCTATTGACCACCTGAGAAGCTGTTTCTAGACCTGGCCTTAGGTTCTGTTTATGTGATATTTCTAGCAACAATTCATAGAGAGTAGTTCATTAAAATGTGAGGAGGCTCTCCACATATGCAATACCAAATCAAATATACCAAATACCTATACTGTGTATTTTATTAAAATGCTTCACCTGGATAACTAATGTAATCTGACCTGCTTCATGATCTTATGGGGGCACAGGAATGAGCAGAGCAAAACCTGGGATTTTAACCCTGGGCTTTGTTTTTTGCCTCTGGGGCATCCCTATTTAGGATGCCTCGCTGTGTGAAACCCCACAGTTCGCCCAGTACAACTTGCCCTTCCCTCCGGTCCTACAGTGCATGTGTGGGCTCTCGTCCATCCCGAGCTGTTTGCCATGCATATTAATGTAAAGAGCTCTGCACGGGGCAATCAAGAGCAAACATGACTGTATTCCCAGATGTGAGCGTGTCTGAGCCCAGAGGGGAAGGCCAGTGACACATTACCAATAAAAGACTCCAGGGCTAGCCCCTCAGGATTTTGTTCTGCTTTAAGTTAAATTGTAGATTATTTCATTATATTTGTTACATTTTTGAAACACAGGAAAAGATACTGTACTGTACCTTAGATGTCACATCTAGCGCCTAGTCCTGCTGTCTTATGACTTATAACACAGCATCTGATAGAAACAAAATAAAAAGTAATTATGTAAATTTTCATGATTTAAACAGCCAAGATTTTTAAACAGAATGCATTGAAAGGGAAAAAATATATAGGGCCTTATTCATGAAGGGATAGCGCCAGGTAGTGCCTTGTAAGCATCAGGTAGCGGCAGGTGAACGCTGGACACGGCACGCAATTACATATTTATGAAGGCGATTCTGGTGAGCGACTGACAACGCCATGTAGCATCCGATTCATCATTATCCCAGGGTCAGCTTACAGCGCTGGTGTTCAGCCTTGCAGAGCGCCACGTCTTACTGTTTTTTTGATGAATGTGGTGTGAGTAAGCTTAGTACTGCGAATCACATAACGTATTCAACAATGCCGGCCAGCGACTGAGGCGCTCTGAAACAACGAACCATGGCCGAGCACAGCGACTACTAGCCGTCGCTCTGAAATCCGCTCTACAGGCGCTCATCTGTCGCTACCTGGCGTTAGTAATGAATCAGCCTGCCCTCTTGCCCTAACTAAATGTATGTTTCTTTTTACCTTACTTGACTCATTCTTGTGGTTCTGGATGTTGATATGGTGAAGGAGATCAAACTGCAGTGGGAGGAGAACACTCACTAGGCAAGAAACGTATCATTCTGTTAGCTTAGGTATCACAGTCCCTACTTTCAGTCACTGAGCTGAAACAGAATTTTAAAAAATCTATTACGGGGGCAGGTGTGGTGAAGGAAAGGTTAAAAAAAGTTTTTATTCACGGCATAAAAATGGATTTTAAAACATTAGCCACATCTATGGATACTATATCTAATAAAAAAGTTATTAATGGTTAAACTGGTGCATCACTACAAAGCCAATGTTAAAGTGGACCAACACCCAGGGGGTGCCGCCGCCTCCCGCGCGCCCCCCTAGCAGGGCGCGCTCCCGTTTGTGAATGGCCGGCGCGGGTGCTCTCCCTGTAAGAGGGACGCGCGGGAGGCGCTCTGCCTGTCCGGCGCTGCCTCTCGCTTGTCCGGCGGCGGGGATTGGCTGCAGCGGTCACGTGGGAGCGGGGTGAGGTGAGTTTTCGGGGCTTTCTGGGGGGTTTCACACAGCGGGGTGCCCCACCGAAGTGGACCAAAACCCAGGATAGTCAAAATCCTGGGTGTTGGTCCACTTTAATGCAAGCAACATTCAATCTATCAGTTCCATTATAAGTAATAAGGGGAAGATGAATGGATCACAGGAAAAGGGAAACATATATCGCGGTAACCACTAGGGAGCGGCTGATATTTTTATCTAGTGATTTATTGCTGTGTCACTGTCTAATTTTCCACATTCACAAATCTCACTTCACTGCTTACAAAGTCATAGCAGTCCGGTGACTGGCCTGTATCTCTATAGGTGCAGCAAGCAGCCCCCAGAGAAGGCAGGTCACCCTCATGATGGTCACCAGCTTCTGAGACCTACATTCATATTGGCTGATTATTAAAAGTGGGAAACTGGAGAATCTTTACTCAAAACTAAGTTCTAATTTAGTTTGGAGTGATTAGGCAGCTATTTATAAAGTGAATTTGTCAGCACAGTTGGCATCAGTGGGTCTTCCTTAAAGCAAAACAAAAAACAAAACAAAATCCCAAATTGGGATGCACCGCTGTGTGAAACCCTTGGGACACCCAGAAAGAATAATGGTGCATGCACAGGCTCTTGTACATTAAGAGCTATTTGCTGTGACTATGTAATTTGGCAAATGGCTCTGATAGACTTAAATGGGGAGCTAGAGAGGCCACATCCCCAGCAGTGCATGCGCTCCCGCCCCAGCTAATCTGACTCGCTCGGACGGGAGTGTGCACACAACCCAAAGATGCAGAGGATGCGCCCAATCTTTCTCCCCTTAGTAAACAATTAGAGCCGTTTGCCAAATTACATAGTCACGGCAAAGAGCTCTGATTGGACAAGAGCACACACATGCGCAGTGGGGCCAAGGAAAGGTAAGCGTTTACTAGCTATCTGGGGGTTTCACACAGTGGAGCATCCCGAATTGGGTCGCCCCCAAAGGAGGGCTCTGCCAAAGATTTCACCCAGGGGTTGTGTTGCACTATCAATGTCACCACAAGCTACCCTTGTCACCTCTATTTGTCAATGCGTCCCTCACTCTCCATGCATTCACCCATGCTCACTGTGCCACTATTTAACTACCTTTATACGTCCATTCTGTGTACCCTTATCACTTTCCCCACAGCAGGTCAAGAGCCACATCAGTTAGCTCTGAGGGCCACATGTGGGCCCAGGGCCACAGGTTGAGCACATATGTGCCTTAAAGGGACTGTAGACCAAACAGCAAAAAAAGGCAGCAAGATGTCTGTCTGTTTACTGTGTGTGTGAGTGTCTTACTGCCTTACTAGCATACCAGGGACTAATGGCAGCCTGGGGGAGCTTCTCCCCCTCAGGCTGCGGTCGGGAAGGGGGCGGGGCCGGGCTCTCGGCGTGGCCGCGGTAGCCCCACCCCCTTATTTGGCGCAATTGCTGTGCTTGTTTTCTAGGGGTCCGCATTGCTGGGAGGGGGGCGTGGCCTCGACAAACGCGCATTCTGCGCTGGCCTGCCCTCCCCCTGCTCTCCCTCCTCAGGCACAAGCCTGCGTGGGGGCCATCTTCTCGAGCAGGCCGCATAGCAATTGGTGTGGTAAGGGTCCGATGGCCACTTCCTTAGCTTGTGTGTGTGGAGGCTCCTATTTAGCGGGGGCCCCCACTGGTCTGGAACGTGTGTGTGTGTGTGTGTGTGTGTGTGTGTGTGCTTTAATTACACTGTCTGGCTGGGATGTGGTATATATATATATATATATATATATATATATACCTGTATATACATATTGTGTGGCTGCAAGATCAAATGCTGTGGTTTTTTACATGTTAGGTTGTGGCCAATTTTACACAGCTCTGCACTGATGTTGCCTGTTTTCTTGCGACTGACCACAAAAATTCACCATATGGAGGCTCCGCAGGATACTGGGCTCGGGATCCCTCTGGGACTATCCGGGCCATGTGTGGGGTGCGGGGTATCCCTTACGGGGGATAATGTGCTGATCTGTATACCATGCGCACAAAAGGCCATAACGCGGCAGTCTGGTACCCAGCCTTCTGGGTTGGCTCCTCCCACTTCATCGCCTTCCCCTCCCCACCTTATCCGTACCCCAAGTGACATTGGTACCAGTGGGGAGTAGCTTTCTCATGTTTGGGATAGGTTGGCCAGCATCGAGAAAATTATTGCTAGCACCGTGGGCAAGAAGGCCCAGGCTAAAAAGAGACATTTGTCGTCGGCCCAGCCATTGTGGGATATTGACGACGAGTCCGCTGATTTGTCAGATTATTCCCCGTTAGAGGAGGGGGAATTGTATCAGGAATCAGAGGCTGACTATGTTCAGTCTGGGAATTCCAATGTCGGGCAGGCGCTGGGGGATGCCAAAACATTTATTGGAGGTGTTGGATATTGAACCGCCTGAGGCGCCCCCTCTTAAGAAGGGGGAATTTCTTGGGGCCTGCAAGCCCCGTCTGGAATTCCCTACCCAGGGTCATTTTGATGCGCTGATCCTTAGAGAATGGGAGAGGCCCAGTCGGCTTCCTGGTGTGCCTCAGGGATGGGATAAGAAATATCCTTTTCCGGTGGTTAAGCGCTGGTCTTCTCCTCCCGAGGTCGACGCGCCTCTTTTAGGTTTGACCAACTCTTCTGTGCTGAACACCCCTGACGCCACTTCCCTTAAGGATGGCGAGGATAAGCGCCTTGATCAGATGGCGTGCCACGCATTTGCCAACGTGGGCTCGGCCCTGTGGCCTGTTAGTGCATCTGCCCTGGTGTAGCTTGCTACCAGGTCTCTTATCAGGGACTGGCTGAATAACGCTCAGTTTGATCCAGCTGGCGCTGAGTTCGCTATCCTTAAGAAATGCGAATTGTTCATGGATTTTGTCATGGCTGCGATGGAAGACTCTATTGTCGTGTGTAGTAGGATGTCAGCCTTACTGGTGGCTATGCGCAGATTGGTCTGGCTCTGCCAGTGGACAGCATACGTTGGAGCCAAGAAGTCGCTCACAGCTCTTCCCTTCTTGGGTTCACAGCTGTTTGGAGATAAACTGGATGCTGTTGCCAAAGGAGGTAAGTTACCTCAGCGGAGGAAACAGCGCCGCCCCTTTCGGGGGGCTGGCTCGTTCACTCCTTCCTTTCGAGGGGCCAGAGCGACTAGGGGTTTGGCCTTCTCAGGTGTCAGGGGCTCGTCCTGGAACAGAGGCAGAGGTCGGGCACGTCCCGCGCCTGCCTGGGGTTCCAAGCCCAAGCCTGCCGTTAAACCGGCTCAGCAATGAAGGGGCACCCTCACCCGCAACGGTGGGGGGACGGCTGCGGCTCTTCTACCAGGTCTGGGCCCGGGAGGTCACAGACAATTGGATCTTGGAAGTGGTTTCCTCCGGGTACAAACTGGAGTTCGAGTTCTGGCCGCCCCCAAGATTCTTGAGGTCTCGGGTGCCCTCGGACCCTCAGGCTGCACAGGGGCTCCTGTTAGCCGTAAAAAACCTTCTGGACATGGGGGTTGTATGCCCGGTGCCTCTGTCGGAGAGAGGCAGGGGTTTCTACTCCAACCTTTTCACGGTTCCCAAAATGGAGGGTTCAGTGAGACCCATTCTAGATCTAGATCGGCACGGAGGGTCTTCACCAAGGTTTTGGCAGGCATAATGGCTCTGCTCAGATCTCAGGGCATTCGCATTGTGCCTTATGTGGACGATCTGTTGATATCAGCTTCTTCCCTTCATCAGACGGAGCTGGACACCCACCAGGTGGTGTCGACCCTGGAGAGGTTCGGGTGGGTGATCAACCGCACCAAGTTTTCTCTCTCCCCGTCTCGTGTGATTTCATTTCTGGGCATGGATCTGGATACCATTCGGGCCAGAGTGTTTCTGCCCCAGACCATGGTGCAGGGGATTCAGGGCCTGATCCGCCATCTTCTGGCCAGTCCTTGCCCCTCTATCCGACAGGGGATGAAACTGGTGGGTTTGATGGTATCCTCCTTCGAGGCAGTGCCGTTTGCACAGTTTCACATGAGATCTCTTTAACTTCACCTATTGACGTATTGGGACAGGTGCCCACAGTCATTGGATCAACCTTTCAGGATGTCTCCCAGGGTTCGGTGGTGGCTGGACTCGAGCAACCTGGTGAAGGGCAGATCCTTTCTGGTCCCTTGTTGGGAGACGGTTACCACAGATGCCAGCCTGTCGGGCTGGGGAGGTTATTGGAAGAGTCATCAGTTCAGCGGGGTGTGGGGTCCCCAGAAGGCTCACACCCCCATCAATGTATTGGAGCTCAAAGCCATTCGACTGGTTCTGGCTCGGCTGACCCCACATTTATGGGGTCTTCCGGTTCAGGTTCGTTCGGACAACCAAACGGCAGTAGCTTACATAAATCACCAAGGAGGGACTCGCAGCAGGAGTGCCCTCAAGGAAGTGTCTCAGATCCTGCACTGGGCGGAGAGCAATGTTCCTTGCCTTTCGGCAGTCTACATTCCGGGAGTGGAGAACACGGAGGCGGATTCCCTGAGCAGGGGATCCTCTCGCCACGGAGAGTGGTCTCTCAACCCCAAGGTTTTTCTGGATCTTTGCCGCAAGCGGGGGACTCCGGAGGTGGATCTCTTTGCCTCGAGGCACAATCCCAAACTTCCGGCCTTTGTGTCTCTTTCTCTGGATCCTCTGTCTCTGGCAGTGGATGCCTTGTCACTGGCTTGGAAGCACCTGGGTTTTCTTTACCTGTTTCCACCTGTCTCCATGCTGGGCAAGGTAGTTCACAAACTGGTTCTAGAAGGGGCACCAGCGATTCTAGTGGCTCCAAGTTGGCCAAGGAGGGTTTGGTACGCAGATGTCGTAAGGATGGCCGTAGACCAGTACCGGCTTCCCTTGCTGCCGAACCTGCTATCTCAGGGTCAACTACCCCAATTTACAAAAGCTGGCTTTGACGGCTTGGCTGCTGAAACCTTCATCTTGAAAGAGGAAGGTTTGTCTGAGGCTGTTGTTCAGACCCTGATTAGGGCTAGGAAGCGGTCCTCTTCTGGCATTTACTATAGGACTTGGTCCTATATCCCTTTCGCTGCCAGCCTACCTGGAGTTTTTGTCACCCTTGGTGCCAGACCATTTTGCACTATTTTGCGCTCCCCATGTTCAAATGTGATTTTTGAAGGGATTTCCCAGGAAAATTATATATTGCTTTTTTCAGCAGAGTCTGGGCTTTAACATGAAATGTCTAATTTTTTAGGTGTATTCTCAATACTTTTGGGTGAAATATGTGCAAAAAAATAAAAATAATTTATTTTTTGCAATTTGTAGTGTTTTTTGTAATAAAAAATGTAAGTTTGTCAATAAAATCTTATTACATGTGAAACCCCAATTAATCCCGGTCACAGCGTTGCCACATATGTATTGGTAGACACCCTTTCCTGCCCAGGAGACTCCCCCAAACTGAAACAGCGTTTTAGGAGATTTTCAGATAAAATACAACTATGCACCGCGCTAAGCGCACTTTGCTGTCTTTCAAGAAAAAGAACCCTTTAAATTTGAAATACCCCCACAAACTATATATTCTCTGGAAGTATACACCTCAGGCTTTCTAGGCGTACCAGGTTTGTTGACATGGGCACAATTTTCTGGAAGTAATCCCTCAATCAATTCTTTGGTTGCACAGAGTTTCCCTAAAAAAGAAGAATCAAAGCCACATTTTCCTAAAAAAAACAACCCTTTAAATTTAGAATATCCCCATAAACCATATATTCCCTAAAAGTACACATGTTAAGCTTTCTAAGAGTACTGAGCTTGTTGTAGTGGGCTCATCTTTCTGGAAGTAATCCATTGAAGAATTCTTAGGTTGCACAGGGTTTCCCTAAAAACAATTATTTAAAAAGCAGAATAAAGACCATGTTTTCCTAAAATATCAATATGCAAACAAGAAAAAACAAGCTAAATCTGAAAGCGCAAGGTCCCCCGAGCAGAACAATACCCAACATGCATAGTGTCACGCTCCGGGTACTACAGCTATCCACTTAGATAACTCCAGTCCTCTCAGTAAGACCTCAACCCCCAATCTCCGCAGCCAGCTTCACCTTTAGGAGCCCCCGCTTGCCGGGACGCAGAGCACGCCTGCCCGGGATCGGTTGCCCCCAGGACTTCAATGGCTCAAAGATTGGAGTCTTACTGTTCAGAGGCCTGGAGAACCCGCGGCTGGAAGTGGTGCCGAGCAGCCCGATCGCTGAGCATATAACGGAAGTCCAAACAGGCTTAGGGTCAGCAACGGAAGTTCTGAGATGGCAGCGGTACAATAGGGTTGGACAAATCGTGGTCGAGGATCAAAGCAGAGGTCGGCAACAGGAGATCAGATCAAGATTGGTCGGTTCAGGCAGAGGTCGGCAACAGGGTTTCAGATCGAGAGGCGTCAGCAAGGCAGAGGTTGGCAACTGGAAATCAATCGAGCTTCAATGCACAAGACAAGCTTGGTACTAGGCGCTATAACAGGCAATGACACACTGCAGTGGAAATCCCTTTATAGTGGGAAAACCGGCAGGATTGGACAGAGAGACAGTGGCTGGGATTGGTGCATTTAGGATCTGACAGCAGATTGGAGCACTGGCCCTGTAGTCTGATTGGTGAGCTCTGGGCTGATTGCTCCAGCTGAGCTTCCCAGGCAGACTGCTCAGAGCTGCACCTTCTAGACTTTGTTCTCTTAAACAGCCTCCGGTGGCCATTCTGAGTATTGCACCCTCGGAAGACATGAGCTGACTGTATAGGCCAGCAAGCACAAGCTGAGTGACAATGGGCAAGGGGGGAGGACTTACTCGGTGGCACACGCGCCGCTGGGGATGGCACCCGAGGCAGAAGCGGCTGCTGGGCAGGAGAAACCTGAACTCGTTGCCTAGGGACACCACGGGCACGGGTAGAAGGCAAGTCATTCCTGACACATAGTTACTATTAACCCTTTTAATTGTCAGCCTACTTGAAGTTTTGTCACCCTCTGTTGACAGGTCATTTTTCCCCATTTTGCTGCATGATTAACCGTGATTTTTGCTGGAATTTCCAGAAAAATTATATACATTACATATACATTTTTTGCAGCAGAGTTTAGGCTTTAACATGAAATGTCTTGTTTGTAGTTTTTCTACTGTTTTTTGAATATTTCTGCTTAAAAAAACAAAAAAAACAAAAAATATATATTTTTTAGACAATTGTCTCCTTTATTTTAAATAAAACCTTTTTTTTTTTTTTAATGAAAACCATATTGCATGTGATAGCCCCATTTCTCCCGATTACAACGGTACCACATATGTATCGGTAGCCCCCCCCATTCTTGCCCTGGAGACCCCCCAAACTGAAAAGAGAACTTTATTACATTTACAAATAAAATACTATCCACACTATAAACATAAGGGGTTAATTAAAAAAAAATGACATAGGGTCCCCCCGGGGGGGGGGGGGGGCATTTATGGGGAAATTTTAAGGGTTTAGGGTTAGGCTAACCCTAACCCTCAAAAATCCCCCCAAAAATGACATAGGGTCCCCCCTTTTTGGGGGGAAATTTAAGGGTTAGGCTAACCCTAACCCTTCAAAATAAAAAAATATACAAAAATTAAAATTAAAATTCCCCCCCCCTGGAATTTTAAGGGTTAGGGTTAGGCTAACCCAAACCCTTAAAAATTAAAAAAAAATGACGTAGGGTCCCAACTCCCGGGGGGGGGGGGGAGACCCATTTTTTGGGGAATTTTAAGGGTTAGGGTTATTCCAAAAAAAAGGGAAAGGGACCCTACATCATTTTTATTTTTAAGGGTTAGGGTCAGCCTAACCCTAACACTTAAAAAAACAATATATATGACGCAGGGTCCCCCCCCCCCTGGGGGACCGTACGACGTTAGGGTTAGGCTAACCCTAACCCGTAAAAATAAAAAAAATACTTTTTTTTTTTTTAATTTTAAGAGTTAGGGTTAGGCTAACCCTAACCCTTAAAAATAAAAAAAAAATGACGTAGAGGGGAACCCTTTTTTTTTTTTTTTTTTTTTTATGAGTTAGGGTTAAGCTAACCCTAACTCTTAAAAATAAAATAAAAATGACGTAAGGTCCCCCCTCCCAGGCGGGGAACCCATTTTTTTTTTAATTTTAAGGGTTAGGGTTAGGGTTAGGCTAACCCTAACCCTTAAAATTAAAAAAAAAATGACGTAGGGTCCCCCTTACCCGTCATAACCAGCCCGGGAACAGCTATGGGGGCTTGTAGGAACAGAGTGGGGGGGCCAGCTTTTGTGGGCCTGGGCTCTTCTGCCCCCCCCTGGGCTTTGGGGAGGCAGGTAATTGGGGGTGCGGGGGTTAATGGCAAGCCACCCGCTAGTTGCAGGTGACTTGCCAGCCCCTAGCCTTGTGAACTGGTATAAGGGGTCTCATGGACCCCTTACCAGTTCACAAAGGGTTAACAGTAAAAAAAAAAGAAAGACACAAAATTTTTATTTATTTAAAAAAAAAAAAAAACTTTACTCACCTCACCCACTGCTCTGCCCAGCGATCACCAGGACATCTGACAGCTGAGCCGAGGAGAGGCAGCAAGACGCCCGGGAGTGACGTCATAAGCCCCGTCCCCAAAGGGGGACAGCAAGATGGCGGCGCCCGTCGGGAGAGGAGGGGGAGAGCCCTTTCAGGCTCTCCCCTGAAGCTGAAGAGGCTGGGGGGGCCATCGGAGGCCCCCCCAGTGAAGAGGAGACCCGGAGGGAGGCAGCGCGACTGCAGGTAAGTAAATGTCATTTTTTTTTTTTTTTTTTTTTTTTTTTTACAGTTAGCAGCTGCTGCTGCCAAACGGGGGGGAGGGGCTATTCCGGGGGCTCTCCTGGAGCCATCCGACCCCCCACGGGGGATCGGATGGCACCAAATTAAAGAGGAGACCCGGCCGGATCCAACAAGGGGTCAGGTGATTATTTTTGATTTTGATTTTTTTTACTAGCAGGGGGGAAATTCAAGCACGTAGATTCTACGTGCTTGGCACTTAAGTTGAGTGGAAGCGAGCACGTAGAAACTACGTGCTTGGCACTGAAAGGGATATTGATTGGTGTGAGGCTAGGGCCTTGCCTTGCAGGGTTCTTTCTATACCCAGGATTTTGGCGTTTCTTCAGCATAATCCGGATCTTGGGTTCCAGCTTAGTACTTTGAAAGGACAGGTTTCTGCTCTGTCGGTTTTCTGCCAGAAGTCTTTTGTTTTACACCCGCTGGTTAAGACCTTTTTCCAAGGGGTGGCGCATGTGCGGCCCCCTCGGAAGGCTGTGGTTCCTGTTTGGGATTTGAATTTGGTTCTTTTGGCTCTGCAGGGTCCTCCTTTTGAGCCGCAACAGGATGTGGCTCTTTCGGTTCTCACTCAGAAGGTTGCTTTCCTGGTGGCTATTACCTCTGTTCGGCGTGTCTCTGAGTTGGCGGCTCTGTCGATTCAGGCCCCTTACTTTGAGAGACACCAGGATAAGGTCGTTTTTCGTTTTAAGACGGATTTCCTTCCTAAGGTGGTGTCTGCTTTCCACCTCAATCAGGATATTGTTCTCCCTTCCTTGTGTTCTGCAAGCTGCAGTGGTTTGAGTTGGTACATTCTTTACTGTTTCTGGTTCCCACCCATGAAGGACACTGCTATTGGATGTCCCAGATGTCATGAAGACCGAAGTGGAGTGTATGGCACACTTAGAATAATACCGTTTTGTGAGTACTCACCTTTAAAATGGGTATTATGAGTGTGCCATACACTCCACTTCGCCCCACCCCCTTTTTTCAGGTATTCTGGGGCTTTTATATGGTGAACCATTGGTTTTGATTGTTAAGGTTATAATTGGTTCTTCCTGGTCCCTTTACTGCTTTTATACACTGGGGAATTGGTGGGAGGTCCCAGGTAGGGGACCGGGAGGGGCTTTCTTTTTTTGCATATTCATCTCTGCAGAAGTTCGCCCTCTACTGGAGATTACCCAGATGTCATGAAGACCGAAGTGGAGTGTATGGCACACTCATAATACCCGTTTTAAAGGTGAGTACTCACAAAACTGTATTTTTAAGGTCTTACTACACCTCCTGGTCAAAGTTTCCTCTTTCTGAATATATGTAGCAGAGGTTGCTCTACAACAGGGGCCTGAAAAACAATATTGCCTCCCTGATTTGTGGCTCCTCATGCTACTTTGGAGCCAGGAGACATGCCACCAGAGTCTCAAAACAAAAAAGGATCCTTGCCAATCAGAGGGAGGTAGATGGCTTTCCAAAAAGTGGGGCTCTAGCAAGTATATAAGAACAGAATGCTTATTTATCATAAGCATTATTTAGTAAAATGTAAAAAAACATCCAGTCACGGCAATGACCCTAATCCTAACTGGATGTTGAGTTACTCAGCACATTGGTAAACAGCCTTAAAACTCAGAAACGACTGCTTATTCAGCTTTGTGGAAATGCATTTACATATCAATTTGCATAATAACATGTTTCTTTATCGTTCACAGACTCAGTAAATTGCGAATATTGGAATTAAGAGAAAACCATTTGAAAACATTACCAAAGTAAGTGAAACACAAAATGAAATGACATGTTTGCATTGTATATATTTACTTAACCATGCATGCGTTTTAACACTGGTTATGATAAGCAAGTGGTGGACTGGGGCCAAAAATCAGCACAGGACTTTCCTGTCCCTGGCCAGCTCATGACCAGGCCACGAACTACTGTATCCCGACCCCAATGTGCTTCCCAGTTGGTCAACAAGTGTTTTCGTTAGCTGAGGGTATAACATAGCAGGAAAAGATCACAGGCAAAGGTGGATATGGTCACTATTAAAGTGACCCATGACCCTGCCAGTACACCAGTCTATATGCCCTCCGATATGGATTTGGAGCTCTTCCAGGGATGTAGAAAATGCTGGCCACCCATACCAAGATCTCCACTCATGTAAAAATGCTGAATGACATTTTGTTGGCTCAGAAAATAAAGCAGTTGAAAAATGGCGGGGAAGGCGAGAAATTGATGGCACCTGGAAAGCAAAAAGATAAGCCAATCCGTATGGAAGAACATGGAGATTAGCAAGTGAAATTGGAAAAGACCAGGAAATAAGACAATAGATTAGAAGATGATGGAGATTGATTTATAAATAAATACCCTTTGTCTTTTTGGCTTTGTTTTAATGGTCTAATTTATCAGCGTGCCGTTGTAAGGGTAGGATGTTTGAATGTGCTCTGTTCGATGTTGGGAAAGTATTAAATGGATGCTATACACCTCCTCCGTCCCCCCCAAAAAAAAAAATCATTAATGCTGTAAAACAAACATAACCACTATAGCCGATGCGCTAAAAAGCTAAACTTTACCAAGGATAGGATAGATCATATCAAACACTAATTATTGTATAATATTCGTTTTGGACAATGAAGAAAGATGAAGGCTATTGTACTCCATCACTGCATGAAATGCTAATCCAGGCTTGGCTAAAAGCTATGTAGCTACTCCAGCAAAATCTGCCTCTGTAGTTCTCATCTAATTCCAAGATCTTTTTACCTGACATGGAAAGATGTTGGGGTGCCCTTCCGTCATGTCACCACCCACTCTCTTCACTGCAATAGAGGGGATGTGCCAGGCACTACAGCAGAAAACAGGTGGGTCGCTCTCTCTTTTATAGCCCAACATGAACAGGGACTTTAATATGCATATACATTGTCGTGAAAAATTATAACACTTAAAACGTTCCACATTTTTCAATGTTACAGTTATAAACGTACATTTATTTAATTGCGATTGTATGTTATAGAGCACCACAAAGTGTTTGCGAAGTGTAAAGAAAATGTTTTTCCAATTTTTTTCTATAAATAAATAAAGCTATAAGCATTTTTGGAGAAATCTAATATTTTGTGCCGGTCATCACTTTTTCAGCCCAAACAACAGCCATTTACTGTTCTGGTAAAAAGATCCTCCCACCCTTATAGCATTGGGGGCATCCCACTTTGGGATTCAGTGTTAAGCATCCCCCCACCAGGAAGACTGAGACTAGCAAATCCATTCTTACCATTTCCACGTTCTCTCACTATTCGCTGCCCCATTTGACCGGCAGTAGTTTGCCAGGCTTGCACATTAAAGTTATAGTGAAGGCAATTGGAGATGCAGAGAAAAAAATAGGAGAAACAGTGAGTGTTCAACAGTGATATGATGTAAGCACAATGTATGCTTTACATATATCACAGTAAAAAAATAAGTGCATTATTGTGCCTTTGGTTACTGCCAGCACATATTGTGAGCAGAAAAAGTGGGTGAGAGATACTGCAGATTATGAACATCTCCAGCCTACCAGCACATAGTGTGACCAGAGAGGAGGGCAGGGTTTTATAGCTGCAGAGAGATGCAGCCAATCAGGATGTCTGGGGGGTGTTTCTCGGTCCATTGCAGGTTGATTGAAGAACCAGGTCAGCGGAGTGGAGACTGAAAGCTGAATGAGAAAGTTATTTATTCACTAAGCAGAACGAAATAGCAGAAGGGAGAGCGCTAGAGGGAATGTAAGGTAAGCTACTGATATTTATATTCTTAGTATACAGTACGTCCTGCTCCAGATAGATTGCTTACACTTGGGTTATCCTCCGCCAGATGGCGCTGCACTGCAGAGACATGTAAAACAGGCTCCTCCCGGCCCTCAAATACCCGGGGACCTCCCACAAATCCCCAGATTTCTCTGCAGTGCTTACTGCGAAGACATGAAATTACCACTCTCTCGCAGGTGAGCGGGGCTATTAGCCTGCGGCCCTGTTGGACTATTCCCACCCGTCCTTCGTGTGATGTGCCTCCCAGCCTGGGCTGCGCTGGTCGGGTGAAGGTAGGCGGCACCATGCGTGCTTATGGAGCGCTGCTCCAGCGCAGTCCCCCACCAAAGGGTAGGCGATATAGGCTGATGGTGAGCCTTTATGGGATGCCCCTCCCGCATTATTGTCCCATGCCCCGGTAGTGGTGGGCCCTGTACAAAGGGCCACCATTCTCCCTGTAGCCTTCGGGGGGGGGGGGGGAGAAGGGGGGGTGTGGGTGAGCGGTATCGTGATTCGTGCATACGGCCTTTTGTCATGTTTTTTGGACTAGTATATGTTGTCAGCCGCCGTGCTGACTTGTCTTTTTACTATTGCAATGCCGCCGCCGCCGTGCGCGCCTTTTACTTCATTTGGATGTTCCGCGCCGGGCGGCGGCGTTACCTCAGACGCTTCTGCGTTCTCCTTGGCTGCTTGTCGGTGGACTTCGCGCTCTTCGGGGGGGCGGGCCTGGCCTGGCGCGCCCTGCATCACGGCTCGCTTCGGCCCGCACTTCGAGGAACTTGGCACCATGTTGTCAGGTCACGCGCGCGTGCGACGTTCTTACTTACCGCGGTCCGTAAGTGCACTCGCAGGCGGCTTTATACTCATTGTAGTGTGTTTGGTTCTGACACCCTTTCTTCTCATTGTGTCTTTCAGACGGGTGAATCCATTGGCTTCTCCCGGCCCGGAGTAATTGATAGTTGGGCCTTGTAAAATTACTCCCACTTCCCTAGCGGGTCATTGGGGCATCCAGGGTTGCTTTATAGCGTCAATCCCTACTGGCATATTGTGCCTAATAATCACCATATGGAGGCATCTCAGGATAATGTGACCGGGGTCCCCTTGGGACAAGACCGGCTGTGTGTAGCGTGTGGACAGCCTCATGCTGACGCTGACAAGGCAAGGGTCTGCGTATCTGTGTGCTGAGCAAGTGCTTGCATTGCAATCTGGCCTGCCAGTGGCTGCACCTCGTTTCATTACTCCCCCCAGCTTAAATCTCTCTCCTGTTGAGTTGCATACTTGTGGGGATTCTCAGCCTGATGTGTCTTCTAGACTGCCTACTGCTGAACAGATTATTGCGAGGTCTTTAGCGCGTAAGGGCCCTGGTAAGAAGCGGCACTTGATGCCTAATGTTACTGTTTTCCCTATGGGATCTCAGGAGTTTATGAATCTGTGTGGCTATACCCCTTCTGATGAAGGAGAGCTCTTTTCTGACTCAGGCTCATCTGATGAGAGACCAAGGGGTCATGACGATTCTGGCTCTGACCCCTGGCCACGGATGACACTGACAGATTCTTGACCCAGATCTTTGAGGTTCTGTCTATCTCTCTCCCTGGGGAGGCTCCCAGGCAAAAAGGGGAGCGTTTTCATACAGCAACATCACGTTTGGAATTTCTAGAGCAGGCACATTTCCATACCCTTGTGCTCAAGGATCAAGGAATGGGAGTGCCCAATCCCCAAGGGATTGGGATAGGAAGTATCCTTTTCCCCCTGAGGTGGTTAAATGTTGGTCATTCCCCCCCGAGGTGGATGTCCTGATCCTAGGGCTATCTAACACCCCTGTCATGCATTCCCCTGATTCTACTACCCTGCGGGATGCTGAGACCGGCGCATTGACCTGCTGGCCTCCCACACCTTTGCATGTGCAGGGACGGCGCTGCGCCCGGTCTGTGCCTCTGCTGTGGCCATTAGAACCCTTATCCGAAGTATGCTTGATAGTGCCCCTGATGATCTCCCTTGTGAGGTGTTTAATGTACTCTCTAGTTGTGATGTTTTTGTAAATTTTGTCCTATTAGCATTGGATGACACCATCAGAATGTGTGCCAGAACTTCTGCCCTCGTGGTGGCTATATGCCGCTTGGTCTGGCTGCGACAGTGGGGTGCTGACAATGCTGCGAAGAAGACCCTCACTGGGCTTCCTTTTAAGGGGCTACGCCTGTTTGGGGCCCGTCTAGACCTGTTTGCTAAGAGAGGTAAGTTACCCTAGCTCAGACGGCTGTCTCGGCCCCTTCGGGGCCAGGGCCCCCCTTCACCCCCCTGCCCTGGTGTTAAACAAGAAACAGGGGTGTCCTTCGCGGGGGCTCACGCAGATTCCTGTCACAGGAGTAGAAGACAACGTCCTGGCTCCTCCAGGGGGGGCTAAGCCCAAATCCTCTCCCAAGTCCCCTCAAGCATGATGGGGTGCCCTCGCCCGTCAGGGTGAGGGGACAGCTGCGGCACTTTGCTCAAGTCTGGAGGCATCACGCCTCAGACTGGTGGATTCAGGAGGTAGTGTCCTCCGGCTACAAGAGTTTGCTGTGCGGCCTCCCCCAAGATTATCAGGTCCCGGGTACTCCTGGTCCCTGCCTCTGCTCAGGTGTTGGCGCAGGCCGTGTAAGACCTGCTGGGTCTGGGGGTCATTTGCAGATTTCCCTTAAAAGACAGAGGCAAGGGACTCTACACCAACCTTTTCACAGTTCCCAAAAAAGATGGGTCAGTCAGGCCCATTCTGGATTTACAGATCTTCAGCAAATTGTCAAGAACAGGCGTTTTTCGCATGGAAACTCTGCGCTCGGCCATTAGCTCCTTGCGCCCCGGGGGTTTCATGACGTCTGTGGGTATCAAAGATGCTTACCTTCACATCCCTGTGTTTTCAGGACACCAAGGTTCGTCAGATTCAAGTTGGAAGATCAACACTGCCAATTTGTGGCCTTGCCATCTGGCCTCTCTTCAGCTCCCAGAGTGCTCACCAAGGTGCTGGCGGGGGTGATGTCTCTGATGAGGCCAAGGAGCGTCCGCGTGCTGCCCTACCTGGACATCCTCATCACTTCCCAGTCTCTACATCAGGCAGAGTTGGATATTCAGCTGGTGGTGTCCATTCTGGAGTCATTTGGATGGGTGATCAACCACCTCACTGTCCCCTTCCTTGGTAACTCCTTTCCTAGGAATGAATCTGGATACAGTTCAGACAAGGATCTTCCTTCCTCAGCAGAAGGTGGACAATCTGCTTGCACAGGCTCAGTCCCCATCCCTCCACCAGGCAGGGGATGCAGCTGGTGGGCCTGATGGTGGCGTGCTTCGAAGCGGTCCCTTATGCTCAGTTCCACTTGGCGCTTCTGCAGCTTCTCATATTGTCTGTATGGGACAAGGACCCAGCATCCCTGGACAGGGTCTGTGTGCTTTCCCCCTGGTAAGGAGGTCCCTCTTGTGGTGGATGGACTCAAGGAACCTGTTGGGGGGCAGATCCTTTCTTGCCCCTTCCTGGGAGACGGTCACCACGGATGCCAGTCTATCTGGTTGGGGGGGGGGTTTCTGGAAGTCTCTGCGGTTCCGGGGGAGGTGGGGCCCTCAGGAGGCCCACACACCTATCAATGTCTTGAAGCTGTGAGTGATCAGGTTAGTTCTGGCTTGCTTGACTACTCATCTTCAGGGCCTGCCTGTTTAGGGGCGCTCGGACAACCTGACGGCAGTTGCCTACATCAATCATCAGGGAGGGACCCGGAGCAAGGGGGCCATCCAGGAAGCGTCTCTGATCCTGACCTGGGTGGAGGCCAATGTTCCCTGCATATCAGCGGTATACATTCCGGGGGGGTCTCTCTGCAACAGGGTGTTCCAATCTCTGTGTCACCGTTGGGGCCAACCAGATGTGGACCTGTTTGTGTCCCGTCACAATCACAAGCTCCCGGCCTTTGTCTCCCTGTCCCAGGATCCTCTGGCCGTGACCACGGATGCTTTAGTAATGTCATGGAAGGACATTCAGTTCCTGTATGTCTTTCCTCCATTCCCCCAGGGTCCTGCGCAAGATTGCTCTGTAATGGGGTGCCAGTGATTCTGGTGGCCCCCAGGTGGCCAAGAAGAGTGTGGTTCGCAGACGTGATGCAGATGGCAGCAGATCAGTATGTTCTGCCAGGAGTTCCAGATCTGATCACTCATGGCCCCTTACGCCATCCCAATTTACAAACTCTGGCTTTGACTGCCTGGCTGCTGAAACCTCCATCTTGATGGAGAAAGGCCTGTCTACCTCGGTGGTTGAGACCATGGTGAAGGCTAGGAAGAAAACTTCTTCTTCCACCTATTATAGGGTATGGCGTACCTACATTGACTGGTGTGAGTCTAGGTCTCTTCCCTGTCGGGTGTTCTCAGTTCCCAGGGTTCTGGAGTTTTTACAGCATGGGTTGGAGTCGGGTCTCCAACTCAGTACTTTGAAGGGTCAGGTTTCTGCCCTGTCTGTCTTCTTTCAGAAGTCTTTTGCTCAGCATTCCTTGGTTAAGACTTTCTTTCAGGGAGTTACTCATGTGCGTCCCCCACGAAAACCTATGGTCCCTGTTTGGGATTTGGACTTGGTCTTGTCTGCCTTGCAGGGTGCTCCCTTTGAACCTATTCAGGATGCTGCTCTGGCTGTACTTATCCTCAAGGTTGTCTTTCTGGTGGCTATTACTTCGGTCAGGCGTGTGTCTGAGCTGGCGGCCCAGACACCAGGATAAGGTGGTGTTCCGCTTTAAGCCAGACTTTCTGTCTAAGGTGGTGTCTGCTTTTCATTTGAATCAAGATATTGTTCTTCCTTCATTGTGCCCTAATCCTAGCAATGCTAAGGAAAGGGTTTTGCATTCCTTGGATGTGGTCAGGTGTCTGAAGTATTACCTAGTAGTAACTGCGTCCTTCAGGAAAACTGATGCTCTTTTTGTGGTCCCTTCTGGTCCTAGGAAGGGTTTGGCTCCTGCCAAGTCTACTATCAGCAAATGGATCCGTCAGGCTGTGATTCAGGCCTATTCTGCTAAGGGAAAGAATCCTCCCTTCCGCCTTACTGCTCATTCTACTCGTGCTATTGGTGCCTCTTGGGCCTTCCAGCACCAGGCTTCTGTTGCAAGGCCGCTACTTGGTCTTCTGCTCATACCTTTTCAAAGTTTTACAAGGTTGATGTTAAGGCCTCAGCTGATGCTGTTTTTGGCCGCAAGGTTTTGCAGGCGGCAGTGGTTTAAACTGTCTGCTGTTACCTTTTTTATTGGGGATCCCACCCTACTTTATGGACACTGCTATTGGATGTCCCAAGAGTAAGTAATCTATCTGGAGCAGGACGTACTGTATACTAAGAATAATACAATTCTGTGAAATACTCACCTGTAGAATTGGTATTATAAGTATACAGTACCTCCTGCTTCACCCCACCCTGGTTTTTGCATTATTCTGGATCCCCTGTAGGGTGATTGTTGTCATTGTTATAGTTACCAGTTTTTTTGGGTGGTTAAATTCTCCCGGCTTCTTGTTCACTGCCTTTCAATGCTGGGGATTTGTGGGTATTTGAGGGGCCGGGAAGAGCCTGTTTTACATATCTCTGCAGTGCAGCGCCATCTGGCGGAGGATAACCCAAGTGTAAGTAATCTATCTGGAGCAGGACGTACTGTATACTTATAATACCAATTCTACAGGTGAGTATTTCACAGAATTGTATTTTTTAAATATTGGCTTGCCAGTCATCTTAATGTGTCACTAAACCTGATTGGCCATCAGTCAGGGGGAGACTAACTAAAATAGCCATTTTCTCAGAATTCAAGACTTTACCTGGCGGACTGTATCCAAAATGTCCTCAGAATCGTTTTTTAATCCCACGGAGATTTAAGGTATAGGAGTTCCCCGAGAAATAATCAGAGCCAATATCTGGAGAAAAGTATATAGTAGTCTCTGGTTCCCTCTGGTTGTTTGGAGGGCATGCAAGCAGAAGGTCATTGTCCATTAAATACTAACTGTTTATCTAAGTAATCACAAATTCTGAAAGTGCCTTATAATCACTTAAAAATAGCTTTATTTTTTGTTTTATTATATTCAAATGTATCTTCAGCCCATATAAAATCTGGTTTTACAGCCGCATAAGGTTTTGATCATAATTTTATGTGTGGTGAACTCGAGTTATTCGGCTTTGTTGATTTCTTCGCCTGCCTTGACAGCTTGATGAGGAAGTTTTAGCGTTACGAAAATAAAAAGTAATTTAAGCTAACTGAGTCAATTAGAGCTTATAATAAAAAACGCTATATAAAATGAAAGACCAGGGAACCAAGACTGTTCTTTATTCTTTTGTAAAAGAAACAGGGGGCAGGGGGTTTAACCCCGTAGCCAAACCTAAAGCCAAAACATTGGTTTGTAGAACTATGTACTGTACTATAACCACACTAGCCAAAACTAAAATAAACATTTTGTACACTATTGTACTAAAATAAACATCCCAAAGCCGGATGTCCCAGGCAGGGGAAATGCAACCCATGATAATCTTGGGCCTCTCTAGCCAAGCCATGCTGATAAGTGGAGGGCTACAGAAAAATCAACCATGACCATAGACTAACCAGCTGCATTTAGAGACCCTATCAACTTCTTCAACATGTTATGTGAGTTATGGATTGCTTGTAAAGATCACGCATGACAGTGGACAGAGGCCTTATTAGCTAAGTCATACTGATTACAGTTGGGTTATGAATTACCTGTAAATATCCTACATGTCTATGGATAACCTAGCTGCTTATAGAGATCTGTTAAACTTCTTTAGTGTGGGGTCTCAATATCCAAGACATAAGGGTTGATTGAGCACTGTGAGAATTTGAGAATGGATTATCTGTAAACATCACCTAGAACTATGCACCACCATGTTACCTATAGGGATCTCTTTTCACTTTGGGGTATTCCATACCAAGTCAAACTTATAGGGTATGGATTATATGTAAAGATCAAACAAGGCTATGGATGGCCCAGTTGTTTATTTAATGTGGTGTCTCTCTAGCTAACTAGTCTTAAATCAGAACAAAACCTCACTAGCCAAGTCATACTGATGGGAGAATAATTATGTATTACTTGTAAAGATCAAACACAACTATAGACTACCTCTGTTGGAAATTTGTTCCAAACATCTACTACCCTCTCTGTAAAATAATAGTTTTGAACATTGCTCTTGATCTTCCCTCTGACTAGCTTCAGGTTATGCCAGCTTGTTCTTTTATTAAGTTCCTTCTTAAAACACTTGCCTCCTGAACCCTATTCAATCTTTTCACAAATGTAAAGGTCTCATGTCTGTTATGTCCCTTCTTTTCATCAGACTGTATAAATTAAGCTTTAATTCTTCCTTGACAGGTTTTAAGTTTAAATCCTTCCACCATTCTTGTTGCCTGCCTTTGGACCCGTTATTTTTGAATAATGTCTTTTTGTAGGTAAGGCCTCCAGAACTGCACACAGTATTCTAGCTGTGGCCTCACCAGGGTTCTATACAGTAGCAACACAACCTCCCTTTTCCCACTGGTGATGCTTCGAGCTACATTGTCCACTCAACCTGCAACTTTTAGTAATCAGTATCCCTAAATATCTCTCCTCCAAAGTCCTGGCTAAAACAATACTGCCCATACGATACTCAGAATGGAGATTTCTTCTACCCAATGCATGATTATACTTCGTCAACATGGAACCTTTCTAGCCAAGTCATACTGATGAGAGAAGGTTTAAGGATTGCCTGTAAAGATCAACCAACCTATTTCTTCAGTTGTTTTTGGTGATCCGTGTAAAATGGACCAAAACCCACATGTTTTTTATCTAGCATCCCCTAAATTGTTCCTCCTATGAGGAGTACTTTTTGCCAATTTTCACTTCTCCTCCCAATTTGCACCCCTATGCAATGACTGATCGCCTGCCACCTCACACAGAGGGACAGCAAAAAAAATCAGTGTTTCAGGGCAATTCAAAAAGCAAATATATCTATTTCTAGTTCTACACCCTGAGAAGGGAATATTGGCAGTGGCTTTGGCCAAATGTATTTCACAAGTTCTGTGGGTTTTGGTCCGCTTTAACTTCTTCAACATAGGGGCCTCTCTAGCTAAGTCGTACTGAGGAGAGGAGGTTTATGGATTGCCTCTGAAGTACACCCAAAATTATGGACTACCTTTTTGCTTACATAGATTCATTTAACCACTCTATCTTATATCTAGGAGATTTTAGAAGTGGGAATTCATCATTCTTAGCCTTTTTACTTTAACATGGAGCCTAGCTCCATGGGGGGTAAATGTCTATGGCTAATAGATGTAGCTGGTAGTTAAGGTGATCATGGTTGGAAATACTGTATGATGTAACTGGCCAACAAAACCTCAGTCACCTTCTAGAATGACATTTGCTCCACAATGATGACTAATGGCTGCACAATCCCTGAACGGTGAAGATGATTATTTCCTTTTTCTGAGTAAACGTTGCCAATGCAGGTTTGCAGCTGCGGCATTAGGATTGCTTTTGTATCATTCAAGTGACAGATCTTGGTGTTCAGGTCCCCGCTTTCTGTGAAGTGGAAAGTATCCATAGTAACAAGTCTCGCAGGTTATGTGCAGTGTTCTAATGTATTTCTATAGAGCATTTTCTTCTTAGTTCTTTATTCTGATTTTCCTATGTTAAGTTCTTGTGAACTAGCAGCAGGGGGTCTTTGACTAACTGTACCTTATTGTTGTGAACTAAAAACATGCCTGCCTATTGATTCGTTCCTTTAACCCAGTTGAAACATCGACATTGGGCTATGAAAACAAAGGCCAAAGGCACTGTTGCACTTTAAGATGCTTGAAATTGTTCTTTAATCCAGGGAAAGTAACAAGTTGGCTCGGACAAAAAGGGACCTCAATCCTCCCCACTCCAGCCCCACAAGAAGGCTTAACTCACCATTTCCTTGTGGGTTTCTCCTGTGGACATTGTCTAGCTTTAAGCAGGTGTACTGTAGGATCCAGCTGGCTTAGTGTAATGACCAGACCAGTGGGTCCCCATTTGGTCCTGATAGAAGCACAGGACAATAACTAAGAAGAAGATGGTTGACCCAGGAGTAGGTATTGTCACAAGCTGGTGTCAAAGGCAGAGGAGAAGACCTTACTTCACCAGCACCAGTTGTAGTGCAATGGCTAATTTCTCTATTGACCCCAGATAGTGGGGATGGTTTTGAGTGGCACAGTAACCCCAGAACTATAGACAAATTAGGAACTCATCCAAGCTGGGTCATAAACAATGGACGGGAGGTAGTCGATGTTTAAATGGGTCTTAGAAATAGGCATCAGGGAGATGTAGTCAAAAAATCTATAACTGGAACCAACAAAGGACGTCATCAATATAAGCTGGCAACCGCTGTGTGAGCAAGACATTCTTATCTAGGCAAAAGGCAGGAACATGTCATATTGGAATGCACTATACTGGCACTACACAATGGCATTGCAATCTTAGCTTGTGCATTCAAAGGGGAATAGTGAGCACTATGCAAAGACAATGCATGGGCATTGGAAGGGCCATGATGAGAAAGGACATAGAATGCATTTTGAAAGGGTATACTGGGCATACCCATATGAAGATGCATAACGAACACATGCAGAGGCAATACATAGGGGGTAGCTGCGACTGCATTGGCTATTACCTGGCACATGCATGTTTTGTAGCACAATTCCAATTCCTATTTGAATGTGTAAACATTTGCGAAGGCAGTCGCTTCCACAACCACAAGCCAATTGCTAGTCCTAACCAAGGCTGAGAATGCAATCATTTCTGGTGGTTACTGTTCCATCATTTCTCCATGGAATACAATTGTTTGTGCCAGGTTTAGCTTTTAATAGAAAAACTGTCTGTATTAGTGAAACCTATGTATCATTGCTTTTGCCAATATATGGCCACAATGATTGTCTATGGCAGGTTTATGAATTGATGAAAGCCTTGAGATCAATATTTCCTGTAAAAGAACATATTGATTTTGCCCTTGTAGAAACAGGCTGTGTAATTAGTGAGGCGCTTAAAACCAAGCAGAATGAGGACTGCCTGCCAGCATACAATTCATAGGGAACTGGCTTTAAAAGACATTTTCAGAATTTATAGGAGTTACATGGTCATTGCTTAGACCCAAGGATGTGACTACACGTCACACATTCCTATAACAGACCTGCTGTCTGCTGAGTACACACCTTGCCTCTAGATTGGGGCTTAACCTCTCCAAGTGAACTGCTTAGGAACCCAAAGTTCCCAGAAAGGTATTTATTGCATGCACAGCGCCAGGGGTAGTAACATGTGGTTCAAGGAGTGGGGTCTTCTTTGGCCCTGAGATGTTTTTCTGGTGCAGTTATGGGGGGTGGGTGCTGACTGATGTTCTTCTCCCACATTCTGTCAAACTCAAAAATGGCTGCCATCCAACTTAATGTGGGCCAAGAGACAAAAATGACCTAAACCAGACCAATACAACAAACAGTGCTCATATGCATCCCTTCCCAGTACCCTGTGCTGAGCAGGTGCTTGCATTGCAATCTGGCCTGCCAGTTGCTGCACTTCGCTTCACTTCGCCTACTCCCCCAAGCTTAAACCTCACTCCTACTGAGTTGCATACTAGCGAGGATTCTCAGCCTGATGTGTCTTCTACACTGGCTACTGTTGAGCAGTTGATTGCGAAGTCCTTAGCGCGTAAGGCCCCTGCTAAGAAGCGGCACTTGACGCCTAATGTCACTGTTTTCCCTATGGGAACTGAGGAGTTTTGGAATCTTTGTGGCTATACCCCGTCCGATGAAGGGGAGCTCTTTTCTGATTCAGGCTCATCTGATGAGAGACCAAGAGGTCATGACGATTCTGGCTCTGACCCCTGGGCCCCGGATGACACTGACAGATTATTGACCCAGATTTTTCAGATTCTGTCCATCTCTCTCCCTGTTGAGGCTCCCAGGCAAAGAGGGGAGCTTTTCCATACAGCAAAATCACGTTTGGAATTTACCGAGCAGGCACATTTCCATAACCTTGTGCTCAAGGAATGGGAGCGCCCCAGTAAACTTCCCGGGGTTCCAAAAAGTTGGGATAGGAAGTATCCCTTACCTGCTGAGGTGGTTAAATGTTGGTCATCCCCCCCCTGAGGTGGATGCCCCGATCCTAGGGCTATCTAACACCTCTGTCATGCATTCCCCTGACTCTACTACCCTGCGGGGTGCTGAGGACCGGCGCATTGACCAGCTGGCATCCCACGCCTTTGCATGTGTGGGGACGGCGCTGCACCCCGTCTGTGCCTCTGCCATTACTGCTGTGGCCACTAGAACCCTTATCAGAAATATGCTTGATAGCTCCCCTGATGATTTCCCTTGTGAGGTGTTTAATGCACTCTCCAGTTGTGATGTTTTTGTAAATTTTGTCCTCTCAGCATTGGATGACACCATCAGAATGTGTGCCAGAACTTCTGCCCTCGTGGTGGCTATACGCCGCTCGGTTTGGCTGCGCCAGTGGGCTGCTGACAACGCTGCCAAGAAGGTCCTCACTGGGTTTCCCTTTAAAGGACTGCGCCTGTTTGGGGACCGCCTGGACCTTTTTGCTAAGGGAGGCAGGTTACCCCAGTGCAGGCGGCAATCTCAGCCCTTTCGGGGTCAGGGTTCCTTCTCCTCCCCTTACCGTGGTGCAAGACAGGGAAGGGGGGGTTTCCTTTCCTGGGACCCGGGGAGATTTCTGGGGTAGAGGCAGAGGACGTGGACGTCCTGGCTCCTCCTGGGGTCCCAAAGCAAAATCCTCTCCCAAGCCCCCTCAGGCATGATGGGGCGCCCTCACCCATCCGGGTGGGGGGACGGCTGCAGCACTTCGCTCACGTCGGGAGGCTGCATGTCTCAGACCGGTGGATTCAGGAGGTAGTGTCCTCCGGTTACAAGTTGGAGTTTGCTGCCGATCCCCCTCCAAGATTCATCAGATCCCAGATTCCTCAGGACCCTGTGTCAGCTCAGGAGCTAGTGCAAGCAGTGCAAGGCCTCCTGGAGCTGGGGGTCATCTGCCAGGTCCCCTTAAGAGAAAAAGGCAAGGGCTTTTATTCCAACCTATTCACAGTACCCAAAAAAGATGGTTCAGTCAGGCCCATCCTGGACTTGAAGATCCTCAACAAGTTTGTCAGGGGCAGGCGCTTTCGCATGGAAACTCTGCGCTCTGCCATCAGTTCCCTGCGCCAAGGGGATTTCATGACTTCTGTGGACATCAAAGATACTTATCTTCATATTCCTGTGTTCCCAGGTCATCAAAGGTTCCTCAGGTTCGCTCTGATGGATCAACACTACCAGTTTGTGGCCTTGCCCTTCGGCCTCACTTCAGCTCCCAGGGTGTTCACCAAGGTGCTGGCTGGCATGATGTCTCTGCTCAGATGTCAGGGCGTCCGCGTGCTTCCCTATCTGGACGACATGCTCATCACTTCCCAGTCTCTACATCAGGCAGAGTTGGATACTCAGCTGGTGGTGTCCACTCTGGAGTCATTTGGATGGGTGATCAACCACCCCAAGTCCTCACTGTTCCCTTCCTTGGTAACTCCATTCCTAGGAATTAATCTGGATACAGTTCAGGCAAGGATCTTCCTTCCTCAACAGAAGGTGAACAGTCTGATTGTACAGGCTCAGTCCCTCCTAGCTTGTCCCCATCCCTCCATCAGGCAGGGGATGCAGCTGGTGGGCCTGATGGTGGCATGCTTCGAAGCAGTCCCTTGTGCTCAGTTCCACTTGAGGCCTCTGCAACTTCACCCATTGTCAGTATGGGACAATGACCCAGCATCCCTGGACAGGGTCTGTGTGCTCTCCCCCCCTGGTCAGGAGGTCCCTCTCGTGATGGATGGACTCAAGGAACCTGCTGGGGGGCAGATCCTTTCTTGCCCCTTCCTGGGAGACGGTCACCACGGATGCCAGTCTGTCAGGTTTGGGGGGGTTTCTGGAAGTCCCTGCGGTTCCAGGGGAGGTGGGGCCCACACACCTATCAATGACTTGAAACTGCGGGCGATCAGGCTAGTTCTGGCTCACTTGACTACTCACCTTCGGGGCCTGCCTGTTCAGGTGCGCTCGGACAACCAGACGGCAGTTGCCTACATCAATCATCAGGGAGGGACCCGGAGCAAGGGGGCCCTCCAGGAAGCGTCTCTGATCCTGACTTGGGTGGAGGCCAATGTCCCCTGCATATCAGCTGTGTACATCCCCGGGGTGGAAAATCGCCTGGCGGACTCTCTGAGCAGGGGGACCTCTCGCCAGGGAGAATGATCCCTATGCAGCAGGGTGTTTCAATCTCTGTGTCACCGTTGGGGCCAACCAGATGTGGATCTGTTTGCGTCCCGCCACAATCACAAGCTTCCAGCTTTTGTCTCTCTGTCCAGGGATCCTCTGGCCTTGACCTCGGTGCGCTAGCAATGTCATGGCAGGACTTTCTGTTCCTGTATGTCTTCCTTCCAATCCCCCTGCTGGGCAGGGTTCTGCGCAAGATTGCTCTGGAAGGGGTGCC
The DNA here is from genome assembly GCA_027917425.1 of Gastrophryne carolinensis. Lineage (NCBI taxonomy): Eukaryota > Metazoa > Chordata > Amphibia > Anura > Microhylidae > Gastrophryne > Gastrophryne carolinensis. Next base: position 412,352,007 of record CM051235.1, read on the forward strand.
AGCAATTCTGGTGGCCCCCAGGTGGCCAAGAAGAGTTTGGTTCGAAGACGTGGTACAGCTGACAGTAGATCAGTACGCTCTGCCCTTGGTGCCAGATCTGCTCACTCAGGGCTCACTGTGCCACCCCAATTTACAAACTCTAGCTTTAACGGCTTGGCTGCTGAAACCTCCATCTTGATGGAGAAGGGGCTGTCTTCCTCGGTTGTGGATACTTTGATTAAAGCTAGGAAGAAGTCTTCCTCTTCCATTTATTACAGGGTTTGGCGTGCCTACATTGACTGGTGTGAGTCTAAGGCCCTTATTTATGAAGGAATAGCGACAGGTAGCGACTGGTGAGCGACTGGTGAGCGGCCGGTAATGACGGGCCCCGCCACGAGAACGCCGGCTCCCCACCACAATCACACATTTATCAAGCCAATCCTGCTTAGCGACTGAGATAGCGCCATATAGCGACTCATTTATCATTATTCCAGCCACAGCACCAGCGTCCGACCTTGAACAGCGAGAGGTATGACCTCTCACTACCTGGCGCTCTCCAATGCATTTCAATGGAACAATCTTTAAATATTAATAATTAATTATGATTTTATTTATTTATTTTTTATGTGAAAAATTCTGTGACCACTTCTGCCATTTTAGATAATTTTTTTAAGGTATAAAAAATAAAAAATTGTACAGAATTGATAATACAGGTCTGATATTAATGTATTCATATTACAAAATGATTTTTGGTTTCCAAAAATATGGTTGTTTGGGGGTTAAAAAACTACTTTTAACCCATCGCCGCCAGCGCTCTGGGGTTTAAACATGCATTTTACAGCGTAAGATTTTTTGAGCGTGATTTTTTAATGAATATGGTGGGAGCCGATCGCTAGGGCCAGTCGCTATCATGCGCTCCCATACAGCGCGGAACCTGTCAAATAGCGACTCCTCACCCAATATTCAACATTACGGCAAACCGACTGAGTCGCTATCAACTACAGAACAACGGCCAAGCACAGCGACTACTAGCGGGCGCTCTGAAAATGCCGCTACAGTCGCTCAACTGTCGCTACCTGCTGCTATTAATGAATCGGCCTCTAAGTCTCTTCCCTGTTGTGTGTTCTCTATTCCCAGGATTCTGGAGTTCCTGCAGCATGGGTTGGAGATGGGGTTCCAACTTAGTACTCTGAAGGGTCAGGTTTCTGCCCTGGCTATTTTCTTCCAGAAGTCCTTTGCTCAGCACCCTCTGATCAGGACTTTTTTCCAGGGGGTCACTCATGTGCGCCCCCCACGTAAGCCTATGGTGCCTGTTTGGGATCTGAACTTGGTTCTGTCAGCCTGGCAGGGTGCTCCTTTTGAACCTGTGCAGGATGCTGCCTTGGCCATTCTTATGCTGAAGGTTGTGTTTCTGGTGGCTATCACTTCTGTCAGGCGTGTGTCTGAGTTGGCGGCGCTTTCCATTCAGCCCCCCTACTATGAGAGACACCAGGACAAGGTGGTGTTTCGTTTCAAACCTGATTTTCTGCCTAAGGTAGTGCCTGCCTTTCATTTGAATCAGGATATTGTTCTTCCTTCTTTGTGCCCTAATCCTAGCAATGCTAAGGAGAGGGTTTTGCACTCTTTGGATGTGGTTAGGTGTCTGGAGTACTATCTGGTGGCTACTGCACCTTTCAGAAAAACTGATGCTCTTTTTGTGGTCCCTTCTGGTCCTAGGAAGGGTTTGGCTCCTGCCAAGTCTACTATCAGCAAGTGGATTCGTCAGGCTGTGATTCAGGCCTACTCTGCTAAGGGGAAGAATCCTCCCTTCCGCCTTACTGCTCATTCCACTCGTGCTATTGGTGCCTCTTGGGCTTTTCAGCACCAGGCTTCTGTTGAACAAGTTTGCAAGTCCCGCTACTTGGTCTTCTGTTCATACCTTTTCAAAGTTTTACAAGGTTGATGTTAGGGCCTCAGCTGATGCTGTTTTTGGCCGAAAGGTTCTGCAGGCGGCAGTGGTTTAAACTGTCTGCTGCTGATTTTTATTGGGGATCCCACCCTACTTTATGGACACTGCTATTGGATGTCCCAAGTATAAGTATTAGATTTGGAGCAGGACGTACTGTATACTAAGAATAATACAATTCTGTGATTACTCACCAGTAAAATTGGTATTATGAGTATACAGTACGTCCTGCTCCAACCCACCCTTGGTTTGCATTTTCTTGGTTCCCCTGTATGGTGATTGTTATCATTGTTATAGTTGATAGTTTGGATTGTTTAATTCTCCCGGCTTCTCATTAACTGCTTTTCAATGCTGGGGATTTGTGGGAGGTCCCCGGGTATTTGAGGGGCCGGGAGGAGCCTATTTTCGATGTCTCTGCAGTCCAGCGCCATCTGGCGGAGTATATCCCAAGTGTAAGTATTAGATTTGGAGCAGGATGTGCTGTATACTCATAATACCAATTCTACAAGTGAGTAATCACAGAATTGTATTTTTTAACAGTGCATTTAGGGTGGGCTGAAGGTCTGTGGTTGCTGGTATTTACTGTTATAGGTCAGCTTATGTCTTAAAGCGGATGTCTATTCTTTTTAAAACCCCCGGCCCTGCCCCCTCCCTTGGTACTGAGGTAGGACAGCAGCAAAGAAAAAAAAACTCACATGTAATCCAGCACTGTTCCCCTAGAGTATTGTGTGCTGGGCATGGCTATTTGGAGATTAATTGAATGGCCACATGGGCGCTTGCACAAAAGGGGGGATGCCGCTTGCATCCTCTGTGTGGCCCTGGATTCTAAAGGCGAGAGAAAAGTGCCACTTTCATTGTCTACTGGGTGTAAATTTTCACCTGGCTCTGAATCAGCCCCAAGGTAGACAATTAAAATCAGTGGCAATTTTCTCTCCTAAAAAATATTTATATTTATATTTTAACCAGGCCCTGAATCAACCCCTTAAATTGATAGTATAGGCAAAAGCAATTAATATCCCATTGTATCAGGCTATGTTTGTCACTGTGCTAAACTGTTTTCTGTTATTAAATTGAAGAAGAAATCGCCAACATATCAAGCTTTACAGTTTCAACTTATGATCTCTTTTATGAATCAAGATGACATGGCTGTGATGCTGCATAATAATCAGCATAATAGGCAGGGCCCTTAAGAGACAAATCTTGGGGGCGTGGCTTGCTATGGCGCTGTGAGGAAGCTGGCTGAGGGAGCTCCGCACGCCATCAACTAAAAAACCGCGACCAATTTCATCCCCCTTACCTGATGTCCAGGAAGGGGAAGGCAGGCAGACAGCGCCGGAGGGGCCAGGAGCGCCCCATCCCTGCTTATTTCCCGGTGCGGGGTGGAAGGGAGGAGGCGGCGGCTCCACGCAAGATGGCGGCGCACGTGACCCCGGCGGGAGGAGGCGAGGGAGGAAGCACCGATCCCCACCGCAGCTTGCCCCAGCGTCTGAGCCCCGGGGTGTCGGCGGGGACTGAAGAGGAACCTCTGCAGCCGATGAGAGGTGAGGAGGCGGCGGTACCGCATGCTCCGGCAAGGCACCTCCGCACTGTCACAGCGGAGGTGCACCGGGCGGCGGGTGGGACCGGCGGGGCACCCGTTGGGCCTCTGGCTTGCCCTGCCCCTCATCTCTCCCTGATGATGCCCACGGCGGATCCCAGCAGGGCGAGGGCCCCCACACCATATGAACAGCGAGCGCAGGAGCAGACCCGAGTGGAGAGAGGGAGACGGGGAGAGCAGCAGCTGGATGCCAGCCTTGAATCCGCTGACTCCCACAGGTCAGCGGAGGACGCCATACGTGAAGACTGGTTTCGCCCGGGGGGCATCCCAAGCCCGGACTCCCCACCCGGTTCCCCAGTAGGTGGAGCTGACCCCCCACGTCGGAGTCCCCAGGCCTGGTCCCCAAATGGGGCTGTACAGCGTTCCCCATCCCCTGGCAGCTTGTTATGTACCCCGCCGCCCCCGGCGAGCCCTGAACCGGTCTGGGGTAGCCGGGGGATCTCCCCCCCCCCTCCTGGCCTCTCCTTAGAGGGCTCAATGCCCCTTGATGCTGGACTTGGCCTACCGGTCCGGGGGGGCGCGACCTCCCCGTCGATTAAGTGGAGCCCTCCAGAGGTGCGGGGAAGCCCTGAATCATCCCGTGGCAACGGGCATATCGTCCGGGATACCGACGGATCCGTCCATGTTTCGGAAGCCTCTCCTACCGTGCTGCTAGATTTTCTGTCCCGTACTATAGCAGAGGCGGTGAGAGTCAACATCAATGAGGCCATGCGGGGCCTGCCCTCTCGCGGAGACTTTGATGGATACGTATCGCGAATGGAGGGCACCATAAAGAGAGAGCTGGCGTCCCTTCAGGGCGCAGTGACGGAGGTCACACGGAGAGTGGATGTTGCAGAGGCCTCTCACAGATCATTAGAGGCGCGAGTGGCAGAGCTTGAGCAGCAGCGAGAGGGAGGTAACCGCCTCCTGTCGGAGCTTTTCCTGGCCCAGGACGATGTGGAGAATCGAAGCCGCAGGAACAACCTCCGCCTGCGGGGCGTCCCGGAGTCGGTGGAGCCAAGGGACCTCCAGGTGGCAGTCGTCTCCATCTTCAATGACCTTCTGGGCCTACCGGAATCGAACCGCATTGAGTTGGACCGCGTGCATAGGGCCCTTGGACCCCGCCCCCCAGACTCCGGCCGACCGAGGGACATAATTTGCAGAGTCCACTTCTTCAAAATAAAGGAGGACTTGCTGCGTAAGGCGTGGGAGAGGGGCCCGATCCAGTTCAAGGGAGCGCAGATCATCATCCTTCAGGACTTATCGCGGAGAACATTACTTATGCGGAGGCTATTGAGACCGCTGCTTGAGACCATCCAAAGGCAAGGCGCTTCTTATCGCTGGGGACACCCCTTCCAGCTCTTGGTCCGCAGGAATGGGGAGCTTTTCGTTCTCAGGTCCCCGAGCCAGCTCCCTGACTTGTTCCACTTCCTGGAGGCCGCCGCGGTGGACATTCCAGACTGGACGGTGCCGGACCTAGCGGTGTTCAACGGGCGGCTCCCACAGCGGCCTGGCGGCGCTCCCCGTGGCGCCGGGAGGGGCCTGAGAAGACGCCGCTAGCGATCAGGTGAAGAGAGGGATGGCGCTCTTCCGTCCCTCCCCGACTTCCCCCCCTTGAGCTGAGATTTCCAGCGTGCTCCCGGTTGTATGGGCGGCGGGGGGGTCGGATTGGCGTCCCCCTGGAACCTGGTGGCACTCGGCTACGTGGAGGACTCCGTGGGCGCTGGCTTTCTGGGCCGCCTAGGCGGGGCCGGAGGGCGGGCGCTACCGGGTCCTGTCCTGTTTTCATTCTCTTGTGCCTATGTTAGGTAAATGTTGGGCCCTGCGGTCTCTTGGGGCCCCGCCCTGCCCGACTCTACCTGCGGGGGCCTTGCGTCCCCGGCTGCCGGGCTCCCCTCCTGTGTCCGTGCCTGCGGCCTGTGGGGGGGGGGCGGCGGCCAAGCGGGTGGGTCCCCCTTGATCCGCCGAGCCTTGTTGTTTGCTTTTGTAAATGTTGGTTGGCCTCTGATGGGGCGGACGGTACCGGGCGGTGGCCCCGGCCGCCGACCCCCTCGGAGCCAATGCGCTTCCCTTCCTTTAGTTACGGGTTAACCTTCATCATATTGGGTTCTTATGACTCCCGCTCCCTAACCATGCCTTGAGTCGCAACACTAGCTGTTAGTTGAAATAGTGCGGCTCCCTCACTGCTGCTCCGTGTTCTGACCCTCCACCCCCCCACGACTATTGGTGCCCCCATCTGTGTCCGATAATTGTCTCTCACGGACGGGGAAACGCAGCGTCTGGCTCCACTAGCGCTTGTGTGCTCCTCTCGGAGGAGGTGGAGCGGAGGAGAGTACAAGGTTGCACCAGTTCCGGAGGCCCCCTTTAAGCCATCCTCCGGCTGACTACACTGGTAGTCTTGTTGTTCACTGTTACTTGATTTCTATTTACCTGTTTGTGATCTTCCCCTTTGTACCCCCGTTCGTTTAAGTCCCCCTTCTATCCTTCCCTCCTAACCCGCCCTTTGACCCCCCCCCTTCCCCCCACCCCAATCCCTACCCGTTACCCCGGCCGCCTGTGTTGTAGTATCAGGTGCGGCGTTGGGCTCCTGACGGGACTCTGTTGCCTGGTGTCGCTGCTGTAGTTACTGAGACGTGTCCGCAATGAAGTTAATCTCGTTGAATGTGAAAGGCCTCAACTCCCCTGAGAAGAGGGCGATCTTAGGGCAAGAGTTGCGTAGACTCAGGGCAAAAATAGCCTTTATTCAGGAGACGCATTTTAAAAGGTCACAGGCCCCCAGGATGAGTAGCCGGTCGTTCCCACACGTATTTACCAGTAGTGCCGCAGACGCAAAACGGAGGGGTGTGGCGATCATGATCGCGAGTGGGGTCCCATTTACTCTGCGGGATTCCTGGGGGGATGACTCCGGGCGGCTCCTCATGGTGAAATGTCTCCTAGGCCAAAAAACCTACACCCTGATATCCTTATATGCCCCTAATCAGGGTCAAGTCCAATTCCTCAGGCACGCGTTGAATAAGATTGCGGAGTTTGCTGAGGGAGAAATAGCCCTGGCAGGCGACTTCAACCTGGCCATGGAACCATTACTAGACTCTTCAGCGGGCAGGTCAGCGGTATCCCATTTGGCGCTGAGAACTCTGAGGAAAAAGCTCCATGACATGCAACTGGTGGATGCGTGGAGGGTGTTGAACCCCACGGGGAGGGACTACTCCTTCTACTCGAGGGTGCACGGGACATACACCAGGTTGGACTACTTCTGGGTCTCACACAGCCTGCTGGACCTGGCAACGGATAGTGGGATCCTTCCAACCTCCTTTTCGGACCATGCACCGGTCTCCCTCGACTTGAACCTAACGGATAGACCCCCCCCCCCCTGACATGGAGGCTCAATGAGTCTCTGTTGCAAGACGAGGTAGTGGCCCAGGCAGTTCGGGAGAGCATAGAGACATATTTCAGTAATAACGATAACGGGGAGGTGTCACCTTTGCTCTTGTGGGAGGCACACAAGAGCGTCATTAGAGGGGTCCTGATATGCCATGCATCTAGGTTGAAGAGGGACAGGATGAGGCAGCTGGAGCAGCTTACGGAAAAGGTCAAGCGCCTAGAGCTGACTCACAAACACACAGAGGCCGCGAAGGTACTTGGGGAACTGACCCAGGCGCAGGAGGCTCTTAACCCTTTTGTTGCCAAGCACGTAACACCTACGTGCTGGCTTGGCTGGGCCTTAAGTGCCAAGCCCGTAGGTGTTACGTGCTTGACTTTCCTCGCTTCTAGTTTAAAAAATAAAAATCAAAAATACTCACCTGACCCCTTGTTGGATCCGGCCGGGTCTCCTCTTTAATTTGGTGCCATCCGATCCCCCGTGGGGGGTCGGATGGCTCCAGGAGAGCCCCCGGAATAGGCCGCCCCCCCCCCGCTTCTGCAGCAGCAGCTGCTAACTGTAAAAAAAAATAAAAAATAAAAATGACATTCACTTACCTGTGTGTGCGCTGGCTCCCGCTGTCCCTCCTCTTCACCTGGGGGGCCTCCGATCCCCCCCCAGGACTTACCGATCTTCAGGAGAGAGCCTGGGAGGCTCTCTCCTCTCTTCTTCACGATGGTGGCCGCCATCTTGCCTCTAAGCCCCGCCCCCTTGGGGGCGGGGCTTATGACGTCATCCCGGTCCCGATCACCGGCTTCAGCTTTCTCAGCTTCTCAGATGCCGGTGATCGGTGCCCTGGAAGGAGGTGACAGGAGATCCTCTGATCTCCTGCCTTCTCCTTCTCTGGATGCCGATCACAGGCATCTGTCAGCTGAGCGGCGAGGGACAAGAGCTTGCAATCGAAGGTAAGTACAGTTAAAAAAATTTTTTTTTTTTTGAATAAAATACTTTTTATTATTGTGTGGTGGTTTTTTTAACAGTTAACCCTTTGTGAGCTGGTAAGGGGTCCATGAGACCCCTTATACCAGTTCACAAGGCTGGGGGGGTGGCAAGTCACCTGCCCTAGCGGGTGGCTTGCCATTAACCCCCGCACCCCCATTACCTGCCTCCCCAAAGGCCAGGGGGGGGCAGAAGAGCCCGGGCCCACATAGGCTATGTGGGCTCGTAGGCTGCAGGGTGGGGGGGCCACCAAAGCTGGCCCCCCCACTCTGTGCCTACAAGCCCCCATAGCTGGTCCCGGGCTGGTTACTTTGGGTAAGGGGGACCCCACGTCATTTTTTTTTTTGGATTTTTAAGGGTTTTTAACCCTTAAAAATCCAAAAAAAAATGGGGTCCCCCTCCCCGGGAAGGGGGACCCTATGTCATTTTTTTTTTTTAATTAACCATTTGTCATCCAGCAGCTATAAAAGGCTTCTGGGCAGGAAAGGGTGTCTACCTATACATATGTGGTATCGCTGTAACCGGGAGAAATTGGGGTTTCTCACGCAATAAGATTTTATTGACAAACTTACATTTTTTATTACAAAAAAACTCTACAAATTGTAAAAAAATATATTTTTTTTAATTTTTTTCACACATTTCACCCAAAAATGTTGAGAATACACCTAAAAAATACAAACAAGACATTTCATGTTAAAGCCCAGACTCTGTTGAAAAAAACAATATATAATTTTCCTGGGAAATCCCTGGAAATCCTTTCAAAAATGACAGTTGAACATGTGTAGCGCGAAACAGTGAAACTCAGTCTGGCAACAGGGAGTGGGAAATGCTGCAGGTAGGCTGGCAGCGAAAGGGTTAACGCATTGCTCAGACAGAAAGCCAAGTTCATGATCAAGAAGTGCAGGCGAAAGTATTACGAACATGGGAACAAGAGTAGCACGCTCCTAGCGAGAGCCCTCAAGAAGCAATACTCCCAGAATTATATCCCCGAGATCTTAGATAGCTCACAACAGAAGCAACACACTTCCAAAAATATCGCAGAAACCTTCCGAGCGTATTATGCCAAGCTGTACGACCTGGCTGGTGGGAGGGGCGAGCGAGCGCACCCGGAGAGGGTCAGGGCGTACATAGAGGGCTCAGGGATGCCGGTGTTACCACGGGAGGCAGTGGAGGCACTGGAGGATCCAATTAGTGTGGAGGAGTTGGCCGAGGCGATTAAACGCACGCCAACGGGGAAGGCCCCGGGCCCGGATGGGTACACTATCAAATACTACAAATCCTTTATCACGCTGCTGGGCCCCCGTTTGGTGGGAGCCTGGAACACGATCACGGGCCGGGAGACTCCCGGCTGGTTCTCGGAGAGATACCTGGAGGCCCATATCTCAGTATTGCATAAACCGGGTAAAGATCCGTTATCCTGTAAGAGCTACCGCCCCATCTCCCTGCTCAACACGGACCTCAAACTGTACGCAAACATTTTGGCCAATAGACTGGCCCCGGTGGTGACACAATTAGTGCACTTGGACCAAACGGGCTTCTTGTTGGGCAGGGAAGCAAGAGACAACGTGGTGCGGGCTGTTAATGTGATACATGGGGCCAAGACATCTTCCACACCTGCCATGCTCCTGTCTACGGATGCGGAGAAGGCATTTGACAGGGTGAGCTGGCCTTTCTTCCGGGAGACCCTTCGTCATATAGGATTGGGAGATAGGATGAGGCAGCTGGTCGAGGCCTTGTACACCGTCCCCTCGGCCAGAGTCAAAGTGAATGGCCTACACTCTGATCCGGTGCCCGCTGTCTCCATTGCTCTTCGCCCTGTCGTTGGAGCCTTTCCTTTGCAGAGTAAGAGGCAACAGTGACATTCGTGGGGTTGACTTGGCGGATGGCACGCACAAGGTTGCCGCCTATGCGGACGACATGCTCTTTTTTTGTCACGAACCCTGCAGTGTCGGTTCCAGTCCTGATGAAGGAATTCGAGATTTACGGGAGGCTATCCTACCTCAAAATAAATTTCGATAAATCAGAGGCCTTGAACGTCTCACTCCCTGGTGAAGCGATGAGGAATATCCAACAGTCATTCCCATTTAGGTGGGCTAGGTCCTCTATTCCATATCTCGGCACGCACCTGCCCAACCAGCTGTCAAAGATCCTGGCCCTAAATTTTCTGCCTCTGGCGCGGAATATTAAGCTGGATTTAGAGTCCTGGGATCGCCCTGCTTTTTCCTGGATGGGCAGGGTTAACATTATTAAAATGTCTATTCTCCCGAGGCTGTTGTTCCTGTTCCAGGCTCTCCCGACTCGCATCCCGCTACGCTTCTTCCGGAAACTAAATAGCACCATTTTAAGCTTTGTCTGGGGGAAAAAAAGGGCGAGACTGAAGTCTCGGCTGCTTTATAGACCTAAGCGGGCTGGCGGCATGGCACTACCAGACGTGAGGTTGTATTGGGCGGCCACGCACCTGCAAAGGGTTTGTGAGTGGCAGAATTGTCGAGCAACTAAAAGGTGGGTCCAATTGGAGACGGCTGTGCTCCCTGTTCGTCTGGAGTCACTGGTGTGGAACAGGTTGCCCTCTGCTCCGGAGACCAGGGCTCATCCGACTATTGGGGCGACTCTGGGTATTTTCCGGGAGTATAGAGGGCGTGCGGAGATCTCCCCCTGGCCCACTCCGGTGTTGCCGGTGGTTGAGAATCCCCTGCTACGCATGGGCATACCCCGGGCGGGACTGCGGGAATGGGGAGGCCTGCCCCAGTTGCGTAGCGGTGACCTAATGAACAGGGAGGGATGGGTCTCTCTGGATACCCTGAGGTCTAGATGGGAGAATGACAGACTGGACCCCTGGACTCTCCTGAGCCTACAATCCTTCCTTTCCCAATTAGGATTTAGGAGGGCTTTGATTAGAGACCCTACGGAATTTGAGAGGATTTGCCTAGATGGACAACCGTGTCCACACTTAATCTCCAGACTATATTCCCTACTAATACATGCTGAGACGGCCCCCCCGACCTTTTGGCGAGATTGGGAGGGGGATCTGGGCAGACCCCTGGGGAAGGAAGAAAGGGAGAAAATTTCCCTGCTAGCGCATAAATCCTCGGTAGCCTCCAAGGTGCAAGAGACGAATTACAAAATCCTCACTCGCTGGTACTACACTCCAGACAGGCTCAGCAGGATGTTTCCAGCGGTGGACCCAAAGTGCTGGAGATGTGGTACTGAGCGAGGTACGATGTTCCATATATTCTGGACTTGCCCTAGGATCAGAGAGTTCTGGGGGGAGGTTTTGCCCATCATCGCGCAGGTCACTGGGGTCGATATGCAGAACGACCCGGCCCAAGTTCTACTCCATTCAACAAAACGTCCAGTTGGGAACTACAAGAAATCTCTGCGAGTGCACTTACTCAACGCAGCCAAACAGGTGATCCCCAGGCGTTGGAAGCAAAGTGGTGCTCCATCGGTGAGGGACTGGATAAGCGAAGTGCTCAACATATGCGAGATGGAGGACCTTACGCTGTCGCTCCATGATAGAGAGGAGCAGTTCAAGACCACCTGGATGCCCTGGTTGATGTTCCGGGAGTCGGAGGGGTTTAGGGCACTGTATGGCTAACCATACTAAAACTGGGTTTGCACTGTCATGGAGGAGTGAGACTTTGTGGCATCGAGACCCCACGGGAGGAGCCCGCGATCACGTCCTGGTGAAGTTGCCTGATGCCGGGGTTCGCTGCGGGGCCGCTTGCTTGCCTTCTCCCCCCAGGTCCCCCTTCCCTTCCCCTTCTCCCCCCCTTATTTCCTCCCCCCTTCTTTCCCCCCTTTCATGTTATGTGTCACTCCATCCTGTCTCGTGTTCGGTAGCGGGGTCGGGAACTCAAGGCCCCTTTGCACTAGAAGAGTGCGGTTCTTGACCAGAGCCTAAGCGATGTAAGAAGTCACCAGCACACCGGGAGCTTATTTATCGCCCTAAGTGGAAGGCATGAAGTGGCAGTTATTCAGTGGCAGAATTACTGCTCTGTGTTAGATCTGTATGATGCTGGCAGGAGGCCTGATCCCCCTCTGTTCCCCCCCCCCCTATTTTCAATGTCGTTCTTTGTACCGCATTTACTTGTTAAAAAAAAAAAAAGACAAATCTTGCAACGCTGGTGATAGCTGGGGCTTGGAGGTCCCCCACCTTGAGCTTCAACGCCTTTAAAAACAAGGTCAACTGCATTATGGCCATGGAAAAAATGTCTGCCATTCACAATGGGACTTTGGAGCTGTTCGGGGAGGTGTGGAATCCTTGGGTTCGGAATTTTCTGCCTATAGATTTTGATGTAAACCTAATGAGCATCTGATCCTTCCTTGACCCCTTCCTTTACTCCCCACCCCCTCCCACTACCTCCTTTCCCCCCTCATAGGGGTTGTTATTTTTCTTTAATTTATTTGAATTGAACTTTTTTAGTAACTCTTGAATAAGCTTCTGATTGTTACTTAACTTGTCTGTAATCTTTAAATTCTGTGTATGAACAGTATTATACTTATAGCCCAATATACACAATATATACAATATACACAATAAAAAGATTGATAAAGAAGAGACAAATCTTGCTTCATACACAAGCATTCTCCTCACCCTGGCTGTGCTCCTCCTTCTCTACCTGTTGCTAGGCGACATTGGAGGTGCATGTGCGTGCACCTCCAGATGCACATGCACGCACCCTTGGATTCACGTTCGTGCACCCCCAGATTCAAATTTTGTGCACCACCAGATGCGCATTTGCGTACCTCAGATAGACAATGCGCGCACCCCCAGATGCATTTGCATGTACTCCCAGATGCACATGCACGCACCCCCAGATGTCAGTAGGTAGGTAGGTGGGCAAGAAGGTAGTTGGGTCAGTAGGCGGTATAGTAGGTACAAGCAGTCACAGTGGCAGGTGCACACTTACATTTCTTGATCAGGTGGGTACAATAGAAATGCAAAAATCGGCACTCCATACAAAGTGGTGTTAAGGCAAAGGTCCTCCCTGATGAAGGGGGATAATATACCCCTGAAACTTTGGAATCTATATGGACTGTGCATTGTATATATGGACTTGATGACACTTATGGCCTTGTTTTTAGAATTTTGCTACACTGCATAAATTACCTGAATACAGCTTTGCCTTAACACCACTTTGTATAGAGTGCCGTTTTTTTTTGCATTTCTACGGGATAGTAGGTAGCTGGGTCATTAGGTGGGAAAGTAGGTAGGTAGGTGAGCAGGTATATACCGTAGTTAGATCAGTGGGCAAGTAGATGGGCAAGTAGTTAAGTAGGTGGATGGTTAGGTAGGTATTCAAGTGAGTAGCTGGTTCAGTGGACCGGTGGGTAGGTGGATGGGTATGCAGGTAGCTGGGTCAGCAGACATCCATTTAGCAGGCCTGCCACAAGAGGCCCTCACACAGTTATTCCAGGGGTGCATGCTTTTGGTCCACTTTTAACAATGATCAATGGCTAACCTTTTATACTTCTGGATCTTGTCAGCACTGTGACTGAAGTCAGCCGCTTAAATCAATCATAGCAGCAGGCAGGACCCCCAACCCCATCACATCCCTTGTAATCCTAGAGGGAAGTATGTGATGGAAGCACACAATAATTTTATACTACTGGTGCCTGTCTCTAGCTGGCTAGGTACTCAGTGGCAGAATATGTTCACCACAGCAACACATGCTATCATGATTGAGACATGGAGGTCAGAGGGTGTAACAGGTAGGGGCTGGAGAGGAGCTGTGCTCGGCTTCCTTAGCCTAACACAGACAGCTGTATATGAAGCCATCTGAAGGTCATGTATTACTGCAGGGGGACTGCTGACATGCCAGGGCAGGACAGGCTGACAGTCTCAAAGTTCCTCCACACACAGCCTCAGCGTTCTGTGTACATTGTGAGCTGACTGCCGAACCTAGGGGCAAAGCTAGGAGACATTCACAGAAGCAAAGGCGAAGGATGGATGTTGAGTGGGTGTCTACGCATCGCATCAAGTAAGCTAAGGACTCTATTGCTCAACACATGCGGGGGGGGGGGGGGGTCTGGGTTACCAAGGGATTTACTTAACGTTCTCCCTTCCATACATTATCGAGAGGCAGCTACAGAATATTTAGCTTGAAAAATCCCTTTTAAATTACAATTTAAATTATAATTTTAAAAATACTACGGATAAACAGTACCATGACCTGGATGATTGAATGATTAAAGTTTTTTTGCAAAGTTTGTTAAAAGAATATGGTGACCTTTGCTACTCCACAGCTCTCAGAACTCTACAAAGTTACCAGCACAGCCGATGCTACAGTCTTTGTGAACATTTTTTTTATTTTTTGTTCCTTTTGATCATGGAAGATTCTGATCCGTTTCATGTAGACTTATTTTCTATCATAGGCATGCAGAGGCTGAAAAACAAGTTGGATTTGCCATAAATAATTGAGCATTGATCATCGAGTCCCTGTAGTTCTCTAGCAAGGTCCAAGCTCTTAATCTCTATTTTTTATTGCTACTTGTCTAAGTGTAGAGTCAGTGTAATAGCTGCAAATTTCTAAATGACTTTCAGAAGCCTATTCATTGTTGTTTCTATAAAACATTTTTTTACTTTATCTTAGAGCCTCTATATTCTAGATTACACGCCTATATGCTTGTTTCTTCCAATAATATAGGACACAATTCAGCATTTGTTTTATGTTATGGAAATACAAAGAAATAAACCCAAGCTTGGTGTGAATCCCCAAAAATAAAAGGTGGACAACAAGATAGAAAGTATGACACTGAGATACCAATCAAATCTTACAAGTGTCTCAGTCCACAAGTCCACAGTATATAGTCAGGCCAGGAGCAGAGTCTTCACCTCAGATCTAGTGCACTCGCAAGAGTAAACTGGTGTAGGGCTTACACACAAAGTAAAAAAAATGAAATTCACCTGCCATCTTATCTTATACCCACCTCTGCCAGTGGGCCCAGGCCCCCCTCCAGGTCTGGCTGTAGTGTGTAGTGTGTCAAAGAGTGGAGATTAATAGTTTGACCAGATATCAGATCTTTATTGTGTTTGGCTTGTGGTTTTATAAAGTCCCAAATAGTCTGACACATTCAATGCTCATCACCAACTTAAAATGAGACAGGATCTCCTTTTTATAGTAGCGTAATATTTGTATTTCCAGTGCATCTCACTAGTAATTCTCTTTTCCACCCTTCTGTAATTTTTACTTTTGTACTGCGCCATAGAAGGTGATATAAAGATAAACAACAGCAATAACAGTGTAAGGAGTTTTATTTTTGGATGGTGTCTCAGGGGTATGTTAATTGGATGGGAGGGAGACAAGTATGGTCTCTCATTTCTGGAGTATCAGGGATGTTGACTGCAAAGATAACAATGAAGTAGACAGGAAGCAACAGCTAAGATAAGGGTGTTAGACAATTGGTGGCCATACAGTAGCAAAACTAAGCTGTAGAATGCAACAGAGGCACAGATGCTGTACACAATCAGAAGTAATAAGTCAGTTCAAGGGTCGAAAACAAGTCAACAACAGGAATCAGTCAGATGGAATGGAAAGCTCAGAGAATCTTGTGTGTTGCCAGGGATGCCTATAGACCTTACTGACTTTGCATATATTTACTTGAACTTTGTGGGTCTTTGATGTTGGGGTCTTTGAAAGGTGGCATTGATATTTAAATCTGCATCCACTTAGAACAGACCTAAAACGTTCCTTTAAATTTGTGCCAGGGAGGGTCCTGGTCAGGACCTCGTTCATGCCTTTAGTGGACCGTGCATTAAAGAGCTCCACCCATTGGGGGCAGGGAACAGCTATACCGTCTTCCAGTAGGAGACATAGACGGGGAGGCCGATTCATTAATAGCGCCAGGTAGCGACAGATGAGCGACAGTAGCGTTATTTTCACAGAGCCCGCTAGTATTCGCTGTGCTTGGCCGTTGTTCGGCTGTTGACAGCGACTCAGTCGGTGTGCGGTAATGTTGAATACGGGGTTAGGAGTCGCTGTTTAACAGGTTCCGCGCTGTATGGGAGCGCATGACCGCGAACGGCCATAGCGAACGGCTCCCAGCATGTTCATTAACAAATCACGCTTCACGCTGTGAAATACTTGTTTAAACACCAGAGCGCTGGCGGCGATGGGTTAAAAGTAGTTTTTGAACCCCCAAACAACCATATTTTTAGAAAAAAAAAAAAACATGTTTTTCAAAACATTTTGTAATATGAATACATTAATATCAGACCTGTAATATCAATTCTGCACACATTTTTTTTTTTTTTACCTTAAAAAAAAAACTAACATTGCAGAAGTGGTCACAGAATTTTTGACATTTAAAAAAAAAAAAAAAAAATTAATAGCAATTAATTATGAATATTTAAAGATTGTTCCATTGAAATGCATTGGAGAGCGCCAGGTAGCGAGAGGTCATACCTGTCGCTGTTCAAGGTCGCTCGCTGGCTCTGTGGGGTGAGGCTGGAATAATGATGAATGATTCGCTATCTGGCGCTCTGTCAGTCGCTAAGCAGGATTGGCTTGATAAATGTGTGATTGCGGAGGGGAGCCGGCGTTCTCGTGGCGGTGCCCGTCATTACCGTTCGCTCACCATTCGCTACCTGGCCCTATCCCTTGTTAAATAAGGGCCATAGTACACAACAGCTGTTCCAGCACCATAAATCATGAAGAAAAGTTTATTATTACATTTAAGATTTTACTGAGCCCTGCCTCAAACACCAGTACAGCGCCACAGGGAGCGAAAGATAGCACCAGCTCAGTGCGACCTACTCTTGGCGCTCCACAACATAATTATCTATCAAAAAACTACACACACACACAGAGCGTCGGCGCTCTAAATCTGCTCACTTTAGCATAGAGCTCCAGACGCTGTGTGATTAAAGTCTGTTTTTGAACACATATACACCTGTAACAAAGTGAAAACACATGGAATGACATTGTTTTAACACTTTAGTGCCAGACCTGTAATGACAATTCTGCATAAAAATATAAAAAGTCAAAAAAGTTTCTAAAAGTGTTTGTTTGCAGCCAGGAGAGGTCACACAATGATTTGAGCAAAAAAAAACAAAAAAAAAAAAAATTGTCAAACACGCTGTTTAAACACAAACAAATGAACGGCCATTGAAATGTATGGGAGAGCGACACTGAGCAAAAGGTAATACCTGGCGCTCTGGAAGCTAGAGTGCTGGCACTATACGCTGAGCTGCCTGTAATAATGCATCGGGCGCTACATGGCGCTGTTAGAGTCGCTCACCAGATTCGCTTTCAAAAATGTGGTTTTGCGTACAGCGCCTGGCGTTAACCAGGCACTGTCTGCCGCTAAGAGGCACTACCTGGCGCTATCCTTCTTAAATAACCCCCTTAGTGTCCATGTGGAACTGTAATCCTACCTGGACGGAGTTGCCAGAGAGGGTGTAACAGGCACTATATATTTTATGCAGAGGAACATTGTAAACAAGAAAATATTTTTAATGCAGTCTGAAGTACAGGATTGGAAGAGAGAACGAGCCCACTCTATCCCGTCCCCGTCCAGGGATATAACTAGTACACTTTGTCTTTTACCTCCCCTGCAGCACAGCCTGTTCTTTTTATTGTGATCGATAACAGCAACTTTTTTTTTTAGCTTGTGTAGACATTTGCAGCACCATCTTGAAAGTCACAGGGTGTTGCAACACCGCATTTATCATTGCTGAGTGAATTGTTCACAACAGGCAATAAAGGAGATCGGATCTGAAAGTGTCTATTAGACATTTTCCCTGTTCCCCAAAGTAAACAGATCCTCCATCTTTTCTAAATAAGACATACCAGAGTCTACACTCAGATAAAATGGTGTGCTACACACTAACCCACAACCAACGAAAGTCTTTGCCCTGCTGTGAGACACTGAAATGTTGGTTGCTTTGGGTTAATACACATCACTGCTTTTCATAGTGCTATTAAATATAACTCTGTATATAATATCTCCTGTGTTCAGCATTTAGTGCCCATGAGCTGGAAGCATCAACAAGACGTAACTTAAAATTGTGTCTTTGTCGTTTCAGGTCAATGAGCAAGCTGACCCAACTGGAGAGGCTAGACCTGGGCAATAATGAATTCAGCGAGCTGGTAAGGAGACAAATGGTTCTGAATTTCGTAATAGCATTAAGCTTCTTTCTGTACTAAATCTGTGAAAAAATGTAGATTGGGGGAATTCATTAAAAATGGAAACGGATCCAGGAGGGGGTAAAAAGATGGCTCATGTTATCTCTGCAGATACCTGTATCAGCAACAGGGCATGTTTTGTGGAGCTCCACAGAGGCACATGGGTGAAGTGATTAGTGCTCAGAAAGAGCTATAGAGTTGGCTTTATGGAGATCCACAAAACATGACCTGTTGCCGGCCCTTTGACACCTCTGGAATAGATCAAAGTGAAGATGCATAGGGGAAAAAGGGTTTAAATATTTTTTGATACATAGGAAACTTACATTTCCTGGAGGAGCTCAGAGCTAGTCTTGGTGAGACTGCATGGCTCCTCACGGGCGCCCCCCAGTTTCTATTGGTCGTGAAGATGGTACTGTAGGATACATCCTTGACCTCTGATGGTTCAGGTGTGTTACTTGCTTCCTGAGTAAAGCTGGTTTCTTAGCTTACTGTAGTCATTTTATTAGTTTATTTTATTTATTTATTTTAATATGAGGCATGATGATCCATAATTCTCTTTCACATATTGGCTTGGGCATGTGCGGATTTATGTTGTTTGTTATTGTTGCATTGTTCTTATGTTGTTTCACACCAGTATGTAGATACCCTTATTGTAAACGCCTTATGGGCTTGGTTTCTGAACGGAAACGCAACTCTGTGCCAGTATATACTGTGCTGGATGTGACTGCCACACGGGTGACATCAGCAGCGCTGACACGGATATGTGCGTATAAAAGCAGAAACTGGGCCATTTTATAAATCAGGCCCTTTATGTCTGTTACATCAAATACTTAACCCTTATACATCTTACCTAATTTACATTGTTGTATCATTATGGCCTAATTTCAGGGCCTCACTTTTTATGTCTCTAGTAAAAATGTTTGGAAACTAAAACTGGAAAGTAAAATACACATTTCAATCAGGAAAGTGAACTGAATTGTAGAAAAGCCACAAATTGTTTTTGGATGCATTACAGGAGTGCATGTAAATAATATACCTGGATATACTGGAACTACGCTGTGTGCACAATTTGTATTTTTGAGGATTAATTTTCCGTTTGAACAGCTATATTGCTGGTCAATCAAATATATTAATACGCGGAGGAAAGAAGGGAGAGGGGGGACATGATTGAGACCTTTAAATATGTGAAAGGATTGAATAAGGTTCAGGAGGGAAGTGTTTTTAAGAAGAAGCTTAATGTTAGAACAAGGGGGCACAACCTGAAGCTAGTCGGGGGGAAGATCAGGAGCAATGTTAGAAAATATTATTTTACAGAAAGAGTAGTAGATGCTTGGAACAAACTTCCAGCAGAGGTAGTTGAAAAATCAACAGTCACTGAATTTAAACATGCCTGGGATAAGCACACATCTATCCTAAGATAAAGAGAACATACAGTATACACATAAGGGCAGACTAGATGGACCGTATGGTCTCCTTCTGCCGTCAACCTTCTATGTTTCTATGTTTCAAACTCTATTATTTAATAAGATTTGGGCTTTTTCAGAAGCATCTCTATGAATCTCTATGTGTGAATAATTATTGGGCAACTATTAGTATTCAAAATTATTATGTAACTAAATGAATATTTTCCCATATCACTTGCTTATTTTCATTTGTTAACGTGAGAATAATAATCAAACTTTGCAAATAAACATTACTGACATTTTCAAAAATCAAAACAATATGCTACTCTCCTTTTCAATAACAGTCTTAATCATTCAATCCATGGAGCCTGGAAGTTTCTCTACCTGTTGACAACCAACATTTTGTTTAGAGGAAAGGCCAGCACTCACCCTCATAGTCCCCTGGGCACGGAAGCCGGTGTCATGGTAATCCTTGTATATTGAAGAAGTCCAGCACAGATGAAAATAAAACATCTAGGTTTATTGATTCTTCTTAAAATCCAAAATACAACATTCAGCACTCTGTGACACCTTTAAGGATTACACCCTTACACTCACAAATACAAATCTGAAATCCATATATACAAAAACACCCCCTGACTTCCTGTGTGAGCCATATGGGAGCACTGACCATATGTCTCCAATAAAGGCATTTATTGTTATAGATATAGGTGACAGGAGGGAGAAATGGCTAAAGCGCAATTGGAAAACCAGTTCTACCTTATAATTGATAATGTCTATCACATGGTCCACAGGATCGTCAGTTTTCAGTCTAAGTACTAGCAATCAAAATCTTGCAGTAAGACAGGATGTAGTGCGACCCTCAGAGAACACAGAGCTTCAAGACACTGAAATCAGCATTGCCCTGGATCCTTATTGGTCAAGACCACTGTGCAGCAGCAACCAGAGAGGTGTACTTCACCATAAATCTCCCAATTTAACCCTTTAAATGCCAGCCACGTAAAATTTACGTGGTTGCCTCTCCGTCACTTAAGTGCCAGCCACGTAAATTTTATGTGCCTGACTTTCCCCAATAACAGTAAAAAAAGTTTAAAAAATCGATCCGGCCGGGTCTCCTCTTCAGCCAGAGGGGCTCCGATCACCGATTGGAGCTCCTCCGGCTGCAGGGGAGGGCCCGGAATAGGGTCCCCCCCCCCGTTTCAGCAGCCGCCGGGATTGCCTGCAAAAAAAAAAAATGACAGTTACTCACCTCCGCTTCCGCCGGCTCCCGCCGCCTCTCCTCTTCATGGGGGGGGGGGGGGCTCCGATCACCCCCCCCCCGGCTATTCCGTCTTCTGGAGGGGGGCATAACAGCCCTCCCTCCGCAGCAGCTTCCGATGGCGGCCTTCGGGGGCGGGGCTAATGACGTCACCACCGGGTGTCATCGGGGCACCCGGCAGTTCTGCTGTCAGATGCCGGTGATGGCTGGGCAGAGAAGGAGGGAGGTAGGCGATCCTCCGATCGCCTGCCTTCCCCCTTCTCTGCCCAGCTGTCACCTGCATCGGATCGCCGCGGGACACGGCATCTGAAGATCGGAGGTGAGTAAAGGTAATTTTTTTTTTTAATAAACTTTTTAAACAACTTGTGTGTGTCTTTTTTTTTATACTGTTAACCCTTTGTGAACAGGTAAGGGGTCCATGAGACCCCTTATACCAGTTCACAAGGCTCGGGGGTCTGGCAAGTCACCTGCGGCAAGCGGGTGACTTGCCATTAACCCCTGGCCACCCAAATTACCTGCCTCCCCAAAGCCCAGGGGGGGGGCAGAAGAGCCGTGGCCCTAGGCTATGACGGCTTGTAGCCGGCAGGGCCAGGGGCCACTAAAGCTGGCCCCTGCGCCCTGTTCTACAAGCCCCCATAGCTGGTTACGCTGGGTAGGGGGGACCTCACGCCATTTTTTTTTAACCCTTAAAAATCCAAAAAAATGGGGTCCCCCTCCCTGGGAGGGGGGACCCTATGTCATTTTTTTTTTTTTTAATTAACCCTATGTTACCTGTAACCCAGTAGGTATAAAAGGCTTCCAGCAGCAGCAGGAGAGCAGAAGCCTAAGTGATTAGCGTGGGATACAGGGATGGATGGGAGGTAAGTATTAAAAAAAAAAAATAAAAAAAATATTTTTTTTTTAATAAAGTTATTTTGAAAAAGTGTGTCTGTGTGTTTTTTTTACTTTTAACCCTTTGTGAACTGGTAAGGGGTCCATGTGACCCCTATACCAGTTCACAAGGCTCGGGGGTCTGGCAAGTCACCTGCGGCTAGTGGGTGACTTGCCATTAACCCCAAGACCCCCCATTACCTGCCTCCCAAAAAAAACCTTATATTCCCCCAAGAAATGGTGCCCCCCCCCCCCCGTGAAGGGAGACCCCACACCAATTTTTTTTATTTAACCCTTTATTATGTGGATAGTAGTTGTATATTATTTGTAAATGTTATAAAGTGCTCTTCTAAGTTTAGGGGATCACCTGGACAGGAACGGGGGGCTACCGATACATATGTGGTATTATTATAATCAGGAGAAATGGGGCTTTCACGTGCAATATGGTTTTCTTTAATAAAATAAATGTTTTTGTTAAAATAAAGGAGACAATTTAAAATATATATATATTTTTATTTTTTTTACTTATTTACTTAAAAATATATAAAAAAAAATAGAAATAATATATTTAAAAAAGTAGAAAAAATACAAACAAGACATTTCATGTTAAAGTCTAAACTCTGCCACAAAAAGAAAATATGCCATTTTCTTGGAAATTCCTGCAAAAATCACACTTAAACATGGCGCAAAATGGTGAAAAATTACCTGTCAGCAGAGGGTGACAAAATCTCCAGTAGGCTGGCAGTTAAAAGGTTACAGGTACCTATGCATGTTGGGTATTGTTCTGCTCGGTAGACCTTGCGCTTTCAGATTTACTTTGTTTTTTCTTATTTGCATATTGATATTTTAGGAAAAGGTGTTTTTTATTCTGCTTTTTTATACATTTTTTGTGAAACCCTGTGCAACCTAAGAATTCTTCGAGATATTACTTACAGAAAGATGAGCCCACTACAACAAGCTGGGTATGCTTAGAAAGCTTAACATGTGTACTTTCAGGGAATATATGGTTTATCGGGGATATTCCAAATGTAAAGGGTTGTTTTGGTAGAAAAAGCACAAGGTGCGCATTTTGAAGTAAAATTACCGCTATGCGCATGCTTTACTTTGGTGTGTTTGGCAACTCTTTCCTTGACAGAACCTATGCATGTTGGGTATTGTTCTGTTCGGGGCATGTTGCTTTTTCAGATTTTCTGGTTTGCATATAGTTTTTTTTAGGAAAATGTGGTTTTGATTCTGCTTTTTTATTCATTTTTAAGGAAACCCTGTGCAACCAAAGAATACATTGAGGGATTACTTCCAGAAAACTGCACCCATGTCAACAAGCCTGGTACGTCTAGAAAGCCTGAGGTGTGTACTTCTAGGGATTATATTTCAAATGTAAAGGGTTGTTTTTCTTGAAAAACTGCAAGGTGCGCATATTGCATAGCATAGTTGTATTTTATCTGAAAATCTCCTAAAGCGTTGTTTCGGTTTGGGGGAGTCTCCTGGGCAGGAAATGGTGTCTACCTATACATATGTGGTACCGCTGTAACCAGGAGAAATTGGGGTTTCACACGCAATAAGATTTTATTTACAAACTTACATTTTTTATTACAAAAAAAACTACAAATTGTAAAAAATTGTTTTTTTTTTTATTTTTTTTGCACAATTTTCACCCCAAAATATTGGGAATACACTTAGAAAATGACAAACAAGACATTTCATGTTAAAGCCCAGGCTCTGCTGAAAAAAACAATATATCATTTTCCTGGGAAATCCCTGGAAATCCCTTCAAAAATCACAGTTGAACATGGGAAGCGCAAAATAGTGCAATCGTCTGGCAACAAAGGGTGACAAAATCTCCAGGAAGGCTGGCACTTAAAGGGTTAAAATGGACCAAAACCCTCTGTGGCGATCACCAATCTCTGTGGCATCCCGATTTGGCATGCCCAACTGCAAAATCCACTGTGATCACTCCAGATCCTACCTCTCATGTGATCCCACGGCACATATGCAGTCTGCATGTGCATCCCCGGCATCTTGAAGTCCATCACATCTTTGATAATTCAAGCCCAGTCTTCAGAAACTTCTTGGCCCACTATTGATGTTTAAACTTATGTGCCTTGTTCAATGGTGGTCGGGTTTCAGGTTTCCCTGGCCATGTCTGAGCACTGAACACCTTCTTCTGGACACTCTAGGAAGGTTGCCGTTCTAGAATATGACAGCACTGGAGGATAATAGCTTTCTGGGCACTTTATGTTTGATTCTTCTAAACCATTTGGCAGTTAATTTGTGTCTCCTGTTTTTACATGTTTCTTGCCACCCTGTAACATTTTCTAACAAACCATTTGATCCTATCAATTCCAAGAGTTCTACATCCCTCTGAAACACTTTTAACAATGTTTACATTTTGCACAAGAAAAACTAACTAATAATTATGCACACCTTAATATAGGGTTTCCTTAGGCTACACCTTCCCTCATTACACAAATGCACATCACCTGCTATGCTTCAGTCCAATAAGTTTATACAGCTTGGGGTTGGGAAATATGCATCTCATATGCAAATCAGGATAATGTAAAAAAAATACTCACTTGCGCAATAATTGTGCACACAGTGTGAGAAGAGATGTTGAGTTGTGGCCTGGCGCTTACTGCTCAGGGTGCTAAGGTTGTACACAGGGCCTTTCACTGCTGGGTGCCCGGGCCTGAATGTTACGATGCTTGGAGTGCCCTGCTTTTCCCATGCCCCCTGTTTGGGGAATCTACTGGGTTATTCTGGCCTCCCTCCACCCCACGATAGGTCAGTATTCTGTCAGCATGCTGGAGATGGCCCAGAGAACCATGAGATGCACAGGGGACGGATTCACAAAGCCATCTGAGTTCATTGAGAAAACATTACATTATTTCTAGTCCATGTCGCACACAAATGAGCAGAACTCTGTCCCCTAACCTTGCGATCTTCTTATAAGTATGAGTCCCACAAACTATGTAAAGTTCTATAATTTTTCAAGGGAACATGGACTAGCTTCCCAGGAGTGTATAACCTTGAGACACTGTTCCGGCTGTTCTGCTACAGAAAAGAACAAATCTCAGTCATTGTTAAGAGCTCTTTACCACCTTCACAAGATAGATGCTAAATATCAATATGGCTGCACAAATGTCAAGTGTATCCCATCAATCCCATCACCCTCTTAGATGTGAAGGGCCCTATTGATTTTACTAGGATAATTTACTTTTCATTTTTATGTTTTTGTTGGAAAATTCCTGCTCCAATTCAGCACAAACGGGCAGGTGGAAAAGGACAGATTTTTCCTTCTGGTGGACCCTAGATAAATCTATATCATCTAATGCATCTCCCACAAACAAGGGGCACACACAGCTGAAGGTGGCACTTGCGCTTGCGTCTGAGTTCTAAAACAATCCCTTTTTAAAAAGTTGGTGGCTCGGGCGCAGCAGGCAGGACTTTTTGCAGATGCATTTTTCTCCTCTCTGCCGAACCCGAGAGCTATGTAATGAGCCATTGGTGGATTATTTTTGCATACCGCAGCGCCTGCCGCGAACGCAGAAACGCATATGGCACCTGACCGTTGTGAACGAGGGCTTATACCAAATAAACTGGGAGCCTTGTTGAGTGTCTGAAGACAGTGTCCACCCACCATGCAGGAACAGGTAGGCTGTACGTTTGGCAGTGCCATTTTGAAGCACAGTGGACCATTAAATGGGCTGACCTGAGGGGTCTGTGGCAAGTGACTATAACTGAGGTCATTTAATATGGCTGAAACCTGTGAAATGTAAATGTCTGCTTGCTTTTTTGTAAGTAAAGATCCTGGACATGTATAACATTTCCTGTTAGGTCACCAGTGCAAGCAAGTTTATTTAACTTAGCTATACTGTAGGTGTCGTTTGGGCCAAAAGGTACCGGCTCTCACTAAATACAGTATACTGTGCCAGTGACACCTTCCTGTGTCCTGTGACACCCATGGCTTTATTCTGGGAGGCAGCCGGGCATGCTATGTGTTCTCTTTGCAGGGCAGGCAGGCATGTGACATGTTATCTTTGTGGGACAGGCAAGCATGTTACGTGTTCTTTTTGTGGGATAGGTGGGCATGTGACATGTTCTGTTTGTGGATCAGGTGGGCATGTAATGTATTCTCTTTGTGAGGCTGGTGGTCATGTGATGTGTTCTTTTTGTGGGACAATTTGGTATGTCATACGTTCTCTTGCAGGGCAGACAGGCATGTGATGTGTTTCTGTTTGCTGGGTAGATGGGTATATAAAGTAATTTGTGTGGGACAGGCGGGCATGTGATGTGTTCTCTTTGCACGGCAGGTGTCCATGGGATGTATTTTTGTTGGTGGAATTTAACGCATGTGATATGTTTTCACTGCTGGGCAGGCGGGCATGTTATGTGTTCTCTTTGCAGGGTATTTGGGCCTGTGAAGTGTTCTGTTTGATGGGCAGGGTGGTGTCTCATATTCCCTTTGCAGGACAGGGGGCATGGGATGTGTTCCATTTGCAGGATAGGGAGGCATGTGATGTGTTCCATTTGCAGGACAGGAGGCATGGGATGTGTTCCATTTGCAGGACAGGAGGCATGTGATGTGTTCCATTTGCAGGACAGGAGGCATGTGATGTGTTCCATTTGCAGGACAGGGGGCATGGGACGTGTTCCATTTGCAGGACAGGGGGCATGTGATGTGTTCCATTTGCAGGACAGGGGGCATGGGACGTGTTCCATTTGCAGGACAGGGGGCATGGGACGTGTTCCATTTGCAGGACAGGAGGCATGTGATGTGTTCCATTTGCAGGACAGGGGGCATGGGACGTGTTCCATTTGCAGGACAGGGGGCATGGGACGTGTTCCATTTGCAGGACAGGAGGCATGGGACGTGTTCCATTTGCAGGACAGGAGGCATGGGATGTGTTCCATTTGCAGGACAGGAGGCATGTGATGTGTTCCATTTGCAGGACAGGGGGCATGGGACGTGTTCCATTTGCAGGACAGGGGGCATGTGATGTGTTCCATTTGCAGGACAGGGGGCATGGGACGTGTTCCATTTGCAGGACAGGGGGCATGGGACGTGTTCCATTTGCAGGACAGGAGGCATGTGATGTGTTCCATTTGCAGGACAGGGGGCATGGGACGTGTTCCATTTGCAGGACAGGGGGCATGGGACGTGTTCCATTTGCAGGACAGGGGGCATGGGACATGTTCCATTTGCAGGACAGGGGGCATGGGACGTGTTCCATTTGCAGGACAGGAGGCATGGGACGTGTTCCATTTGCAGGACAGGGGGCATGGGACGTGTTCCATTTGCAGGACAGGGGGCATGGGACGTGTTCCATTTGCAGGACAGGGGGCATGGGACGTGTTCCATTTGCAGGACAGGGGGCATGGGACGTGTTCCATTTGCAGGACAGGGGGCATGGGATGTGTTCCATTTGCAGGACAGGGGGCATGGGATGTGTTCCATTTGCAGGACAGGGGGCATGGGACGTGTTCCATTTGCAGGACAGGGGGCATGGGACGTGTTCCATTTGCAGGACAGGGGGCATGGGATGTGTTCCATTTGCAGGACAGGGGGCATGGGATGTGTTCCATTTGCAGGACAGGAGGCATGGGACGTGTTCCATTTGCAGGGCAGGGGGCATGGGATGTGTTCCATTTGCAGGACAGGGGGCATGGGACGTGTTCCATTTGCAGGACAGGGGGCATGTGATGTGTTCCATTTGCAGGACAGGGGGCATGGGACGTGTTCCATTTGCAGGACAGGGGGCATGGGATGTGTTCCATTTGCAGGACAGGGGGCATGGGATGTGTTCCATTTGCAGGACAGGGGGCATGGGACGTGTTCCATTTGCAGGACAGGGGGCATGGGATGTGTTCCATTTGCAGGACAGGGGGCATGGGACGTGTTCCATTTGCAGGACAGGGGGCATGGGATGTGTTCCATTTGCAGGACAGGGGGCATGGGATGTGTTCCATTTGCAGGACAGGGGGCATGGGATGTGTTCCATTTGCAGGACAGGGGGCATGTGATGTGTTCCATTTGCAGGACAGGAGGCATGGGATGTGTTCCATTTGCAGGACAGGAGGCATGGGATGTGTTCCATTTGCAGGACAGGGGGCATGGGACGTGTTCCATTTGCAGGACAGGGGGCATGGGACGTGTTCCATTTGCAGGACAGGGGGCATGGGACGTGTTCCATTTGCAGGACAGGGGGCATGGGACGTGTTCCATTTGCAGGACAGGGGGCATGGGATGTGTTCCATTTGCAGGACAGGGGGCATGGGACGTGTTCCATTTGCAGGACAGGGGGCATGGGACGTGTTCCATTTGCAGGACAGGGGGCATGGGACGTGTTCCATTTGCAGGACAGGGGGCATCGGATGTGTTCCATTTGCAGGACAGGGGGCATGGGATGTGTTCCATTTGCAGGATAGGGGGCATGGGACGTGTTCCATTTGCAGGACAGGGGGCATGGGATGTGTTCCATTTGCAGGACAGGGGGCATGGGATGTGTTCCCTTTGCAGGACAGGGGGCATGTGATGTGTTCCATTTGCAGGACAGGGGGCATGTGATGTGTTCCATTTGCAGGACAGGGGGCATGGGATGTGTTCCATTTGCAGGACAGGGGGCATGGGATGTGTTCCCTTTGCAGGACAGGGGGCATGGGATGTGTTCCCTTTGCAGGATAGGGAGGCATGGGATGTGTTCTATTTGCAGGACAGGGGGCATGGGACGTGTTCCATTTGCAGGACAGGGGGCATGGGATGTGTTCCATTTGCAGGACAGGGGGCATGGGATGTGTTCCCTTTGCAGGACAGGGGGCATGGGATGTGTTCCCTTTGCAGTACAGGGAGGCATGTGATGTGTTCTATTTGTGGGGCAGGTGGGCATAGAATGTGTGTAATATATGATGCTGTAATAATTAATATAATAAACATGGCTTGTCTTCTCTTGCAGCCGGAGGGCCTGGAGCAAATACAAAATCTGAGGGAGCTGTGGATCGATAATAACTCTCTCCAAACGATGCCTGGGGTAATCATTTTACACTGTGCTTCACGTTTCTGTATTTTGCAGATTCAGCAATCAATATTTGGTTTAAAAATCCATGTCTTAGCATAGAATACAATATAAATACCAAACCCCTGCTTAGCCCACTCGGGACAACTCAGCAATGCAGTGGCTGACACTGTGTAATATACAATGACATCTTCAGCAGCCTGCGGATTAACTTTTGTCCTAATTTCCTATATGTACATGAGAAATGGCTTTCAATGAAAGAGGAAGGTTCCCTCTACTTAAAGCGGACCTTCACTCTGAATAAGAGTCTATCTTATATGTTTTCCACACCCTGTACATACAGATTGTCCACATTAAAAATCATCCTACCTGCATCTACTGCATGTTATGAGCCTTTAAACATCCAAGATGGCGGCTTATGGAAGCCGCCATCTTATCAGGCAGCCTGCAAACAGGAAGTGCCTCCTGACTGTGCTGCTCTGCATTCTGGGACTGCTGACCTTTACCTGACCCCAGCTCTGCTATGTCTGAGCAAAGCACAGCTATAACCCGCCCCCCTGTACCTTATTCCACTCTCCTCAGTAAGTGTGATGCTTCTGAGTCAAGATGGCGGCGCCCGTATCCTAAAGTCCTGAACAGAGTTGCAGCCCAGTGGGGGAAAGAATAATAAGTTAGTGACTAAAAATGTAAAATATATTAATTTTAGATGCTGGGGAACCGCTTTTTAAGAGTTTGGGCTTTTCATTAAATCACGCTGAAGGTCCGGTTTAAGAGCTGTCTGCTCAGTGTAAGGGGATCATCCCTCTGCCTGAAAAGGTCATAAAAAACAGAATCAGTGTAGCAAAAGTATTTGTGTTACCGCATAAACCTGTTGGACAGTACTGGGGATGTAGAGAGGTCATTGGATGGTAAGGGTGGGCCACAGAGTTTATATTAAATGGGCCCTTGGACAGTATGGGGAGTGTAAATAAATCCCTGGATGGTAATGTGTTATGGGTATGTAAGGGCATTTGAACAATATAGAGAGGTAGAGAAGTCATAGGTTGGTATGAGTGAGTTCCATGGTGGCAGTCAAGCCTTTTATTATTATTATTATTATTATTATTATTATTATTATTATTAATAATAATAATAATAATAATAATGTGCTCATATGACCATGCTCATACAAAGTAATTTGTGCTGCACATTTAGCCCATCTGTACAATATGTGCAACATACAACATAACCACACACTAGTGAACCAGTAAAATGCACCATACCAAAGGACAGTGAGTACAAACATGTGCACGGAGCAGGGGGGTTGCCCTAGCCACGGTGCAACTGGGGATTAGGTGCCTTGCTCAAGAGCGCTTCAATTTATGATACACCAGGGTCTTTAGCAGTTGGGTGATATAGAGGGTTGTGTAAAATAGCACAATGAACCCTTGGATGGGAGCCCTCACTTGCTTTAGGGGCAACTATATATATAACGCTAAGGTGCATGGGTTACAACAGAGAATTACCATGTGTTGTGCGGCGCTCATAGATATTGAATAGATAGATAGATAGATAGATAGATAGATAGATAGATAGATCGTTTTATGTAGTCCGGCTGTTGCTTTTGTGCTCAGCTAAAGAATGTGTCTGTCTGTAACAAGTCTATAGGAAAACTGAAACAGCTCATCTACCTGGACATGTCCAAGAATCGGATTGAGACCATAGACATGGAAGTGTCCGGATGTGAGTCCCTGGAAGATCTCTTGTTATCCTCCAATCTATTGCAACACTTGCCTGACTCAATGGGTAAGCCAATGCTAAGTGTCTGAATTGTGTTAAAAAAGCAAAGTAACTTTTCGCTCTTGCAGCAGCAGGGGTGGGTTTTGGCTAAAAGTTTAAATTGCCAGAACCTTACAAACTATATTTCCCTATGGAGACCTATTTGTGTATAAAGCACCCTCTGTTGGTGGATCATCACAAGACACATGTGTCAAACTCTGGCCAACAGAGTTATCAGATTTGGTCCGTGAGCCCTGCCCCCCCTTCCCACACTGTTATCTATGAGTGACAGGGCTGAGCACTGCTTAGTCCCCTAGAGGCTAGTTAACAGGCCAACTTGGCGGCCGGATTGCACTGCCAAATTGCAGCCTGGCGGACGGTGAGTTTGCAGGACTGGGTTTTGATGTAAAACCCCGTCCCTATGATGATGTAGTAAGAA
Organism: Gastrophryne carolinensis; assembly: GCA_027917425.1. Taxonomy (NCBI): domain Eukaryota; kingdom Metazoa; phylum Chordata; class Amphibia; order Anura; family Microhylidae; genus Gastrophryne; species Gastrophryne carolinensis. The sequence continues at coordinate 412,382,732 of CM051235.1, forward strand.
AATACTTTCCTAAGTTGGCTGCCGCCTCCCTCTATGCATAATGATGTCAAGCTGGCTCAGGCAGTGACTGTGAAAAGCGACTGTGGCCCTTATTTAAGAAGGGATAGCGTCAGGTAGTGGCTGGTTAATGAGCGGTAGCGACAGGTAGCGACTGGTGAACGCCGGACACGGCACGCAGTTACACATTTATCAAGCAGAATCTGTTTAGCGACTGGGATAGCGCCATGTAGCGTCTGATTCATCATTTTCACAGCCTCAGCAAACACCGCCAGCGTTCAGCCTTGCACAGCACCAGGTATGACCTCTCGCTACCTGTCGCTCTCCCATACATTTCAATGGACGATCCTTTTCTTCTCTTTAAACGGGGTATTTTTTTAATTACATTACAGGTCTGGCATTAAAGTGTTCATGTTACAATGTTGCTACAATGTAATTCCATGTTTTCGCTTTGTTACTAGTGGATAGATGCTGAAAAACACGCTTTAAACACACCGCCTCCGTCACTCTGGGCTTCAGATAAGCATTTTTCTGCGCCAGAGTTGTGTGAGGCGTTTTTTTTCTTGAATATGTTGTGAGTTGGTCGCTATGAGCAGTCGCTACCATGCGCTCCCATACAGCGCTGTACTGGTCCAATAGCGACTCGTCACAATGTAACATTACTGCACAGCGACGGAGTCACTATAAACTAGCGACTACTAGTGGGCGCTCTGAAAATGCCTGCTACAGACGCTCTTCTGTCGCTACCTGGCGTTAGTGATGAATCAGCCTGCCCATTTAACTAAATTAAAGGGAAGCAGAGAATGCCATCATAGAAACATAGAAACATAGAAGGTTGACGGCAGAAGGAGACCATACTGTCCATCTAGTCTGCCCTTATGTGTATACTGTATGTACTCTTTATCTTAGGATAGATGTGTGCTTATCCCAGGCATGTTTAAATTCAGTGACTGTTGATGTTTCAACTACCTCTGCTGGAAGTTTGTTCCAAGCATCTACTACTCTTTCTGTAAAATAATATTTTCTAACATTGCTCCTGATCTTCCCCCCGACTAGCTTCAGGTTGTGCCCCCTTGTTCTACCATTAAGCTTCTTCTTAAAAACACTTCCCTCCTGAACCTTATTCAATCCTTTCACATATTTAAAGGTCTCAATCATGTCCCCCCTCTCCCTTCTTTCCTCCAGACTGTACAAATTAAGTTCTTTAAGTCTCTCCTGATAAGTTTTAAGTTTAAGTCCTTCCACCATTTTCGTTGCCAGCCTTTGGACACGTTCTATTTGAATAATGTCTTTTTGCAGGTAAGGTCTCCAGAACTGCACACAGTATTCTAGCTGTGGCCTTACCAGGGCTCTATACAGCGGCATCACAACCTCCCTCTTCCTACTGGTGATGCCCCGAGCTATGCAGCCGAGCATCCTGCTTGCTTTTCCCACTGCCTGGCTACACTGTCCACTCATCTTGCAGCTATCAGTAATCAGTACCCCTAAATCTCTCTCCTCCGAGGTCCTGGCTAACACAGTACTGCCCATACGGTACTCAGAGCAGGGATTCCTTCTACCCAAGTGCATGATTTTACATTTAGAGACATTAAATTAGTTTCCACAGTTTTGACCATCTATCCAGTAAAGCTAAATCATTTTCCATGTTGCAGACACCTCCGTGAATATCCACCCTATTACTAACCTTTGTATCATCAGCAAACAGACAAACTTTTCCTACCAAGCCTTCTCCTATGTCACTTACAAATATATTAAAAAGAATGGGGCCCAGGACAGAGCCTTGCGGCACACCACTTGTAACTCGCCTTTGTTCAGATTGCACACCATTTACAACAACGCTCTGATACCGATCCCTCAGCCAACTGGAAATCCACTGAACTATCCAGGGATTGAGTCCTACCTTCAATAACTTATCTATGAGCTCCTTATGTGGTACAGTGTCAAAGGCTTTGCTAAAATCCAGATAGGCGATATCCACAGCACCACCTTCATCTAACGCTTTAGTGACATTGTCAAAGAAATCAATAAGATTGGTCTGACATGATCTGCCCTCAGTAAAGCCGTGCTGTTTTGGGTCCAATAGGTCATTAATTTTTAGATGGGAAATTATCTGTTTTTTTAAGAGTGTTTCCATTAATTTGACCACTATAGATGTTAAACTAACTGGCCTGTAATTACTGGCTTCTTCTCTACTCCCCTTTTTATGGATTGGTATGACATTGGCCATTCTCCAATCATCTGGAACCTCACCAGTTGAAAGGGAATGGTTAAGTAAATCAGTCAGAGGGGCTGCAATCACAAACCTAAGTTCCCTTAGAACTCTGGGGTGGATTCCATCTGGACCCATCGCCTTACTTACCTTTAGATGTGCCAGCTCGGCTAAGACATCAGCCTCCAGAAACTCCGGAGCTGTGCCTTCCCAGCTGGATGTTGTGCTATGACCATGCCTGCTACTATCTGAAAATACCGAACAAAAGTAGCTATTCAGATGGTCAGCCACAGCCTTATCTCCGTCAATATATTTATTTTCCCTATTTCTAATTTTTGAGACTGCATTGTTTTTCTTCTTTCTGTCACCAATATATCGGAAAAAGGTTTTATCTCCCCTCTTCATAGATTTGGCCATTTCTTGCTCTTTTTGCCCTTTAGCAGTCCTTATAATTAGTTTTGCTTCCCTCTGTTTAATTTTATATGCCTCTCTGTCAGCTACACTTCCACTTACTTTATACTTCTTATAGGCAGACTTCTTATCTTTTATGATAGTGCTGACTTCCCTAGTAAACCATAATGGTTTCTTCTTCCTTTTATTCTTGCTAGTTTGTTTCACATATTGCTTAGTTGCCTTTAAGATGGCCATTTTTAATAGTGACCACTGGGCACTCACTTCTGCTACTCTGTTCCACTCACCTAATTTTCTTTCTACATAGAAAGTAGCATGCTGCATTAAAGGGCCACTCCAGCCCCATTTTACTAATTATAAAATATCCCCTGCTCTGCCACCCTCTATTAGCACTGAAGAAACGCTAATAAGTAAAGTAAGAAAAGACTCCTGCAGGTGGAATCCAGAGGCAAAATCAGGAAATGTATCAAATTCTGCAGGGATCTTCCTCCACCATCTTTCTGAAGACAAGGCGGATGCTGGGCGCCAACGCTTCCGACATCATGTGTGCTCCTGCCTGCCTATTCAAGCGAAGATCTTTCAAGATCAGGCAGAATCTGTAGCACTGCCCGATTTCGCTGCAATATTCCACCTGCAGGCGAGTGTCCTATTTTGCTTATTAGCACTGATTGGCTTGCCCTGGAGTCTAAAAAACTTCAGGGCTGGTCGATTAAAGTGGACCAAAAGCGACCCTGGAGTCTTCCACACATTTGGCTGGCCCTGGAGTCTAAAAGATTTCAGGGCTGGATGATTAAAGTGGACCAAAAGCAGTCCACTTTTACACCCCAGGGCCACCTGATTCTCACTACACGCGTCATCCCAAATCACTGTTTGAACACGCCCCCCCCCCCCCAGATTTCCGGTAAAACATAGCTAACTGCCAATCCAACAGTGCATGCATGAGCCATGACTGTGCTCCACTATACCTTTTGCTAGGTGCATGGCCTGCAACATGGCCTGTAGTGCCCTTGGCTCAATTCAACCCATAGCAGACAAGAGCTGTCGTCGACTAAGAAGCCGATTCATTAATGGCGGCAGGTAGCGACAGTTGAGCGACTGTAGCAGCATTTTCAGAGCGCCCGCTAGTAGTCGCTGTGCTTGGCCGTTGTTCGGTAGTTGATAGCGACTCAGTCGGTTTGCCATAATGTTGAATATTGAGTGAGGAGTCGCTATTTGACAGATTCCGCGCTGTATGGGTGCGCATGATAGCGACTGGCCCTAGCGACCGGCTCCCACCATATTCAATAAAAAATCACGCTCAAAAAATTCTCGCGCTGTGAAATGCTTGTTTAAACCCCAAAGCACTGGAGGCGATGGGTTAAAAGTAGTTTTTTAACCCCCAAACCACCATATTTTTGGAAACCAAAAAAAACAAGTTTTTTAAATAATTTAGTAATATGAAGACATTAATATCAGACCTGTAATATCAATTCTGTACAATTTTTTTTTTCCCTTAAAAAAATTATCTAAAATGGCAGAAGTGGTCACAGAATTTTTCACATTTAAAAAAAAAAAAAAAAAACATTAATAACAATTAATTATGAATATTTAAAGATTTTTCCATTGAAATGCATTGGAGAGCGCCAGGTAGCGAGAGGTGATACCTGGCGCTGTTGAAGGTCGGATGCTGGCGCTGTGGGCTGAGGCTGGAATAATAATGAATGCGTGGCTATATGGCGCTATCTCAGTCACTAAGCAGGATTGGCTTGATAAATGTGTGATTGTGGTGGGGAGCCGGCATTCTCGTGGCGGGGCCCGTCATTACCGGCCGCTCACCAGTCGCTACCTGTCGCTACTCCTTCATAAATAAGGGCCTAAGGCAAAGAAAAGATGGCTAGGAAAAGGAAAAGCCAACTGTGTATTTAAGTTTGACATCACTGTCCTAAGATCTTCCGGAAGAGCAATGCTAGAGAAGAATGAAACAGCAATGTTTGTTTCTGTAAAGCGCATTGCACATTGACAATGGGGAGATAAAGTGCATCATAGCAAATTGTAAGAAGTGGAAGTGCAGGAAAAGGAATATGGGACTGGGCACAATATGGGTGTGGTGAGTAAAATTCTGGGCTGATTCTTGGCCCTAGTCTGGCCCTGCCCTTTGGAGCAAATGAAGTTGCATTTAAAAAGTGTCTGTCTTGCTACAAGTACACACCGGGCACAGAGATGGGATCAGTGATGTGCTTAAAGTGGACCAACACCCACGGGTGATCGGCCCGGGAATCTATAAGATTCCCGGGCCGATCACCTCCCTCCCCGCGGGACATCCGAGATCGGGATGTCCCGCGGGGTGAAACCCCCCCAAACACCCCAAACTCCTTACCTTATCTTCTCCTCTATGTGAATGGCCGGCGCGGGCACGCGCGCGTCAAGAGGGACGCGCGGGAGGCGGCGGAGGAGCCGCTTGTCCGTCGGCGCTGGGAGTGGGGAGAGGTGAGTTGTTCGGGGGGTTCGGGGGGGTTTCACACAGCGGGGCACCCCGATCGGGGGTGCCCCACCGAAGTGGACCAAGACCCAGGATAGTCAAAATCCTGGGTGTTGGTCCACTTTAAAGCTCTGCTGAGGCTGAAACAAGATTGAAAATAAAAGGTTGACTGACGTTTATTATTTTGACAAGTTCTTCCCTGTTTTTTGTTACTTCCTCTAAGTTTAAAAAAAAATGTTTTCTTTTTCTAGGCCTCCTGAAAAAACTCACAACTCTGAAAATAGATGACAATCAACTTGTAGCACTACCAAATACACTTGGAAGGTAAGTACCTTTTTAACTGTGTCTGTCTGCATGGCATCTAGAAATAGACTGTCAGTCGAGTATTTTTTCCATGGTTTTTTCTTTGTAACGCTGTTGGAAGTTCACCAACTCAGTCTTCTCTTTTGAATCCAATGTCCTAGGCTGGCTTTTCCTAGCTCCACTCCTGTCTTTAATAGGCACCATATCCCCAAAGCAGTCTGTGCCACCTTCTGCAAGCTGGTGGAAAACCACAATGTTGGGGTGGCTAGGGCCAGATCTTTCGGGTTTTCAATACAGTACTATTTGATCATATGAGAGAGATGATATATTATCAAAGAGTCTGGTAACTGTAAGGGCTTTTAGTGGGTGGCAATGGGTGGAAATTCTGGAATTTTGTAGCAAATAGGAAGGTTTAAAGCCACACAGCCATTGGCCCTGGAATCTATAAGATTCCAGGGCCACTAGATTCCCTCTCCCAGGGGCATCCAGAATTGGGAAGCCCCGCTGTGTGAAACCCCCCAGGTCACCTGGAAACTCACTTTCTTACACGGTTAAACGGTGCATGCGTGAGCAGTGGCCACATCCCCACTATCCCTTTAGCAGGGCAAGTGCCTCTGCCAGGCCAGACAATCACATAGTCAAGACAAACACTGCAGGTGGTATAAAAAAAGAGGACATCGGGCTTCGGGCAAAGAGAAGGTGATCATTATGCAATCCCTCTGATTTGGTATGTCCACCATGTTAACGATCTCTAGGAGAGCTGCTGTAATGAGCACCTTGAAATATAGGAGATGTGGCTGCCACATTTATGAACACGCGGTGGCCCGGCACTGGATATTGAAAGATCATAGTGGTGAGAAGGTGAGGTTTTTTTCCCTCCAGCTACCTTATTTTGCCAGTGCTCAAGGGAGGGAATGAAGGGGAGGTAAGGCAGATGGAGCGCTTCTAAAAAGACTGGAGTTCAGCTAAAGCGGGTCGAATGCTAAACTAGCTTGCCCACGGTACATCCTACACCAGATACCCAAAGGACCCAAAAATGGATTCCCATCCTCATTATTACTACAGATACAGCATAGCCTGGCCTGGGTGAATATGAACTTTCACAGACCCCAGCCAGATAGATAAGCAACTCCTCCAGTAAAAAGAAGGCAAAGTTATTAGATAAAAATAGCCTCATTGTTTGTGCTCAGAGACATCCTACCATGGCCTCTTATGTGTCTCTGCCAATTCCAGCAGTTTGTGTTTCACCAGAACCTCTGCATTTATTCCGTTTCTATTCTGCAGTGAAAACTTCCCGGAAGCCTTGTGTTATTCCATTCAATGCCATCACCGAGCTTTCAGAGCTGTCAGTCTCACTTTAAATGGCACCTTATTGTGTTTTTATGTAAATATAGGGAATTGAGTCATGTTAAATTCATCACCGAAATCTGAACGGGAATATATTTCTATTTCTAGAACATATTTACCTTTTTATTGCTGTTTATGAGTTTATTATATCCAGATGTCAAATATAATATAGTCCCAGCATTGATCTTGCTTGCTGGATGGTAAAGCAGGATTATATTTCAAATATTTATCATTTTCGCTGATCCTTTTTTTCATCTGCTTTGATTATTAAATAGCACTTATTAACCCTCAATCCCTATTGATGCTTGGAGCCCCATGATCTGGGTCTCACACAGACATGTAACAGGCAGGGGTGAACCCAGCCTCTGTGCTCCTGAGGCGAACTATAGAAAGGTGCCCCCTTCCCTCAGGACTTGCTCATAAGAGCAGTGCACACCTCCACCAGCGGCTCCAATTCACTGCAGGGGGCAGGGTGCAGGGCCAACAGCCGCTGCGCTATTCAGCTGCATGTTAATGTGCAGCTAAAGAAGCTGAATGGAATCCCTAGCCACACTTGCAAGCTGCATCACTTCCTCCCTTCGTCTGTGCACGTGGCCACACACAGCTGAGAACAGATGTGAGGGATGTCGCCACTTGCCCTGCACGTGCAGTGGGCTCAGGGGAACGGTGAGTTTACTGGGCACCCTGGGGGATTCACATAGTGGGACATCCCAGATTGGGATTCACCCTGGGGAGAGGGAGTAAGCCCGCCCTGGAGTCTCATAGACTCCAAGGTGGGTTTCTATCCACTTTACAGAACTGTACTGTAGTGGACCAAAACCCAGCATTTTGACTATCATGGGTTTTGGTCCTTTCCCTGCTGTGTGAAACCCCCCAGATTGCCAATGCCAACTCACCTCTTCCCGTTCTTACGGCCGCTCGTCCAATCAGCACGCTGGGAGCTGTTGACATTTCGGCGTCTAAGGCTTCATCTATGGCCAGCGGCTCCGGGTGTGCTGGCTACCGCATTCCCCGCTACCGTCTAACAGGGAGCATGCCTGTGCCGGCCATTCACAAATACCTGGTGCAGTCACCTGCCCTGCTAGAGGTATAGTGGGGATACGGGCGCGACTCACTCATGCACATACGCGGTTGGACCGGGAAACAAAGTAAGTGTAAGGGGCAACCTGGGGGGTTTCAATTTTGGATGCCCCAGGGGGATGGAACCGATCGGCCCAGGAATCTTAAAGATTCCCAGGCCGATCGGCATGGGTTTTGGTCCACTTTAAAGAGACTGATCAGTAAACTATTAAGTATACAGCACGTCCTGTTCCAGAATAATCCTTACTCATGGGTAATACATCTTCTAGATGGCGCTGGACTGCAGAGACAGAAAAGTGGCTCCTCCAGGCCCCACATATACCAGGGACCTCCCACAAATTCCCCAATTCTTCTCTGCCGTCTGGGCTGCGATGACTAGAAGCTCGCAGGTGAGCGGGACTTATTAGCCTGCGGCCCTGTAGGACTATTCCCACCCGTTCCTTTTCACTGCCTCCCAGCTTAGGCTGCTCTGGTCGGGTGATGGTAGGCAGCACCGCTGTCTGGTGCTAAGGAGCGCTGCTCCTACTGCAGTCCCCCACCAAAGGGTAGGCGGTTCAGGCCCGTGGTGAGCCTTATGGGATACCCCTCCCGCGGCCATGTGCCCTTCGCCCCCTGTCCCCTCAGTTAGGCTCCTTTTAGGTGGTCTGCTGCTTCCCGTTCGCTCTCCCTGGGTAGATCCCGGGGGGGGGGGGGTATGTATTTACTATGTATATCATGCTTTGCCTTGGTGCACTGGTTTTGATTATCGCTGCTGCGCGCTTGTACTTCGCTCCGCGGATGGCGGTGACATCGCCTCAGTCGCTGCTGCGCCGTCATTGGCTGGCCTTGTCACGGGGGGGTGTTTTCGCGCTCTTCGGGGGGGGGGGGCGGTACTTGCGGATGACGTTTTCCGCATCACTTCTCCGCGGCCCGCCCCTCGAGGTATATGCAGGCGCCATTTTGGAGCTCCTCTGCTGCGTGTCTGGCGTCTCCCTATCGCGGTCCGTAAGTGCCCCTGCGGGCTGGCTATTCTTTGTATTTCATTGTATTATGCTTACGGGTTCTTTGCTTTATGTCTTACAGGCGGGTCAAACTTTTTTGTGGTTTCTCCCGGTCCTATGCCCTCTATTTAGCGTTAACTCCTTATTGGAGGGCTATTGTATTTTTATATCTCCCACTTCCCTAGCGGTCTATTGGGGCATCCCGTGTAGCATTATTGGCGTCAATCCCAATTGGCCTATTGTGCCACAATAATCACCATATGGAGGCTTCTCAGGATAATGTGCTTGGGGTTCCTTCGGGACACGCCCGGCTGTGTATGGCGTGTGGGGTATCCCCTATAAGTGACGATGTCAGGGTGTGTGTACCCTGCGCCCAGCAGATGCTTGCGCTGCAGTCTGGGTTACCTGTGGCTGGGCCTGCGCCCCCTCTGGCTTCGCCTACCCCCCCACGCTTACATCTGACTCCTAGTGAGGTGCATACCAGTGCAGAGTCTCAACCTGATTTGGCTGCACGGGTGGCCAGCATTGAGAGACATATTGCTGGGTCTGGCCAAAGAGTTGGGATAAGAGGTATCCCTTTCCCGCTGAGATAGTTAAACGTTGGTCATGTCCTCCCAAGGTGGATGCACCAGTTCTGGGGTTGTCCAACACATCCGTCATGCATTCCCCTGACTCTACTACCCTGAGGGATGGGGAGGACAAGCACATAGATCAGCTGGCTTGCCATGCTTTTGCCTGTGTGGGGACCGCGCTGTGTCCGGTCTGTGCCTCTGCCATTACGGCTGTTGCTATTAAAAGCCTGCTCAGTAGTCTCTTAGATGGGGCCCCTGATGATGCTGGTAGTGAAGAGTATAGAGCTCTTCTGCGTTGTGAGAAATTTGTTGCATATGTTCTCTCTGCCTTGGATGATACCATTAGAATGTGTGGCAGGGCTTCTGCCTTTTTGGTGGCGATACGCTGCTCGGTCTGGCTGCACCAGTGGGCAGCTGACAACGCTGCTAAGAAGGCTCTCACTGGTTTTCACTTCAAGGGACTGCGCCTCTTTGGTGAACGTTTGGACTTGTTTGCTAAAGGAGGCAAGTTATCTCAGCGTAGAAGGCAGCCCCGTTCTTTTCGGGGTTCAGGTGCTTTTCTTCCCTCCTTCCGGGGTTCCAGAATTGGACGGGGAGCTTCCTTTGCTGGAGCCCGCTGAGATTTTTGGGGCAGGGGCAGAGGACATGGCCGCCCTGGTCCCTCCTGGGGTCCCAAGCCTAAGTCCTCCCCCAAGCCCCCTCAGGCATGGAGGGGCGCCCTCACCCATCCGGGTGGGGGGACGGCTTCAGCTCTTTGCTCACGTCTGGAGGCGTCATGTCTCAGACCGGTGGATTCAGGAGGTAGTGTCCTCCGGTTACACAATAGAGTTTGCAGCCTGGCTGCCCCCAAGATTCATCAAATCCCGGTTGGCTCAAAACCCCCTGTCAGCTCAGGGTGTGTCCCTTGCTGTCCAAGGCCTTCTGGAATTGGGAGTCATCTGCCGGGTGCCCTTGTGGGAAAGGGGCAAAGGCTACTATTCCAATCTTTTCACTGTTCCCAAGAAAGACGGGTCCATCAGACCCATCCTGGATTTAAAGCGCCTCAACAAATTTGTCAGATTCAGACACTTTCGCATGGAGACTCTGCGCTCCGCTGTGAATTCTCTACGCCCAGGGGACTTCATGACCTCTGTAGACATCAAGGATGCTTACCTTCACATACCAATCTTTCCAGGTCATCAGAGATTCCTCAGATTCGCTCTGGAGGATCAGCACTACCAATTTGTGGCCTTGCCCTTCGGTCTCACCTCGGCTCCCAGGGTATTCCCCAAGGTACTGGCAGGAGTGATGGCTCTGCTGAGATCTCAGGGCATCCGCATTCTTCCCTACTTGGATGACATGCTTATCACTTCTCAGTCCTTCCAACAGGCAGAGCTGGATACCCAGTGGGTGGTGTCCACACTGGAGTCATTCGGCTGGGTGATCAAGCACCCCAAATCTTCCCTGTCTCCTTCCATGGTGAAGTCCTTTCTGGGCATGATTCTGGATTCATCTTAGGTCAAGATCTTTCTTCCTCAGCAGAAGGTGGAGAGTCTTCAAGAGCAAGCACAGCTCCTTCTGTCTTGTCCTCATCCGTCCATCAGGCAGGGAATGCAGCTGGTGGGCCTGATGGTGTCCTGTCAGTATGGGATCGGGACCTCGTGTCCCAGGATCCTCTGGCCTTAGCCATGGATGCCTTAGCAATGTCTTGGACGAGTTTTCAACTCCTGTATGTGTTTCCCCCATTTCCCCTGCTGGGCAGGGTGCTGCGCAAGATAGCTCAGGAAGGGGTGCCAGCCATACTGGTGGCCCCCTGTTGGCCAAGAAGAGTGTGGTTCACAGACATCGTGCAGCTGGCAGTAGATCAGTACGCCCTGCCCCGGGTTCCAGATCTGCTCACTCAGGGGCACCTACGCCACCCCAATTTCTCCCTTCGAGCCCCTGCAGGGGGGCCCCTTTGTCCATTCTTACGCTTAAGGTAGTGTTTTTGGTGGCTATTACTTCTGTTAGGCGTGTTTTTGAGTTGGCCCCCCTTACTTTAAGAGACACCAGGACAAGGTGGCGTTTCGTTTTAAGCCAGATTTTCTGCCTAAGGTTGTTTCTGCTTTTCATCTCAGTCAGGACATTGTTTTGCCTTCTCTGTGTCCTAATCCTAGTAACTCTAAGGAGAGGGTTTTACTCTCTTTGGATGTGGTCAGGACTCTGAAGTTCTATTTGGTGGCTACTGAATCCTTCAGGAAGACTGATGCTCTTTTTGTGCTCCCGTCTGGACCTAAGAAGGGTCTAGCTCCAGCTAAGTCCACTATCGGCAAGTGGATCCATCAGGCTGTGATACAGGCCTACTCTGCTAAGGGGAAGGAGCCTCCCTTCCGCCTTACTGCTCATTCTACTCGTGCTATTGGTGCCTCTTGGGCTTTTCAGCACCAAGCTTCTGTTGAACAAGTTTGCAAGGCCGCCGCTTGGTCTTCTGTTCATACTATTCTAAGTATACAGTACGTCCTGCTCCAGATATAATACTTACACTTGGGTTATCCTCCGCCAGATGGCGCTGTGCACTGCAGACATGCAAAAACAGGGTCCTCCCGGCCCTTCATATACCCAGGGACCTCCCACAAATCCCCAGATTTATCTGCAGTGCTGACTGCGAAGACATGAAGTATCACTCTCTCGCAGGTGAGCGGGGCTATTACAGCCTGCGGCCCTCTTGGACTACTCCCACCCGTCCTATTTGTGATGTGCCTCCCAGCCTGGGCTGCGCTGGTCGGGTGAAGGTAGGCAGCACCATGCGTGCTTAACGGAGCCATGCTCCACCGCAGTTCCCCACCAAAGGGTAGGCGGTTTAGGCTGATGGTGAGCCTTTAGGGGATGCCCCTCCCGCTTGATTGTCCCACGCCCCGTGTAGCGGTGGACCCTGTGTAAAGGGTCGCCATCCTCCCTCGTTTCCCCCCCTAGCCCGGGGGGAAAGAAAGGGGGGGGAGGGGTTTGTGAGTATGGCGGCCTCAGTGTACCCTATTACACGTTTATGGCCTTAGTATCGCGTTTGACTGGGAATGGGAGTCAGAGCCACGCTGTGTACTTTTTACTTGTATATATGGTTGTACAGCACGGGCGGCGGTGGCTTTGCTGATGCTACGGCGTCTTTGTCTTAGCCTGTAGTGGCTCTGCTGCGGTAATCCACTCGATCATTTCCTTCAAGCGTCACTGCCCTGTTTTTTCTCTATTGGTTACACGTTTTTGGAGCTTCGCGCTCTCCTGGGGGGGGGGGGGGGGGGCGGGCCCTGACTTGACGCGCTCCGCTTCACCATCAGCTCTGGCCCGCCCTTCGAGGATCGTTTGGCGCCATTCTTGCTCGCGCGCGCATGGTGAAGACCGCCCTCCCCCCTCTGTCTGTAAGTGCCCTCGCGGGCGACCTTATATTATCTTTATACTACCTTTATATTACCTTTATTACACCTTTGCGCATGGCTCTGACATTCCTGTTCCCCTTATGTCTTTCAGACCGCGAAATCCGGTGGCTTCTCCCGGCCCGGTGTATCTCCCGGTTGAGACTATTAAAATTACTCCCACTTCCCCGCGGGTTATTGGGGCATCCAGGGTAGCTTACAGTGTCAATCCCTACTGGCCTATTGTGCCGATACAATCACCATATGGAGGCATCCCAGGATATTGTGAACGGGGTTCCTTCGGGACAAGCCCGGCTGTGTGTAGCTTGTGGGGGTCTTACCTAGCAGCGGTGACAATGCACGGGTCTGTGTTCCTTGTGCACAGCAGGCGTTATCGGTTCTTCCCGCCTCTTCAGTGGCTGGGACCGGCACCTCGCCTCACTTCACCTACTCCACCAAGCCTGAGTCTAACCCCCAATACAAGCGGGGATTCTCATCCTGATGTGGCTACTAGACTGGCCAGTGTTGAAAGATTGCTTGCTAGCTCATTAGCGCGTAAGGCCACCGCTAAGAGGTGGCATTTAACCCCTGACTCTGCTCTTTTCCCTATGGAATCTGATGACTTGTTGCATCCTTACGGCCACACCCCCTCGGACGAAGGGGAGCTGTTCTCTGACTCGGGGTCATATGGCGAGGAGTCAAGGGGTCATGACGAGTCTGGTTCCGAGCACTGGACCTCGGATGATATTGACAGACTGCTGGTTCAGATATTTGAAGTTTTGTCCATCTCTCCCCCTGTTGCGGCTCCCAGGCAAAGGGGTGAGCTTTTTCATACTGCTAAGGCTCGTCTTGAATTTCCCGAGCAAACCCATTTCAATAGCCTCGTGCTTAAGGAATGGGAACATCCCAGCAGACTGCCTGGGATCCCTAAGAGTGTGTATAGAAAGTATCCCTTCCCGGCTGACTTGGTTAAGTGCTGGTCATCGCCCCCCGAGGTCGATGCTCCTATTCTAGGGTTGTCTAACACCTTTATTATGCACTCCCCTGACACTACTACGCTACGGGACTCTGAGGACCAGCGTATTGATCAATTGGCATGCCATGCCTTTGCATTTGGGGGAGCGACCCTGCGCCCGGTTTGCGCCTTAGCCATTACGGCAGTAGCGCTCAGGGCCATGGTCAGGAATGCACTCGATGGCACAGATCAGTTGCCATCTGATACTGTCGATACACTGTCTAACTGTGATGTGTTTGTAAACTTTATCCTGTCTGCATTGGACGATGCTATAAGGATGTGTGCCAGATCTTCTGCCTTGGCGGTAGCTATACGCCGCGCGGTTTGGTTGTGACAGTTGGCTGCTGACAATGCCGCTAAGAAAGCCCTTACTGGGCTTCCATTTAAGGGGCTGCGCCTGTTTGGAGACCGTCTAGACCTCTTCGCCAAAGGAGGCAAGTTGCCCCAGCGCAGGCGGCAGATTCGGCCCTTTCGAGGCCAGGGCACCCCTTCGATCCCCTACCACGGGGCTAGACAGGGAAAGGGGGTGTCCTTCGCTGGGTCCCGCGCAGATTCCTGGCACAGGAATAGAGGACGCCGTCCCGGTTCTTCCTGGGGGCCCAAGTCCAAAGCCCCTCCCAAGACCCCTCAGGCATGAGGGGGCGCCCTCGCCCGTCAGGGTCGGGGGACGTCTGCAGCACTTCGAGCATGTCTGGAGGCGCCACGTCTCAGACCGGTGGATTCAGGAGGTAGTGTCCTCCGGCTACAAGATAAAATTTGCTGTACGGCCCCCCACCAGATTCATTGGGTCCCGAATTCCTCAAGACCCTGCCTCAGCTCAGGTCTTGTTGCTGGCCGTGCAGGGTCTCCTGGATCTAGGGGTCATTTGCAAGGTCCCCTTAGGAGACAGGGGTTCTACTCCAAACTTTTCACAGTACCCAAGAAGGATGGGTCAGTCAGGCCCATTCTGGATTTTAAAAATCCTCAACAAATTTGTCAAGAACAGGCATTTTCGCATGGAAACTCTGCGCTCGGCCATTGGCTCCCTGCGCCCAGGGGACTTCATGACGTCAGTAGACATCAAGGATGCTTACCTTCACGTCCCGGTGTTTCCAGGACACCAAAGGTTTCTCAGATTTGCACTGAAAGATCAGCATTACCAATTTGTGGCCTTGCCATTGGGCCTCACGTCGGCTCCCAGGGTGTTCACCAAGGTGCTGGCAGGGGTGATGTCCCTGATAAGGCTAAGGGGCATACGCGTGCTGCCCTACCTGGACGATATACTCATCACCTCTCGGTCTCTGCGGCAGGCAGAGTTGGACACTCAGCTGGTAGTGTCCACCCTGGAGTCCTTCGGCTGGGTGATCAATTACCCCAAGTCCTCTCTGTCCCCCTCCTCGGTGACTCCGTTCCTGGGAATGATTCTGGATACGGTTCAGTCACGGATATTCCTTCCTCAACAAAAGGTGGAAGCTCTGACTGCGCAGGCCAGGTTCCTGCTCTCGTGCCCACAGCCCTCCATAAGGCAGGGAATGCAGCTGGTGGGCCTGATGGTGGCGAGCTTCGAGGCGGTGCCCTTTGCTCAGTTCCATTTGAGACCTCTGCAGCTTCACCTTCTGTCAGTATGGGACAAGAACCCAGCGTCCTTGGACGGGGTCTGTGTGCTTCCCCCCTCGGTAAGACGGTCCCTTGCGTGGTGGCTGGACCTCGGGAACTTGATAGGGGGCAGATCTTTTCTGCCCCTTCCTGGGAGACGGTCACAGCGGATGCCAGTCTGTCAGGTTGGGGGGGATTCTGGAAGTCCCTGCGCTTCCAGGGGACGTGGGGTCCTCAGGAGGCCCATTTACCCATCAACATTCTGGAATTGCGGGCAGTCCGGTTGGTACTGGAGCGGTTGACCCAACATCTGAGGGGTCTGTCGGTCCAGGTACACTCAGACAACAGGAGGTGTCTCAGATTCTGACATGGGCGGAGGCCAATGTACAATGCATTTCGGCTGTTTACATTCCGGGGCGGAGAATCTGCTTGCAGATGCTCTGAGCAGGGGGACGTCCCGTCAGGGAGAGTGGTCCCTCTGCAACAGGGTATTACAGTCCCTGTGTCACCGTTGGGGTCTACCGGGTGTGGACCTGTTTGCGTCCCGTCACAACCACAAGCTCCCGGACTTCGTGTCCCTGTCTCAGGACCCTCTGGCCTTGGCCACGGATGCCCTGTCCATGTCATGGAAGGAGTTTCGGCTCCTGTATGTATTTCCACCGTTCCCCCTGCTGAGCAGGGTTCTGCGCAAGATTGCTCTGGAGGGGGTGCCTGTGATTCTAGTGGCCCCCCGGTGGCCAAGAAGAGTGTGGTTCGCAGACGTGGTTCAAATGGCAGTAGACCAGTACGATCTGCCAAGGGTGCCAGATCTGCTAACTCAGGGCTCCCTACGCCATCCCAATTTACAAACGCTGGCTTTGACGGCCTGGCTGCTGAAACCTCCATCATGATGGAGAAGGGTTTGTCTGCCTCTGTGGTAGGTACTATGGTGCAGGCTAGGTAGAAGACTTCTGCTGCTATCTATTATATAGATGGCGTACCTACATTGACTGGTGTGAGTCTAGGTCTCTTCCCTGTAGGGAGTTCTCTGTCCCTAGGGTTCTGGAGTTCTTACAGCATGGTTTGGAGTTAGGTCTAAAACTCATTACTCTGAAGGGTCAGGTTTCTGCCCTGTCCGTCTTCTTTCAGAAGACCTTTGCTCAACATCATTTGGTTAAGACCTTCTTTCAGGGGGTCACTCATGCCTGTCCCCCTCGTAAACCTGTGGTCCCCGTTTGGGATTTAAACTTGGTTTTATCTGCCTTGCAGGGTGCTCCCTTTGAGCCTATTCAAGATGCTGCTCTGGCTGTTCTTACTCTCAAGGTTGTCTTTTTGGTGGCCATAACTTCGGTTAGGCGTGTGTCTGAGCTGGCTGCTCTATCCATTCAGTCTCTGTACTATGAGAGACACCAGGACAAGGTGGTGTTCCGCTTCAAGACGGATTTTCTGCCTAAGGTTGTGTCTGCTTTTCATTTGAATCAGGACATTGTTCTTCCTTCCTTGTGTCCCAATCCTAGTAATGACAAGGAAAGGGTTCTGCATTCCTTGGATGTGGTCAGGTGCTTGAAGTATTACCTTGTTGTCACTGCGGCTTTCAGGAAGACTGATGCTCTCTTCATTGTGCCTTCTGGGCCTAGGAAGGGTTCCTTTCCATCTTACTGCTCATTCTACTCGTGCTATTGGGGCCTCCTGGGCCTTCCAGCACCAGGCTTCTGTTGAACAAATTTGCAGGGCCGCTACTTGGTCTTCTGTTCACACCTTTTCAAAGTTTTACAAGGTTGATGTTAGGGCCTCAGCTGATGCTGTGTTTGGCCGCAAGGTTTTGCAGGCGGTAGTAGTTTAAGCTACGTGCCGTTGCCTTTTTGTTGGGGATCCCACCCTACTTTTATGGACACTGCTTTTGGATGTCCCAAGTGTAAGTATTATATCTGGAGCAGGACGTACTGTATACTTAGAATAATACAATTCTGTGAAGTACTCACCTGTAGAATTGGTATTATATGTATACAGTACGTCTTGCTCCACCCCACCCTGGTTTTTGCATTATTCTGGATCCCCTGTATGGTGATCGTTGCCATTGTTGTTGTTGTTGTTGTTACCAGTTTCGGTGGTTTAATGTTCCCGGCTTCTTGTTCACTGCTTTTCAATGCTGGGGATTTGTGGGAGGTCCCTGGGTATATGAAGGGCCGGGAGGAGCCTGTTTTTGCATGTCTGCAGTGCACAGCGCCATCTGGCGGAGGATAACCCAAATGTAAGTATTATATCTGGAGCAGGACGTACTGTATACGTATAATACCAATTCTACAGGTGAGTACTTCACAGAATTGTATTTTTTCTAAGTTTTACAAGGTTGATGTTAAGGCCTCAGCTGATGCTGCCTTTGGTCGCAAAGTTCTGCAGGCGGCAGTGGTTTAAACTGTCTGCTGTTGCTTTTTGGTATCCCACCCTACCTTACGGACACTGCTATTGGATGTCCCATGAGTAAGGATTATTGCTGTATACTTAGAATAATACAATACTGTGATTACTCACCTGTAGAATTGGTATTATACGTATACAGCACGTCCTGTTCCACCCCGCCCTTGTTATCATTATTTTTAGTTACCTCTTTATGGTGATTGTTCTTATGTTCAATATTGATAAGGGTTATAGTTCTCCCGGCTTCATTTTTAATATACTTTTCAATACTGGGGAATTTGTGGGAGGTCCCTGGTATATGTGGAGCCCGGAGGAGCCACTTTTCTGTCTCTGCAGTCCAGCGCCATCTAGAGGATGTATTACCCATGAGTAAGGATTATTCTGGAACAGGACATGCTGTATACGTATAATGCCAATTCTACAGGTGAGTAATCACAGAATTGTATTTTTCAATAATTTGCCAACTTATCTGATGCAGTGTCAGTCCCATGCTGTCTGGTCACAGAAAGGAAGATACATTTCTTCTTCCTCTGCCTTCAGCATCTCCCCCTGTCCCAGGCCACAAATACAATCCTGAAACATCCCTTCTTTTAGTGATAGGCTAGAATGAAGCCCCTCCCCCACATAGTCACTCTAGTCCTGCTCACTTCAGTGCAATGCCACTCCCATCACAGATTTCAGAACAACATAAGGTGAAAATGTATTTTCTATTTTTCTGGCAATATAGCTGCATTTTCAAAACGGGAAAAATTAGAACATTACCATTTGTAGTGGCAGGAATACTTTTGAGTGTGTCTGTACAATGACTTTAAAAATCTTAGTGGACATATGCTGCCCCCTTCCCCCTGTCATTATGCTTAGCCCTGTCACTTTCTGCTTTCATTCATTACTTGCAAACATCAAATGAAAAAAGTATTTTATATAAGCCAAACAGCTCTTTTACTCTAGCATATGATATATTAGTATTTCATTTCCAGGGGTGTTAATGATATTTTAAGGGTTATTGATTACAGGCTTAAAATGGATGCCCAATCTAAGGGTATTCACACCGCCCTGCCACCCTCACTTGTCTCTGGGGCAGGGTGGGGGGGTTACAATGAAAAAACTCCTTACCTTTGCCCGGGATCCAGTGAAGTCTCTGGTGCTCCTGAAGCTGCCGCACATACCATGCATAGACCAGGCTCCCCTGCTTTGTGCGTGTGCCCATCTGCCCATTCAAGTGGGGCAAGCTACTCTGTGCAGCAGATACAAGATGGATCCCGGGCAAGGTAAAGCGCTTTTTTTTGTAACCCGTTCCCTGCCTCACTGCCAAGGAAGGGTGGCAGGGCGGGGGGAGGTTTCCCTTAAACTGGACATTCACTTTAATGTAATGGACCAAAACAGATCCAAAAGCCTACAAATACTTTCAGTCCGATCCCCATGGGGCATCCTGATTTGGGATACCCTGTGTGTTTTGGTAAGCGACCTGAGAACGGACTGTTATACTTACCACTGTAGGGTTTCAGCCCTGTAGGAAACCAATAAGGTATTCATTCTGACCCAATACGTTACTGGTTGTCATTTGCAGAGAACTGGGATAGCCAATCTGGATGGAGGAGTTGATGCAATGTGAGAGCACCCAAAGTCTTTTTAGACTTTAGGTCCTCTTTAAAAGGAAAGAGAAAGTAGTCACATGGGAGACGCTGACCTATTGGGATGTAGGGCTCTTTAACAAAGCTTCAGCAGCTATGAAAATAAAACGTCACACTATTATTTGACCTTGGTAACACAATAGACCTTCCCAAACCCTCCACAGCCTTGCTTAAGTTTTACATTTTCTTTTGCCAAGGCTTAATGCCATTAATGATGATGACGTCCGAATCTTCAATAAATTAACACTGGAGTTTGTTGCAATGCCTCATTTTTTTTCTCTCCCCTCCGGCACACAATCATAAATCCGAAGGTGTGGGCGTAGAGTGACATATTAATAGCGCAGCAGGTTACCCATTGAAGCGTGCCTGGATTTACCTTCAGATTTTTCGCCATTTATTTCAAACACTGGCAGACACAGCACAGTCTGGCAGAGTTGAATCAGTAATCTTCACGGATCCGATGTTTATGAGCGGAGGCGCTCAGAGAGTTCTGACTGTGGACAAGAGCGTGACGCCGAATCCAGAAGGCGAAGGCTGCGTCACGCCTACGCATGGTGCAGGGATTTTGCTATGATATACTGACACTCAGAGGAAGAGTTATTGGCATCAGGGATATTTTTAGGTATAAAAATGTAGGTAATTTCTCTCTCTTCAGTGTTTTAAAACTTTGAGGCTTAATTTATTAAAGGTCGAATTCAATTTTTCATTAGTTTTTTTTGAGAAAAAGGAGCGATTTGTTTGTGGGAAAATTCCACATGCGATTTAAAGCTGTTTTTTGTATTTGCTAATTCAATTCGAGTGTGAGAAAAAGCACAGCAAAAAATCATACCTCCCAACTTTTGAAAGTCATAAAGAGGGCCACGCTCAGCCACTCCCCCAGCCACACCCTTAAAGGGAAACACCACATAAGAATTAAATAAATAATAATAATACAGACACAACACATTACAGCAAAGGGCTGTAGTGAGAGGGGCACCCCTCCATTCCAGCCAGTGAGGGGCATCCTTCCATTCCAGCCAGTGAGGGGCATCCCTCCAATACAACCAGTGAGGGGGATCCCTCCAATACAACCAACGAGGGGCATCCCTCATTGCAGCCAGTTAGGGGCATCCCTCATTGCAGCCAGTTAGGGGCATCCCTCATTGCAGCCAGTGAGGGGCATCCCTCATTGCAGCCAGTGAGGGGCATCCCTCGTTACAGCCAGTTAGGGGAGACAAGACCCACACACAAACAGACAGAAAGACACACACACACAGACACACACACAGAAACAAACACACACACATAGACACACAAACACACACAACCCATAGACACACTCACCAGTGCAGGCGATTTCCCCTCCTGCCCGATCTCCAGCGAGGCTCCTTCCTGGAGTCCCGCTCACCAAAAGCTCAGCAGTGGGAACAGGCTCCTTCCTGGAATCCCGCCCCCACCCACTGAACCACTAATGAAATTAAAGAAGAGAAGAAAAAAAAAACCTGCCTCCCAGACTCCCGGCTGCCGCGGCCTCTCAGATGCCCGCCACCACTGGCCCCTGGCATGCAGCTGAACGCTTACACTCGGGGCCGGCAGCGGCGGACGTCCGAGAGGCCGCGGCAACCCTCCGGGTGACAACGTGGGACATAGTGACGACCGCACAGGACAGAGCGGCGGCGGCGCGGGACAAGTGCATGCTCAGCGGGACGTGGGACCAGATGGCAAAAATTGAGATTGTCCGGGGGAAATCGGGACGGTTGGGGGGGTATGAAAAAGTGGAATTTTCTAGTGTCAAATTATTCTAGCGATTCAGGTGCCACTGAATGGCCCCAAACATGAGATAAATTGTGTTTCATACAACATTTTTACAGCAGCTTTCAGGAGGAGGAAAGTCTGTTTCCTGAATCCTTCTACCCACTGTGCCTTGTAAAAAAGCCCATAGTACACCATAGGAAGGCCTATGAACATGGAAGTGTGTAAAATGATATTTCATATAGGTCCCCACAAATATTAGCAAAACATTCATATGAAATAAATCTTAGTGGCACATACAGGGCAGTGGACATGTCAATGGATGAGGCTCAATGTGCTGAGTACAGCATGGTTAAAATCTTGGGGCAACATGAGCAAGACACATGAGCCAATCACAACATGAGGACAGTTACCCTCGCAATGTTTATTTACCGCATTGCATGCCACTGCACAGCGTGACAAATGTAAATGATGTAAACAATACATAATGCCATGACAACATAACTATACCAGACAGAAAAATGACCACCCCAAAATATAAAAAGAAAAACATTTAATTAAACTGGACCCAACCACTCAATTCCCATCCTTTGTGGGGGTTCCCAGGATGTTTCACACAGCAGCGCTTTCCTGATAGGGATGCCCCAGGGGTTGTAAGTTGCCCATCTGTATTTTAAGTGATCTTTTGGACCCCATGGCTGCCCACAGAGGCAGATCTTCCTCTTTAAAATGGACCAATCACAGAAGGCGCTGGAGTCTAAAAGGCTCCCTGTATCCCTGTTCACGCTCCCACACCCATCGATTCAGGTAGTCCAAATGCTGGGTGGCGCATACTCCACAGTGATACCCGGGATGTAGCTGACGCCGCTCCCTATGCCGAGGCTGAATCCAAAATAATGGCTTTATGCCCTACATTAGTATGCACAGCATAACGCACTGATTGGAAAAGCGTATGCACCGGGGAAACAGCAGAAAAGTGACTGGAGTGAGGGATCTAGGGGGGGTTTCAAATCAGGATGCTCATAGAGCAAGGATAGTGAAAAACGTGGTGATTAGTCCACTTTAAAGCAGAACAAAACCTGTGATGCCCCATAGGTGAAACCCCCAAGAATGCCGTTATTCTCTCACTACTTCCTCGTCCCGGGCTTTCATCCAATAAGAGCCATCTGCCATGACTATGTCATTTGGCAGGCAGCTCTTATTGACTTCAATGGGGAGTGCATGCAGATGCATTCCCAGCGGCGAGTGCTCCCGCCTCAGCCTATATGAATGGCTAGGGCAGGAGCCAGCAGATGCAACTGGGGGGATGCGCCAGTATGCACTCTCTATTAAAGTCAATGAGAGCCACCTGACGAATTACATATTCATGGCAGGTGCCTCGCATTGGACGAGAGCCTGCGCATGTGTCGTTGGAGGAAGAGGTTAGTGAATAGCGACGTTCTGGGGGTTTCACACAGCAGGGCATCCCAACTCAGGATGCTATGGGGGGAAAGCCGTGGAATATTTGATATTCCAGGTCCAGACCACATGGGTGGGGTTCTGCATTAAAGTGGACCCAGAGCCATTTTAGCTGGCTCTGGAGACTAACAAACACCTAATCCAGCCAAATCCCTGTCCCTGGGCCATCCCATTCTGTAAATCCTCAGGGATCACCTTTATACCTTGCCTGTGACCCCACAGCGCATCCCCAGTTTACCATATTTTATGTTTATGCAGGAGCTCAGCCAGACAGCCTGGAAGCGGGAGCACACACATCAGTCGGAGGGAAACTGGGGATGCTGTCCCCTTCCCGCTCTCTATGCCGCGCTCTGTGGACAAACAGAATTCTGCTCCCTGCATTAAGTGGGCCAAAAGCAGCTATGGAGTCTATACGATTCCAGGGCTGCATGATTCCCTTTCCTTGGGGTCTCCTGATTAAGGATTTGTGACACGCTGGATTGCGGCCAGGAAGAGATCTGGGGTGGAACAATATAAAAGAGAGGGGCGGGAGGCCCTTAGAGAGAACCAAGCCACGAGGGAGAGCTAGGAGGGCAGCTGCTGTTGCCTGGTCGAGCAGAGTAGGCCCCAGTGCGCCCTGACAACTGGAGGGGCCCCTGGAGATCTTACCTAATGGACCCCACATTCCTGAGCTGAGCTGACTCTTCAGTTGGAGTAGAGGAGAGAGGCCCCAGTCTACTGTTGCCGGGATACACCTGAGGTGGCCATTTTCTGAGGTAAAATCCGGGGCCTATAGCTTGGACGAGTGACTGGGGTGGTGGAGTGGCTCCACAGTGACAAAGACTTTGCTGTGTAGTAGCCCACACCTGACCAGCACCCTGGGGCGGGGTGTCCTGAATTAGCTTCCAGGAGGGGGCATGTAAGAGCATGGGGCACAGAGGGCCGGTTGGGTAGTGCACTCTTAGCACCGGAATTGACAGTGCTGAAACCAGCAAGTTTCAGCCTTTAGGATTACATAAAAAAGTCTGTGAAGGGTCTCGCTCATTCAGGCCTATAGAGCTGTAGAAATAAATCAATGCAGTTGGAGTTGGTGTTTACTATAAAAAGCATTGTAGGGTGTAAGGTGTTGACTTGAGCTATGAGGTGTTATGAAGCCTTGGAAGGGATGTTAACACAGCATTGTATATTGTAGATAATATATGTTGCAGCCCAGCACAGTAGGTCCAGTAGCCTTGATCTACCCCTACAGATTTACTTGGATAATTAACAATTCTTGATTTAACAAAAAGCTTGCCCTAAAATATCTCACAAAAATAGGAATTGTATTAATGCTTTATTTCAATATATGATGTGAGTTAATATCAGGTGTGAGAGGAAGTTGGAGACATATTTCTTACTTAGAACTTTCATCAGAGCAATGAATAATTTGAGTAAATTGCACATAAATTGTAAGTTTTACAATCATGGAATCTTTCTGCTTGCCCACAGTAAAAGGTTTAGGGCACATTGGCCCAGCCTGCGGCCTGGGGCCACGTGTGGCCTTCAGAGCCGTCTGATGTGGCCCCTGACCTGCTGTGGGGAAAGTGGAAGGGGTAATTGGAACGGATGTATAAAGGTAGATAAGTAGGGGTAGAGTAAGGTTGGGAGGTTGCATGAAGATTGATATAGGAGGGGTGCAATAGCAATTGCATTGATTGTACCACACCAGCCCTGAGTGAAATCTTTGGCACAATAATTCAATTCTGTATTGATGGTGGGAGTTTAGATGGGTTGAGTACTGGAAACATGGATAAGATGTAGCACTGATGGGGGAGGGCTGTAAATAAAGGATCCATATATTCAGAGAGGTATTGTAAGCCAATCAGTATGTGTATTAACTTATTGGGATTGTTACATATGAATGTCGGGATTGTAAAGTATGAATGTAGGGGTGTGGTGGAAGGACATACGAGTGTCTTTGATGAGTCTGGTATCCTGATTGTTGTCCAAAATGCTATTCAAAATGAAAATAAATCTGAACCTATTCATTCTAGCCTGTGACCAGTTTCCAAATCACATAAGTGGCCCCCACTCACCAAAAGGTTGAGCACCCTTGGTTTAGGGGTTTATTAACAATACATTATTTCAGGCCTTTCAAACATTTGTAACCCCTGGAATGCACTTTTTTAAAGCACACATTATTTTAGCTCAGTCCTTATTCAGAAACAAAGGCCTCAATTCAGTAAGAGCTGAAAAAACACCTCTTGTAAAAAGGAGTAAAATTTTCGCTACTTTTTTAGGTGACATTCTCAGACTTTTTTTCTCATAAAGTGATTTTTGTTCAACTCTTATTGAATCAAGATCATATCATGAAAGCAGTCCTTCATTAGATATTGTTAGTAAACTTTATTGAGTCTGGACCATTTAACCCATTTCTCAGGCGTTGGATGTGCTCCTGGCTAGACACGCTGAGCTAAGATAAATATTACATCATTGTTGCTCCTCCACCTTATTTATCATATTTGGGCTCACTTGGCATCATTTAGAGATGTGAAGCAGCATGTATCTCTGCTGTTTCAGTCATTAGTTGTCTAGCTGCATCCAGTTGAGTTAAAAGACAGAAAAAAGTTTATGTTATAAGCCGTGAATGGGCCCCATTTAATGTTCGCACTAGGGCCCTGTCACACTTAGAGCCTGATTTATCGAGACAATTCCATATAAGTGCAAATTAGAGTACATTTTCTACCACATTTTCTGGTAAGTTGCTGCACTGCTAATGTTTTAGTAAATATGCAGCAACATGCACAAGTAGGAAAATAATTTTATTATATTTTTTACAACCCTAATTTGCACCTATTGGGCAATGTCTGGCAGAAGTGCTTGATAAATCAGGCCCATAGTTATGCCACTGCCAACATGGTCAGTCATGGCGTGTAACTATTCCCCATGAGCCTGCTCCCTTGTGGTTGGAGGCAGAAGTGCATACTGAAGCTGGCAGGTGGAGTGCATCTATCAGAATGGTGCCTTATCAGGATGAGGCTGCACATACTCATATCTCTATGATGTTAGGGGAGTATTTTTATGTAAATCTAATACCTCTTGAAAGAATATCAGATAAAGAGTGCAAAAGTATTTGCATGGCACTTACAGACCAATAATAATAGTATTTACCCATGATCCACCATGTAAATTATCTGTTTTGGGCGCTGCAGACCATAAAGCCCTTGTGAATGGAGAGGGGCTTGCCATAGTTCCTGAGAGAGGTGCCCCAAAGCCATAGATTGTACAAAAAAATCTCTCTTTGTAATCCACATAAGTAAATACAAAGTCAAAACAGATGAAGACTGACATTTCAGGGGCCAGGTTGCCCCCTTCTTCAGGATCAAATACAACAACCAGAGGTGTGCCCCAGCAACATGTATATAGGCTATGCTGGCCAATCATTTGCTGTCACAGCAGCTCAATTACGCGTCTGGCGTCACGAGTGATGTCACTGGCGCTGTCATAAAAATAATAGGAATTTAACTCCTAAATGATCTCTCCTGGCTGAGCAAAGGGTCTATAGCTACTGTGGGGGTGGGGTGCACCGTAGTCCCCTCTGCACACCGGTGTCACTTCCGGTGGGAGAAGGAGGGGAGCAGGGCCCAGCATGGGACTCGGATCGGGCGTTCTGGTAAGTGTGTATACCCCGGACTAGCAGCAATGAAAGGTGAGTATAGTGTTTTTTTTATTCTCGACTGAAGTATGACTTTAAACCGGACCTTCAGTCATCATGATTGAATGAAAAGCCCAAACTCTTAAAAAACGGTTCCCCAGCATCTAAAATTAATATATTTTACGTTTTTAGTCAATAACTTATTATTCTTTCCCCCACTGGGCTGAACTCTGTTCAGGAATTTAGGATATGGGCGCCGCCATCTTGACTCAGAAGCATCACACTTACTGAGGAGAGGAGAGTGGGATAAGGTACAGGGAGGCGGGTTAAAGCTGTGCTTTGCTCAGACAGAGCAGAGCTGGGGTCAGGTAACGGTCAGCAATCCCAGAATGCAGAGCAGCACAGTCAGGAGGCACTTCCTGTTTGCAGGCTGCCTGATAAGATGGCGGCTTCCATGAGCCGCCATCTTGGATGTTTAAAGGCTCATAACATGCAGTAGAGGCAGGTAGAATGATTTTTAATGTGGACAATCTGTATGTACAGGGTGTGGGAAACATAGAAGATAGACTCTTATTCAGAGTGAAGGTCCGCTTTAAGTGTAGTTTTACCTAATTTATACCTGTGGGGGAATTTTGACCCCTATTTGTCCCTTAAAACTAACTTAAAAATGTATCCTTAAAGCATTACTTCACTTAAAAATGCCCCACCCTACACTGGCACTGAGGCTGGGGGAGCGTCCGCGTTCGAGACAAGGTGAAACTACATTTTGTTTATTGGAATTATACACATTCTGTGCCAATGCTTCCATCTCTGATGACCTCTTACATCACAACCAGGTCCCTCCCTTCATGATTTACAGGGAAATATAAAAATAACAGCCACTGTGATTTGTGTCACTGTATGTGTTGGCTCAACATTTTTCCTCATCTGGATGATGAAATATATGATGATACATGAAGTTCTCATTACCCCATTATTGCTTAATAAATCTCCTTCTGATGTTTCAGTTTATCTTTATTAGAAGAATTTGACTGCAGCTGTAATGAGCTGGAGACGCTTCCTCCCACCATCGGGTACCTGCACAATCTCCGGACACTGGCGGTTGATGAGAACTTTCTCACAGAGTTACCCCGGGAGGTGAGTCTATAGTAGCTGACTGCATGTGTTTGTTAGTGTAGACCCAAAACCCGCGTGTGGCAGTTGTACCTGAGTGTAACATAACCACGGGTGGACTGAAACACCTTGGGCCCACCAAGAGAAATCATGCTTGGGGCCCACTAGAGCAAATCAATATTGGGGCCCACCTATCAGCTTAAGTACAAATAGATTGTTATAATATAAATCTGATATTTATTGACCAAAGAACAAATGTTACATACTGAGGAAATAAAAAAACTGAGAACATTCTAGGCAATACTGGAACAAAGTTGTAGTCCTAGATCTTTTATACTGCCATGATCGTGGCCCTAGCGTGGTGCCTGGGGACCATTGGAGGATCATCTTGTGGGCCAGTCCAACACTGAATATTACATAAGAATGCATTGAATCCCATATAACTACTAAGGAACGAGTGATCACAGTGATTAAATGTTCTAATTGCAGTATTTTCTAACTAAAATTTGTAGCTGATCATTTGACTTTGATCGTTGCCTGGAAGTAATACTGTGTTGCACTGCTTTCAAGTTAGCGTCTCTATTGACTATGTTTGTCTTTACTATAGATTGGAAATTGCAAAAATGTTACCGTGATGTCACTTCGATCGAACAAGCTGGAGTTCCTCCCCGAAGAGATCGGCCAGATGACGAAATTAAGAGTACTAAACTTAAGCGACAACAGGTCTGATAAGAACCATGAAACATTACTTGAAGGGAATGTAAAGTCTAAAATAAAATACTCACCTTTCCTCCCCTGCAGCTGCTTCCAGATCCATTGCTCAGAAATGCATTGCCCCACCCCCTGCCCATTCAATTAACACTGTACCCATGGTGTTGGGTAATAAAAAATGCCCATAAGGCAAAATAAGGTTAGAGGTGGGGGGCATGAGAAGTACCCCATACAGTACCCCATACATTCCATGGCTGAATTGACATTTACCATTAAAGCGGGGCTCTGGTGAGTTACAGCGCTTCCTGCTGCACACTCTGCATAGGTAAGCTGGGTTGATGGGCCTGCTCTCAAAGTTCCAGTACTAATTTCCTCATCTGTGCATCAATGTGGAGATCCTGGCTTGTTGGTGGCCCTTGAGAAGAAGGCTGAGCACCTGTGGCCTAAAGGGATTTCTTGGCAATCTAATTCTTTTTTCGAACAAGAGTCTGGTTCTGTCAAACCCAATTTTCATGCCCCAGATTCATCCATCTTGTTATCATAATGCATCAATAATTACATCCCAGGTGGCATCAAAATGAGACTCTTGACACCTTAAAGGCTCGGCATGAAGCCGCATCTGTGCGGAAGACACAGCACAGGACGCTATCGGTTGTAGCGCACACCACACATGTGCTCCTATTATGTTCATGCAATTAACATTTAACCAATCAGAATAGGCCTGAGCTGGGTTTAATGAGGGATGTTGGAAAGAATGAATTAACCTGCACACCTGTGTGTTTGCTGACGCACATTCCACGGGATGGGGAACTAAATCTGACCACAAATATCTTCCTGCTACAGCAGCTGGTGAGATATTGCCCTATCCTATTTCTGATTTCTTGGTGTTAAAAAAAAGGTATCGCCTTCTTCCAGAAGCATCAACATCCAGTATTTCCGAGGTGATTTCATTTTGCATATCGTATCGAACAATGTCATGGGGGCTTATTGGTGCCCCCAGAAAGGCTTGCACATCGCATTGTCTTGAAGGGGGTTATTTAAGCACCAGGTAGTGCTTCGTAGCGGCAGGCAGCGTCTGGTGAACGCTGGGCACTGTACGCAAAACCACATTTATAAAAGTGAATCTGGTGAGTGCCTCTTACAGCGCCATGTAGCGTCACATGTATTATTACAGGCGGCTCAGCGTATAGCGCCGTCGCTCTAGGTCCCTAGTGAATCAGCCTCAAAGTGGCCTATATCAATGTTCTCTAACTGACAAGAGACTGTCACAGTGCAACACTTGAGACTGATCCCACACTGTTCTCCAGGTGGAAAGGTGTCAGTCAGCATTGTTACTGGCAACTGCAAGGCAGCAATGAACACACAAAGCACTGCATTTTGCAGACAGGACCCTGGGAGGATTGTGGGATGTGTACACCTTCCGGGTGATCAAGACAAATTCT
Source organism: Gastrophryne carolinensis (assembly GCA_027917425.1). Classification (NCBI taxonomy): domain Eukaryota; kingdom Metazoa; phylum Chordata; class Amphibia; order Anura; family Microhylidae; genus Gastrophryne; species Gastrophryne carolinensis. Next base: position 412,412,137 of record CM051235.1, read on the forward strand.
CATACATGATACACAATCATAGATGCTATCTATTAGTGGATCTATTACTGTAGTGTAAAGGAGCAGATATTGGTGGTTGAGATATGTTACCTAAAATAGTGTATAACAGTACTTGTGTATAATAGCAGGTCAAACCAAGTGATGATGACATTTTGAAAATGGTGGGGGGTATTTGTGGCCAGTTATTCTGTATTAAGATGATCCTATGCCCAGAAAGAAAGTTATTGTCATCACTTTCTATCCCCAGCCCACTGCACCAAACCAGCCCATGTTTATTTTTTAACTAAGGCCTTTGCCCAATATTCATAAAAACACAGGAAGAGCAAGCAGTGTTATGTCCGAATGCCAGCAGTATGCTAATTCATTCAGTTACAACTAAGGCCCTTATTTATGAAGGAATAGCGACTGGTGAGCGACCGGTAATGACGGGCACCGCCACGAGAACGCCGGCTCCCCACCACAATCACACATTTATCAAGCCAATCCTGCTTAGCGACTGAGATAGCGCCAGATAGCCACTCATTCATCATTATTCCAGCCTCAGCCCACAACGCCAGCGTCCGACCTTGAACAGCGACAGGTATGACCTCTCGCTACCTGGTGCTCTCCAATGCATTTCAATGGAACAATCTTTAAATATTCATAATTAATTGTTATTAATGTTTTTTTTTTTTCAATGTGAAAAATTCTGTGACCACTTCTGCCATGATAGATAATTTTTTTAAGGTAAAAAAAAAAAATTGTGCAGAATTGATATTACAGGTCTGATATTATTGTATTCATATTACTAAATTCTTAAAAAAAAAATTTTTTTGTTTCCAAAAATATGGTGTTTGGGGGTTAAAAAACTACTTTTAACACATCGCCGCCAGCGCTCTGGGGTTTAAACATGCATTTCACAGCGCGAGAATTTTTGGAGCGTGATTTTTTGATGAATATGGTGGAAGCCGGTCGCTCTGACCAGTCGCTATCATGCGCACCCATACATCGCAGAACCTGTCAAATAGCGACTCCTAACCCCGTATTCAACATTACTGCACACCGACTGAGTCGCTATCAACAACCGAACAACGGCCAAGCACAGTGACTACTAGCGGGCGCTGTAAAAATACTGCTACAGTCGCTCAACTGTCGCTACCTGCCGCTATTAATGAATCGGCCTCTAAATTGTCACATAATGGCAGTTAGATTGTAGTGCTCCCCAATGCTGAGCTGTGTACTGTAACTGAATGTATCATCACAGGAAAGCACCAGGGCACGGGGCTTCTCAGCCAAAGAGCAATATGGCAGACTGCAAAACTGTAAAAAAAAAAAAGAAACACGGGCTTGAGTGCTCCCCAATGATGAGTTGTGTACTGTAACTGAATGTTTGTATGCTTATCATCTGATTATAGATCATTTGGATCTCTACAAAATGTCTGTACAATTGGATGAATTTGTCCCTGTTTTTCTATTTCTGTTTTGATTGGCTATTGTTGAGACAACATAAATAAGCACTTTATACTCAATACAGTAAGGTATCATTAGGTATGTGACTTGTGATATGTTTTGCAGTGTTGATGCCCTGCTCTTTCCTGTTCCCTGACCCCCAGATGGTTGGGACTTTTGTCCCTCCTTGCCACTTCATTTACACCAGGCAAGGAGTTGTGTATGCTGGGGCTTCAGTGTCTAGCCATGCCCCCCCCCCCCCCTTTTAGCCGATTACGCTGGCCAGGTCATCATTGGGGGTGATTTCCAGTGATTAATTTATCATCAAAGGAAAGCACCAGGGGACGGGGCTTCTCGACCAGAGAGCAATATGGCAGACTGCAAAACATATTGACAACATACTGATGATTAAACATGTACAAGTCCCTTCTAGTTTTACATATATGTAATGTTACTATTTTTTTTCTAGGTTAAAAAATCTGCCATTCAGCTTTACAAAGCTTAAGGAACTTGCAGCTCTGTGGCTTTCTGACAATCAGGTAATAAGTTTCTATATGATGAAAATATTTGTTTTATATATTATTTTACCTACATTTTTAACACAAAGCTTTGTCTTGAACCCTAACATTAAACTTTTAGCCTTGAATGTAACACATAACTGTAAATAAGATCAATATCTGACTGGAGCACTTTAGGGCCACCAGAGGAAATCTTTCATGGGGCCCATCAGACAAACTCTTTTATGGGGCTACCAGAGGAAATCATTTCTAGGGATCATGAGAAGAATTAATTCTTGGGACCACCAGAGGAATTCATTCTTGGCAACTACCACAGGAACCACCAGAATAAATAATTCTTGGGGCCTGCCAGAGAAAATCATACTTAGGGGCTACCAGAGGAAATCGTTCTTGGGGCTGACCAAACAAAATCATTTTTGAGGCCCACCGGAGGAAATCATTCTTGAAACCCATCAGAGACAATCACTCTTGGGGCTCACCAGACATAATCATTCTTGGAGCCCATCAGATAAAATCACATTCGGGGGGTTTACTATAGGACATTATTCATCGGGCCCTCCAGAAGAAATCATTCTTGAAGCCCATCAGATAAAATCACTCTTGGGGCTCACTATAGGACATTATGCTTGGGGCCCACCAGAGGAAATAATTCTTGAAGCCCATTAGAAAAATTCACTCTTGGGGCTCACTATAGGACATTATTCTTGGTGCTCACCAGAGGAAATCGTTCTTGCGGCCTTCAATGCAATACCAGTCTTTTTAATGATCCTGTGGCACAATTTAAGATGCATTTAAAAAAAATAAATAATAAAAGAAAATGACTGAGTAAACATCAGTTACAGAATACTTCAGGCAAACTAAAAACTATTTTTTAGGCTTGGACCTTCTTTACTGCCTTGATGGGGGCCCCGGGTCTCTGTCTGGGACCCACTGACAAAGGGTCCTCTGGTGGGACAGTATGACACTGCATAAGAAAAAATTTGCTTTAATTGGTCCCAAAAAAATATGGCTGATGTAAGAGACCAGTAGAACTTGACTGTCTATGAGCCTGATTCTTTGTGCTACTCACCACCTTTCCATCCCGAGGACAACCTGTGCTTAAATGTATCTGGTGACCAACGGGGAAGTGAACTAGTCCTGTCCAGTGGGGTCACACACTTATTCTTAGTATACAGTACGTCCTGCTCCAGATAGAATACTTACATTTGGGTACTACTCCGCCAGGTGGCGCTGGACTGCAGAGACATCGAAAATAGGCTCCTCCCGGCCCCTCAAATACCCAGGGACCTCCCACAATACCCAGATTCTCTTTGCAGTCTGGACTGCGAAGGACAAGAAGATGGCTCTCTCTACTCGCAGGTGAGTGGGGCTATTAGCCTGCGACCCTGTAGGACTATTCCCACCCGTTCCATTATTAATGTGCCTCCCAGCCTTGGCTGCGCTGGTCAGGTGATGGTAGGCAGCACCGCTGTTAGGTGCTTAGGAGCGCTACTCCACCGCAATCCCCCACCAAAGGGTAGGCCGTACAGGCATATGGTGAGCCTCTATGGGATGCCCCTCCCGCACTATTGCCCCTTGCCCCTGTCTATCGGTGGGCCCTATGTTAAGTGGCCGCTGTCCTCCCTCATTCTCCTTGTAGCCTTCGGGGGAAAAGAGGGGGGTGTGTGTGTATGAATGTTTATACGTGTATTGGCTTTATGCTTCATTACCTTATGCCTTGTGTCAGTCGCCGCGCTGACTTGGTTTACATTTATTATACTTGAAATTGCCGCCGCCGCGCGCGTTGTTTTTTTTTTTTCCTGTGTTCCGTGCTTGCCGGCGGCGTTACCTCAGGCGCCGGTGCGCCGTCATTGGCTGATTGTCACGTGTGGGCTTCGCGCTCCCTCGAGGTATACCGACGCCATTTTGTTTGCTTGATTCCGGCTTCTGCATGACGGGCTTCTACCTACCGCGGTCCGTGAGTGCCCTTGCTTATGGCTACCTTTTGATTATGTCTTTCAGACGGCTGAACCACTTTGGCTTCTCCCGGCCCTATATTAGTTGGTTAACTTGTGTGGCCTAGTGTAGTTACTCCCACTTCCCTAGTGAGTTATTGGGGCATCCCGGATTGCTGTATAGCGTTAATCGGCCTATTGTGCCGCTATAATCACCATATGGAGGCATCTCAGGATAATGTGACCGGGGTTCCTTCAGGACAAGCCCGGCTGTGTGTAGATTGTGGGGAGTCCCATGTTGACGTGGACAAGGCGCGGGTCTGTGTACCCTGTGCCAAGCAGGTGCTTGAACTACAATCCGGCCTTCCAGTGGCTGAGTCTGCGATTCGCTTCGCCTCACCTACTCCCCCAAGCTTAAATCTCACACCATTGAGTTGCATACAAGTGGCGACTCTCAGCCTGATGTGTCTTCCAGACTGGCTAGTGTTGTGAGGTTGCTTGCTAATACCTTGGCGCGTAAGGCCTCTGCAAAGAAGCGGCACCTAACGCCTGATGTCACTCCTTTCCCTATGGAAGCTGATGAGTTTTTGCAACTACCTGGCTATACCCCCTTGGAGGAAGGGGAGCTATTCTCCGACTCAGGGTCATCTGATGAGAGGCCCAGGGGTCATGACGATTTTGGCTCTGACCCCTGGGCCCCGGATGATACTGATAGACTGTTGGCTCAGATTTTTGAGGTTCTGTCTATCTCTCCCCCTGTTGCGGCCCCCAGGCAAAAGGGGGAACTTTTTCATACTGCTAAGTCACACTTGGAATTTCCTGAGCAAGCACATTTCAATAACCTTGTGCTCAAGGAATGGGAGCGTCCTAGTAGACTTCTCGATGTACCTAAGAGTTGGGATAGGAAATATCCCTTCCCTGCTGATGTGGTGAAGTGTTGGTTATCCCCTCCCGAAGTGGATGCCCCGGTTCTAGGGTTATCTAACACCTCTGTCATGCACTCCCCTGACTCTACTACCCTGCGGGATGCTGAGGACCGGCGCATTGACCAGCTGGCGTCCCATGCCTTTGCATGTGTGGGGACGGCGCTGCGCCCGGTCTGTGCCTCTGCCATTACGGCTATGGCTATTAGGACCCTGCTCAGAAGTATCCTTGATGGTGCCCCTGATGATTTGTCTTGTGAGGAGTTTAATGCACTCTCTACTTGTGATTTTTTTGTGAATTTTGTCCTCACTGCTTTGGATGACACCATTAGAATGTGTGGCAGGACCTCTGCCCTTGTAGTGGCTATACGCCGCTCGGTTTGGCTGCGCCAGTGGGCTGCTGACAACGCTGCCAAGAAGGCCCTCACTGGTTTCCCTTCAAAGGACTACGCCTGTTTGTGGACCGCCTGGACCTATTTGCTAAGGGAGGCAGGTTACCCCAGCGCAGGCGGCAGTCTCGGCCCTTTCGGGGTCAGGGCTTCTTTTCCTCCCCCTACCGTGGTGCTAGACAAGGGAGGGGGGTTTCCTTTACTGGGGCCCGAGGAGACTTCTGGGGTAGGGGCAGAGGACGTGGATGTCCTGGCTCCTCCTGGGGCTCCAAGCCTAAGTCCTCTCCCAAGCCCCCTCAGGCATGATGGGGCGCCCTCACCCGTCCGGGTGGGGGGACGGCTTCAGCACCTTGCTCATGTCTGGAGGCTTCATGTCTCAGACCGGTGGATTCATGAGGTAGTGTCCTCCGGTTACAAGATAGAGTTTGCTGTCTGCCCTCCCCCAAGGTTCATCAGATCCCGGATTCCTCAGGACTCTGTGTCAGCTCAGGATCTAGTGCTGGCAGTGCAAAGCCTCCTGGAGCTGGGGGTCATCTGCAAGGTCCCTTTAAGAGAAAAAGGCAAGGACTTCTATTCCAACCTCTTCACAGTGCCCAAAAAAGATGGGTCAGTCAGACCCATCATGCACTTGAAGATCCTCAACAAATTTGTCAGGTGCGGGCGCTTTCGCATGGAAACTCTGCGCTCTGCCATCAGTTCCCTGCGCCCAGGGGATTTCATGACCTCTGTGGACATAAAAGATGCTTACCTTCATATTCCTGTTTTTCCAGGTCATCAAAGGTTCCTCAGGTTTGCTCTAGAGGATCAACACTACCAATTTGTGGCATTGCCCTTTGGTCTCACTTTAGCTCCTAGGGTGTTCACCAAGGTGCTGGCAGGAGTGATGTCTGTGCTCAGGTTTCAGGGCATCCGCGTGCTGCCTTATCTGGACGACATTCTCATCACCTCCCAGTCTCTACAACAGGCAGAACTGGATACTCAGCTGGTGGTGTCCACCCTGGAGTCATTTGGATGGGTGATCAACCACCCCAAGTCTTCTCTGTCCCCCTCCTTGATGACTTCATTCCTGGGAATGAATCTGGATACAGTTCAGGCAAGGATTTTTCTTCCTCAGCAGAAGGTGGACAGTCTGATTGCGCAGGTCCAGTTCCTGCCATCTTGTCATCATCCCTCCATCAGGCAAGGAATGCAGCTGGTGGGCCTGATGGTGGCGTGCTTCGAGGTGGTCCCTTATGCTCAGTTCTACTTGAGGCCTCTGGTCTCTCTCGTGGTGGCTGGACTCCAGGAACCTGTTGGGGGGCAGATCCTTTCTGGCCCCCTTATGGGAGACGGTCACCACGGATGCCAGTCCGTCAGGTTGGGGGGGGGGGTTTCTGGAAGTCCCTGCGGTTCCAGGGGAGGTGGGGCCCTCAGGAGGCCCACACACCTATCAACGTGCTGGAGCTGCGGGCGATCAGGTTAGTTCTGGCTCAGGTGACTCCTCACCTTCGGGGCCTGCCTGTTCAGGTGCGCTCGCACAACCAGACGACGGTTGCCTACATCAATCATCAGGGAGGGACCCGGAGCAAGAGGGCCCTCCAGGAAGTGTCTCTAATCCTGACCTGGGTGGAGGCCAATGTTCCCTGCATATCAGCTGTGTACATCCCGGGGGTGGAAAATCTGCTGGCAGACTCTCTGAGCAGGGGGGCCTCTCGCCAGGGAGAATGGTCCCTCTGCAAAAGGGTGTTCCAATCTCTGTGTCACCGTTGGGGCCAACCAGATGTGGATCTGTTTGCGTCCCGTCACAATCACAAGCTCCCGGCCTTTGTCTCCCTGTCCCAGGATCCTCTGGCCTTGACCATGGATGCTCTAGCAATGTCATGGCAGGACTTTCAGTTCCTGTATGTCTTCCCTCCAATCCCCCTGCTGGGCAGGGTTCTGCGTAAGATTGCTCTGGAGGGGGTGCCAGCAATTCTGGTGGCCCCCAGGTGGCCAAGAAGAGTGTGGTTCGCAGACGTGGTGCAGCTGGCAGTAGATCAGTACATTCTGCCCAGGGTGCCAGATCTGCTCACTCAGGGCCCCTTACGCCATCCCAATTTACAAACTCTGGCTTTCACGGCCTGGCTGCTGAAACCTCCATCTTGATGGAGAAGGGGCTGTCTACCTCGGTTGTTGATACCATGATAAAGGCTAGGAAGAAGTCTTCTTCTTCCATTTATTACAGGGTTTGGCGGGCCTACATTGACTGGTGTGAGTATAGGTCTTTTGAGGTTCCTGCAGCACGGGTTGGAGATGGGGCTCCAACTCAGTACTCTGAAGGGTCAGGTTTCTGCCCTGGCTGTTTTCTTCCAGAAGTCCTTTGCTCAGCATTCTCTGATCAGGACTTTTTTCCAGGGGGTTACTCATGTGCGTCCCCCACGTAAGCCTGTGGTGCCTGTTTGGGATTTGAACTTGGTTTTGTCGGCCTTACAGGGTGCTCCCTTTGAACCTGTGCAGGATGCTGCCCATTCTTACTCTCAAAGTTGTCTTTCTGGTGGCTATCACCTCTGTTAGGCATGTGTCTGAGTTGGCGGTGCTTTTCATTCAGCCCCCCAATATGAGAGACACCAGGACAAGGTGGTGTTCCGCTTCAAGCCAGATTTTCTGCTTAAGGTGGTGTCTGCCTTTCATTTGAATCAGGACATTGTTCTTCCTTCATTGTGCCCTAATCCTAGTAATGCTAAGGAGAGGGTTTTGCATTCTTTGAATGTGGTTAGGTGTCTATCTGGTGGCTACTGCACCTTTCAGAAAAACTGATGCTCTTTTTGTGGTCCCTTCTAGTCCTAGGAAGGGTTTGGCTCCTGCCAAGTCTACTATCAGCAAATGGATCCGTCAGGCTGTGATTCAGGCCTACTCTGCTAAGGGGAATAATCCTCCCTTCCGCCTTACTGCTCATTCTACGCGTGCTATTGGTGCTTCTTGGGCTTTTCAGCACCAGGCTTCTGTTGAACAAGTTTGCAAGGCCGCTACTTGGTATTTTGTTCATACCTTTTCCAAGTTTTACAAGGTTGATGTTAAGGCCTCAGCTGATGCTGTTTTTTTGCCGCAAGGTTTTGCATGTGGCAGTGGCTTAACCCTTCTAGCGCCAGCTACGTAAAATTCACGTAGCTGCCTCTCCTGTCGTTAAACGCCAGCTACGTGAATTTCACGTAGCTAGCGTTCCCTTACCTTCCGGGCCATCGGGGGGGCATCAGCGGGCCCGTTGCTGTGGAGCAGCTTGCAGGGAGTCCAGGGGTCAGGGGGAGGTGACCTGGGTGTGAACCAAGTCACCCGATCGCTCCCCTGACCAATCAGCAGGGGGCGCACGGCAGCTGTCATCAGCCGGCGCCCCCTGCTTACCTCATCAGATGACGCTGGAGCAGAAACCTTTCCGGAGCCCAGGAGGTCAGGGCGACCGTAAGTAATACCGATCCCCGACCCCCCCCCCCCCCGCCCGATCGCCCGCCCCCCCCCCCCCCGCCCGATCGTCCGCCCCCCCCCCCCCCCCCCGCCCGCGCCGCTGATCATCTGGCTTTACGCGAGACGTCTTCAAGCAGCAGGACCGACGGCTCCCCGATCACCCTTCCACGGCTTCCTGTCTGCCGCCGCCGCCAGGTAAAGGCGATCGTTATGGAATGCTGCCATCCATCCATCCATCCAGTCACCCCCATGCAGCCATCCATTCATCCTGTCACCCCCATGCAGCCATCCATTCATCCTGTCACCCCCATGCAGCCATCCATTCATCCTGTCACCCCCATGCAGCCATCCATTCATCCTGTCACCCCCATGCAGCCATCCATTCATCCTGTCACCCCCATGCAGCCATCCATTCATCCTGTCACCCCCATGCAGCCATCCATTCATCCTGTCACCCCCATGCAGCCATCCATCCATCCAGTCACCCCCATGCCGCCATCCATCCAGTCACCCCCATGCCGCCATCCATCCAGTCACCCCCATGCCGCCATCCATCCAGTCACCCCCATGCCGCCATCCATCCAGTCACCCCCATGCCGCCATCCATCCAGTCACCCCCATGCCGCCATCCATCCAGTCACCCCCATGCCGCCATCCATCCAGTCACCCCCATGCCGCCATCCATCCAGTCACCCCCATGCCGCCATCCATCCATCCATCCAGTCACCCCCATGCCGCCATCCATCCATCCATCCTGTCACCCCCATGCCGCCATCCATCCATTCATCCTGTCACCCCCATGCCGCCATCCATCCATTCATCCTGTCACCCCCATGCAGCCATCCATTCATCCTGTCACCCCCATGCCGCCATCCATCCATCCATTCATCCTGTCACCCCCATGCAGCCATCCATTCATCCTGTCACCCCCATGCCGCCATCCATCCAGTCACCCCCATGCCGCCATCCATCCAGTCACCCCCATGCCGCCATCCATCCAGTCACCCCCATGCCGCCATCCATCCAGTCACCCCCATGCCGCCATCCATCCAGTCACCCCCATGCCGCCATCCATCCATCCATCCAGTCACCCCCATGCCGCCATCCATCCATCCATCCTGTCACCCCCATGCCGCCATCCATCCATTCATCCTGTCACCCCCATGCCGCCATCCATCCATTCATCCTGTCACCCCCATGCAGCCATCCATTCATCCATTCATCCTGTCACCCCCATGCAGCCATCCATTCATCCTGTCACCCCCATGCCGCCATCCATCCAGTCACCCCCATGCCGCCATCCATCCAGTCACCCCCATGCCGCCATCCATCCAGTCACCCCCATGCCGCCATCCATCCAGTCACCCCCATGCCGCCATCCATCCAGTCACCCCCATGCCGCCATCCATCCAGTCACCCCCATGCCGCCATCCATCCAGTCACCCCCATGCCGCCATCCATCCAGTCACCCCCATGCCGCCATCCATCCATCCATCCAGTCACCCCCATGCCGCCATCCATCCATCCATCCTGTCACCCCCATGCCGCCATCCATCCATTCATCCTGTCACCCCCATGCCGCCATCCATTCATCCTGTCACCCCCATGCAGCCATCCATTCATCCTGTCACCCCCATGCAGCCATCCATTCATCCTGTCACCCCCATGCAGCCATCCATTCATCCTGTCACCCCCATGCAGCCATCCATTCATCCTGTCACCCCCATGCAGCCATCCATTCATCCTGTCACCCCCATGCAGCCATCCATTCATCCTGTCACCCCCATGCAGCCATCCATTCATCCTGTCACCCCCATGCAGCCATCCATTCATCCTGTCACCCCCATGCAGCCATCCATTCATCCTGTCACCCCCATGCAGCCATCCATTCATCCTGTCACCCCCATGCAGCCATCCATTCATCCTGTCACCCCCATGCCGCCATCCATCCAGTCACCCCCATGCCGCCATCCATCCAGTCACCCCCATGCCGCCATCCATCCAGTCACCCCCATGCCGCCATCCATCCAGTCACCCCCATGCCGCCATCCATCCAGTCACCCCCATGCCGCCATCCATCCAGTCACCCCCATGCCGCCATCCATCCAGTCACCCCCATGCCGCCATCCATCCATCCATCCAGTCACCCCCATGCCGCCATCCATCCATCCATCCTGTCACCCCCATGCCGCCATCCATCCATTCATCCTGTCACCCCCAATGCCGCCATCCATCCATTCATCCTGTCACCCCCATGCAGCCATCCATTCATCCTGTCACCCCCATGCAGCCATCCATTCATCCTGTCACCCCCATGCAGCCATCCATTCATCCTGTCACCCCCATGCAGCCATCCATCCATCCTGTCACCCCCATGCCGCCATCCATCCATCCTGTCACCCCCATGCCGCCATCCATCCATCCTGTCACCCCCATGCCGCCATCCATTCATCCTGTCACCCCCATGCCGCCATCCATCCATCCTGTCACCCCCATGCCGCCATCCATCCATCCTGTCACCCCCATGCCGCCATCCATCCATCCTGTCACCCCCATGCCGCCATCCATCCATCCTGTCACCCCCATGCCGCCATCCATCCATCCTGTCACCCCCATGCAGCCATCCATCCATCCTGTCACCCCCATGCAGCCATCCATCCATCCTGTCACCCCCATGCAGCCATCCATCCATCCTGTCACCCCCATGCAGCCATCCATCCATCCTGTCACCCCCATGCCGCCATCCATCCATCCTGTCACCCCCAATGCAGCCATCCATCCTATCACCCCCAATGCAGCCATCCATCCATCCTGTCACCCCCAATGCAGCCATTCATCCTATCACCCCCAATGCAGCCATCCATCCATCCTGTCACCCCCAATGCAGCCATCCATCCATCCTATCACCCTCCCATGCAGCCATCCATCCTGTCACCCCCAGGCGATCATGTGCTCCCTGGCGGCCGCGCTCGCACCCACCTGGCCTCCATCTCGGTCGGCTCTGACAGCTGGCATCTTGATTGGCCTCCTCGCCCTGCCTGCCCCGCCTCAGCCATTGGTTAAAGAGCATTGCCAGCGCGGGACATGAGAGCAGGCCACCGGACTCCGCCCACCTACTGGGTCAGGGACGTGTGACTGACTGAAGTGCTGAGGAAGAGACCCCGGAAGAAAAGGTATTTAAAAAAAACTAAAAAAAAATAGATGTTGATTTTGGAGAGGAAGTGTGTGTGTATATGTGTGGTTTTTTTTTTCAGTTTGGTCACGGGGCTCCCGAGCGCATGCCCATAGGGGTGCCCGTGCCCCATGACCAACAAGTAAATCTGGCCAGTTCGGTGGTTCCGGCGCCCTTCCCCAGGGGAAGACCAACCTCCACAACAACCAGTATAACCAGTGAGTTTCAGGAAGGCTTGCGTCCAGAAAGCTGCAGCTACAACAACAAGCCTGGTACTCCTAGAACGCTTGAGGTGTGTACTTTCAGGGAACATGTGGTTTGTGGGGGGTATTTTTAATGAAAAGTGATGTTTTGGTTGAAAAAGCGCAAGGTGCGCACTTTGTCTGCAGAGCAGGAAATTTCAATGGAAATGCCCGTTATGCATACGCTTTGCTTTGGGGTAATTGGCAGCCCTACCCTTGGAGGTAGCTATGCATGTTGGGTATTGTTCTGTTCAGGGGACCTTGCCATTTCAGATTTGATTAGTTTTTTTTGGTTAGCGCATGTTTTTTATAGAAAAATTTGGTCTTAATGCTGCATTTTTGCTATTTTTTTAGGGAAATCCGGTACAACCAGTGAGTTTCGGGAAGGCTTGCGCCCAGAAAGCTGCAGCTACAACAACAAGCCTGGTACGCCTAGAACGCTTGAGGTGTGTACTTTCAGGGAACATGTGGTTTGTGGGGGGTATTTTAATTGAAAAGTGGTGTTTTGGTTGAAAAAGCGCAAGGTGCGCACTTTGTCTGCAGAGCAGGAAATTTCAATGGAAATGCCCGTTATGCATACGCTTTGCTTTGGGGTAATTGGCAACCTTACCCTTGGAGGTAGCTATGCATGTTGGGTATTGTTCTGTTCAGGGGACCTTGCCATTTCAGATTTGATTAGTTTTTTTTGGTTAGCGCATGATTTTTATAGAAAAATTTGGTCTTAATGCTGCATTTTTGCTATTTTTTTAGGGAAATCCGGTACAACCAGTGAGTTTCGGGAAGGCTTGCGCCCAGAAAGCTGCAGCTACAACAACAAGCCTGGTACGCCTAGAACGCTTGAGGTGTGTACTTTCAGGGAACATGTGGTTTGTGGGGGGTATTTTAATTGAAAAGTGGTGTTTTGGTTGAAAAAGCGCAAGGTGCGCACTTTGTCTGCAGAGCAGGAAATTTCAAGTGAAATGCCCGTTATGCATACGCTTTGCTTTGGGGTAATTGGCAACCTTACCCTTGGAGGTAGCTATGCATGTTGGGTATTGTTCTGTTCAGGGGACCTTGCCATTTCAGATTTGATTAGTTTTTTTTGGTTAGCGCATGATTTTTATAGAAAAATTTGGTCTTAATGCTGCATTTTTGCTATTTTTTTAGGGAAATCCGGTACAACCAGTGAGTTTCGGGAAGGCTTGCGTCCAGAAAGCTGCAGCTACAACAACAAGCCTGGTACGCCTAGAACGCTTGAAGTGTGTACTTTCAGGGAACATGTGGTTTGTGGGGGGTATTTTAATTGAAAAGTGGTGTTTTGGTTGAAAAACTGCAAGGAGAGCAAAATGGTTGAGTTTTCTTTCAAAATTGGCTCAGTCGCTATTTTCAGTTTTACGTGTCTCCTGGGCAAGAAAGGGTGTCTACCAATACATATGTGGTACTGTTGCAATCGGGAGCAATAAGGCTTTTACACACAATATGATTTCCTGAAACAACTTGCATGTTTTATTAAGAAAACGCACTACAAATTGTAAAAAAAATGTTTTTTTGGTTTTTTTTAACATATTTTCCACAAAAATATTTAAAAAACACTGACAATCTTACAAACAAGACACTTCATGTTAAAGCCCAGACTGTGCTGAAAAAAACAATATATAATTTTCCAGGGAAATACTGGGAAATCCCTTCAAAAATCACAGTTGAACATGTGGAGCGCAAAATAGTGCAAAATGGTCTGGCAACAAAGGGTGACAAAATCTCAAGGTAGGCTGGCGGTTAAAGGGTTAAACTGTCTGCTGTTACCTTTTTGGGGATCCCACCCTGCTTTATGGACACTGCTATTGGATGTCCCGAATGTAAGTATTCTATCTGGAGCAGGACGTACTGTATACTAAGAATAATACAATTCTGTGATTACTCACCTGTAGAATTGGTATTATGAGTATACAGTACGTCCTGCTCCACCCCACCCTTGATTTTTGCATTATCTTGGATCCCCTGTATGGTGATTGTTATCATTGTTATGGTTACTTCTTTGGGTTGTTTATTTCTCCCGGCTTCTCGTTAACTGCTTTTCAATTCTGGGGATTGTGGGAGGTCCCTGGGTATTTGAGGGGCCGGGAGGAGCCTATTTTCGATGTCTCTGCAGTCCAGCGCCATCTGGCGGAGTAGTACCTGAATGTAAGTATTCTATCTAGAGCAGGACGTACTGTATACTCATAATACCAATTCTACAGGTGAGTAATCACAGAATTGTATTTTTGCCTAATGCTTTCTCACTTTATAAAACCTTCAAACATGTTTTAGTTGTGCTCTTGGCTTTTTAACATTTTTTTACCTTTACCCTGAAATCCTTTTGCCTGCCATTCTTAAAATGGGGGGCCAAATTGTTGTCCCCTACTGTAGAGTAGCTTCTCTTTGGTCCTTACTGTAGAACTCTAAGACCAAGGAATCCAAGCAACCTTTCAGGTTACTCTAGTTCAGCCCCCACCTCCAATCTCACAATGCCCTGGTGCTGTGAAATTCAGCATTATACCAGGTTTAATGCCTCTCTTCCCCATCACTCCGGTGCTACGTAAATGACACTGTATGCAGAGAGAAGATAAGGTCATTTCTAAAAAAGCACATGCCTCCTCATACCAAGCAGTCACCAGCTTCAACATGCCCCCATTCCACACTGGAATTATGCAGCACTGGGGGAATAAAATAAAAATAAATTCCAAACAGAGGTTGGAGAATTAAATGTCTGTTTTTCTTTTGTATAGTGCTTATCTTATAGCTTTAGTTATAGTTTCTTATTCACAGATCAGTATCCTGTTACAGTAGGTTGAAGTTCTAGCTTACTTCACTTGCTTGCTTTCCACTCATTGCTTTTTATGCTGTTCCCTGAAAGTCTATTTATATATTTTTAAACTTCTTGCAGTCCAAAGCACTCATCCCTCTACAGACAGAGGCACACCCGGACACTAAGCAGAGAGTATTGACCAACTACATGTTCCCCCAGCAGCCGCGGGGTGACGAGGGTAAGTATTTTTTCTGCTTCATTCTGATTATTGTACCTGTCCTAAAGTGGACTATATGTAAAAAAATCAATATTTGTCCTTCTTAACATTTGCCTTAGGTCTTTCAAGTTTGGAATGTCTCTACAGTTAAAGATCCTTAGGAATCTATAACTGTGCATTAAGTTCTTTATGATGGTGGGCAGGAAGTAGTTGTGCTTAGATGAGACTGATGGGTGGGCCCACTTTGGGGCCTCCCACACTACCTATTTAAATCTCAGAGCAGCTTGCCATTTTTCTTTCATTCATATGTTCACTTCCTGTCTAAAACATCTTTTTGCCTTCCTCATCCAATAGGAAGATGTGTTCTAAGATGCTTAGCCACTTGGGGCACTCCCACATCAGTGTGTATCTTCTCCCCAGGCCACTCACCCTCTGTTGACTACACCAGCCAACTAAAGCAATGCAATCACCCTATAGTGCTCAGGTGATATTAGGCAATCATACAGTAATGGAAAGAGGTCACCTAACTTTAAACCAGTCCTAAGTTACTGTATGTCAATGCAGTGCACACCTCAACCCAGAATGGTAATTGCTTTCATGACATATTATCACCTTTTATGTTCTCGCATTAACATCTATCTATATGAAACATATTCTTGAAATCCAGATACATGTGTGGTGGGTGTGAAGCCCAAAGTGATCTGCAGTGTAAGATTGTGTTAGGCACCAATATATATTGTTTCTGTAAACTATTCATAATTTATAGTATTAATAACTCTCAGTTGGCCAAACTAATACCACCATATGTAACCCGGAGGCAACTGATGGCTGGATTTCCTGTCTAATGAAGCTCTACTAATGCTTGACTATAAGTAAACTGCATGGTGACTTTATGGTCAGTGTTCAGACACGCAGAAGCATCCCCATTGTATAGGGATACACATAGCAATGTTTAATTTTTTTCATTCTGAAAACAAAGCTATATTGCCTATATTGAATAATTAAGAAAATAAAGTGTCAATTCATGTTGTACTGTCCTCTGTGATGGGAGTGACAGGGCTCTGATTGATTCAAGCATGCATAGCATTGGAGTGATTGTGGATGGCTCCATTCTAGCCTACTGATAAGAGGGAGGGTGTCAACCTGACACGAGGCTTAGGCTTCAAACTGTGGTCAGGATTAGAAGAAAAGGCACTGGAAACAGCAAAGTGGAAGAAGAATTTACCCTTTCTTTCAGCAACCAGAGGAAAGGTAATCTGTCAGGGAATTGATTTTAAAGTTTGACTGGTCAATCCCTTTAAGGCTAAGCAACTACATCCAAGCCACGGTCCTACCCGAGTCATTATATATTGTCTTCAATTCAATTTAAGTTATTTAACCAAGATTGGGAATTGTATATCTCATGATTAACTGAGCTTCATAATAGCTTCATAATATTAGCTGACCATTCTTTGCGTCATACTGTCTTTGGATTATATTGTCCTCTTCTACATTGCAAGGTGCCTATAGAGTGCCTTACCTAATTTTATATAAGGCATCATTTTACTATAGAGAGGAAACACTTAGATGATTATCCTGCATGAGGGTAATTTGCTACACCATCAAAACGGCTACCTCCGCATTCTTTCCCACAATTCCCTATTATCAGAAATATAGAGCTAAAGTCTTTAGTGTGACACTCAGCTCTGATTGCATTTGGATTGCTGCCTAGAACTGCGCTATGTGCACTGGAGGGAATATGTTAATTGGTATATTGACTTTCCCTGGACGTTCTCCTTCGCTGGTGGTTCAGGAATGTCTATTTAGTTTGAGAAAACCGTACTCTCTAGAGGGAATGTGGATTGTTTTGTAGTGAGCACACATGCAGAGCATTTCAATAAATGTTCTTTTAGTCTTTGGGTTGAGTATAGGCACATTGGCTTAACTGGAATTATCCTGATCCACTTAAAATGTAATGATGGTAAATTATACATACAGTTACTATAATACTTTGATGTTCCGTTCCGGCTACATATTCTGTTTCTGCACCCTAATACAAATACCATTCATGTCTATAGGAAGAAAATATAGTTTGTGTGTCTGGTCTCAGGAAAACAGCTACTATAGCCAAGTCTAAAATATTCTGAGCATAGGGGATGGTAATCTATATTGTTAAGGCTGAAGAACTTTGAACAATATGGGCTGGGGCCATCACGCTGCTCTACCAGCCAATGGTCTACCATTAGGCTAGTCCCATGGACTGTTGTACCCTTAAATTACTAGTCTTGTCAAGGGCCACTTGATTGTTTGCATCCCGCCATTTTAATGTTTCTCCAGATCAGGTCGCTTGTACTGTTGTTAAGTGGGTGTTCATTTGGGGTGTAATTAGTATCTAGATAATCTGTTGCTGATTTTTTCCTGCTTGATCACCCCCTGCACTGACTCTAACTTGTTTACCATTTCCCCTGCTGAAACAATTTGGGCCCCGTGAACACTCTGACCCTAACCGCTGACCTTTCTGTCTGTACTTTATACTAAATTCACCACCCACTCCTCTTGTCCATGTGTTTGGAAGACTGATCACGCATTGCTGACTCCTGATAGGGGTTAAATTGCCCATCAGAACTCATGAGGCTCATTGGCCCAACTACAATTAGATTTGGAGGCTACGCCACCTACCCAGAGTGGCACTCGATATCCAGGAACAGAATGCCCTCTACAGTTGTCCGAGGACAGGAGGACATGGAGATGGGCTGTGGTGAGCAGGTAGGAGTCTAACGGAATGCTCCGCTGAAGCAGACCCTGAAAGGGTAGAATGTTTGGGCAAATTCTGCAGGAAAACTGAATACAAAAACGTAATAAGCCTGGCAGCTTATCTCATACAGTATCAGTCCCATGCTGTCTATTTGCTCCAGTCACTGAAAGGAAGAGGAAATGCTTCTTTCATTTTGCTCCCTCCAGAGCTTCCACCCTGATCCTGAACTCCAACTGAAGCCTCCCGAAGCCTTGCGTCAGTTTAACACCCTCCCTTCATTAGTGGTAGGCTTGAATCCCAATCAAATCCCTGTTTATACCTATGTCCTCCTGTCCCTGCTCTGCTAGATACTGGTGTTTGCATCACTCAGTCCCGCCACTCCCAGCAGAAAGGACAGAGAGAAAGCAGGTAATTCTTTATTTGATGATAACTCAGCCAAGAAGATGCATATTTAAAACAGAAACAGTTTAGAACATTGCCACATGTAACCCCACACAAAAAGCTAACTTTTGATTATCTTGACTTTTGTTTTGGGAGCTTTATCTTCCATCACTATGATGTCACCCGGCAGCCGGCTTCATAAGACCTGCACCCGAGACTGTCAGTCTTGTCGAGTGCTGGGAGGAGAGAGGTTGGAGGTGGGGAGAGGGCTGTGATCCCTCTCCCCCACAGCCCCCCTCACCCAGCACCCGCAGCTGTCATCGCAGATTGCCGGGAGACAGAGGAGGATCGGAGGTGAGTAAAGGGAAAAAAAAAAAAAACATTTTCTTTCTTATGTCTCTGTGTTTTTATGTTTACTGTTACCCTTTGTGAACTGGTAAGGGGTTCATAAGACCCCTTATACCAGTTCACAAGGCTGGGGGCTGGCAAGTCACCTGCAACTAGCGGGTGACTTGCCACTAACCCCCGGCACCCCTATTACCTGCCTCCCCAAAGCCTGGGGGGGGGGGCAGAAGAGCCCGGGCCCACACAGGGTATGTGGGCTTGTAGGCTTCAGGGTGGGGGGCCACAAAAGCTGGCCCCTCCACTCTGTTCCTACATGCCCCCATAGCTGGTCCCGGGCTGGTAATGCTGGGTAAGTGGGACCCCATTTCATTTTTGGGGGGGATTTTTAAGGGTTTTTAACCCTTAAAATTCCAAAAAAATGGGGTCCCCCCATGTCATTTTTTTTTTTAAATTAACCCCTTATGCTTTTTCACCCAGCAGCTATAAAAGGCTTCCAGCAGCAGCAGGTGAGCAAAAGCCAGATTGATCAGCGTGGGACACAGGGATGGATGGGAGTTAAGTATAAAAATTAAAAAAATTAAATATTTTTTCTCTCTGTGTCTGTGTTTTTTTACACTTAACCCTTTGTGAACTGGTAAGGGGTCCATGAGACCCCTATATCAGTTCACAAGGCTGGGGGCTGGCAAGTCACCTGCAACTAGCGGGTGACTTGCCATTAACCCCCGGCACCCCAATTACCTGCCTCCCCAAAGCCTGGGGGGGCAGAAGAGCCCGGGCCTCACAGAAGCTGTGTGCTTGTAGGCTTCAGGGTGGGGGGGCCACAAAAGCTGGCCCCTCCACTCTGTTCCTACAAGCCCCCATAGCTGGTAATGCTGGGTAAGAGGGACCCCATTTCATTTTTGGGGGGATTTTTAAGGGTTTTTAACCCTTAAAATTCCCCAAAAAATGGGGTCGCCCCCCTGGGAGGGGGGACCCTATGTCATTTTTTTTCAATTAACCCCTTATGTTTATAGTGTGGATAGTAGTTTTTAGTTTTATTTGTAAATGTTATAAAGTGCTCTTTTCAGTTTGGGGAGTCTCCTGGGCAAAAATGGGGGGCTACCAATACATATGTGGTACCGTTGTAATCGGGAGAAATGGGACTTTCACATGCAATATGGTTTTCTCTAATAAAGTAAATGTTTTATTTAAAATAAAGGAGACAATTTTCTAAAAAATAAATTTTTATTTTCTTTTGCTCTTTTTACGCAAAAATATTTAAAAAAGACAATAGAAAAATTACAGACAAGACATTTCATGTTAAAGGCTAAACTCTGCTGCAAAAAAATATATCTATAATTTTCCTGGACATTCTTCCAACAAATCATGGTTAAACATGGTGCAAAAGTGAAAAATTACCTGTCAACAGAGGGTGAAAAAATTTCAAGTAGACGGGCAATTAAAAGGGTTAATAGTACCTATGCATGTGGGATATTGTTCTGCTCCGGAGATCTTGCACTTTCAGATTTAGCTTTTTTTTTCTTGTTTGCATATTGATTTTTTAAGAAAATGTGTTTTTTATTCTGTTTTTTTATAATTTTTTTTGAGGGAAACCTTGTGCAACCTTAGAATTCTTCAAGGGATTACTTCTAAAATGATGAGCCCACTACAACAAGCTGGGTACGCTTAACATATGTTCTTTCAGGGAATATATGGTTTCTGGGGGGTATTCCAAATGTAAAGGGTTGTTTTGGTAGAAAAAGTACAAGGTGCGCACTTTGCAGAGCTAAAATTTTCAAGTAAAATTACCCTTACGCACATGCTTTACTTTGAGGTGTTTGACAACTCTTTCCTTGACAGTAGCTATGCATGTTGAGTATTGTTCTGTTCGGGGGATGTTGCTTTTTCAGATTGGGCTTGTTTTTTCTTGTTTGCATATTTTTTTTTTAGGATAATATGAGTTTGATTCTGCTTTTTTATTCTTTTTTAGTGAAACTCTGTGCTACCAAAGAATTCATTGAGGAATTAGTTCCAGAAAACTGCACCAATGTAAAGAAGCCTGGTACACCTAGAAAGCCTGAGGTGTATACTTCCAGGGAATATATAGTTTGTGGGGGATATTTCAAATGTAAAGGGTTGTTTTTCTTGAAAAACTGCAAGGTGCGCCTAGCGCTTAGCATATTTGTATTTTATCTGAAAATCTCCTAAAGCGCTGTTTCAGTTTGGGGGAGTCTCCTGGGCAGGAAAGGGTGTCCACCAATACATATGTGGTAGCGCTGTAACCGGGAGAAATTTGGATTTCACACGCAATAAGATTTTATTGACAAAATTAATTTTTTTTATTACAAAAAATAGATTTTTTTTTTATTTTTTTGCACATATTTCACTCCAAAATATTGAGAATACACCTAAAAAATGACAAAAAAGACATTTCATGTTAAAGCCCAGATTCTGCTGAAAAAAAGAATATATAATGCCCTGGGAAATCCATTCAAAAATCACAGTTGAACATGTGGAGCGCAAAATAGTGCAAGAGGGTCTGGCAACAGAGAATGAAGAATGCTCCAGGTAGGCTGGCACTTAAAGGGTTAAAGCGGACCTTCAGCATCATTTAATTAAAAGCCCAAACCCTTAAAAAACTTTTCACCAGCATCTAAAAATATATTTAAAGTTTTTAATCACTTTTTATTCTTTCCTTCACTGGCCTGTAAC
Source organism: Gastrophryne carolinensis (assembly GCA_027917425.1). NCBI lineage: Eukaryota > Metazoa > Chordata > Amphibia > Anura > Microhylidae > Gastrophryne > Gastrophryne carolinensis. The sequence continues at coordinate 412,433,292 of CM051235.1, forward strand.
TCTGTTCAGCACTCTAGGATACGAGCGCCGCCATCTTGGCTCAGTAGCATCACATACTGAGGAGAGGGGTCATAAGTGCAGGGGAGCGGAGTTATAGCTGTGCTTTGCACAGACAGAGCAGAGCTTGGGGTCAGGAAAATGTCAGCAATCCCAGAATGCAGAGCGACACAGTCAGAAGACACTTCCTGTTTGCAGGCTGCCTGCACCTCCACCTCCAATAGATGCAGGTAGGATGACTTTTAATGTGGGCAATCTGTATGTACAGGGTGTGGGAAACATATAAGATAGACTCTTATTTAGGGTAAAGGTCCGCTTTAAAAACAACAGTTATACGCCCTTGGGTGGTCCTAACTTCAAGTCAAAAGATCATTAGTAGCTGGGTGTGAAAAAAGGAGAGTCCCCCATGATTTTCATGTACCTGCTTGAAGTGGCTAGAGGCATTCTTATTCTGATTTTTGTTATTGTTTGTTTTTTTCCTTGTATATTATACATTGAAATTGATTATTTCCTCCCCGGTGGCGTCAGTTCACTTTACGGGTATGGAAAGGATGGGACAGTAACCCTTGCTGTCTTTCACCTTCCATACCCTAATTACACCTTATTCCCTTGGTCCTGTTTCTTCTGTGTAGTTTTGTACCACAGCAATACTATACTAAAGCAATATTTTACAAAACTACTTAGAAGCAACAAGCAAAGGGAATAAGGTGTAATTGGGGTATGGAAAGTGAAAGACAGCAAGGGTTACCTGTCCCATCCTTTCCATACCTGACCCCTCAACTAAATATTATATATTAAATGTATTTGTACTATAATATGTAATTAGTTATTTAAAAATGATCAATGAATTCCTACTTGATTTGTGTATGCATATACTGCTTTGTTGTCTGTTATGTGTCTGTTCTATATTGCAGACTTCCAGTCTGACAGCGACAGCTTTAACCCTACGCTCTGGGAGGAGCAGCGACAGCAGAGAATGACAGTGGCCTTTGAGTTTGAGGACAAGAAAGAGGAAGAAGAGGGTCCCGGGAAAGTTAAGGTTGGTTTAAAAAACAGAAAGCTCCTCTTGAATTCCAGGAACATCAAAACATCAACCTTAAATAGACTTTCCAGCCATAACCCCCCCCCCCCATCCTGCATTACTTGGATATAGAAAACCTCTTTTTCCCTATGTCCAGTCTGGTCCGTCCCAATCCATATAAGCGTGGGTAGTCCGCCACCAGGTGCCGCCAGTTACTGCAAGATCCAGAGCTGTAACTCCTCCCAGCCCCCTATAAAAGGATCTGTCTCCATAGAGTTCTCAGATTCGTCTTGCAGTACATGCTGCGAGGATCGTCTGGAACTGTCTCTGGATTGGCAGTTGAGCGGCCTGTCGGCCGCTGCATCCCTATTGCCTCTGTTCCTTTGGACCCAGTATGCCTCCCAGCCTCGGCTGACGGGAACAGGTGAAGGTAGGGAGAACGCCGGGGGTCAGGCGTTCACAGAGCTGGGCTCTGGGCCGCAGACCCTCCTTAAAGGGTAGCCGGCCATAGGTGATGGCGAGCCTATGGGGGGGGGGGGGAACCACCTAATGCCCGGGTTTATTTCCTCATCTGTGCCCACAAGCTTTATTCTTATGTGTGTGTGTGTCCTTTTCACTGGTCTTTTTCCAAGTATACAGCATGTCCTGTTCCAGTAATTCCTTACGTCTGGGTTATTCCGCTGGACTGCAGAAAGACTTGTGGCCACTCCCGGCCCCATAAATAGCCAAGTAACTCCCACCAATTTCCAGTGTTTCTCTGCAGTCTGGACTGCGAAGATAGAAGATGGCTCTCTGCTGCGCAGGGAGTGGGGCTTTTCAAGCCTAGGGCCCTGCAGGCTTATTTCCACCCGTTCTGGACCCACTGCCTCCCAGCCTCAGCTGACGGTTCGGGTGAAGGTAGGACAGCACTAGGGTCAGGTGCTGAAGGAGCTCGGCTCCGGGCCGCAAGACCCTGTACCAAAGGGTAGCCGGCAACAGGCTTTCCATGGTGAGCCTCATTGGGATGCCCCAGCCTCAATCCTTGGGTCTTGGTTCCCTTCACCCTTCTCCCCTCCCCTCTAAAAAGTTGGGCGCGACTCTTTGTTGTGGCCCGCTCGGTGGGCAGGGGGCCCACCGAGCGCTATTGTATTGTGCTTTGTGTGCTTTTTTGGTGTTGTGCGGACCGTTGTACAGCACTCCGCGGTGGTTGGCGCTATGTATTTTTTAGGTTACTGTCATGGCATCGGCGTCTCACGTGATCACAGTTTCGCACTCTTCGGGGGAGGGGGGGCGGGAACCGCGGTTTGACGCGTTTTGCGCCATACTCTCGCGGTCCGCCCCTCTCGGTACTGCTGCCGGCGACATTTTGTGGCCTCGTCCTTGCGGTGCTGCAACGCGGTCTGGTCTCTGAGCGATCTGTCCGATTGGTCCGTGAGTCCCTTACGGGGGTTTTGTTATATTGCTTTACTATGTATACGCTGGGGATGTTTATTGTGTGCTTATTGTGTCTTGCAGGCGGGTCACCTCTGACTGGTTCTCCCGGCCCTGCCCCTTACCATTCTCCCACCTTCCCTAGCGGGCTTTGGGGGGCATGCCAAAAAGGGTGGCTATTGCTAGCTGTGTCCCTGTACTGGCCGTTACGCCTGTATCTAAATCACCATATGGAGGCTTCCGGGGACGATGTGCTTGGGGCTCCTTCGGGACAAGCCCAGCTGTGTGTTGCGTGTGGGGTATCCCCTGTTCGTGAGGGTGTCAGGGTGTGTTTGACCTGTGCCCAACATGTACTTGTGCTGCAGCCTGGGTCCTCTGCAACGGGTCCTGGTGCTGCGCCCCTTTCTGCTTAGCCTACCCCCCACGCTTGCATCTGACCCCCAGTGAGGGGCACATTGGCGGGGAGTCTCATTATGAATTGGTATTTACGGGCGGCCAGCATTGAAAAGCATATTGCTTGGTCAGCCCCGTGTAAGGCTTCTGTTTAGAAGCGGCATTTATCTCCCGCTGCTTCCCTCTTTCCTGTGGAGGATGAGGGACTTTACTCATTGTCTGGCTTTTACCCCCTCGAGGAGGGGGAATTATTCTCTGATTCAGAATCCTCTGAGGAACAGTCTAAGTTATATGGTGGTACCAGGTCTCCTTTTGGAGAAGACCCATGGTCCTCAGATGACACTGACAGGTTATTGACTCACATTTTTGAAGTGCTGTGTATTTCCCCTCCTGCCGTGGCTCCGCAGCAGCAGGGTGAGCTTTTCCATTTTGTTAAACCACGCTTGGAGTTCCCTGAGAAGAATCACTTTAATAATCTGGTGCTCAAGGAGTGGGAACGCACTAGTAAGCTACCTGGGGTGCCCAAAAGTTGGGACAGGAGGTATCCTTTTCCCGCTGATGTCATTAAGCGTTGGTCCTGTCCGCCCGAGGTGAACGCGCCCGTCCTAGGGTTGTCTAACACATCAGTCATGCATTCACCTGACACTACTACCCTGTGGGATGGTGAGGACCGGCGCTTGGACCAGCTGTCCTGTCATGCTTTTGCCTGTGTGGGGACTGCACTGCGCCCGGTTTGTGCCTCTGCCATAGTGGCTATTGCTATTAAAGGGTTGCTTAAGTGTCTCATAGATGGGGCCTCTGATGACGCGGGAGGTGAGGATTATAGATCTCTCCTACTTTGCTATGAATTTGTTGCATATATCCTTTCTGCCATGGATGATGCCATTAGAATGTGTGGTAGGACTTCTGCCCTGTTGGTGGCTTTACAACGCTCTGTCTGGCTACGTCAGTGGGTGGCTTATAATGCTGCTAAAAAGGCTCTTACTGGTTTTCCCTTTAAGGAGCTGCGGCTCTTTGGTGAATGCTTGGACCTATTTGCCAGAGGTGGTAGGCTACCTCAACGTAGGAGGCCGTCTCGGCCCTTTCGGGGGACCGGTGCTTCTCTCCCCTCCTTCCGCACTTCCAGGGCTGGTCGAGGAGTTTCCTTTGCTGGGGCACGCGGAGACTATTGGGGCAGGGGTAGAGGATGAGGCCATCCCGGGCTCTCATGGCCAAGCCCAAATCCTCCCCCAAGCCCCCTCAGGCATGAGGAGGCGCCCTCACCTATTCGGGTGAGGGGATGGCTTCGGCTCTTTGCTCAGATCTGGAGGCTATGTGTAGCAGACAGATGGATTCAGGAGGTGGATACTTGCGGCTTGCGAAACCTTTTGGAGTTGGGGGTCATCTGCCCTGTGCCTCTCAGGGAAAGGGGCAGAGGCTTCTATTCCAATCTATTCACTGTTCCCAAAAAGGATGGGTCCTTCAGGCCCATCTTGGATTTAAAGCACCTCAACAAGTTTGTCAGATTCAAGCATTTTCGCACGAAAACCCTACGCTCAGCAGTCGCTACTCTGCGCCCGGGCGACTTCATGACGTCAGTAGACATCAAGGACGCTTACCTTCATGTACCAATCTTCCCAGGTCATCAGAAATTTCTCAGGTTTTCTCTGGAGGATCAGCACTACCAATTTGTGGCCTTACCTTTCGGTATCACCTCAGCTCCCAGGGTATTAACCAAGGTACTGGCGGGTGTGATGGCTCTGTTGAGATCTCAGGGAAATCGCATTCTTCCTTATTTGGACGACATTCTGATCTCGTCTCAGTCCTTCCATCAGGCAGAACTGGATACTCAGATGGTGGTGTCCACACTAGAGTCCTTTGGCTGGGTGATCAACCATCCCAAGTCTTTCCTGTCCCCGTCACTGGTGAGGTCCTTTCTGGGCATGACTCTGGATACATCTCAGGTCAAGGTTTTTCTCCCTCAACAGAAGGTGGAGAGTCTTCAAGCGCAGGCTCAGACTCTTCTTTCTTGTCCTCATCCCTCCATCTGGCAGGGGATGCAACTGGTGGGCCTGATGGTGTCTTGCTTCGAGGCGGTACCCTATGCTCAGTTTCACGAGACCTCTTCAGCTACACCTCTTATCAGTGTGGGATCGGGACCCTGTGTCCCTTGATCAGGTATTTGTTCTGTCCCCCCTAGTCAGACGGTCCCTCTCGTGGTGGCTGGACTCAAGGAACCTCTTGGTGGGCACGACCTTTCTGTCCCCTTGCTGGGAGACTGTCACCACAGATGCCAGTCTGACAGGTTGGGGGGGCTTCTGGAAGTCCTTGAAATTCCAGGGTGAGTGGGGCCCCCAGGAGGCCCATACTCCTATCAACATTCTGGAACTGAGGGCGGTAAGGTTGGTTCTTGCCCAATTGACCCCACACCTTCGGGGTCGGGCTGTTCAGATCTGCTCGGACAACCAGACGGCGGTTGCCTACATCAATCATCAGGGAGGGACTCGGAGCAAGCGAGCCCTCAAGGAAGTGTCCCTGATACTGTCCTGGGCGGAACAGAATGTCCCCTGTATATCGGCAGTTTACATCCCGGGGGTGGAAAACCTGGAGGCAGACTCCCTGAGCAGGGGGATGTCTCGGCTGGGGGAGTGGTCCCTCAGCAACAGGGTGTTTCGCTTCCTGTGCTGTCGCTGGGGTCTGCCGGATGTGGATCTGTTTGCGTCCCGTCACAATCACAAGCTTCCATTCTTTGTCTCAGGACCCTCTGGCCTTCGCCACGGATGCGCTAGCAATGCCTTGGAAGGGGTTTCGGCTCCTCTATGTGTTCCCTCCGTTCCCTCTGTTGGGCAGGGTGCTGCGCAAGATAGCCCAGGAGGGGGTGCCAGCCATTCTGGTGGCCCCCTGTTGGCCAAGAAGGGTGTGGTTCGCAGACATCGTGCAATTGGCAGTAGATCAGTACGTCCTGCCCAAGGATCCAGACCTGCTCACTCAGGGACAGCTGTGCCATCCCAATTTACAAACACTGGCTTTGATGACTTGGCTGTTGAAACCTCCATCTTGAGGGAAAAGGGGTTGCCTGCCTCTGTTGTTGATACCATGATTAGGGCTAGGAAGAAGTTCTTGTCCTTTATCTACTACAGGGTCTGGCATGCTTATATTGCCTGGTGTGAGTCCAAATCTCTTCCCTGTTGGGTTTTCTGTTCCCAGAATTCTGGAATTCTTGCAACATGGTTTGGATTTGGGACTTTGTCAGGGAACCGAGGTCACGTGGTCCCAACTACAAACCAGGGACCTCCGTGCACACAGACAGCATTCTCGAAACCCTTTGTCCGACCCCTCCTACCAGGGATACAAGGTCCGAAGCCACGGACACACAGATTTTTGGTTTAAGGCAAACAGATCACTCAAGTTAAAATGTAAGTTTTAATGCTATAAGCACACTAGGCACTGATAACAAGCATTTAACTATGATGTAATATAATATGATACAGATGATACAATTATGCTATTCTGAGATGGTTAAAGGATTGAGCGCATTACACAGAGAAACAATAAGCAGTTACCTTAGTATGCAGTTGCAGAGTAGTAGTGATGATGGGGAGCTCTTCACAAGGGGTGTGTCAAGAGCTTATCGATGATGATGGCCACCCCCAGTATGCTGACTGCATATCCCCTCCAGATGAGTGACAATTACCTGGTTCCAGACCACCCTATTTATGCTGCAAGGGCTCTCTGCCCCCCTCCCCTCTGTGGGATGGGCCGTCACCTACTATGGTTCTGGCGTGTGTTTTTGCTCTAAAACCCTTTAGAGGTTATAGCTTGGAGCAGGGGGGTCGTATGGCCTTGGAAGCGGTACCAAACTATCGGGCTGGATGCCGTGCTTGCAGTGAGTCCAGAAATCGGGTTCCTATGCTGACCAGAACCTTAGATCTCCGTTTACGGGGCATTCCTGTATTTCCTATTCCCTCATAACCTATCCCCATGTGCGGTTTTGTGAGCCGGTACTGATTCTGTAACTGGTTTGGCGCTGCGACACATGGACGCGCAGTTATGGAGCAATTTCTGTTGGTGCCGCTAGTCTGCGATTTAATCCTTGCTATGACAAATTCACAGCCAGGGGTCGAGCCAGCTACAGACTGGCCGGCAGCTTCCCAGCCTAAGGTGTGACAAGACCAGCGGGGGGTGTGAAGGTCTGTCCTCTGAGCTATTCAGCACATACATGCTAATTATTTCTTCCTGAATAGAGCTAAGGACGTGTGCATTTAGAACAGGGGGATTAAAGGAAACTCTAACCTGGGATAGGTGGGGTTTCTTAAAGGGGGATGCCGACATCAGCGATAAGGTGCAATATAATATTCCTCACAGCCTTCAACTTAGTACCCTCAAAGGTCATGTATCAGCTTTGGCAATTTTCTTTTAAAAATCTTTTGCCAGTCACCGTTTGGTTAAGACTTTTTCCAGGGGGTTTCTCATGTGCATCCGCCACGTAAACCTATGTTACCAGTTTGGGATTTAAATCTGGTGTTATCTGCTCTGCAGGGTCGTCCTTTTGAGCTTCTTCATGAGGCTGCTTTGCCCATTTTGACTCTCAAGGTAGCCTTTTTGGTGGCTATTGCTTCTGTCATTACTTCTGTTTCTGAGTTGGCGGCGCTTTCCATCAAACCTCCTTATTTTGAGCGACACCAGGACAAGGTGGTGTTTCGTTTTAAACTAGATTTTTTGCCTAAGGTTGTGTCTGCTTTTCATCTGAATCAGGACATTGTCTTGCCTTCCTTGTGTCCTAATCCTGCTAATTCCAAGGAGAAGACATTCTGCATTCTGCATTCTTTGGATGTGGTCAGGGTTCTGAAATTTTACCTGGTAGCTACTGAATCTTTCAGGAAGACTGATGCTCTTTTTGTTCTTTCTTCTGGTCCTAGGAAGGGTTTGCCTCCGGCTAAGTCCACTATCAGCAAGTGGATTCGTCAGGCGGTGGAGCAAGCCTATTCTGCTAAGGGGAAGGAACCTCCCTTTCGCCTTACTGCTCATTCCACTTGTGCTATTGGAGCCTTTTGGGCCTTTCAGCACCAGGCTTCTGTTGAACAAGTTTGTAAGGTCGCAACTTGGTCTTCTGTTCATACCTTTTCCAAGTTTTACAAGGTTGATGTTAGGGCCTCAGCTGATGCTGCTTTTGGCCGCAAAGTTCTTCAGGCGGCAGTGGTTTAAACTGCACGCTTTTGCTCTTTGGGGTCTCACTGCTTTTGGATGTCCCAGACGTAAGGAATTACTGGAACAGGACGTGCTGTATACTTGGAAAAATACAATTCTGTGAGTACTCACCTGTAGAATTGATTTTATAGTATACAGCACGTCCTGTTTCACCCCTCCCTTGTTATAATTTTTCCTGGTTACCTCTGTGTGGTGATTGTTCAAGTTTATTTTGGGTTCTTATCCATTTTTTGATTCTCCCGGCTTCTTGTATAACTGCTTGTCAACACTGGAAATTGGTGGGAGGTACTTGTCTATTTATGGGGCCGGGAGTGGCCACAAGTCTTTCTGCAGTCCAGCGCCACCTTGTGGCGGAATAACCCAGACTTAAGGAATTAATGGAACAGGATGTGCTGTATACTATAAAATTAATTCTACAGGCGAGTATTCACAGAATTGTATTTTTTCACTGGCATACTTACCTCCCTCGCTCCCTCGGCTCCTCTTCTCTCCCCTCCATCTTGTCTGCGCTGCTGTTGGAGGGGGGGGACTTGCGGCGTCCATGGCGGCTCCTTCTTGTGAGGCTGCGGCCTCGGGATAGTGCTGAGGGGGGAGGGTGAGGCCCCTCCGTGGGCCGCCCTCCGTCTCTTCCTCCTCCTGGGTGCCCTTTTCCTCTCAGGCTGCGGGCACTCTTTTGCACCGCAGCCCCTCGAGGGACCGATCCAGCACCATTTTCCCTTCCTCGTGAGGGGGGAATCCTTCAGGATAGCCGCATGAGAGATCTTCTGCTGCGCACTCTGCAGTGGTCGGCCGACGCTGGCACCAAGCTTCTGCAATCGGACTGTGGAGCTGCCTGCCTACCTTGAGAGCCCCCGGACTCCCTCACTGTGGTCCGTGAGTCCCTCTTTTGAATTATGTGCATATATACTGATATTTCTTGTGTGCATGTGCTGTGGGATCTCATGGCCTCTCCCATTGTGTCTTTCAGGTGGGGTCCCCTGGTCAGCCGTGGGTTGTGGTTCCTCCAGGTCTCCTACACCCCCCCACCCCCAGCTCCGCTCTCTATTCTAAGTATGTCACACACCCCGCTTCAGGTTACTAAATCATTATACATGGGTTATACTCACCGCTAGGTGGCACTGTTTGCAGAGAAGTCCAGAAAACAAGAAGCCCCTCCCGGTCTATACATACCTGGTACCTCCTAACAATTCCCCAGTGTTCTTCTCTGCAAGGTGGCGACAAGACAGAAGAAAGAAGTCTCCTGCTTGCAGGTAGCCGGGGTGTCACCCCGCCCCCCCCCCCCCCCATGGTCTATTTCTGCCCGGTTCCTTTGTGTTTAATCCCCTGATTGTTTGGTAGCCTCCCAGCTTAGGCTGTAGGCCGGGCAAGGGTAGATGGCACTTATTGTGCCCAGGAGATTAGCTCCTCCGCTCGACCCCATATTATGGGGCATAGCGGTGATCCGGTTTGGTGATCCGGACGTGGGATGCCCCAGCCCTCATTTGCCCTGAGGTGTGTTTGGATGTGACTGGTTGTGGCGCCTGGCCTGTTTGTGTGTGTGTGGACGGGTGTCTGTGCTGTGTTGGACCGTTTGGCATCCTTTTTAATTGTGGATCCCCTCGCTTTATTTTTATTTTTTGGCCTAGCTGGCATATTGTCTGGGCGGTCGGGCGAGGGCTATGCCGGCCCGCCGCCTTGGTGTTTCACTTGGGGCGGGCGCCATGCTGGGCGCCCGTCCTTTGAGGTGATCGGGGATGGGGGCGGAGCCGGGCGGCGCGCTGCGCTGCCGGCCTGCCTGGATGTGAGCGCCGAGGACCTCCTCGGCGCTCGCAGCTTTCCCTTGTCAGCGGGGGGACCGGGCGGCACGTGTGCCGCCGATCCGCCGGTTTTCTTCTGCGGGCGCCATCTCCTGATGGCGACCGCTGCCCGGCTCGGCGACGGGGATGGGCGGGGCCGCGTCTTGCGCGGCCCGCGCCGTGACTGGCCAGTTGGGAAGGGGACGGGGCCGCTGTGCTCCCGCGTTTCTGTGGGCCCGCCCCTCGTCTCCCCTTCGCTCCTTGGCGGTGCTGCTCGGGTCTGGCCGGGGCCTCCGTCTCGCTGCGGGGCTAAGGTAGGCCTTCGTTATCTCTGCGGGGTCTTTGCTATGCAGGGCTTAAGGTCGGCTGTTGTTTAAGGTAGCCCTGCAGATTAATTTATTATGCCATTATTATTATCATGCTTGGATTGCGCCCCCCCCCCTCCCCCCCCCCTGTGGGGGTGATGGCAGGGGTATTTAGCCAGTGTTCTGGCATGTTGGCTCTTTATTTATCGTACTGTATTTTCCCTGTGTGTGTTGTGCTGGAATGAGTGTTGTCTTTTTGTTTTACAGATCTTGGGATCCCATCCTTCAGGGCTCTCCCGGTCTTATATACCTGGCTAGTTTCGGCTTTTTAGGTTATCACATTCCTTATTTGGTCCTATGATCAGGACTTTTAAATTTATATATATATATATTGAATTATAAAGGGGCATCCCGGGTCGCTTATGACGTAAATCCCTGGGTTCTGTAAATAACCATAAATTCACCATATGGAGGCTACCTCAGATACTGGAAATGGTCCTGCGGGGCAGTCCAAGCTGTGCGGGGGGTGTGGGACTCCGCTCCCAGGGGATGATGTCATTATTTGCACTCCATGTGCTCGGCGGAACATTGAGCGCCAGTCCGGCACCTCGGTGCACGGTACTTCATCATCCGCGCCATCCCCCTCTCCTCCTCGCCTGTTCAGGACCCCGTGTGACGTGGTCACTGGGGGTGATCCGCAATCGGACGTATGTGACCGATTGGCCAGTCTTGAGAAGATGTTCTCCGCTGTGGCCGCTCAGAAGGCTCCGGCTAAACGGAAGCACCTGTCTCCGCCTACGCCGGACTCAGATGAGGAGGTTATTGAGGATCTGGATTGGCCAGATCGTCCTCTTGAAGAAGGTGAGCTGGTGGAAGAATTAGAGGATCCTGAGGTTCAGCAGTTGCTGGGCGATGAGGGTGACCCAACCGAGGGGTCCGTTCCTGATACGCCATCCATTCTGGCCCAGATGTTTGAAGTTTTGGATTTGGATCCTCCTGAAGCTGCTCCTCGACCTAGGGTTCAGCTTTTTGGAGTGTCCAAGCCGCGCTTGGAGTTTCCTAGTCAACAGCATTTTGAGAATGTTGTTCTTAAGCAATGGGAGCAACCTACGCGTCTTGTTGGGGTGCCGCTTAGCTGGGATAGAAAGTATCCCTTTCCGGCGGACCTGGTGAAGCGTTGGTCTGTCCCTCCCGAGGTTGATGCTCCGGTCTTGGGTCTGTCTAATACGGCGGCTGTACATTCTCCTGACACGACCTCTCTCAAGGACGGCGAGGATCGCCGGATTGATCAGCTGGCCCGTCATGGTTTTGTCTGTGCGGGTTCGGTTCTGAGGCCTGTTTGTGCTTCGGCACTTTTGCTGCTGGCGGTTAGGTCTATCGTCAGGGATTTATGTACGGATCTTGATCCTACTTGTGCTGAGTTTCTAGCTCTTAAGCGTTGTGATTCCTTTTTGTCATTCGTTCTGGCCGCTTAGGATGATGCCATGCTGATGTCTGGCAGGGCTACGGCTCTGTTGGTTGCCATTCGCCGTTCAGTGTGGTTGAGGCAGTGGACGGCTGATTTTAATTCCAAGAGATCGCTCACGGCTCTTCCCTTTCTGGGTCTGAGGCTTTTCGGTGAAAAGCTGGATTCTGTTGCCAGGGGAGGTAAGTTGCCTCAGCGCAAGAACTTTCGGCGTTCCTTTCGGGGGGCGGCCCCCTTTAATCCTTCCTTTCGGGGAGCCAGAGCCAGCAGGGGTGCGGGCTTCTCGGTTTCCAGAGGTGCTAGCTGGAACAGGGGTAGAGGCCGTGGCCGCCCCGCTCACGTTTGGGGCGCCAAGCCTAAGCCAGCTGCCAAGCCCGCTCAGCAATGAGGGGGCGCCCTCACTCTTGCGGGTGGGGGGACGGCTGCGACTCTTCACCCGGGTATGGGACCAGGAGGTCTCGGACAGATGGATTCGGGAGGTGGTGTCGTACGGCTACAAGCTGGAGTTTGAGTCCCGTCCTCCTCCAAGGTTTTTCAGGTCTCGTGTCCCTTCAGATCCTTTGGCCGTGCAGGAGCTCCTGGCGGCGGTAAGGAATCTCCTGGATTTGGCAGTCATCCGCCCGGTCCTTCGGAGGTGGGGCGCGGGTATTATTCCAATCTCTTCACCGTTCCCAAAAAGGATGGGTCGTTCCGTCCCATCTTGGACTTGAAGTTTCTCAATCGGTTTATTCGTCCCCGGAAGTTTCGCATGGAAACCCTTCGGTCGGCGATTGCCTCGCTTCGGCAGGGGGACTTTATGACGTCCATAGACATCAAGGATGCTTACCTTCACATTCCGATTTTTCCGGCTCATCAAAGGTTCCTTCGCTTTGTGGTGGAGGACCGGCATTTCTTCCGTTCGGCCTTACCTAGGTGTTGGCGGGAGTGATGGCCCTGCTCAGAGTTCAGGGGATTCGGATTGTGCCTTACCTGGACGATCTTCTCATAATGGCGCCTTCCTTCAGTCAAGCGGAAGGGGACACCAAGTCGGTGGTGTCTATGCTGGAGAGGTTCGGCTGGGTGATCAACTACCCCAAGTCCTTCCTGGTTCCGGCCAGGGTGGTGACCTTTCTGGGGATGTCCTTGGACTCTTGCCAGCACAGAGTTTTTCTCCCTCAGGCCAAGGTTCTGTTGATTCAGGAATTGGCTCAGCTTCTTCTTTCCAATCCTCGCCCGTCCATCCGTCTAGGGATGAGACTGGTGGAGCTGATGGTGGCTTCTTTCGAGGCAGTTCCCTTCGCGCAATTTCATATGCGGACGCTTCAGCTTCATCTGTTGGCATCTTGGGACCGGCGACCGCGATCGCTGGATCGGTCCTTTCGGATGTCTCCCCGGGTTCGGCAATCTCTTCTGTGGTGGTTGGTCTCGGACAATCTCCTGAAGGGCAGGTCTTTCCTGACCCCACTTTGGGAAACTGTCACCACGGACGCCAGTTTGTCGGGATGGGGAGGTTTCTGGAAGGCTCTTCGGTTCCGGGGACAGTGGGGTCCTCTGGAAGCTCACTTGCCCATCAATGTTCTGGAGCTGAGAGCCATCAGGTTGGTTCTGTCTCACTTGATGCAGCATTTACAGGGCCTGCCGGTTCAGGTTCGATCGGACAATCGGACGGCGGTTGCGTACATCAATCACCAAGGAGGGACTCGCAGTCTGGGTGCCCACAGAGCGGTGTCTCTGATCCTTGTTTGGGCGGAGACTCATGCCCCTTGCATCTCGGCAGTGTACATTCCAGGAGTGGAAAACACGGAGGCGGACCTTCTGAGCCGGTGTTCGTCCCGCCGGGGGGAAAGGTCTCTCCATCCCCATGTGTTTCGGTCGCTCTGTCTCCAGTGGGGGACGCCGGAGGTGGATCTGTTTGCCTCTCGTCACAATCACAAGCTTCCGACATCCGTGTCGCTGTCTCAGGATCCTCTGGCTCTGGCGGCGGATGCCATGGCCCTGAGCTGGAGGGACCTGGAGTTTCTTTATCTGTTTCCTCCGATCCCCATGCTAGGCAGGGTGCTGCGAAAGTTGGTTCTGGAAGGAGTTCCCGCCATTCTCGTGGCTCCAAGGTGGCCAAGGCGGGTGTGGTTCGCAGACATCGTTCATCTGGCAGTAGATCAGTTCGATCTGCCTCTTCGGCCGGATCTTCTCACTCAGGGTCAACTGTGTTACCCCAGTTTACCAACGCTGGCTTTGACGGCTTGGCTGCTGAGACCTCCATCTTAAAGGAGGAGGGTCTTTTGGATTCGGTCATTCGGACCCTTATTAGTGCCAGGATGAGATCCTCTTCTTCCATCTATTATAGGGTTTGGAGATCTTATATTGATTGGTGTGAGGCTAGATCTTTGCCCTGCTGGGTCTTTTCTATTTCTAGGATTTTGGAATTTCTTCAATCCCGGCTGGACTCTGGTCTTCAGCTGAGTACTTTGAAGGGGCAGGTTTCTGCCTTGTCTATCTTTTTTCAGAAGTCATTTGCTCTCCATTCTTTGGTCAAGACCTTTTTCCAGGGGGTTTCGCATCTGCGGCCTCCTAGGAAGCCTTTGCTCCCTGTTTGGGATTTGAATTTGGTTCTCTCTGCTCTTCAGGCTCCTCCTTTTGAGCCTTTGCAAGATATTGCTCTCTCTATGTTGACTCAGAAGGTTGTCTTTTTGGTGGCCATCACTTCGGTACGGCGTGTTTCGGAGTTGGCGGCTTTGTCTATGCAGGCTCCTTATTTTGAGAAACATCATGACAAGGTGGTGTTTCGCTTCAAGCCAGACTTTCTCCCTAAGGTGGTTTCGGCGTTTCACCTTAATCAGGATATTGTCCTTCCCTCTTTGTGTCCTAAGCCTGGGAATGACAAGGAGAGGGCTTTGCATTGTTTGGATGTGGTACGTTGTGTCAAGTACTATCTGCGTATTACGGCTTCTTTTCGTAAGACTGATGCCTTTTTTGTGGTGCCCTGTGGGCCTAGGAAGGGTTTGGCTCCGGCTAAGTCTTCCATTAGCAAATGGATTCGTCAGGTGATTGTTGGGGCCTACTCCGCCAAGGGGAAGGATCCCCCTTTTCGGGTTACTGCTCATTCTACTCGTGCGGTTGGAGCGTCCTGGGCTTTTCAGCACCAGGCTTCTGTTGATCAAGTTTGTAAGGCTGCTACTTGGTCTTCGGTTCACACTTTTTCCAAGTTTTATAAGGTTGATGTGCGGGCCTCAGCGGATGCTGTTTTTGGCCGCAAGGTTCTGCAGGCTGCAGTGGTTTGAGTTTCTGCATTATTGCCTGGTTGGATACCCGCCCTTTTTGGACACTGCTGTTGGATGTCCCATGTATAATGATTTAGTAACCTGAGGCGGGGTGTGTGACATACTTAGAATAATACCATTTTGTGAAATACTCACCTGTAAAATGGGTATTATAAGTATGTCACACACCCCGCTTCACCCGCCCTTTTTGGTATCCTGGTTCTTTATATGGTGAAGCTTTTTGGTTATATTTGAGGGTTACCATTGTTTTTTTCCTGGTACCTTGTCTTATTGCTGTTTGAATTACTGGGGAATTGTTAGGAGGTACCAGGTATGTATAGACCGGGAGGGGCTTCTTGTTTTCTGGACTTCTCTGCAAACAGTGCCACCTAGCGGTAAGTATAACCCAGGTATAATGATTTAGTAACCTGAAGCGGGGTGTGTGACATACTTATAATACCCATTTTACAGGTGAGTATTTCACAAAATGGTATTTTCCGCACCCTCTCCCCTAAGAGGGATCGCATAAGAGGGACTATTTTGGGGGTCTTTACTAGGTTTGGGCCGTTAGTGCCTTGTAACCTTTATTTTTTATACCATAATCACCATAATGGAGGCTTCTGGGGATTGTGAGCTAGGGGCTCCCTCTGGGCGGGTGAAGCTCGGCCCCATGTGCGGTACCACCCCCCTGGGCGGGCTCAGCACGGTTTGTGTCACTTGCGCTGGGAGCGTACTTTTGGAACATGTTAGGGCGGGCGTCCCTGCCCCTAGCCCTCTTTTCCTTATGTACAGCACGGCTTGCTTCATTTCAATTCTTAACGATTTGGGTAATCCACCACAAGGTGGAGCAGTCGACTGCAGAAGACTTGTGGCTCCTCCTGGCCCATATAAAGGGCAGGAATAACCCAGAGACCCCCAGAGTTTTTCTGCAGTCTGCCTCCCAGCCCCGGCTGTCGGATCAGGTGACGGTAGGGGAACACCTGGGGTCGGGTGTTCAGGGAGCCTAGCTCCGGGCCGCAGACCCTGTAACCAAAGGGTAGCCAGCTCAGGCTAATGGTGAGCCTGGAACGGGGGAAGGGAGAAGCCACTATTTTGCATTTATCCCACATGCTTTATTGGTGTGTATGTGCTTGTGTAACTGTCACTTCACTTTTTTGGACTTGTTGCTGTGGAGCGTCTGGAAGTTATCCCTCATTGCTTGGTTGCGGGATACTCATGGGCTCTTATTATGTTTTTCAGACGGGCCTATATTATTGCACTTGTGGTTTCTCCCGGGTCATTACCCTTCTCCCCCCCTCCTCCCCTCTTGCTAAGGGATACGTGGGGGCATCCCGGGTGGGGTTCTCATAGCCCCGAGAGCCCGTGTCTGGCTTTACTGTTCGATATTTTTTGCGATTTCTGTAATCACCATATGGAGGCTTCTAGGGATAGCGAGCTTGGGGGCCCTTCGGGGCGGGCTCAGCTGTGTCTCATGTGCGGGGCATACCCTGTGAGCGGTCGCAGCGTGTTCTGTGTTCCCTGCGCTCAGAGTGTCGTTGCGGACCAGTCTGGGGTGAACGCTACTCTCCCCAGTCCCATCCTGCCAGCAGCATCACCTACTCCCCCAAGTCTGCATTTAGCTCCCAGCGAGGGGGAAGGTAGTAGGGGGTCTCAGTCGGCAACTGGCCCCTCTGACCGCTGGCAAGGCCTCTAGTAAAAAGAAGCACCTGGCTACGGGCTTGTCCCTCTTTGCCGATGCCGATGATTTGTATGATTCCTAAGGCGGCTGTGATTCCATGGAGGAGGGGGAATTGTTCCACGATTCTGATTCCTCTGTGGATCGTCATGGCGCGTATGATAGTGAACCAGGGTCCTCCTCGGACGAGGATTCTGGGCTCTCGGATGATACCGACAGACTTTTGTCGGCCGTTTTTGATGCTTTACACATCGATCCCCCTAAGGCGGCAAAGAGGAAGCAAGGGGAGCTCTTCCGCTCTGACAAGCAACGCTTAGAGTTCCCGGAGCAGGGACATTTTTCCAATATGGTCCTCAAGGAATGGGAACGGCCTAACAGGTTGCCCTCTGTACCCAAGGGAATGGATAGAAGGTATCCCTTCTCGGCCGACTTGGTTCGCCCCCAAGGTGGACGCCCCCGTCCTGGGGCTCTCCCAACACTTCTGTTATGCCATCTCCTGACACCACTACCTTGCGCGATAATGACGACCGGCGTATGGATCAACTAGCATGTCATGCCTTCACATATGTGGGAACAGGCTTACATCCGGTCTGTGCCACGGCTATTGTTGCCATTGCACTTAAGAAGACGGTTAGGCGCCTTGCCGAGGCTGCCAGATCTCGCAAGCGAGAGGAAGACTACAAGGACCTTTTGCTTTGCTCTGACTTTATTGCCTTTGTGTAGTCTGCTATGGACTATGCCGTCCGGCTTGGTGGTAGGGCCTCTGCACTGTTGGTTGCCATACGTAGGTCCTTTTGGCTGCGTCAGTGGGTGGCTGCCGCTGCCGCTAAGAAGTCGCTCACTGGGCTTCCCTTCACGGGACTACGTCTCTTTGGGGAACGTCTTGATGTTTTGACCAAGGATGGTCGGCTCCCAGCGTAGGAAGCATTCTCTGCCCTTTCGGCGGTCCTCCTCATTTCGTCCTTCCCGTGGGGGACGCGGAGCTGCCTTCGCTGGTAGCCGCAGAGACAATTGGGGACAGGGTAGATCCCGTGGTCGCCCTGGTCTCTCCTGGGGTGCTAAGCCCAAGCCCCCTGCCAAGGCCCCTCAGGCATGAGGGGGCGCCCTCACCCATCCGGGTGGGGGGGCGACTTTGGCTCTTTGCTCACGTCTGAAGACAACGCCCCCAAGATTCCTCCGGCCCGGATCTCCCAGAATACTGTGATGGCGCAGGGCCTGGGGTTGGCCGTCCATCGCCTTCTGGCGTCCGGGGTGGTTTGCCCTGTTCCCCTTCAGGAATGGGGTTGGGGGTTCTACTCCAATCTGTTCACGGTGCCCAAGAAGGACGACTCCCTGAGACCCATCCTGGATCTAAAGGGTCTCAACAGATTTGTCAGGTTCAAACACTTCTGCATGGTGACATTGCAGTCGGCAGTGAGCTCTCTTCGGCCGGGCGACTTTATGACCACTGTGGACCTCAAGAATGCCTACCTGCACGTTCCTATCTTCTTAGGGCATTAGAAGTTCCTGAGGTTCGCTCTGGGGGATCAGCAATACCAGTTTGTGGCCTTGCCGTTCGGCATCACTTCGGCCCCTCGGGTGTTCACCAAGGTGCTGGCGGGTGTCATGGCCCTCCTGAGGGGACAGGGCATTCGCATTCTTCCTTACCTGGATGATCTGTTGATTGCTGCTCAATCTTTTCATCAGGCCGAGAGGGATACTCAGGTGGCTCTGTCCACCCTCAAGTCCTTCGGTTGGGTGATTAATTATCCCAAGTCTTTGCTCACTCCGTCATTGGTGAGGTCCTTTCTGGGCATGACGCTGGATACTTCTCAGGTCAAGGTGTTTCTTCCTCAGCAGAAGGTGGAGGGCCTTCAGATGCAGGCACGAGCTCTGCTGTTGTGTCATCATTCCTCCATCCGTCTGGGGATGAAGTTGGTGGGACTTATGGTGTCTTGCTTCGAGGCGGTACCATTCGCCCAGTTCCACATGAGACCTCTTCAGTTGAACCTCTTGACCGTTTGGGATCGGAAACAGGAATCCCTGGAGCGGGAATTCGCTCTGTCCCCTCTTGTCAGACTGTCCCTCTTGTGGTGGATGGACCTCCTAGCGGGCAGGTCCTTTCTGTCTCCGTGCTGGGAGATTGTCACCACGGACGCCAGTCTGACCGGTTGGTGAGGGTTTTGGCAATCGCTGACGTTCCAGGGCCAGTGGGGCCCTCAGGAGGCCCACACGTCCATCAATCTCCTGGAGCTGAGAGCGATCAGGTTAGTTCTCTTCCAGTTGACACCTTTGGGGTTGTGCGGTCCAGGTCCACTCGGACAATCAGACGGCTGTCGCTTACATCAGTCATCAGGGCGGGACTCGGAGCAAACGAGCCCTCAAGGAGGTGTCCCTGATATTGTCCTGGGCAGAGGAGAATGTTTCCTACATCTCAGCGGTTTACATCCCAGGGGTGGAGAACCAGGAGGCAGACTCCCTGAGCAGGGGGACGTCTCGGCTGGGGGAATGGTCCCTCGACAACAAGATCTTTCACGCACTGTGTCGCCGCTGGGGTCAGCCGGACGTGGACCTGTTTGCGTCCGATCACAATCACAAGCTTCCAAGATTCGTCTCTCTGTCAAGAGATCCGCTGGTCGTCGCCACGGACGCTCTAGCCATTCCCTGGATGGAATTCCAGCTCCTATATGCGTTTCCTCCATTCCCTCTCCTGGGGCGGGTGTTGCGCAAGATAGCCCAGGAGGGGGTACCGACCATTCTGGTTGCCCCCCGCTGGCCGAGGAGGGTATGATTCGCGGACATCGTCCAGATGGCAGTGGATCACTTCGTCCTGCCCGACGATCCAGGGCTTCTAACTCAGGGTCAGTTGCGCCACCCCAATTTACAAGTGTTGGCTTTGACCGCTTGGCTGCTGAAACCTCCATCCTGATGGATAAGGGGCTGCCGGCTTCGGTAGTCAGCACTATGATTCAGACTCGAAAGAAATCCTCTTCCATGATTTATTACAGGGTCTGGCATGCTTACATTGCCTGGTGTGAGTTTAAATCTTTTCCTTCTCGCACTTTCTCTATTTCCAGGATTTTGGCGTTTTTGCAACATGGTCTGGAGTCGGGTCTGCAACTGAGTACCCTCAAAGGCCAGGTTTCGGCCCTGGCAATTTTTTTCCAAAGATCTTTCGCCAATCATAGGCTCGTCAAGACTTTTTTCCAAGGAGTTACTCATGTACGTCCACCACGTAAGCCTCTGCTGCCGGTGTGGGATTTGAACTTGGTGCTGTCTGCTCTCCAGGATCCCCCTTTTGAGCCATTGAACAATGCTGCGCTGGCCATTATGACTCTTAAGGTGGTCTTTTTGTGGCTATCACTTTGGTGTGCGTCGTGTTTCTGAGCTGGCGGCGCTCTCTATTAAGCCTCCTTATTTTGAACGGCATCAGGATAAGGTGGTAATCCGTCTTAAGCCTGAATTCTTGCCTAAGGTTGTTTCTGCCTTTCATCTGAATGAGGACATTGTCTTGCCTTCTTTATGTCCTGCGCCTTCTAATTCTAAGGAACGAAGTCTTCATTCTCTGGATGTGGTCAGGGCGCTCAAATTCTATTTGACCGCCACTGCTTCTTTTCGGAAGTCGGATTCTCTGTTTGTCCTTCCTACTGGACCTAGGAAGGTTTTGCCCCCGGTCAAGTCCACTATCAGCAAGTGGATACGACAGGCGGTGGGGCAAGCATACGCTGCTAAGGTGAAGAAACCTCCTTTTCGTGGTACGGCTCATTCCACTAGAGCTATTGGTGCTTCTTGGGCTTTTCAGCACCAGGCGTCTGTTGAACAAGTTTGTAAGGCTGCTACTTGGTCGTCTGTTCATACTTTTTCTAAGTTTTACAAGGTTGATGTTAGGGCCTCAGCTGACGCTGTTTTTGGTCGCAAGGTGCTTCAGGCGGTAGTGTCTTAAACTGCCTGCTGTTGTTCACTGGGGATCCCACCCTTTTGTTCTTGGACACTGCTGTTGGATGCCCCAATCCTTAAGAATTGAAATGAAGCAAGCCGTGCTGTACACAAGGAAAAATACAATTCTGTGATTACTCACCTGTATAATTGTTTTTACTGTGTACAGCACGGCTTGCTTCATCCCTCCCTTGTTATCGTTATCCTATTTTGCCTTTTTATGGTGATTTTCTTGAGAGAGAGTTATCTTAGTGGGCTGTGTTTTTTTGTTAACATGGTCTTGCCTCCTGGCTTCTTGTTTTACTGCTTTCAAACACTGGGGGTCTCTGGGTTATTTCTGCCCTTTATATGGGCCGGGAGGAGCCACAAGTCTTCTGCAGTCGACTGCGCCATCTTGTGGCGGATTACCCAATCGTTAAGAATTGAAATGAAGCAAGCCGTGCTGTACCACCACAAACAATTCTACAGGTGAGTAATCACAGAATTGTATTTTTACCTACGGCCTCGCCAACCCCCCCACTACTGCATTCAGCCCTGCATTCAGCCCAGCGAGGGGGATACTAGCAAGGGGTCCCAAGCCAATTTGTCGCACCAGGTGACCAGCCTGGAGAGACATTTATCTTGCACGGCTATGGGTAAGGCCACAAATAAGAAGCGGCACATCGAGCCGGATTACTTGGATATTGCTGACGATGATGACCTTTTTGGAGGTCAGGACTCCATGGAGGAGGGAGAGTTGTTTAAGGACTCCGCTTTCTCAGGGGATCGGTCGGTTGGTTATGACAGCGAGCCTGGTTCCTCCTCTGACGAGGATATGTGGCTCCCTGACGACACGGAAAAATTGCTGTCTTCTGTATTTGAGACTTTGCATATTGTCCCTCCTAAAGTGGCTAAGAGGAAGCAGGGGGATTTTTTCCGGCCTGAGAGACAGATGATTTTCTTCCTGGGACAGGCCCACTTTTCCAATATGGTGTTTAAAGAATGGGAAAGGCCTAATAAATTGCCATCGGTGCCTAAGAGTCTGGACAGGTGGTATCCCTTCCCTGAGGAGCTGGTCCGCCTCTGGTCCCGTCCCCCCGATGTGGATGCCCCTGTGTCGGGGTTAGCTAACACTAAAGTTATGCCGTCACCCGATATGGACGATAGTGTCCGACTGGACGCCTTCATTCTCTGGATGTGGTCAGGGCGCTCAAATTCTATTTGACCGCCACTGCTTCTTTTCGGAAGTCGGATTCTCTGTTTGTCCTTCCTACTGGACCTAGGAAGGTTTTGCCCCCGGTCAAGTCCACTATCAGCAAGTGGATACGACAGGCGGTGGGGCAAGCATACGCTGCTAAGGTGAAGAAACCTCCTTTTCGTGGTACGGCTCATTCCACTAGAGCTATTGGTGCTTCTTGGGCTTTTCAGCACCAGGCGTCTGTTGAACAAGTTTGTAAGGCTGCTACTTGGTCGTCTGTTCATACTTTTTCTAAGTTTTACAAGGTTGATGTTAGGGCCTCAGCTGACGCTGTTTTTGGTCGCAAGGTGCTTCAGGCGGTAGTGTCTTAAACTGCCTGCTGTTGTTCACTGGGGATCCCACCCTTTTGTTCTTGGACACTGCTGTTGGATGCCCCAATCCTTAAGAATTGAAATGAAGCAAGCCGTGCTGTACACAAGGAAAAATACAATTCTGTGATTACTCACCTGTATAATTGTTTTTACTGTGTACAGCACGGCTTGCTTCATCCCTCCCTTGTTATCGTTATCCTATTTTGCCTTTTTATGGTGATTTTCTTGAGAGAGAGTTATCTTAGTGGGCTGTGTTTTTTTGTTAACATGGTCTTGCCTCCTGGCTTCTTGTTTTACTGCTTTCAAACACTGGGGGTCTCTGGGTTATTTCTGCCCTTTATATGGGCCGGGAGGAGCCACAAGTCTTCTGCAGTCGACTGCGCCATCTTGTGGCGGATTACCCAATCGTTAAGAATTGAAATGAAGCAAGCCGTGCTGTACCACCACAAACAATTCTACAGGTGAGTAATCACAGAATTGTATTTTTACCTACGGCCTCGCCAACCCCCCCACTACTGCATTCAGCCCTGCATTCAGCCCAGCGAGGGGGATACTAGCAAGGGGTCCCAAGCCAATTTGTCGCACCAGGTGACCAGCCTGGAGAGACATTTATCTTGCACGGCTATGGGTAAGGCCACAAATAAGAAGCGGCACATCGAGCCGGATTACTTGGATATTGCTGACGATGATGACCTTTTTGGAGGTCAGGACTCCATGGAGGAGGGAGAGTTGTTTAAGGACTCCGCTTTCTCAGGGGATCGGTCGGTTGGTTATGACAGCGAGCCTGGTTCCTCCTCTGACGAGGATATGTGGCTCCCTGACGACACGGAAAAATTGCTGTCTTCTGTATTTGAGACTTTGCATATTGTCCCTCCTAAAGTGGCTAAGAGGAAGCAGGGGGATTTTTTCCGGCCTGAGAGACAGATGATTGTCTTCCTGGGACAGGCCCACTTTTCCAATATGGTGTTTAAAGAATGGGAAAGGCCTAATAAATTGCCATCGGTGCCTAAGAGTCTGGACAGGTGGTATCCCTTCCCTGAGGAGCTGGTCCGCCTCTGGTCCCGTCCCCCCGATGTGGATGCCCCTGTGTCGGGGTTAGCTAACACTAAAGTTATGCCGTCACCCGATATGGACGATAGTGTCCGACTGGACGCCAGGGCTTCGGCTCTGCTTGTTGCGCTTCGTCGCTTGCTTTGGCTGCGGCAGTGGTCGGCTGACGCTGCGGCCAAAAAGTCGCTCACTGGTATCCCCTTCCTGGGGAGCGCCTGGATCTTCTAGCCAAGGATGGGAGACTCCCGCAGCGGCGGAAGCCTGCGCGTCCCTTTCGGGGTTCCTCTGCCTATCGCTCCTTTCGAGGAGGAAGAGGCTCTTCATTTTCAGGTGGCCGCAGAGATTCCTGGGGATGAGGTAGATCCCGCGGTCGATCCAATCGCTCCTGGGGAGCTAAATCCAAACCCCCGACCAAGCCCTCTCAGGCATGAAAAGGCGTCCTCACCCATTCGGGTGGGGGGACAGCTGCTGCTTTTTGCTCACATATGGAGACAGCAAGTCTCGGATTGCTGGATTCAGGAGGTGGTGTCCTCTGGGTACAAAATAGAGCTGGCAGTCTGGCCGCCCTTAATATTTCTTTGGTCGCGGGTGTCCCGGAACACTTTGGCGGGTCAGGGCCTGAAGGGGCCGTTCAGAGCCTTTTGCTATCAGGCGTGATTTGTCCTGTGCCTCGTCAGGAACGGGGGGCGAGCTCTCTGTTCACGGTGCCCAAGAAGCACGGAACGCTGCGACCCATCCTGGATCTGAAGGGTCTCAACAAGTTTGTCAGACATTTCCGCATGGAGACCTTACGGTCCGCGGTGAGCTCGCGGTGAGCTCGCTTCGGCCCGGCGACTTCCTGACCACAGTGGACATCAAGGATGCTTCTCTGCACATCCCGATCTTTGAGGGACATCAGAAGTTCCTGAGGTTTGCACTGGAGGATCAGCATTTCCAGTTTGTGGCACTACCGTTCGGGATAGCTTCGGCTCCCCGTGTGTTTACCAAGGTGCTGGCAGGCGTCATGGCCAATCTGAGGAACCGGGGCATTCGTGTTCTTCCTTATCTGGACGATTTGCTAATTTCGGCTCAGTCCCTTCAGCAGGCCAAGAGCGACACCCGGATGATGTTATCCACTCTTGAGGATTTCGGATGGGTAATCAATTACCCCAAGTCTCCTTTCACTCCTTCAATGGTGCGGGCCTTCCTAGGCATGACGTTGGACACCTCTCAGGTCAAGCTTTTCCTCCCTCAGCAGAAGGTGGAGGGTCTCCAGACGCAGGTGCAGGCCTTGCTGGCTTGTCAGCGGCCATCGATCTGTCTGGGGATGAAACTGGTGGGCCTCATGGTGTCCTGCTTCGAGGCAGCGCCCTTCGACCAGTTCCACATGAGACCTCTTCAATTAAATCTGTTGACCGTTTGGGACCGGACACAGGAGTCCCTGGATCAGGAATTTGCACTGTCCCCCTTGGTCAGACGGTCCCTCTTGTGGTGGTTGGACTCCAGAAATCTGTTGATGGGCAAGTCCTTTCTGACTCCCCGGTGGCAGATAGTTACCACAAACGCCAGTCTGAATGGCTGGGGGGGTTTTTGGCATACGCTGAAGTTCCAGGGTCAGTGGGGGCCACAGGAGGCCCACTAACCCATCAATCTCCTGGAGCTGAGGGTGATTCGGTTGGTACTTCTTCATTTGACTCCTCTTCTAAGGGGTCGTGCTGTCCAGGTCCGCTCGGACAATCAGACGGCTGTCGCCTACATCAATCACCAGGGCGGGACTCGGAGCAAGCGAGTCCTTCAGGAAGTGTCCCTGATTCTGACTTGGGCGGAGGAGATGTTCCCTGTATCTCGGCGGTTTACATCCCTGGGGTAGAGAACCAGGAGGCAGACTCCCTGAGCAGGGGGACTTCTCGTCTGGGGGAATGGTCTCTCAGCAACAAGGTCTTTCATGCTCTGTGTCTCTGCTGGGGTCTGCCGGACGTGGACCTGTTTGCATCCAGACACAGTCACAAGCTTACAAGGTTTGTCTCCCTGTCAAGAGATCCTCTGGCCTTCGCCACAGATGCTCTGTCTATTCCGTGGACGGAGTTCCGGCTCCTTTATGCATTTCCTCCGTTTCCACTCCTGGGCCGAGTGCTGCGCAAGATAGCCCAGGAGGGGGTGCCAACCATTCTGGTGGCTTCTCGTTGGCTGAGGCAGAGTAGGTTTGCGGACGTGGTTCAGATGTCCGTCGATTGTTACATCATGCCCGACGACCCAGGGCTTCTGACTCAAGGGTCGCTGCGGCACCCCAATTTACAGACGCTGGCTTTGACGGCCTAGCTATTGAATCCTCAATTCTAACGGAGAAGGGGTTGTCGGGCACGGTTGTTCAGACCATGATTCAGGCGCGGTAGAAGTCTTCTTCCATGATTTACTACAGAGTTTGGCGTGCCTACCTTTCTTGGTATGAATCCAAGAGTTTTCCTTATCGCACTTTTTGTATTTCTAGGATTTTGGAATTTTTACAACACGGCTTAGACCTGGGTTTACAGCTGGGTACCCTTAAGGGTCAGGTCTCTGCTTTGACCATCTTTTTCCAAATTGCCAAACATAGGCTGATCAGGACTTTTTTTCCAAGGTGTTACCCATGTTCGTCCACTGCGTAAGCCTGTATTACCGGTGTGGGATTTGAATTTGGTGCTTTCTGCGCTCTAGGGTACGCCCTTTGAGCCTTTGTGCGATGCCGCTTTGTCTATCTTGACCCTAAAGGTGGTCTTTTTGGTTGCCATCACCTCGTGCGCCGGGTGTCAGAACTGGCCGCTCTTTGTATGAAACCTCCCTACTTTGAGCGGCATAAGGATAAGGTAGTTTTTCGCTTTAGGCCTGATTTTTTACCTAAGGTCGTTTCTCCCTTTCATCTTAATGAGGAAGTTGTTTTGCCTTCCCTGTGTCCAGAACCGTCTAACTCTAAGGAAAGGACCCTCCATGCCTTGGATGTGGTCAGAGCCATTAAGTACTACCTGGTTGCGACTGAGTCCTTCAGGAAGTCGGATTCTCTCTTTGTTCTCTCTGAAGGTTCTAGAAAGGGTTTGCCTCCGGCCAAGTCCACTTTCAGTAAGTGGATTAGACAGGCGGTAGTGCAAGCTTATTTTGCCAAGGGAAAGGATCCCCCTTTTCGTGTTACAGCTCATTCTACTAGAGCTATTGGTGCTTCCTGGGCTTTTCAGCACCAGACCTCTGTTGAACAAGTTTGTAAGGCCGCTACTTGGTCTTCTGTTCATACTTTTACTATGTTTTACAAGGTTGATGTTAGGGCCTCAGCTGCCACTGCTTTTGGCCGAAAGGTGCTTCAGCCGGTAGTGAAATTAACTACATGCTGTTCCGCTCTGGGGATCCCACCCTATATATGGACACTGCTTTTGGATGTCCCACACGTATATGGATTGGGACAGCCCGGACTGGACATAGGCAAAACCACAGAATTGTATTTTTCCTTATGTCCAGTCTGGGCCGTCCCACCCCGCCCTTGGTTCATTTCCTCTGTTTGCCTGTTATGGTGATTATCTTTTTGTATTGGACCATTGTCCTTACCTTTTTGTGGAGAGAGTACATGCTGTAGCATGTTAGTTAACATGTTTTCTTGGCCTCCCGCCTGTCTCATTTACTGCTTTTTGACATTCTGGGAACTCTATGGAGACAGCTTCTTTTATAGGGGGCCGGGAAGAGTTACAGCTCTGGATTTCGCAGTAACTGGCGCCACCTGGTGGCGGACTACCCACACGTATATGGATTGGGACGGCCCGGACTGGACATAGGCAAAACCAATTCTACAGGTGAGTACTCACAGAATTGTATTTTCAAAAGGTCCCTTTTATCAATCACTCCTGGGCAGTACTGATTTGGGATACCCCCAAAGATCTTCAGGAAGCCAAAATCAGGCATGGGACGCTGTAAAAGGAGGGACAGGAAGTAGCTACTTACTGCAATGAAGAATGTTTCATTGCTGGCGCTAATGTGGGCAACTCTTCCCTGCTCCCTTTGGATGGAGCTCTGATAGGAAAAGCCGAGTATCTCTTTATATTGTAGGAGTTATTGATGGTATAAGGAGGTAGGTAGGCCAGTTTAGCGCCCTTGATAACCAGGAGAGTTGTAAGGGAAATTAGAGTTACACATTAAGGCAGATAATATTCTTCATCTACACCTTGTGAAACAGACAAAAAAAACATTTTTCCAACCAACCTTCCCCCCATGGAAACAGTGACCAGTTGCATACCACTCCCTTCTGACCAGCAATGGACTGGAGGCCACAGCACACACTCCATGGCTGGCACCTCCTCCAATAGGAGGAAGCTACTGGTGTGTGTGTTGTGGCTTCTGATCCCCTGTCATATAAAAAAAGCTGGTTGTTCTCACCCATCGACTGCTGAGTAATTGACTTGCCAACATGGGATTGATGGAGTAGCACAAAATACCGCCCTGGACCTCCCTTTTACCTTCTCTTTTGTGTGTTTCCACATACTGTTATCCACCCCATGATTTTCGCCTTGGATATGATTTCCTCGAAAAGTCAATAGTGTGGACTACAATGTACGGTCTTGACTTCTTAAAAAAACATGTTCTCTTTTAAACTTCAATCTGGCATCAAACGGAGCTTCATACTTTAAAATGCAGCTTCATGTCTTATAGTGATGTCCTCAGGATCTGCCACATCTAGTTTTAAATATCCTCTGATACTCTACCCAGCATGAGTCTAGCATAGATGAGTGTTTGCTTGCTGGAGGTTGAGGGGGGATGTTCTGGCTACCGAGCAGTAGGCAGGTCTAGTGTGGTAGGCTTATCTTTGGTGACATAGATGAAACACACATCAAGCTGTATTCTTTATGTTTTAGTATGAAGCTCTGTTTGATGCATGGCTAAACAAATTCAATAAAGAATACACTGTTGTCTGCTCTATCACCTTTTTTGGTTCCAATGAGAAAAACCAGGTATGGACAATGGCAAAGGTGATGTCTTCAGAAGCTGCCACATCCTGTGACATCTTGTTTTAAATATCTTTTGATACCCTACTCCGCATGTACCCATAGGTGGTCTGCTTGCTGGGGGGTGGTGGGAGGAAAAGCACCATCATCCTGCCAAGGAAAAGCATGCCAAACTAGGGCAGGCTGTGATAAGGCTGTAGGTCTGCTTTAAATAAAATCATTTAAATTTCGATTTTAGAAAGCCGAGCCATCTTGTGAACACTTCAGGTTAAATACTTTTTTCTCAGAGAAAACACTTATAACGAGTCTCAACAAATTAGAGCTTACAGCCGCCTAATCCTCGCTGTTTGCTAAATCATTCGCTGGTATAATCAGACGGGTTCTCTGTAGCCGAGGAAACCAAAACATATGCAAATTTTGGAATGAATCGGAATGCTTCTTAGCTGTAAATGGAGCAATTAGAAGGATAAAAAATATTTTCTCTACAGCCCATGATAGTGCTAGTGAGATACCTTACTTTTAACATGACCCGAGAACAGGGGCAACGCTGCAGATTATAGGTCCATATAGCCAGTATTTGGTGGGCCCAGGGCCCCCTGGCTGACCACCCCTTGGTTGGTGACATGGTATTATAGTACTGAACACTGAGGAGTTTCTAATCATTTACAGCATGAAAGGGGCGCAAAAAGGCCTTCTCCAATCCATTATACTATCATGAAGTCTACAGAAGGGAAGCACTCTAGGTATAATGAAGGGTAAGGAAGGTAGAAAAGCCTTCAAACTAATGGGGTTGGAGGAGCGAACATATAAACGGGCTTCCTATTCATTAATGGGGAGTTGCAGGCAATAAAAAAACGACTCACACCATGCCATTCTATAAGCCAACCCATTGCAAACTCCACCCCTTTTCATTTTGCTGTTGTCAGAGTAGGATTTCACTTTAACCACTGTTTACTGTTTGACTAGGAGCAAAGTCCGCTGGACATCTGCTCTCTCATGGTTTCTGTATTCTTTGTTCTCTAACCTCCTTATATGCCCTAAAGCGGCTGTTGGCTCAGCTTTTCCACCATCCGGCGAAGCCACACCCTATTGGCTCTCTCAAAAGTGCCGCTGTGATGAGGTGTCGGCTGGCGGCATCTCCGGCACAATCTTCAGGCATGTGTGTGCTCCCGCACCCAGCCATTCAGAAAAGCTTGGCGCGGAAGTGCACAGGGCCACAGAGAAGCCTGGGATCCAGCGCCTACAGAGATCCCCCTGGAGGGTTTAACACCAGGGGGCATCCGGTGTACTAGGCCCCAGAGCTAGACAACAGCCAGGCCTGGAATCTTTTAGCCTTAGGGGCGGGTGCGGATCCAAGCACGCTGATTGGACGAGAGCATCCTAGACCTGGGGAAAGGTATTTATTTTAGTTATTGGTCAAGCATGTTATTTTATCTTTACTGACTGACAATTACATATCAGATCGCTTTGTATACACAACAAAGTGTGTTGTCTTGGGCATCGGCTGATGTGCTTTCACAATGGTGATCATTCACTTTCTCTGACAGTGTGTGCATAGAACTTCATATCTGCACAATCAGGTCCTCATAAAAGGAACTACCTGACTACTTTTCTCACAATTAAGGTTGAAATTAACTTGAAGAGATACCCTACACCGTATCCCGAAGATTTAAAGAACATGGTGAAATCAGTCCAAAACATGGTGGGGAAAAGTTCCTCTCTGGAAAATTCTGTCCCAACACCACCTCCCAGCAGCGAGCAGAACCTGAAGGAGAAATACGAGCATAAGTGGCCAATGTCCACCAAAGAGATGAAGTCTGAGGTGAGTTGTCAGCGGTTCTTAAAAGTTGTGAGCCCACAATGATGGCATGTAAGAAACACTGGAAGTGCACAAGCAGGAATTTAAAGTAGGCCACCAGTTAAAAATTACTGCCCCGAGGGGTGGGAGCTGTAGCAGACCCTCAGTCAGTTTGGCAGTTTCAAGTTAGTTAAACATAATTTGAAAGTTTGAAGTGTAGGTTTAATACTTACTAAGCCCACAATTCATAGGGTAGCCTAACAACCCCATTGGCCGCCAACGGTTACATGAGGTACAAGACTGATGTGGTAGTGTGGAGGGATGAGTAATTCTACCTGATTTTAGATTTAAATGTTATGTTTAACTAGCAGGACATAACAAATAGTAATGCCCATAGGGATGAAGGTAGTAGCAGACCTTCAGGCATTTTTGCCTAGAAGTGCATTTTAATAAGAAAATCTACTGTTGTCCCTGGAACTATCACACAGTCTGCAACTGGGGGGCGCTTTGTCAAACTGTCTACTATGGTGGTAATGGGGGGGCTCTGTCACGCACTCTGTTATGCTGGTGATGAGGGGATTCTATCACTCAGTCTGCTATGGTGTGATATGAGGGATTCTTATTATTTTTAATAAAGTATACATATTAGAACTGTTCCTACCCCATTTAGGGTGGTGGGCTCAGTGATACATTCTGCTATGGGGTGATGTGGAGGGGGGATCTGTCACACAGATTGTTATAGGATTATGGGTGATCATTTTTTTTTTAAAATAAAGTAAACATAATATTAGTACTGCCCCACCGTATTTTTTGGGAGGGGGCTCTGTCACACAGTCTGCTATAGGGCTGATGAGGGGGATTCTGTCACAGAGTCTACTCTAGGGGTGTTCTGTCACAGAGCCTGCTATTGGCACGATGAAGGGGGATTCTGTCACAGTCTGCTATGGGGTGATGGGAGGTATTCTTATTATTGTTAAATAAGGTATACATATTATTAGTACTATCCCTACCTCATTTTGTACAGGGCTATAGCCATGGTGTTACCCCAAGTTTCCAGCCCTCTACACCTCACTACCCCCATTTTACAGCCGTTTTTGCACCCCCAATGTTGGGTCCACCGTTGACTTAAACAGGGTTTGGGTCAAACTTGCCAAACTCAAACTTCTACGGGTTCTCTCATCTCTACTAACGGGTAGTGAAAGTTAATAGGGTTCGCCCCTCTACATACAAGGACTATCCGTTGCACAAAAGCTGCCAGGGAAGATTTAGATGTGTTGTAGAGCTTGTGCCTCCCAGCTATATAGTACAAATACAGATATCACTTTTCGGTTTTAAGGTATCTAATCGGGAGCACAAGGAATTCCAGAAAGGCCAAATGCCTGATGCCAGTAATATGCGCAGCTATTCCTTGGATGTCCCCAAGAGGAAGGAAAAGGACCCTCATTCGGAAACACAAGAGGTAACTATATAGCCAACCTGCCCCTTCCAAGCACCCCCCTCCTCCATATGTTGAGAGCTTATGAAAGTGCATGACAGCAGGTCCTAACTGCTTTCCAACATGGGTAGGGAACCTGCCCACACCACTGTATAAACTAATAAGCACTTCCATGGGGTCAAGAGCAAACCTGCTTTAATGTAATTAGATCTTACAATAAAATGAAACCCTATAAGAAAATACACATCTCAATGCTGTAGCTGGAAAAGCAACCATGAAAAATGATGCAGTTTCACCACCCATTTCTAATTTTTAATCAAATGTAGAACTAGTTTAGTGGTGTTCTATATATAGGATTTTGGACAGAACAGGAATAGTCTGCATAATTAAAAAATGGCAAGTTTATAAAGCTAAAGCCTAAAATAGAAACAGCAATAAAATATCGGCAAGCGCGGCGCAGTACAGATCAATACATCCCTGTCTCCCTGCAGAGCACAGCTTGGGCGCCTTCCAAGACACTGCAACAAAAGCTATTCAGAAAAGGAGAGTGGGAACATATTTTTTATTTTATGTTCTCCAGTGCAGATCTGAAACCAATATGCCTCCCCTCCTTTACCCTCTTCCCGTGCTCTGAAGGACATCGTTAAAGGGTGTCAGGTTGGACTGCTAATGACATCTAGGGGGACCAGGCTTAGTTGCCTCCCTGGCCATTGGCTTCTTCCACTGCATTCAGTTTAGGAGCACCTGCCCACACCTGCAAGGGAGGCATGCATCGCATACACAGGGGCGAACGCACGGAGGTCGCGTGAATGGCCAGGTAAGTATGTACGCTGGCTCCAGGCATATATTCTGAGGAGGTAGAGTAGATAACTTACGTCTTACGTCTGTGCCTGCACAACCTCTATGGTATGTACGCCCCTGGCCCTGGATATACAAGAGACCACTAGTGAGAGCACTAACAGAAAAATGAATACATAATTTTTGGGGAATGCAGGGGTAAATAAAACTGCTAGCTGGCCAATTCATTTTAACATTTAAATTCTCTTTAAGGATAAAGTTATTATCCCATTTTACCTTGCATTGCTACACAGAAATGTATTCTGATTTATCTGAAATACAGGGTGCACCAGATTATTTGGTAAAAACAAAGTGACTTTATAGAATAATAAAAGTAAATTACAGACAAGGTAATGCAATGAATATACAGGACTCAGGTGGGAAGTACATCATTAGGCAATCATACAAGCATAACAAAAAAGAAGTCACGTAGCTTTAAGCAAATCCTGTATTATGACAATGTGTTACGTGCTCAGCCCCAGAATGGCAACAAAGACAGCAATGTACCCAACAGACGACTGGTATCTAAATGAGAGCCATCCTCTGGAGATGCATTATTAGGCTTTATTAGGGTCCAGTTCCCAGCAAACCCAAAACCTCTTTCTTATCCCTGCAACACAGGTGCATGCACAGTAGATTTACCCAAAACAAATTAATCTAGAAATCTGATGTAGTGTGAGCTTGAACTAGGAATCAAAATAAGTTGTTTTTGAATTTCTGTTAGGTATAACGTCTAGTCTGGGTTGTTTAAATCTTAAAGGGATAGAGCCAAACTAAAACCTTCATAGGTAGTGGCCAGTGCAGTGGTATAATAAACAAGCAGAATTTTGTTTGAGAAAGCACCTAACAATTTCCTGTGTCCGTTTAGGAGCCCTTTGGACATCGTCCAACTGAAATGCGAATGGCTGAGCTCCGTCCATCCCTAATTGAGACGCCGTTGTATCCTCCGAAACTGGTTCTGTTGGGAAAAGATAAGAAAGGTGCATTTCTCTTATTTATTTTTCTATTCACATTTGCCTGTTTCATTCATTGTTTTTATTGTTTACAATGTGTTTAACCCTTACAAAATAACAAATGTCAATTTGGTTTATAATGTTTCTGTTTAAACATGATTTCTACAGAGTCTACAGATGAGTCAGAGATGGATAAACACCATCACAACAGCGTGTCATCAGGAACCTATTCCGATTACTCTCCTTCCCAGGCATCATCAGGGTCTTCTAATGCACGTGTGAAGGTGCAGATATCTGCTAAAGAGGCCGTCAATAGCTCACTGTGGGGCAACAGGTCTGTCGGTTCATCATAATTCACTACTGATGTACAGTTTAGCATCAATGGGTCTAGGAGGGCCTAATGATGACATGGTGTTACTTCTGGCAATTGCTGAACACAGGGATGCCTTGACTTAAAAATATTTCCTTAAAAGACCCATATTCATGCTTTATTTTAGAATAAGGCATGAGTTAAAGCTATGACAGGAACAGAGCAGTTTCTAAACAAAAAAGGGCTCAATGCCCCCTCCTCAACCATCCTATGCTGCTACGTCCAATAGAGGTATGTGCCATGCGGTTCCTTTAGCAATACCAAACCAGAAGGTGGTCCCCCCTCCCAGTAATTAAGGGGGATTAGGGGCCTGTCCTATGGCCTGTGCCACTAACATTGGCCCTGACTTATCTGCGGAAAACAGGATGTCACCCCCAACGGCCTTGCCACCCAGAGCGATCACCCTGCTAGCCCTCCCCTACAAACAGCCCTTTACACCTATTACTTTCCCTCTGGGCAGGTAAATCTTAAAATTTACTTTTAAAAATACATGAAATAATGTGGCACATTGCTCTAATGAACATTTTAGATTACCACAACTGTTGTTCTGGTCTGGGATCTGGTGCGTCCTACAAGTAGATTTTCTCTTTAACTTTAATGCCTTATTCAAAAATACATTTTACCAAATTTTAACTTTGAATGTTGGTATCGGTTGTTACAGTCAGAAGCCCAAAACACATGTCCATAAGTAGGTGTTGATGGCTGTTTAAATCCTAAAAGTTAGATATTAGCATGGCATGCTTGTGATAGCAAAGAGACATAAAAAGTTGATTTGCCTGGCTCCACCCACTTGTTAACAGTATGGGTGATCCCTGTATGCTTTGCCTTTATGTGCATGTAAATACTTTCTGTTTTAAGAAAGCATTCTTTACCTAAAATGCATCATGTATCAGTATTCAGGAAATATTTTAAGAAAGGTTTACTGAAGCAGGCCTAAGTCTACACATATTGCACTACATGTTCGATTGCTTATATGCTTAAAGTTTTCAATTTATTTTATGATTTCTGCCTTCTTTAGGCTAACTCAATCCTTCCCCCAGCAAATCGAAACAAAGCCATTATTAAGCCAGCGGGAGGCAGCCCCAGTGGGCAATCTTCAGCAACGCAATGACCGGCAGAACCTTAATGATTCTTTTACCGAAAACTGGAACAGCAGCTCACACTATGATAACACCGGCTTTGTCGCCGAGGAGAACACTGTGGACAGTTCAGGAGGCAATCCGATGCTGAATTCAAAATCAAGAAGTACGTCTGCTCATGGAAGAAGACCACTGATCAGGCAAGATCGAATCGTTGGTATTCCTTTGGAACTCGAGCAGCCGGCACAAAGAAATGCACAAGAATCCGATGTATCTCCAAGCAATCCTTGGCAAAATTGGACTAGGACACCAAGTCCTTTTGAAGACAGGACAGCTTTTCCTTCTAAACTTGAGAGCACCCCTGTCAACAGCCCACTGCCAGAGAGGAAAGAACATAAGCCACAGTCCCTAGAAAATCCAAACACATTTACTTCAACTCCACCATGGGAATTCCATGATACCTCCTCTAACCGGAACATGGGTAATGTATTTTCACATAGTCATTGTCGGCCAGAGTCTGCCAAAAATACCATATCGGTGAGCAAAAGTACAGAAAGGCTCTCTCCGCTAATGAAGGACATAAAGACGGGCAGGTTTAAGAAGTCTCAAAGTATAGACGAAATAGACATTGGAGCATTGAGGGTCTACAATATTCCTTTGCAAAACTATGATCCAAGAAATATCATTCAAGGAAGCCATGACAGACCAGATTTGGGGATGATGCAAGAGCATAGTATGTCTAGAAGTCAATCGGTGCCCATGCTGGATGATGAGTTATTGGGGTATGGGACTAGTCGGGGACAGCAACATAAACCTGTTGCTAAAAAGGTGTATCAGTTTGACCAAAGTTTTAATCCACAGGGTGCGGTTGAAGTTAAATCCGAAAAAAGAGTACCTGCCCCTTTCTCTTATAATCCTGACTATTCATCTCAGCAAACAAAAACAATGGCAAAAGATTTGATTAGTCCAAGAGCCTACAGAGGGTACCCACCAATGGATCAGATGTTTTCCTTTTCTCAGCCTTCAGTCAATGAAGATTCCATACCCCCTCAGTATACAGCAAGTCAAAGCTCAAGAGCGGCATTCATGAAAAGAGCAGATTCCTTGGCAAGTGCCACTGAGATGTCTATGTACAGAAGAGTAAGCGAGCCTCATGAAATTTCACAGACTGATCGCTACGGTAGGCCACCGTTCCTAGGGGCAATTGAACGCCAAAGCAGTATGTCAGTGGCAGAATCTCAATTCCTAAAGAGAAATGGCCGGTATGACGATGACCACAGTTCGTATCCAGATATAAAAACTCAAGGAGGTGGTTATCAAGTGAAAACTTTGACACAGAGAAGACCATTGTCAGCCAGAAGTTACAGTACGGAGACCTATGGGACGGCTCAAACCCGACCTGTTTCTGCTAGACCAACAATGGCAGCACTGCTGGAAAAGATTCCATCTGATTACAACTTGCTGAACTACGGGGACAAGTCATCAGACAGTGACATGAAGGCAAGGCAGAACCAGGGAAAAGTGGACGACGGTTGTAACAAAATGCCACCAGATTGGAGACAACAGCTACTTAGGCATATAGAAGCTAGAAGGTTGGACAGGGTATGTTTTCACTTTTTCATATAATTATTGTTAATGATACTTTCTGTATAATAATGAAGACATTAATGGGACTGATTTTGATAATGTCTTAAGGCAGACCAAAACCCGTGATTTTGACCCCAAGAATTTTGGTCTGCTTCACAGGGACCTGGTTCACCTGCAACCTTAAACTGGCATTCCCACAGCACATGCTGGGGGCTCATCCATTGGTCATTGTCTGCCTCTCACCTTGTGAGACCACTTTCCTGGCTGAGCTCACCTACCACCAGCCATTCAGATATTCCTGGCGCGAGGTGTCAGCAAGAAAGTCAGAGAAGGCCTCAACAAGCAAAGGAACATGGGATTGGTTTAAGGCATGTTGTCGGATGCGAACAAAACAAAAAGTAATAACCCAGCACTCAGTACTGAGGTATTCCTTTTTGTTTTGTCTGTGGCTGATGGCCCAGCCCAGTATCCCCCCCCCCCCAGTCCAGCTATTAATTGATGTTGCTGCTTGCCCTTTCTTTCTTATAAGTTGAAGGATGCCCCTGGGGAGCACTTTCACCAGGTTAAATGGTTTCTGTTCATTGCAAAGGGACAGTCCAGTCAAAATTACTCTTGTGGTTCATGGGAATAGCCATTATGGGATTACTGCAGCTGCCGCCCCATTTGCTACTGTTAGGAGGAGAAGAGGGGGAAGCCTATGTCTCATACATCACATTAAAAGACAACGGCAGCCACGGGTAATCCCATCATGGCTGCTCCCATGAACCACAAGAGTTATTTAGACTGGACTGTCTCTTTAGGGCAGCTCCCCCAAAAAACAGACTAAAAGTCTAAATACTTTCTGGGGCATCCTGATTTGGAATGGCCCATCTGTATAAGGAATAGAAGGAAACCTGGGCGCTTTCACTCCTCACACTCAGTTGTATACCCTAGGTGGATGTGTGCCTGCACACTTGCTCAGTGAGTGCTGTTGATTGCCAGCAGAGCGGTGAACGAGAGCCTACAAAGGAGGCCAGCATAGCACCGGTTCCTCTGTCTTGCTAGGCAAGGCAGGGTTTTGTTGTGGGGCCTACAATGTTCCTTTACTCTAATGCTTAACCCTTCTTCCCTAGGGAGGCACAATGCCTTCCCTAAAATGCCTACTCCTCCCTGGCCAGCCCAGTGACATGATGTCACCCTACCCCCCGGCTGCAGGTTTGTAGCCAACAGAAAGCTGAATCCATACAAATTGTTTTCAATAAAATTAGACATTTCTATAGGGGGTCAGTCCACCTGAATAGTGTAGGCCATGAGCACGGAATGAAATAATGTATTTGGGTTCCATGTATAAAGGTATGTTACGATAAACATTTCTCTCATAAGATGTCCCCTGTTTTGAGCAGGAGCGTATGCTTTTGGCACTGTTAGATTTCTGCATTAATTTTCTATTTTTTTGTGGGGGGGGGGGGTTAATGAATATGATAAATGGGGTTAGTACTTTAGGGGTTAGTACTTTTTCTGCACCTCAGCTGGAGAACTTCTAAACTACACCATATAATTGAAGCCTGTCCCTGCTGCCCCTTGTCCTGTCCCGGGATCAACTCATCTAGTGTTAGCAGTTCCCTTTGTGGGACTAGAAGCCACTTAATTAGAGGAGTATCCTCCTTTTAACTTTAAGTCAAAGAGGACTTAAAATCAAGACACCACTTTGTAATTCACTTGTATGACAAGACGTGACAGCCATCAACCATTGAGGTTTTATGCGCAAGCCAACTCGGCAACCCTGATTGGTCACCAGCAGCCATGGGATTGGCAGCCATACAATGAATGATGATAAAACATTAGCTAACTTTACTTTAATTTCTCTTTACGAGGAGATTGCAGCTGGAGAACAATCGCAAAGGCTGTCTACTGGCTGTGTGAATTGAATACTGACCTACCCACACAAGGCTAGAGTCTCAACATTTCTATAAATAACTGTTTTGTCAGATGTGACAGAAATGCACAAAAACACTTTAATACAGCAGAACATTAGGACTGAGTACCATGCCCTTGTGTACTTATCTAATGGATAAGGGGGTGAAGGTGAAAGGCAAGTCACAGATAGCAAGTACTAAGCGTGGTAGCACGTGCTCTGAAGCACTTGTCAAGACTGTGAAGTCGATTGCCTATAGGCCCATATCAATCGAGTTTTGAGGGCAAATTGTGAAGACTTGAAGAGTTGGGGAGCAGCGGAAAGTTTAGGGGAGAGCATTCCAAATGAATGGGGCAGTGTATAGGTATTCTTGGTTATTGGGTGGCAGTGGAGGGAATGACAAATGGGAGCAGTATGGATAAGTGATTGGAGAGGTGGATGATATGGGCAGCATGAGTTGAGAATAGACTGGAGCAGTGTCAGTCTAGCGATAGGCCACAGAGGAGAGTGTTGCAGTAGTCTAGTCAGGAGATGATCAGGACATGCATTAGAATTTTAGTGTCAGGTGTCAGTTGTGAGGAAGCTATTTTTTAATTAGAGACAACAGGAAGTGGCTAATGAATATTAGCTGTGTGAATGAAGGAGAAGAATTCAGTATAACATGAAGACATTTGTGCATCAGGAGCTGCAGTGATTAAGAGATCATTGACAGATGTTGTTATATGTCGGTGAGGTTGGGGTAAAAGGAGCTCTTTTACAACATTGTCTAATATTAATTCTATATAAACACACTAGATAGTGAGAGGAGGGGTTATTTCTACACCCAGATGAAAAAAAATACCGTCAAGCTTGTGTTTTTTTTTCCACTGGTAGGATTATAATTCAGGGGTGACATTTTTAAAGGGGGAGAATTGCTCATGTCTGCTCGTCTCCTGGGCCATCCTGTGGGACAGCATCATTAAAGTGGACCTCCAGTCAAAATTGTAAGGTTTAGATGTAAGCTATTTGAAAGGCTTAACTCCATTCAGGTGTTGTGAAATAGCAGGCAAATTCTATGCTAATGAACTGCACAGGGGCAACCATCTTGCCAAAACAGTCCTAAAAAATGACCCTAAATCTCTTTGAAATAATGCTTCTAGCAACATAGTAAATGAAGCCAGTCAGGATGTCACAGGTGATGCAACACTAGCCTTTATATTAATGGTAAGGGTTTCTAAATGCCATTTTTAAATGTTAAAATTCAAGTGCTGAAAACTAGCAGTGCCAAAATGTCGAACCTTGAAAGCCAATGGCCTTTTTGTGGGCCATCAAGACTAAGTAAGGTTTCCTTTTGGCTCCAGTTTTACCTGTCTGTACAGTTTGAATGATAATGCAGTACACTAAAGCAAACATCGTGGTTTTTGCAGGCAGTTAAGCAGAATGGATCTCTCTATGTCAGTTCTGTAAGTGTATCAGTCTTGCTGTGCTCTGTATCTGTGGACCATCTGCTGTGTCTGCAGGCCTCGGGGGCCCAGAATGTGCTTCATGAAGTTATCTCTGCGTTTGCTGTGTTTGTTGGGCATGTTTGTTCATACCTTGTCACCGCGTTGTCTCCTCCATTCAGAATGCTGCTTATAAGCACAACACTATTAACCTTGGCATGCTGCACTCAGGATCGCTCTTGGCCATGCATGGTGGCAAAAGCATGAGTTATACTATGCATCCGTCAGCTAACTACCAAGACTTACCTCTCTACAATGTAAGTATATGGGTCCACTCACCTCTTGTTTTAACCCTTTTTGTGTTTGCTTACTGTTTCCTAAAGGGCTAGTTCACCAAAACATATCAGTTTTAGTTGGGTTCAAGCAGGGCAACTTTCTGTGGCAGGGCCGTTGTCAGTCATTTCTAGGCCCAAGATTATTCTTATAATCAAAGCCAATTTCCAAACAGAATGATTCACAACATACCAACCTGTCATTCCTAAAGGTCCATAATGGTATATCTATCCTACTTAATCTCTATTTTTACCACTTCATGCACCCTAAACCATTATAGGAGCTTACTCTATATGCTTTTTGAGCTCCCTTCCCCCACCAATCATTTCCATACCACTCTGCCAGCCCTAAACAATTAAAGGGTCTTTTTGCCCTCTACCATTCACTCCCCCATACCATCCTGATAACCCCAGAAAACATACCATCCAAAGTCCCCACCACCAAACAATGCACCATTCATAAGACCACCCTGCCAAGTGAGTCTTACATACACCAAAAAACTCCCAACCTCTCGCTGTGCCATTCACAACACTGCCCCATGCAACTTTGCTAACCCTGAACAAATGGAAGGTTCTTACACACTACCCAAATCCCATACCACTCATAATGTAATTTTCAACAATGCCTTTTACCACTCTGCAAACATAAAGTGGACCAAAAGCCACTGAACTGGTGAAATACATTTGGTCAAAGCCCCTGGCAATATTCTCTTCTTAGGTTGTGGAACTAGAAATGGATATTTCCGCTTTTTGAATTGTCCTGGAACACTGATTTTTTGCCTGTCCCTCTCTGTAAGGTGGCAGGACATCAGTCACTGCATTATCTGTGATTAGAGTGAATTAGGGGCTGTGAAAATTAGCAAAAAAAAAAGAGGTCCTACATACCACCCAAAAGCCCTCCTACAATGCATTACACCAGTTACTGATACCAGCCTGCTAACCATTAACTATTAAAGGGTCTTAAATACATCCAAAGGCCCACCTGCCACACCCCTGTAGCACCTTGTTAACCCCTAACCATCAAAGAGTCCTTCATACTAAAAAGCCACTGAACTTGTGAAATACATTTGGTCAAAGCCCCTGGCAATATTCTCTTCTTTGGTTGTGGAACTAGAAATGGATATTTCCGCTTTTTGAATAATCCTGGAACACTGATTTTTTGGCTGTCCCCCTCTGTAAGGTGGCAGGCAGTCAGTCATTGCATAAGTGTGGCAATGACATCATTGCCACACACAAAAGTGGCAATGACTGGAGGAGGCGGAGCTTTACAGCTAAAAAAGGGACCATTATCTGGGATAAGAGTGAAGTAGGTACAGAGAAAATTAGCAAAATGTGCTCTTCATGGGGGGAAGCAATTCAGGGGATGTAAGTTAAAAATGTGGGTTTTGGTCCCCTTTAAAAAAAGGTCCTACATACCACCCAAAAGCCCTCCTACAATGCATTACACCAGTTATAACATACTTCACTGATACCAGCCTGCTAACTATAAACTATTAAAGGGTCTTAAATACATCCAAAGGCCCGGCTGCCATTCACACCCCTATAGCACCTTGTTAACCCCTAACCATCAAAGAGT
Source organism: Gastrophryne carolinensis (assembly GCA_027917425.1). Classification (NCBI taxonomy): domain Eukaryota; kingdom Metazoa; phylum Chordata; class Amphibia; order Anura; family Microhylidae; genus Gastrophryne; species Gastrophryne carolinensis. The sequence continues at coordinate 412,474,488 of CM051235.1, forward strand.
TCTTCATACTATATATGGGCAATCTTCATTACACCAGTCACCATACTCTTCATTCATACTACCCTACTAACTTTGTTAGCCATTCATACAGTGTTATATGCCCTGCGTATAACATGTGTACTTACATTACTTTATACATATACATTACATTATACCATTTTATGACCTGACCATATTGTCCTAGAGCTAGCTTGTATGGTCCACACATATTATCTGGGCCATCCTACTACCGAAAGACATCAATACCATGCTAGCGCCCACAATACCACCCTTCATTCCACAAATACTGGGATGCAGTCACCCTCACCTCACACATCTTGCATCCACTAGCTAAGCAGGAATAGCAAAAGACAAAAAAGGTACATATGTCAATATCTGGGCCCATGTGCAGCTTGGCTGGACACCATATTCGCCTGCACTGCCCTGATGGCAGGCCTGTCTTGTGGCATATTGCCAAAAGAATATACTAAGCCACTGCGTGTGCCTTGCAACCACTAAAACTGAATTTCTCTGTTTCATTACACTGGCCCTCTTTATGTGTCCTCACTGTTCTGATGTTGTATATGTTTTCTAACCTGTTTTCTTCAAGCAACAGCATTTTGTAAACTTTCAGATCTGCCCTCAGTCAGGGCCTAATCAGCCTCTTTTTATAAGAAATATGGACAATTTCTCTTATGCCGTGTCCGTTTATTCCACAAGACTTCCCAGCCAAGTAGATATCGTTCCTGCCAGCCATTTTGGACCAATCAGGGCTCCTCGACTTCCATTAGCTGGACAGTAGACATGTTTCATCATTAGTTTCAGGCCAGTGACATCCACTAATAGATACAAAGAGCTGACCTACATCCTCCACAGGACTAGATCATAGAGAGAGAGAGATACCGAGATATCAGAGATATCAGAGAGAGCGAAGGAGATAAGAGAGAAAGAAAAGAAATAGGCAGAATGAAAGAGAAAGATAGAATTAGAAGAGGTCATTTATACAAATGTGGATAGTCAGAGAGATATAAGAAAGATAAAGCATAGAGTGAATGGCAGTTTCTGTTATATTAAAAAATCAGACCAAAATTGTCATCTATCTGTACAATTCCATTGAATAACAAATTAAAAACGTTTAGGGTGCAAAAATAGAAATAAAGAAGTAAAATAATGGGGTTGCCTAAATCTGCATACTCTTTGTTGACACTTTGAATTCATTACAGCATTTAGTCTTTTGGGGTTGGAGTCTATCAGCATGGTGCATGTACAGTACACCTGGAAATGTTTGCTCACCCTTCAAAAGCACTCTAAATCTTTACGAATGCCCACAGATTTTCAATTGGATTCAGGTCTGGCCTCTGGCTTGGCCATTCCAAAATTTTGATTGGCTTGACTAAAATCCCAGTTCCTGCTGCAGAAAAACACACCAAAGCCCCCGAAGCATAATTCTGCCTCCATCATGCTTTACTGTGGTTCTGGTCAGGGCCGGATTAAGTGTGGTGGAGGCCCCTGGGCACAAAATTTGGTGGAGGCCCCAGATACAGTATTATTTTGCTAGGCACCCACCTACTTACTGGAATGTCAGATCGAGTCCCTTGTGTCACCCTTGTGCGTGCTGCTCGTGCTTTGCCATTCTGGGTGGGGGGTAGTGTCATTGCCCAGCTGGTCCAGCAGAAAACAGTTTCCCTGCATTGAGCTGCCAGCGGCTGTGCTTGGTGGCTTATGTGCAGTGACAGCTCTGCACGCACCCATCACTGTAGCGTTGCTGATGGTGGTTTTGCTGCTCTGGACTCTCTGTCCTGCCCTGTGGTGGCTTTGGCTGCAGGTTTGCAAAAACAAAAAAAGGCTTGCCCAGGGGCACCCGCACTGCCGCCAATAGCTTTGTTGCTGACCGTGAGACCATAAACTGAAAAGCCTCCTGGATCAGGCCATAACCCAAAGGTTGGTGGAGGCCCCCTTTTCAGAGCAAGTGGTGGAGGCTCCAGGGCATGTGCCCCTTGCGCCCCCCTCATAACCCAGCACTGGTTATGGTGTTCTTTGATGATGGGCAGTGTTGTTATGAAGCCAAAAATACCTTTTGAAATTATGGCCAAAAAGTTCAACCTTGGTCTCAGCAGACCATAACACTCTTCCCACATGCTTTTGGAAGATTGATGTAGGGTTTGACAAAACATAGTTGGACTTTGTAAGATAAATCTTCCATCTTGCCACCCTACCCCACAGCCCAGACATAGGAAGAATACAGGAGGTTGTTGTCAGTATATGCCAGAAATTCCAGCAGTTCCTGGACTAATATTCTTTTTGTCTTTTCATACATTTTTGAGGGACGTCCTGTTCTTGATAATGTCACTGTTGTGCCAAATTTTATCCACTTCCTGGTGGCCCTCATCACTCCGTTTTATATGTAATTTAAGGGACATTTTTTAGTACCCTTCTCCAGGCTGATACCTTTCAACAATGAGATCTCTATGATGTGTTGTCAGCTGTTTAAAGTGGACCAACACCCAGGATTTTGACTATCCTGGGTTTTGGTCCACTTCCCCAATCGGGGTGCCCCGCTATGTAAAACCCCCCAGATTTCACATTAAAACTCACCTCACCCCCTCCTATGGCGCATACGCGTCCGCTCGTCCAATCAGCACGCTCGGAGCCGCTGTGGTATGCGCGTCAAAGTAGCGTCAAACCACAGCGTCTCCAAGCACACTGGCGGCCGCATCTTGCGCTTCCCTCTAACGGGGAGCGCACCCGCGCTGGGCATTCACAAATGGCCAGCGCAGGCACGCACCCTACTAGAGAGAAGCGCCAGATGCGGCCCGCGCATGCGCCGTTGGACCGGGAGTAAGGTAAGGTTAGCGGCTGTCCTGGGGGGTTTCACACAACGGGGCATCCCGATTTTGGATGCAGGGAGGGATCGGATCGGCCTAGGAATCTTATAGATTCCCGAGCCGATCTAGAAGGGTGTTGGTCCACTTTAAGGACTGTGGCTTTTTTTGTAAAATGCAACTAATTGATTGATGGCAGCTGTGTAAATACCAGTGTTTAACATAAATCTAAATAGAATTCTGAACACAACCACATCCCCAAATATATATTTTTTGTTATTTCTATTTTCACCTCCAAAGTATTTGTTTCTTTAATGGAATTGTGCACATTATGGGTCATACAGAAGGTGCAATAAGTTCTGATATGATTCAGATATTAAAGTGGACCAACACCCCTGTGGGCATGTTTTGGCACTGCCGCAATAAGATAGGCTGGATTGATGTTGGACATCCAATCGCAGCTCTTGGGCGTCTTGGGGGGTTATGTGTCAGTCTTATTGCACTTGCACAGTGTTGGTCCGCTTTAAGAAATGAGGAAAGAAAATGCTAAAGGTACCTAACTAGACAGTCCAATAAGTCAGGGGGAGGATATATAAGTAAGATAGATTGTTAGACAGTAATAGAGGATAGTAATCTGCCTTTATTCTGTCCTGGTTCAGTTCTTCAAAATAGTTTGCAATATTCTGGCAAAATTCAGGGTCTCTAGAAAGCAACCAAATGCACCCATATTGCATGATGGGAAGATCATCTTAAAGCAGAAGAAAACCAACTGTGGCTGGCGCTGGAATCTAAAACATTCCATGGAGGCTTCCCAACTTGGTGTGTGAGGGGTTCGCACAGCAGGGCAGGGAACAAAACCCAGGACTTTATATGCAGATGTTATACAGTTATAAAGAAAAGGGAAATTCTTCCACTTTAAAATTACATTTTTCTGTTAAAGCCATGTTATATTTAGGCTGGTCTTCTGGATTAAAGGGGCCCTCTAGATTTAGATGAATTAAATGCATTATTCTTTCAATGTGAAAATATATTGTTCTGTCAAAGGGGATCTCTAGTATACATTTTGAAATTTACTATAGTTAAAGGGGGTTTCTTTTACCTTTTTAAACTTTCAAATGTATTCTTTAGCTTACAGTGACCTCTGCCATTATCTAATGTATTTCTTCTTTTTTATCATATTCTGGCCAAATTAATCTGACACAGATCTGAAGGCCAACACTATTAGAGACAAATGACTTTGATTACAGGGAGTGTCATATATAGAACAGTTATATACTGTACACACATATATATTTTCCATATACTCCTATGTGTGTTTAGTGTACATGGTTCCCTCCTGACATTGTTGAGCCACTCCGGTTTAGTTGTGTGTGTATGTTATGTACTGTAGCCAGTCCTCTTTGTGGGGTTTGTGTGTTTTGTGTGATACATTCTGGTTACAGCAGTTCTTTGCCACATAACGGTTGTTACCAAGCCTGATTTTTGCTTCTGCAATATACCGAACCTATAAAAACTAATGGACCCTTTAAATTCCCAAAGAACATGGAGGGGGCAATTCATTAAAAAGAGCCTCTCCATTTTTAGTGTGGGGTTTATTTAGTAATATGTGTACTATTTACTCACCCATCCCTGTTCTCATGTTGTCTCTTTCGGCTGGGTTTCCTCGGGGTGGCATGTCCCAAATATGGCCAGAAGGAGCACAGGTGGGTAAGTAAATGAAGCCTTTTTTCCAGAATTTTGAAACTTTTTCCCAGTGTTGAGGATTGGGCATTATCAGGGGGGTGGGGTGGGTGGAGACCAGTGTATAAGTGAACCTATAGTCCCAAAGGGACAGGCCTCTCTTCTGGTGCAGCTTGCAACTTATGAAGCAAATCAGGCTTGGGTGAAATGTGGAGGCTGATTTACTTCTAGCGCCAGGTATCGGCATGTGATGTATGTCTGTATAGCAGCGCTTAGATCAACCGCTAGTAGACACTGTAAGCGGGTATAGGGCGTTGTAACCTAGCGCTGCGGTCGCTGTAGTAACCTGGCCCGTATTGATGAATGTGATGTGTGTTGGGCACACTAACAACAGTATAACACTGCGGCGAGCTATAGGTAGCGCCAGCTTAGTGCGTCCGGCCCTTAACACCACTTAAGAAAAAACTACACACACACACAGCGTCGGAGCTCTAAAGCTGGGCGCTGTAACATAGAGCGCCAGATGCTGTGTGATGCACATCAGGGACTTTTTTGGGAAGACAGCAGATCTGGAAACACTAAGGGGAAAAGGGCAGAGGTAAGCAGGTTATATTGGCATAGTTGCTCAGTTTCCCAGGATAAATGGAGAGATGTAATGTGCTCTGACAGTGTTCTTACCCTTTACAGGTGGGTTGATTTGTGACATTAAGCAGCCAGATATAGCTTGTTGATCAGGAGCAAATGGATGTTTGTTTTCCTTTGGAAAGGTTATCTCCTTCAAGGATGAATTATATAGCCTAGCGTGACTCATTCTGACATGCCACCTTCATTTTGATTACTGGCCAAACACAGAAAATGCAGAGGCATCCCGGATATTATGTATTCAGAGGGGAAATCTAACTGTATCGTGCAGATACACAGAACACTTTTAACGGAAAGTCTGTCATAAGTGATAAATGAGGGGGGCCAGTGCTGATCTCCTTCTTATAATGATACTAGCCTGGCTATCATGCTGCTCCCCAGCCTCTATGTCATGAGAGATATATGATGGCTATCATTGCTAAATGCCTTCTAAAATGCCTATTGCCCGACTCAGCCTTATGCATTTTATGTAAGATGATCAGTTTTAGCCTGCTTTCCAGCCAGCCTTACTGCTGAAAGGAATTCATTGCAGTGGTGCAGGTGATACAGGCGTGACTAACATGGTTTGCTGACCACACATACACGCATGAATGAATTTTAGGCAGTTCCATGGGGTGGGAAGCCCTGGCAGGAGAATGATGTATGGGCTTTGAGGGTCACTGCAGAGTGTAGGTCCACTTTACCAAGCACTTGTTGGAAAAATCGCAAAAAAAAAGATGCTTAGCCACAGCGCATTTTATTTACCCGGTACAGAGATCCAGGTGTTATACAGAATGTGTGAGTGTTTGAAATGCCATTCCTGAAGCGGGGGGCACGCTTGACTTTGCTGGCTAGATATTGTTGTGTTTAAAGCGAACCAAAACCCACTGAACCTGTGAAATAAATTTAGACAAAACCCCTGCCTGTACTCCCTTAACTAGAAATAGGTATTTTCGCTTTTGGAACACTGATTTTTTTTTGCTGTCCCCTTCTGTAAGATGGCAGATCAGTCATTGCATAGGTGTGGCAATGACATCATTGCCACACACAACAGTGGCAATACATGGAGGAGGCGGGGCTTTACAGCTAAAACAGGTGCCATTATCTGGGATTAGAATGAAGCAGGAGCAGTGAAAATTGGCATTCTCATGGGGGGGTGCAATTCAGAGGATGCTAGTTAAAAATGTGGAATTTGGTGCGCTTTAACTCTCACCCCCAGTGAATCCTTATTTGCAATGCCTCTCCAGTTCAAGACCCATCCCCTTCTTCACCAGTCAGGCTCATTGGACAGGCATGCAAATACTGTGTGTGTGGCTCCATGCATGACCGGTAAACCCTATTGGCTGACGATGGTCACATGGGGCAAGGAAGAGGCAGGAAAATTCTGATTGACAGACACTATATTAGAAATGCGCTTGTTTTGATGTTAGCATTTCATCTAGATGGAGATCCTCTTGAACTATTAGGATGATCTATGAGGGGTTGGATAAGCCTATCAGCACACTTATAAGCACATTATGTAACACGCCACTGCCGGCGGCGGCTATTATGCCGCCATCTGTGTCGTTATTTACATGAAGCCTGGCACCGTTTCATCTCAGTCACGCTGCCCGGCTGGCTCACACGGCCATTTCCGCGACTCCTCTAGCTCATTATTATTTATCAGTCCCTGGACAGAAAAACCAGTGCTGATAAACTGCTTAATTAATCAAGCTGAATATTACGACAGAGACTGAATTCTCCTCACAGCGTAATAAATATATCTCCTTATGTCTGCTCCAATGACAAATTGCTCACAAAAAAACTAAAAATGTTTTAATAATGAAACCCAACTAGCTCCTCTGTACTGGATTTGTAGCCCTGCTCTAATTTATGTCCTCAGTTTCCTATTGGCCAGCCAAGTCTTCGGGTGGGTAACCGAGGAGGCGACAGTTCATGGTCACAGGGCATACGGCTTCACAGTTGATCTCACAAATTGTTTTTATTATTATTTATAACATTGTTATTATATGTATAAGGATCCAGTATGCACTTCAGGAGCAAAAGCATGTTGACACAGTAGTGGGAGGTGTAACTACAAGTCAAAGTACTCCACAAGTGATAACAGCCTGTGTAATACTGTTCTCATCCCTATCCCTCACTGATCTGCACCGCAGTACTAAATTAAAAAAGCAACTGTTTCTTCTGCATGGGATGGTTATGATGTCATAAGGTAATCCCTTGGACAGCCTTTCCCAGCCTGAGCATCCCCAATGGTTTTAAAGATACAACAGTTAGTATTTCCTGCCTGCCAGAAAATGTATGTATACAAGGGATACAAGGCATGATAGCATGAATTTAACAGAATATGGGGGGGGGGGGGGGGGGGGTCACGGTTTGGGAAATGCCTAGGAGAAAGGTAAATGATAATGGCAAAGGCTAGAAGTCCTAGGATGGTCGGTGGCCAAGTTAAAGGCTAGACTTTCTAGGGGTAGTCAGCAGTGATGTCGAAGACCTGTACTGTCAAAGGTCTGTACTCCAAATGGATTTGCTGCCATTTATACTAACCTAAGAAGAAATACTACAGAGGATGACGGAAACTTTTCTTATGGGTATTTTTGTGGATTTCATGCACATTAAATGGTTGTTTTGTGATTTTTTTTGTTTTAGCTGACTGACAACCCATACAGACCCAGGTGGTACTTGAGATATTTAGTGGTACTTAATGAAAAAAAAGGTTGGGAACCCCCTGGTCTAGAGCTCCTATGGGGGCTATCCTTTAATAGTGGTTGCTTCAGCTGCTATAATATTAGTTATAATAGGAGCATCACACCACAGCCATATTCCAAGTATGTCACACACCCCGCTTCCAAGATTAATGACATATGGGTTATGTCCAGTAGAGGGCGAACTTCTGCAGAGATGACTAGAAAAAAAGGAGCCCCTCCCGATCCATAAATACCTGGGACCTCCCACACATTCCCCAGTAATCGTCTCTGCAGTCGGCGAGCAAGTCAAAAGATGACGTCTCCTCCTTGCAGGTAAGCCGGGTTCACACATTATTATCCCTATTTCTGCCTGGACCTAGTTATGCTTAAGTCCCCTAATGCCTCCCAGCCTTGGCTGTAGGTCCAGGTGAGGGTAGGATTCACCTTAACGGGTGTACTGATAGGAGCCATGCCCCATTACAAGGGGTAAGCGGCTACCAGGTTGGTGACCCTGGTTTGGGATGCCCTGTCCATTTTCCCCTGTTCTACTACCTCCCCCCCTTACTTTACTCCCTTTATTCGCAATGGGGGGGGGGCCTGTGCCTTCTCCCTTGTGTTTAACTTTCTTTGATCCTTACCTTGTGTATGCGCGTGTGTGTTGTTTTCTGTGCGTTGGTACATACGGCGGCCCCTCTCCGGCTCCGCATTTGTTGGGGTGAGCTTCTCCCCCTCCTTTCTGTGAGACGAGGGGCCGGGCGCTCTGCGCGCTGGCGGCGGCCCACCCCACTCTCTCTGGCGCCCTCGGCGGCGCCCGGTCAATGGCTGGGAATCTGCGTTGTTGGGGGGGGAGGGGGCGGGGCCAGGCGCGGCACGCGATCCGCGCCGGCCCTTCTTCTTCTTCTTCCTCTTCTGCCTTCTGCTCAGGCTAGAGATCGACATTTTGCCATGTTGTGAGTGCGCTGCGGGGCTTTTTTCTTGTTTTGCATTATCGTTTGACTTATGCGCCTTATCCAGCGCAGTGGCGGCCATTAGTCTTATTGTACTACTTGCGCATACATTATTATTATATACAATATTATTTACAATATTATATACAATGTTATATATACATATATATTTATTTTATATGTGTTGCCACGCTCTTTGTACATTTCTGCTTGTATGAGTGCTTGTCTATGGTGTACCTTACTTATGGGCCCCCCTTTTTTTATTGTGTCCTGGGGTCCCTTGGCAAAAAAATAGGGGCATTGCAAATCCTCCCACTAACGGACTTCAGGGGCATCCCGGGTAGCTTTCTAGCGTAATTCCCTCTGGTCATTGCGACTACCATAAAAATCACCATATGGAGGCTCCCCAGGATACCGGGCTCCGGCTCCCTTCGGGGCAATCCCGGCAGTGTGTGGATTGTGGGGTATACCTTGTTCGGGCTGACCTCGGCACCAAGAGTGTTCACCAAGGTGCTGGCGGGTATAATGGCCCTTCTCAGAGCCCAGGGCATTCGCAGTGTGCCGTATCTGGACGACCTTCTCATAACGGCATCCTCTCTCAGACAGGCGGAGCTAGACACCAGGACGGAGGTTTGGCTGGGTGATCAACCATCCCAAGTCTTCTCTCTCCCCGTCAAGGGAGATTGCATTTCTGGGCATGAATCTGGATGCCATTCAGACCAGGGTGTTCCTACCTCAGTCGAAGGTGTAGATGGTTCAAGATCTGATACATCTCCGTCTGTCCAACCCTCGCCCGTCTATCCGGCTAGGGATGAGACTGGTGGGGTTGATGGTGGCTTCCTTCGAGGCAGTCCTTTTTGCTCAGTTCCACATGAGGTCGCTCCAGTTCCATCTACTGTTGGCCTCGGCAGTCTCTTCAGTGGTGGCTGGAACCTAGGAATCTTCTGAGGGGCAGGTCTTTTCTGACTCCTTGTTGGGAGACGGTCACCACGGATGCCAGTCTGTCGGGCTGGGGGGGTTTCTGGAAGGAGCATCAGTTCCAGGGGTTGTGGGGTCCTCGGGAGGCCCACACCCCCATCAATGTCTTGGAGCTGAGAGCTATTCGGTTGGTACTGTCACGCTTGACGCATCACCTCCAGGGTCTACCGGTTCAGGTTCGATCAGACAATCGGACTGCGGTCGCTTACATCAATCACAGAGGAGGGACTCGCAGCAGAAGTGCCCTCAGGGAAGTTTCTCTGATTCTTGCAATGTCCCGTGCATCTCAGCAGTGCACATTTGTCACAAGTGGGGGATTCCGGAGGTGGATCTCTTTGCCTCACGTCACAATCACAAGTTTCCTGCATTTGTGTCTCTGTCTCAGGATCCTCTGGCCCTGGCAGTGGACGCCTTGTCTCTTGCCTTGAGGGATCTGGGTTTCCTGTACCTGTTTCCCCCCCTTCTCCATGGTGGGCAAGGTGGTGCGCAAGCTGGCTCAAGAGGGTGCACCAGCAATTCTGGTGAGCCCAAGGTGGCCAAGACAGGCTTGGTACGCAGACGTCGTACGGCTGGCGGTAGATCAGTACAGGTTGCCCCTGTTTCCGGATCTGATCACTCAAGGTCAACTTTGTTACCCCAATTTACAAACGCTGGCTTTGACGGCGTGGCTGCTGAAAACTCCATCTTAAAAGAAGACACCAGGATAAGGTGGTCTTTTGCTTTAAGCCAGATTTCCTTTCTAAGGTGGTTTCTGCCTTCCATCTCAATCAAGGTGTGGTTCTTCCTTCCTTGTGTCCTAAGCCTAGCAATGACAAGGAGAGGGTCCTGCACTCTTTGGATGTAGTTCGTTGTGTGAAGTACTATTTGGTGGCTACTTCTCCCTTTCGTCAGACGTACACCTTGTTCGTGGTGCCCTCCAGGCCCAGAAAGGGTTTGGCGCCCGCCAAGTCTACCATTAGTAAATGGATACGTCAGGCCTTTGTTGGGGCCTATTCTGCCAAGGGGAGGGTTCCCCCTTTTCAGATCACTGCTCATTCTACTCGTGCTGTTGGGGCTTCCTGGGCTTTCCAGCACCAGGCCTCTGTTGAACAAGTTTGTAAGGCTGCTACTTGGTCTTCTGTTCAAACTTTTTCCTAGTTTTATAAGGTTGATGTGCGGGCCTCAGCGGATGCTGTTTTTGGCCGCAAGGTTCTGCAAGCTGCAGTGGTTTAAATTGGTGCATTATTGCCTTTTTTGGGATCCCCACCCTTGTTGGACACTGCTATTGGATGTCCCATTTGTCATTAATCTTGGAAGTGGGGTGTGTGACATACTTGGAATAATACCATTTTGTGATTACTCACCTTTAAAATAGGTATTATAAGTATGTCACACACCCCACTTCATCCCGCCCTGATGTTTATTCTGGATCCTCTATATGGTGAACCTTGTTTGGTTATTTAGTCTTTTATTGGCTCTTCCTGGTCCCTTTACTGCTTTCCTATACTGGGGAATGTGTGGGAGGTCCCAGGTATTTATGGACTGGGAGGGGCTCCTTTTTTTCTAGTCATCTCTGCAGAAGTTTGCCCTCTACTGGACATAACCCATATGTCATTAATCTTGGAAGCGGGGTGTGTGACATACTTATAATGTCAGGACTGTACCAAACACCCGTCTGTCTTGAACTGGTATCCCCCAATCTCCACCGCCACTTCCGCCTATAGACAAGCCCCCGCTTGTAGGAGACGCGGGTAATGCCTCTCCCAGTCGGTTGCCCCCAGGACTTATAAGGCGCAAAGGATACCAGCTTAAGGTGCAGATAGATGTTTGGCAGGGAATCCCGAACGAGGATGCCGGAAGGCAGAGTCCGAATTACAGGCCGAGGTCAAACCAGGAGGTCACGGGGCGTGGTATCCAGAGGAGGTAACGAAGGGATGGTCGAGGCTAGCCGAGGTCAAATCCAGGAGGTCACAGAGCGCGGTACAGAAGGGTCAGGCAAGGGCGTAGTCGGGCAAAGCAGGAGGTCAGGGCAGGCAGCAAGCAAGAGTAGTCAAAGTCCAAAAATCCAAAAGTACACAAAGTCACAGCAACGCACATCCAGAACCCAGAAGCTATAACGGGCAAGGGGATACTGGAGCAGTGCAGCTTTATAGGGAGAACTGGCCAGTGGGGAACAGGGGAAACGGAGGGAACAATTGTGTTTGGTGCATACACTAAAACGGGAGTGGTCCCAGGAGCTAGACGGCCCAGGCCAGACAGGCCGACCAGTCCCTGGGCTCACTCTAGGATCAGGTCACGGATTGGGTGCTTTAAACTCGCCCCCGGCGGGCGAGCTGGGGAAAGCGCCGCCGGGAGGCATAAAGAAGTTGTGGATCGGGCGCGCCCCCGCCGGGAGGGGGAAGCGCCGCATCGCGAGGGAGCTCGGCGGGACCGCGCAGCCGCGCAGAGCGGGCTGCGGCGCGGCCACCGACACCATCCCGCGCCGCCGACCCCCGACCCCAACAACAGCGCTGAGGAGCCAGCACACCCGGGGAGCGTCGGGCAGCAGCCAACCGGGGACCACCCGACAGCGCGTCGCGGGACCAGGGACGGCGACGAGGTAAGTGCCTAACATTACCCCCCCCCTGAGGAGGGGCCACTGGACCCTCCAAGCTGGGTTTCAAAGGATTCTCTCTGTGAAATCTCTTTACCAAATTCTGCGCATGAACCTCTCTGGCCGGAACCCAAGATCTTTCTTCCGGACCGTATCCCTTCCAGTCAATTAGATATTGAAGAGAGTTTCGAAAAAAGCGAGAATCAAGAACCCGGGCAACCTCAAACTCCTGATGCCCATCAACTAACACAGGACTAGGAGGACTATTAGATTCATGGTTTTTTGCAGGCTTAAGAAGTGAAACATGAAAGGATTTACAGATTTTCATGGAAGAAGGGAGGGCCAACTGATACGTAACCTGATTAATTTTTCGTGTTATGGGGAAGGGGCCGATAAATTTAGGGCCTAACTTAGCGGAGGGCTGGCGTAAGGCCAGATTCTTGGTTGAAAGCCAAACCCAGTCCCCCACCTCATAACCAGAATTAGAAGAACGTTTACGATCTGAAAATTTTTTTTGTTGAAGAACAGCCTTAGTCAGATGTTGCTGGATTTTATTCCATAACCCCGGCCATTTGGACACCCAGTCATCCAAGGAGGGGACACTAGAGGGTTGGTCCGAAAGGGCTGAGAATTTCAGATCTTTGCCATAAACACAATGGAAGGGAGAAACCCCTGTGGAAGAATGTGAAGCGTTGTTTAATGCGAATTCAGCAAACGGTAGGAAGAAAGCCCAATCCGTCTGAGTATCAGCCGTGAAACAACGCAAATACTGTTCTAAAGATTGGTCTGTTCTTTCGGTTTGCCCATTCGACTGCGGGTGGAATGCCGAGGAAAGAGAGACGGTGAAGCCCAGCTTAGTACAGAAAGCCCTCCAAAACCGGGAGACAAATTGGACCCCCCTATCCGAAACAATGTCTACCGGGATACCGTGGATTCTAAAAATGTGAGTGATAAAGAGTTGAGCTAAGATTTGAGCTGTGGGAAGCTTTTTTAAAGGGATGAAATGCGCCATTTTGCTAAAGCGGTCCACTACTACCCAAATGACGGTATATCCCTGGGAAGGGGGAAGATCCGTAACGAAATCCATGGCCAAATGGGTCCATGGAGAGGCAGGAATGGGCAAAGGTAGTAGAGGACCTTCAGGGGAGTGTCTTAAAGCCTTACTTCGAGCACAGACCTTACAGGCTAGGACAAATTTCTGTGCATCGCTCCTAATGGATGGCCACCAGACTTGGCGGGACAATAGAGCAATAGTTTTCTTAACTCCCGGATGACCCGCTGTTTTAGTTTCGTGAAAATGAGACAAAAAGGCAGTGCGGAAAGGAGAGGGCACAAACTGGACCGACTCAGGTTTTTAAGGTGGCGCTTCGGCCTGAAATTGAGCTAGGTCAGGAAGTTGGGGTTGGATGGCGGCTACCACCAGGGAGCGGGGTAAAATGGGAGAAACCAACCTTTCAGGTGAGTCGGAAGGAGAGAAACTCCGAGACAGGGCATCAGCTTTAGTGTTTTTGGATCCAGGCTTATAGGTTATAGAAAAGTTAAACCGAGAAAAGAATAAGGACCAGCGAGCCTGTCTAGGAGTTAATCTCTTGGCAGATTGGATGTATTCCAGATTTTTATGATCCGTAAAGACCGTGACTGGATACTGAGCGCCCTCCAGCCAGTGCCTCCACTCCTGAAAGGCTAACTTGATAGCCAATAATTCTCTATTGCCGATATCGTAATTTCTTTCGGCCGCTGAGAATTTTTTGGAAAAGAAGGCACATGGATGGAGGCGTTCAGGTGAGCCGTAATACTGTGACAAGACTGCCCCAACTGCGACTTCGGAAGCATCCACCTCCACAAGGAAGGGCCGTTGCTCATCAGGGTGGACTAGGACGGGTGCGGCACTAAACACCCTTTTAAGATTCTCGAAGGCCTGGACAGCATGAACAGGCCATACTGAAGGGTACCCGCTTTTCTTGGTCAGATTGGTAAGAGGTGTAACAAGGGCAGAAAAATTTTTAATGAACCTCCTATAGAAATTAGCAAAGCCCAGAAACCTTTGCAGACCCTTTAGATCCCTGGGCTGTTCCCATTCTAAGACGGCCTTCACCTTAGAAGAATCCATGGATAGACCGGACTTAGAGATAATATAACCAAGAAACGGAACCTCTGACACTTCAAATTGACATTTCTTTAACTTAGCATATAAACAGTTTTCCCTAAGTTTTTGCAGGACCAAACACACGTGTTTGCGATGTTCCTCAATGGACGAAGAAAAAATTAAGATGTCGTCTAAGTAAACGACCACAAAACGGCCAAGATAGTCCCTAAAAATTTCATTAACAAAACTTTGAAAGACCACGGGGGCGTTGCACAGGCCGAAAGGCATTACTAGATACTCATAATGCCCTTCAAGGGTATTGAAGGCCGTCTTCCACTCGTCCCCCTGCCTAATTCTAATGAGGTTATAGGCCCCCCGGAGATCGAGTTTAGAGAAGACTTGTGCCCCAACCACCTGTGTAAACAGACCCTCAATAAGTGGTAAGGGGTACTTATTCTTTATCGTGATGTTATTTAAGCCCCGATAATCAATACATGGGCGAAGTCCCCCATCTTTCTTCTCCACGAAAAAAAACCCTGCCCCTGCTGGGGAAGATGAAGGCCGAATAAACCCCTTCTTTAAGTTCTCGGCAATATATTCCCGCATGGCAAGGGTTTCCGTTCGGGTCAAATTAAATATTCTCCCTCTGGGAGGCATGGTACCTGGGAGAAGTTCAATAGGGCAATCCCATGGTCTATGGGGAGGAAGTTTGTCTGCCGCCCTTTCCGAAAAGACGTCAGCAAACTCTAAATAAGGAGTGGGGACCCCAACCGGTGCTAGGTGCGCGACCCTAAGTGGAAATTCTAAGCAGCTCTGAAAACACTGGCGACCCCACTTAGTGATTTGCCCTGAGACCCAATCAATTTGGGGATTGTGCTCCTGTAGCCATGGCAATCCTAAAATTAAAGGGGTGCTAGGCATACTTAATACCAAAAAACTGATAACCTCAGAATGATTGGCTCCCACTTTGATTTGCATAGGAGGGGTTTGGAACTGAACTAAACCCCCGGCCACAGGAGTGCCATCAATGGCTGAAACCCGGATGGGAGTCGGCAAGGGCTGGACCACAATTCCTAAAGTCAGTGCTAGTTCGGAGTCTAGGAAGTTCCCAGCAGCTCCTGAATCTAGAAGAGCCTTTAGATTCAAACACTTAAGGTTAATCTTAATCTGAACTGGAATCAGAACTGGAGACGATACTTGAGGAGATACCTTACAGCCTAGGAGGGCCCCCTCGAAACCCCCTAGGCTCTGGAGTTTCCCGCCGGCTTCTTTGGGCAAAGTCTGACCATGTGGCCGGTTCCCCCACAATACAGACAAAGCCCCTCGGATAGACGTCGCCGCCTCTCGCCTTCAGTGAGCCTTGTGGCACCAAGTTGCATGGGCTCATCCGAAGGTTGTACGACTGGGACCTCAGACCTTGAGGCAGACTCGGCATGCGACCCTTTTTCTAGGCGCCTCTCCCGAAGCCGACGATCAATGCGGATGGCAAGGTGCATTAATTTGTCTAGGGTCTGAGGTTCCGGGTGGTTCACCAAGGTGTCCTTGATGGCATCGGCCAATCCTAGCCGGAATTGGCCGCAAAGAGCAGGATTGTTCCAACGGGAATCTACCGCCCAGCGCCGGAATTCTGAGCAATAGTCTTCGGCTGGACGGCGTCCCTGGCGAAGAGTACGTAACTTGGCATCAGCTGTGGCCCCCTTGTCGGGATCATCATAGAGAACCTCCATCGCAGAGAAAAAGCTGTCCACAGAGAGGCGAGTAGGGTCCTGAGCTGATAAGCTGAAGGCCCAGGACTGAGGATCTCCTTGGAGTAGGGAAACAATCAAGCCGACCCTCTGCTCTTGTGACCCTGAGGAGACAGGACGGAGCTGAAAGTATAATTTACAAGAGTCCCGGAAGTTGGCAAATTTTGCCCTGTCGCCGTGGAATTTTTCGGGAAGTGGGATTTTAGGTTCCACAAACATTGCGGCCGGAGTCCCCTGAGGACTGGGGACGTTAGGAGCAGGACGGTTCTCCTGAGCCCCAACCCGGTGAGCCAGGTGCTCCACTGCCGCTGTCAAGGCTTGCACCTGCTCCAGGATTTGGTCCATTCTTCTGGCCCGTTATAATGTCAGGACTGTACCAAACACCCGTCTGTCTTGAACTGGTATCCCCCAATCTCCACCGCCACTTCCGCCTATAGACAAGCCCCCGCTTGTAGGAGACGCGGGTAATGCCTCTCCCAGTCGGTTGCCCCCAGGACTTATAAGGCGCAAAGGATACCAGCTTAAGGTGCAGATAGATGTTTGGCAGGGAATCCCGAACGAGGATGCCGGAAGGCAGAGTCCGAATTACAGGCCGAGGTCAAACCAGGAGGTCACGGGGCGTGGTATCCAGAGGAGGTAACGAAGGGATGGTCGAGGCTAGCCGAGGTCAAATCCAGGAGGTCACAGAGCGCGGTACAGAAGGGTCAGGCAAGGGCGTAGTCGGGCAAAGCAGGAGGTCAGGGCAGGCAGCAAGCAAGAGTAGTCAAAGTCCAAAAATCCAAAAGTACACAAAGTCACAGCAACGCACATCCAGAACCCAGAAGCTATAACGGGCAAGGGGATACTGGAGCAGTGCAGCTTTATAGGGAGAACTGGCCAGTGGGGAACAGGGGAAACGGAGGGAACAATTGTGTTTGGTGCATACACTAAAACGGGAGTGGTCCCAGGAGCTAGACGGCCCAGGCCAGACAGGCCGACCAGTCCCTGGGCTCACTCTAGGATCAGGTCACGGATTGGGTGCTTTAAACTCGCCCCCGGCGGGCGCGCTGGGGAAAGCGCCGCCGGGAGGCATAAAGAAGACGTGCTCGCGCGCGCGCGCGCGAGCACGTTGTGGATCGGGCGCGCCCCCGCCGGGAGGGGGAAGCGCCGCATCGCGAGGGAGCTCGGCGGGACCGCGCAGCCGCGCAGAGCGGGCTGCGGCGCGGCCACCGACACCATCCCGCGCCGCCGACCCCCGACCCCCACAACAGCGCTGAGGAGCCAGCACACCCGGGGAGCGTCGGGCAGCAGCCAACCGGGGACCACCCGACAGCGCGTCGCGGGACCAGGGACGGCGACGAGGTAAGTGCCTAACATATAATACCCATTTTAAAGGTGAGTAATCACAAAATGGTATTTTTCCACCCCTCAACTAAATGTGTGGCATGTTGTATACAACATCAACAATAATACAAAAGAAACAACTCTCCTTCTTTAAACATACAATTTAACACATTTTGTCTTATACATTAGAAGTATGTACAAGATGATGACCAAATAGGGTGTGTGTTTCATGTCAACATGGCAAATACCTGGCAGATGAAATGTAATAATAATAAATGTAAGGTTTGCACCTAGGGTGTGCCAGTAGCATTGTCGTCTAATTGAATCTCATTAAATGGGACGTTTGGGGATAATAGATCTAAAGAAGAACCTGGGTGTGCTGATCAACAATAAGCTAAGCACCCAATGCTAGCAGCAGCTGCATAAGCTACCAAAGGTAAAGAGGTGACTAAAATCGGGGATTAGAACCCGGAATGCAAGTACAATAATGTTGTTGTACAGATCACTGGTAAAGCCTCAACTTAAATATGGGAGACTGTTTTGGGCCCCCCACTGTAATGTGTGTGTGTGCGTGTGTGTGTATACTGTATATACAGAGAACTATTAGAGTACTTTTTACTGTCAGGGAACTAAAGCTATGGAAAGCCCACCAAGTTAGGTAGTTGGGGGGGAGGGTAATTAAAGTGGACCAACACCCACGGGTGATCGGCCCGGGAATCTATAAGATTCCCGGGCCGATCACCCCCCACCCCGCGGGACATCCGAGATCGGGATGTCCCGCGGGGTGAACCCCCCCCCAAACACCCCAAACTCCTTACCTTATCTTCGGCGGCGGCCGGCCGCCGCCGCCTCCGTCGCGCTCCTGTAGGCGTGCGCGTGCCCGCGCCGGCCGTCTGCGAATGGCCGGCGGGGGCGCGCGCGCGCCGAAAGTGACGCGAGGGAGGCGGCGGCGGCGGCTGCCGCTTAGACGTTCCTGATCCTCGCTTGTACGTCGGCGCTGGGAGCGGGGAGAGGTGAGTTTTTCGGGGGGTTAGGGGGGGTTTCACACAGCGGGGCACCCCGATCGGGGGTGCCCCACCGAAGTGGACCAAGACCCAGGATAGTCAAGATTTTAGAAAGACTCTAATATTTAATATTCTGAGAATCTATTAGCCAATGAGCTAACAGGAATGTCTACAGCTGCGAAAAAAGCCGCTGTCGAGCCCACGCTTCGCCATCAGCTTGACTGTTGGGAGACCTAAATTTAAAAAAACCTGCAGTACCATTACACCTACCATTACCTAAATTACAGTGCTGTCTGCTTTAACTCTCTAAAAAGGCCCAAAACTAGACCAAAATACTCTTTCCCAATATTGCAGGCATTTTCTTTAGACAGACAGGCACCCAGAGGGTCAAGTCACAGCAGCTCTAAGGGCAGCTGGAAAGTTTTGGTCCTTTTAACCATAAAGCCAATAGGCTCCTGTAGAAAAAGCTTAGTATGAAGCAAAAGAAAGTAAAAATGTCAGACATCATATTATGCTGAGATAAGACACACAGAAGCTGCTGCAGCCTAGCCGAGCGAGGCAGCAAGAGAAAAAAGTCTTCAGGAACACAGAGCTTTAAATAACCCCATGTAGGCAGCGCCAAGCTGTCACCTATATAATTGGCTAACAGATGAATCAGCGAAGAATAATTCAGAGACTGCAGCCAAGTGTTACAGTGTTGGGGGTCGCGGCGTCTGCAAGCAGGAGGCATTCTGTCAGAAATAAACTTTAAACCTCCACTTATATATATGTGAGGGGCTCTATAATTGATCACCAGGTGTGTGTGTGATTTGTTACTTCCAATGTAAAGCTGAAAGAAGGTTTGGGGCCTTATTTAACAAGGGATAGCGCCAGGTAGCGAATGGTGAGCGAACGGTAATGACGCTCACCGCCACGAGAACGCCGGCTCCCCTCCGCAATCACACATTTATCAAGCCGATCCTGCTTAGCGACTGACAGAGCGCCAGATAGCGAATCATTCATCATTATTCCAGCCTCACCCCACAGTGCCAGCGAGCGACCTTGAACAGCGAAAGGTATGACCTCTCGCTACCTGGCGCACTCCAATGCATTTCAATGGAGCAATCTTTAAATATTCATAATTAATTGCTATTAATGTTTTTTTTTTTTTTTTTTTTTTTTTTTTTTTAAATGTCAAAAATTCTGTGCCCACTTCTGCAATGTTAGATTTTTTTTTAAGGTAAAAAAAAAAAAAAATTGTGCAGAATTGATATTACAGGTCTGATATTAATGTATTCATATTACAAAATGTTTGTAAAAACATGTTTTTTTTGTTTCCAAAAATATGGTTGTTTGGGGGTTAAAAAACTACTTTTAACCCATCGTCACCAGCGCTCTGGGGTTTAAACAAGCATTTCACAGCGCAAGAATTTTTTGAGCGTGATTTGTTAATGAATATGCTGGGAGCCGTTCGCTATGGCCGTTCGCTGTCATGCGCTCCCATACAGCGCGGAACCTGTCAAACAGCGACTCCTAACCCCGTATTCAACATTACCGCACACCGACTGAGTCGCTGTCAACAGCCGAACAACGGCCAAGCACAGCGAATACTAGCGGGCGCTGTGAAAATGCCGCTACTGTCGCTCATCTGTTGCTACCTGGCGCTATTAATGAATCGGCCTCTTAGTGTCCTAGCACAGTGGTCACATTTTGTGTGGTACCCATATCCCATGCAGCTACATGATACATCCCTGGGTCCCTCAGAAAATTTCCCAGCTTAAATTTCTGCAATGGATGACACAATAGCTTATGTAGTACCTTATTTTTTGACTCACGTTTTTTTGTGAGTAAAGGTTTTTTCTCATGATTTTTTTCCACGGTGCAATTCAGCACCCTATATAGCTGTAAAATGTTTTAAACATGTGCACAGCTAAATATGATGCTGAATTGAGGGAAAAATGTGAGAAAAATAGTGGTGCTGAATTAAGCCTATTCTGTCTTGCATTACGAATACTGGATTTGTGAGCCGTAGATAGATTGGCTTGTGGTTTAAATTTGACACCTACATTTTATTGTACTTAAAGTCATTATACAGGCAAAAAAATAAAAACCCTATTAGTCCAGCACGTTGACACTTACTGGATCACCTGATCCGCATCGCCCGGGTTAACAGAAACATAAGATTTATTTAAACGCCCTGTGTAGACAAAAAATAAATACACACATACATCCTGCCCAGAGACATACTGGTTTGTTAGACCTGGTCGCGTGGCATCCTGGGGCACATCTGCCGCACCGTGCAGGGGGAGGAGTCACGGTCCACAAGTTTGCTTGTAAATGCTGGACGAGTTCCTGAAAAATCTCTTAAACCGGACCTTCACCATGATTTATTGAAAAGCCCAAACCCTTAAAAAACAATTCCCCACCATATAAAGTTAAAAAGTTTTTAGTCACTTATTATTCTTTCCCCCACTGGGCTGCAACTCTGTTCAGGACTTTAGGATACAGGCGCCGCCATCTTGACTCAGAAGCATCACACTTACTGAGGAGAGGAGAGTGGGATAAAGTACAGGGGGGCGGGTTATAGCTGTGCTTTGCTCAGACAGAGCAGAGCTGGGGTCAGGAAAGGGTCAGCAATCCCAGAATGCAGAGCGACAGAGTCAGAAGGCACTTCCTGTTTGCAGGCTGCCTGATGTTCCATGAGCCGCCATCTTGAATGTTTAAAGGCTCATAACATGCAGTAGATGCAGGTAGGATAATTTTTTATGTGAGCAATCTGTATGTACATAGACTCTTATTCAGAGTGAAGGAGTGCACACTGTGGGACCCATTCACTGAATCAGAGAGGTTTTAGAAGCCAGGACACCAATCCAGCTGCTGTGGGGGATAGCATGTGATTATGTGTGTCTTTTAATTTAGTGTTGTATGCTGTAGTTCCTTTGAAAAATGGCATGGGGTGGTCAATCCACTGTTGTGCGGAAGAGAGTGTGGTGATGGTGGCACCAGGACATGGTCATCCAGAAAGTGTCAGCGCACCATGGTCTGCAGGGGATAAGGGGTGAGTATAAGGTTTTTATTTTTTGCCTATTAAATGAGTTTAGCATTTCCAGGGGTTCTTTGAACTGGGGCAGCACTTTGGAGCCATGTTGTAAAGCTGGGATGCCTTTTAGCTTTAAAGTCAAACTTTAAAATCATTTTTCTGACAGCTTACCTGATGCAGTCTCAGTCCCATGCTGTCTCTTTGTTTTGGTCACTGAAAGGAAGAGGCATTTCTTCTTCCTCTGCCTCCAGCACCCCTCCCCCACTTTATCCTGACCACAAAGTGAATCCTAAGGCTTGTGTTATTGATCAGTTAAAATGTGTCCCTCCACACTGTCAGTCAATCTCAGCTCACTCCGATGCAATGCACACAGTGTGCTTGCAATCAATGAGCCCTGCCACTCCCATCACAAAGGACAGCACAAGATGATGTAAAACTTTATTTTATAATTATATTGGCAATATATATTTGTTAAACAGGGAAAATAGAAATATTGTCATGCCCTACACAATGAGAATACAGTACTTTGAATGTGACAAGGGGGTCAATTCAGAGCCAGGTGAGAAAACTGCCATTCACTTTCATTGACTAACTTGGGGCTGATTCAGCACTAGGTAAAAATTTACACTGTTTGTTGGATCAGCCCCAAGGTAGACAATGAAAGTGAATGGCAATTTTCTCTCCTAAAAAAGGAGTGAGTTTTCTCACCTGACTTTGAATTCACCCCAATGACTTTAACATAACAAATAAGAAGAATTAATGTTACAGTATTATGCTATGCTTCACTACACAATCCAATATACCCAATAATGGCATCCTTTTACCATATAGAAGCTCCCCTAGCACTCTGCATCCACCTTTACACACCAGAGGCTTCTTCATACTTGGAGGCCCATTGTGTCTGCATCAAAGGGCTCCTATACAATTTTGCTGGTCATCACGGTTCTGGTGCCATTTAGTTCCCATGGGGTTGACTGTGACCATGAAGGTCTTTTAGGTTGCTGGCAGCTATTCAAGTTCATAAATAATTTTTAAAAATAGCTCAAATAGAGACTGTAAAAAAGAGACACCTACATTACCTTGTTACACAGCAGTGTGCCTCTTCCATATCTCGGTGAGTCTGTAACAGCTGTTCGGTCTCAATTCTTTACTGTAATTAACACTTTTGCAATTCACGGAGGTCAGGGCCTTGTCATTTGCTGGGGCGATTCTCATTAATTAAGCTGGTTTTCTGCTAGAAATTGTTTTGTTGTCTTAATTCAGTCGTCCTCATTTGCAAACAACCTTTTTTTTTACGAAAGAAACTACCTACAGACAGGGGAGGGCTGGTCATTGGAAGTACAGGAAGAATTCCTGTCGGGCCACACTGCTTTGGGACCAGCTGGGATGGTACCTCACCCAGACCCTGTGCCATCATGGCTGTGTCTTCCTGACTCATAGAGAATATCCAGCACTCCAAATGTCCATATAAAACTTCACCTTTACGTTCCAGTAAAAGCCCATATTTCGTCAGGATACATTAAAAATCCAACTTGTGGAGCGGATCTCTTTGATTGTTTATGGAATGTCTGCCCTTACAATACTAGGTTAATTACCAATTTTTTAGGAATGGTCATTTCCACCCCCTGCCCATGATCTAACCATGAAGTGGTATAGCCTCAATCAATGTACTCATTAGCCAGCTTGGAAATACTGTGGGGCTCAGCAACTCATGGCTGGCCAGGGCCAGTACATTTCTGGGTGAATTTTGGTGCCAGTCCACCTCTGCCTACAGGGCTCGCTACTCACATACTGGCTCTTCCAAAGGAACCTGGGGATTTAGCATTGCTGTAAAACACATTTAATGAATATATATATGTAGCGATAAGTAAAAGCAACTGGACTTATATTTTACTGTATTTATTTTGGAGATGTTCAACTAGTTATATTACTGGTATTCTCAAATTGCCCCCCACTAGCCAAGGCTGCTCGTTCACTTTTCTGCCAGTTGGGTGGACGGATGCCAAAATATCAACACATAGCTATTGCTTACCTTTGAATGAGTGCTTGGCCAAAAGATAGGTGAGAACAGCAAAGGGTGGGGCAATGGCAGCAGGTGGCCCATTGTAGTTGCCTCAATTTCACCCCCCAAAACAGTTCCTTCAATCCTGTTCAGTCATTTTGAATTAAGAAAGCCAGTAAGATGAAAACATATTAAAAATTCAACACATCTAGTTGCTTTGACTTCACTAAAGAGATACTTTAACCTGGATGAATGTGAACAGGCATATTCATGTAAAGCACACCTAAACTAAAGAAGAAGGAACCCTGTTAGTGGGATATTACAATACAATTGTCACATCAGGACCATGATATACAAAGATATAAAGGCAAAAACAAGAGGATAATAATAATAAATATACATATACACAATAATTGGATGAATATGAATAAATGACCCAAGTATGTGAGCATGTGGTTAAAAACATGGTGTGAAGATCTCTGTGTGACCTAACAACATTACAAGCTATTAAACCACCTCACTGTCTACCCCGCCAGCCATGTGTTCTGTGGCGCACAACTCCACTTCATCAGACTTGAAGATTATGCAGCCAAGACCTATGGGCATACCTTAAGAATATATGTAGCTGAAGATAATCTTAGCCTATACTTACCTTACCCCTGGGCTAGCTTATTCAGTGATCAGCTGATGGCAGAAGAGGTGGGACACCTCTTTCTGTGTCCACATACGTTGGGCAATGACTTCTATGATGGCTCTTTTTTTTTCACCTATAGGCACCTACAGTTGGAACAGTTTCTTCATAAATATTTTAGTCGTTCAGACATCACTCTTTACCTCCACACAAGTCTACTTGAGCAACTTTAGCCTAAAAATAATGATGCCGCAGTGCAAGAGGCATATTGTGAACATGTCACAGCTAGATGTGGGCTCTATCGTGCTCCTTCCTCCCTCGCTACCAAAATATTTATCTAGCGTGTGGGATTAGGTGTTTCATTAGCACAGGCAAGAAGGAGGAAAAAACATGACCGTTCAAAAATAGCCGATTAGGCAAAAATGCTGCATGGCAATGGGAATAACTCTTCCCCATAGCTGAGACCGAATAATTCACCTTCAGCCAGATACTTGTTTTAATAGATTATTCTTGAAAAATAACTATAATGTAAATGCGCTCTACATTTAGAGCTAGTCGGAGGGGGGGGGGAAGAATTCTTTACATTCATTAAGAATTTTGGGGTGGGTGTGATTTCGTAATTTGAAATCATCTTAGGAAAACGATCCAGCCATGTATTTTCATCACAGACACTTTACATTTTCCTACTGCAGCCAAACTGTTAGTTTGTGATACATATGTAGCATCTCAATGTAACATGTTACCTTGCAAAAGGAGAGTAATGGATCTTTCATCTGAGGGGCAGAGAAGTGTCTTTGATAAAAATACATAGAGCCCGTTGCCAGACCAGCCGGCAAATGATAGTTGTCCAATAAACTTCTAGTAGAGGCAAAGAATTAAAAAAAAACAAATCTACTCACCTTCTGTCCACTTAGCAGATTGCATGGCTTCCAATGTCCAGAGATGTAGGGGTTTCTAAAAACCCATGGCATCATGGCGCACCCCTGCTGCCTCGTACAGAGGGAGCATGCCGAAACAGTGGCATACCCCTCTGTCTCAGTAAATGTAGCCACTGTGATGAGGCAGGAGGTGAATTCACTTCCACGAGTTTGCTTGTACATGCTGGGGATGAGCTCCTAAGAAATCTCTGGAGGTTTTAATAACCAGGAAATGCCGAAACAGTGGCATACCCCTCTGTCTCAGTAAATGTAGCCACTGTGATGAGGCAGGTGGTGAATTCACTTCCACGAGTTTGCTTGTAGATGCTGGGGATGAGCTCCTAAGAAATCTCTGGAGGTTTTAATAACCAGGAAATGCCGAAACAGTGGCATACCCCTCTGTCTCAGTAAATATAGCCACTGTGATGAGGCAGGAGGTGAATTCACTTCCACGAGTTTGCTTGTACATGCTGGGGATGAGCTCCTAAGGACTCTCTGGAGGTTTTAATAACCAGGAAATGCCGAAACAGTGGCATACCCCTCTGTCTCAGTAAATGTAGCCACTGTGATGAGGCAGGTGGTGAATTCACGTCCACGAATTTGCTTGTAGATGCTAGGGATGAGCTCCTAAGGACTCTCTGGAGGTTTTAGTAACCAGGAATCCAAGCCATCTGCTGTGGGGGGCAGTATGTAACTATGTGTGTTTTTTTAGTTTCGCCTAAGAACATTGGCAAATATTTAAAACAGACCAAAGTTTTGCTGCCCCCCCCCCCCCCTCGGATTTCGTCTGTTTAACAGGGGCATCTCGATTTGGGATGCTCCCGTGTGTGAAACCACAGGTCTTGTGGGGTCCCTTGCCACTCCACGGTGCATGTGCAGGTTCCCAGCCTGTCAATTTATGCTGAATGAATGGATTTCTGGGGGCACATCCCTCCAGCTGTGTGTGGGATAGGGGACCGAAAATTGTCCAGCCTTGGAGTTTAAAAAACCTGTAAGGGTTTATGGTCCAATTTAAAGGGGACACTAAAGTCACCCCCTGCCAAAGTGGGGGATGCCGAGCCTTTGTAGCTGCTGGCTGGAGCAGTGGGAGTACATACTGTGTGGATCAGGTGACTATGCGTTGTAAAATAGAAGCTTTATATATGTTAAGCATCCCCAGTGCTACCCAGGAAATTGTATCTCTGGTACTGGTCTCACACTTAAAGAGGAACGTCGGGGGCCCAAATTGGGATGCCCCTTTCTGAATGGGCGGCGCGGCCACGCCAAGGCTAGAAGGTGGGCGGGGTACACGACTGGCAGCGCACTCGGCTCCCTTTTGCGCCACTTGGCTT
Organism: Gastrophryne carolinensis; assembly: GCA_027917425.1. Taxonomy (NCBI): domain Eukaryota; kingdom Metazoa; phylum Chordata; class Amphibia; order Anura; family Microhylidae; genus Gastrophryne; species Gastrophryne carolinensis. The sequence goes on from CM051235.1 coordinate 412,500,832, forward strand.
AGCTGTCTAGGCGGCTTAGTCATCAGGAAGAGTCTGCACTGTGAGAGCAAAATGAAGGTGAGCGTATGAGGTGACATGGGTGGATATACACAGTAGAGCATCCCAATTCAGGATCCCCCCCTAAAAGGAACAACACATGTGAAATTGCTCTTTAATAGAACTAATCATCACCAAGGGTGCAGGAGAAGCCAGATTTGCAGTTAGCAAGTTTTCTGACATGGTGATTCCTGTAAGATTAGAGAGTAGTATGCTGGACCAACAGGTAAGCATGAGGTATCATGCCTAATAAAATATAGAACCTTTCCCCACAAGAGGCTGTCAACACAATCTTTTATCAATAAATGTCAAAAAGCCTAATTGGCATCTAATTTGCTGACGTGCTGCCATTGCATAAAAACGTCTGAAACTTTTTGTTTTCATTTAAAAACCCACAGACTCCATCGCAGCAGAGCAACATTCTGGATAACGGGCAAGAAGATCTGTCGCTCAGCCAATGGAACCCGTACCCTCTGGGCCGGCGAGACATCCCACCTGAAACTGTCACTAAGAAGGTATATAATGGGCAATGGCCCCACCTAGACATTACATAGCGCACCACTGATATCTTATCCTATTTAAATTATTACTAACAACGAAATTGAGACTGCACCACCTCCAATAATAATATGCCTTAATATGTAGTGTGCACACAGGGGGTAATCCTATTGTACAACAAGCAGAGATAGGAAGGTCCCACTCCTTCCCAAAAAACCCTTACCATATATGGCACCACTACTAGTTAATAACAAATGATTTATTTGATAAGAAAGTCACATTAACTGTATACACACAAGACTGGTTAAAAAACATACAAGACACACCATTGTTGATAAGGAAGGAAAAAGCCCATATGTGGGAGGGGGGCAGGGCAACCAGTGGAAAATACGTTTATAATAATATATATCACAAAGTTAATATTAGCTGGCTGGTACAAAAACCATTAAAGAATAATAAAGTGCTTATAGTGCATATCTCTAATCAATATTTAAAAAGACCAACAAATCCTACAATAACCTATGTGTATTACAAGTGCAAATATTATATATGTCTAACAACTACTCTAACTATAAGGATATTCAAAAAGTGCAATATGAGAACCAACCAGAGGGGGCGGATACAATGAAGAGCCCCCAAAATAACAACACTTTATACAGACAGTTAAAAAACATATAGGGGTTTTACTATATGTTATACTATATGTTTTTTAACTGTCTGTATAAAGTGTTGTTTGTATGTAGTATTATGTGTAAATAGTCTATGCTCTAATAAATTGTATTTAAGATATAGTAGTGTGCAACTAGTGTCTGTGGACCGATAGGTGGGCTAGCCCTGGAGTCCCACTAGGTACAGAGGGTTTTGGTTATTTGGTCCCTTTAGTTGGCACCTGTTTTGCCAGTGATTATTCGGGTGGTGCATACCCAGTAGGGGGATATAGTGTTATTGACACTTTCCCATTAGACTAGCACCTGGAGTTCAGTGCCAGCAGTGGTGTTGCCCAGCTTTTGCACACAAGGTAAGTAGGGCAAAGGGCCAAAGGAAGGGATGCTCTATCGGCCCTGATTTGGAATGTACTCTTCTGTGTCCCTGTGGTCATGGCAGCTGCATCTATAGGTTTACTGCCTTGCCAGCAACCAATAACATTGTCACCCACCCTCCCCCACAAACACCAATAACAGCTAGTATCCCTGTCTGAGTTTTAGGCTAGTGGGATTGATCCAGACTGCTTTCCAAAATAGGTTGCTGTGGGTGGGGGATGCAGTGACAATCATAAGGCAGAAAGGAGTTCCTTTAAAACCTGTAACATGTGCCTCTCCTCCATTTCCTGCAGTGCACTGTAGGAGGTATCCAGTTTGTCCTTGCAATTCAATTCCTCCATGACCACCAGGCTTGCTCACACTGGGAGTGCTGAGGGACAGGAGTGGCCACACAACCAGTCATGGAAAAATGGATCGGAAAGGAGGGATAAACTTTGGAGACTTGCTACAGCTTCTACAGCATGAAGCTGGAAATGGAGGAGGGGGAAGCTTCAGGTGGGCTCCCTGCTGCCTTATTATTGGAATGGATTGGAAAGGAAGGGTAAACTTTCGAGACTTGCTGCAGCTTTTACAGCATAAAGCTGAAAATGGAGGAGGGGCAAAGGGAGAAGCTTCAGGTGAGCTCCCTACTGCCTTATTACTGCAACTCCCAGGACTGTCCCTTTAAGTCTGATTTAAAATTTGTACTATCCAGTGCCATGGGACTGTGGCATCCAATACCACTACAACTCTGAACATTGAAAGCCATGCAATCTGCTGAGGGGACAGGCGGCGAGTAGGTGTGTTTTTATTCTTTGCCTATCCACACACCCTCCTACCTATCTACCTGCCTGCTGACCTGCCTACCTACTTGGCTGCACTATTACTTTAAATAGGACGCCCAGTGTTTTCATAACTCCCCTCCCCAGATGCTGGTTACAAAAAAAACCCCTTACCTCTCCCGTAATTCAGCACTGCCGCCTGGGCACGGCCACACAGAGAGTGCACAGAGTTGAATCCTCCCATGTAAGGATGTGGTAATGAAGACACTGGAATTTTATGGAAAAAATTAATGTATCAGGCCCTGACAGAAAGAATTATTTCCTTATGGTGCAGTTACTGTACCATATACTCCCCACAATAAGCAAAACATGTACACTGCCAAGAAGAAAACTATGAAGCTGCCAGCTGAAATTTCCATCTAATGTCCAAAGGTGACAAGTATTGTGTATTGTTCGAAAGCAGCAATACAGTCAACTTACAATTTTTGTGTACTGTTTAGAACCTAAAATCTACTAAATGTCCAGGAGCACAAGAGTTGTTTTGTGTTAGTGTTGTCAGTAAGTAGATCTGCTTATCCACATACTATATGCAGTATATTATCCATCTACATTACAGAATTTGCAGTCTCTGTATACTGTCCAAAAGAAGCAGCCCCTCTGAACTGTCTACAAGCAGCAATCTCTATCATCCTGAAGCAGAAATTGCAATGTTTTAAGGTGGGGGGCGGGGGGGGGGGGGGTGACCTCTATAGCACTTCTTAAAAAGAGAGATCATTGATAAACAATGGATTTATAATTTAGGACTGTTATAGCTTGCCCACTGGTTTTTGGTTCAGATGAGGTAAGCAATTTGGGTTTAAACTAAGAAGAAAGTCTAGGGTAAGAATCAATATTTGGTTAAGCTATAAAGGCATGTCTAGTCTAAAACCATATGTTGACCTTTCCTCCCCTACAACCACCTACCTCAAAGTATAGATTTTCAGTATTACTTATTATCTTACTATTATTATTGCTATTATTATTATTATTTTACTATTATTATCTCTTGATGTCCTGGCCCCATGATGTGAAGTATTCCGCTCTGATGTGGGAATTAAAGGGACTGCCCAAGCAATAAGCACACATACAAGCACACTATCCCCTCGATTCAAAGAGCAAAAGTTAAGTGATTTCGTATCGAGAATCGTAAGTTTGGGTGGGTGTTTGTCATTTTTTCTTGTTTTTTTGGCCATTTCGTATTCGCACGATCGTTCGCGCATAGACGTATATGAACATACGCATTTCGTACGAGAATCGTATAATTTGCGTTAGTTCGTGTGTTTTTCCCGTCCAAATCGTATTATTTGCGTCCGATCCTATTTTTTACGTCCTTCACATGGGCTTGCGCCCAATTCAGAGAGGTGATTGCTAATTGTTTTGAAGCCCATTAAAGAGCTGCTTTACGAAATGTTTGCCGGCAGCTATTTGGCCTCGGGAGTAGGATGGAGCGGAGCGAGTTTGTGGCACATCAAGGGCTTATGCTTTTTGGCATTGAGTTGATCGAGATGTCTGAGAGCAGATTGCCCCTGCGTCGTCGCATGAACATCGATAGCATGAATGATGTTGAGCTGTTCGAGCTGACCAGGCTTAATCGCGCTTCCCTCCATAAATTATATAGTGAGCTGCGGCCATGGTTAGCCCGCACCACAAGGAAGGGGCATGCAATTTCAGGTATGACCAAGATGCTTGGCTGCCTGCAATTTTTGGCGAACGGCTCGTTCCAGAGGCTGGGTGCCCTCTCCGTGGGGATGTCACAGCCTACGCTGAGCCGCGCACTGTCTAAATTTTTGGAAGGCATGGCTGCCATAACTCAAAAATATATTTTTTTTCCAGATGATATGGCAGCCAGAAACGCCATTAAGCTTGGTTTTTATAATGTGGCCGACATGCCCAACGTTATTGGTGCAATTGACTGCACACATGTGGCACTCGTACCTAGGGCAGCCGACGAGTATATATATAGGTATTGAGATTGGTTATTATGTTGCCCAACGTGTCATGTAACCTGTTTTCCTTTGCGGCAGCATATTTGTTTATCCCTCATTTGTGTAGCTGCTTTATCTCGGCTTTTCATTAGTCTTTCCCAATAGAGTGCAGACATGTTTTGTGGTTAATTTATTAGTTTGGGTCAAATATTAATTACCCTTTTTGTATGTTTTTTCCTTAAGGAATCGTAAAATGGGACACTCACTTAATGTCCAGGCCGTGGTTGGTCCGGATATGCGGTTTATGAGTGTCCTTGCCGGCTACCCCGGATCGTCCCACGACTCCTATATCCTCCGGCGATCTGGGTTGTTTCGGAGATTTGAGGCAGGTGAATTTTCGGGGGCATGGCTGCTTGGTAAGTGTGTCCTATTTGTGTGTTATTAAATGTGGCATTAATCTTGTATTTGTTGATATGTTTGTTTTGGAAAACTTTACAGAAGCGTACAACTGCCTTTTTCTTGGCTCATATATTAGGAACTTACCCCAAAAATCCTTGTCTCGCTGTGGCCTTCAGAATGTTTTCCCTTTAGTTAGGATGTCTGTAAGTTCCTTGTGCCTAAATATATTGGTTTGGAGTTTATACCCAAGGATCTTTGACCTTTGGCTCCTTTGGGACTATTGGTCTTTAAATGTCAAAGTGGACTTAAACTGCATACATTGTATTTTCCAGTGAAATGTGGATAGGGATCTTTGACCTTTGGCTCCTTTGGGACTATTGGTCTTTAAATGTCAAAGTGGACTTAAACTGCATACATTGTATTTTCCAGTGAAATGTGGATAGGGATCTTTGACCTTTGGCTCCTTTGGGACTATTGGTCGTTAAATGTCAAAGTGGACTTAAACTGCATACATTGTAGTTTCCAGAGAAATGTGGATAGGCCCTCCGCAGCATCCTAATTGTAACATGTCTGAAAACTACAAATATATGTAAAATACAAATACCCTTGGCCGTGCAGATGTTTGTTAATTAATTGGTATATAGAAGTGCCATTTTTATTTAGGTTATACCTTAGTGCAATTTTTGGGGGCCCTAATGTGCCGTGTTTTTTTTTGGGAACACTTTACCTTACATCATTATGATATCTGTGAAATTTTTGGTGTTGGTTGTGTTGCCTTTTTAATTTTGATTACATTTAATTCTCTGTTTAAGGTGATTCCGGGTACCCACTTCTACCCTGGCTCATGACGCCTGTGCTGCGGCCCCAGGATGCCTCTCAGGAAGCGTATAACCGTGCGCATCGCAAGACCCGGGCTGTTGTGGAGAGGGCCTTTGGTCTGCTGAAGACACGTTTTCGTTGCCTTGACCATACTGGGGGGGCCCTGCAATATGATCCCAAGAAAGTGATCGACATTATAATGGCATGTGCTGTTTTGCACAATTTTGCCATCATGGAACGTGTCCCACGTTATGTGGACAGCCTGCCCTCTTCAGCCGTCGAGGATGAAGCCGAGAATTTTGAGGGGCCCCCCAGTGAGTCTGGCCAATCTGTTCGAGCCAACCTGATCAGCCAGCATTTTAGTTAACTTTTTTCCCTGTCTCACCATTCTGTATGTCTGTGTTATCCTTTTTGTTACATATGTTGTTTTGCCGTAATGTGGCATTACCTCTAAGTAAAACATTTAGACCTTAATTGTTGCCTAATGTATTTCATGTAGTTTCCTTAGATTTAGCTTTGCATTGTTACACCTCTTCAAACCAAAATTATCTGGTTTAGCCCAAGCTGTTAAAAATGTCTTCCCACTAAAAACGCCACAAGTATTGGTAGTGAATTTTTTGTTTTACTTTGAAAATGAAAAATTATAGTGGTTAACAGAAATCAGTCCACATACATCTGTGGTAACAAATGGATAACATTAAAAAAAAAACATCGAGCACATCTACACCTGGAAGTGAGTGGCACAACCAAACAAGGACACCCATTCCAAAGGCCAGCCTAGTCCAGTCATTAATATTGCCTGTGCCCAGGGATATTTGGGCATGGCCATAATGTCACACAAACATGTCTGCAAACAGGAGGAGCACCAACCAAATACATAGGTAAAGCCATAAGTGGCCAGATAAACTCCACATAGACCTATGGCATTGGCTAGTGGCCTTAAGCATTACTCTAAGGAGCTATATGGGAGCAAATACAAAACACAACCTGCCAGAGCAACACAAAATGGATTGTTTGAAACCTCAAAGGACAAGTAAATACAGTGGGGGTTAAGAGAAAAGATGTCCCACACACCCATGGCTTAATAGGGTGGCTGCCCATAATACCCAGGTGGAGGTCCAGGTGGAGGTCCATGGGAATGGGACCTAGCCTGGGCCATGGCAGCATTGTGAATTTGAAACTGCTCCACAATGTTTCTCTGCATATTGGTCATCTCAGCCATGGCTGACTGGATGCCATTACTTGCATTGGCCACGTTGCTGTTGAGGGTACGCAACTCCGCGAGGATGCCCTGTAGACTGGTATGGATGTTCACCATGTCGGCATGCCTTTGCTCACGCTCTGTAACGAGCTGGGCGTCATAAGAGTCCCTTTGTTGGGTCCATAATTGAAGCAGGGCACTCTGCCTCCCCTGGGAAATTGTGGGGCGGCGTAATGGCGTCCGCCGCACAATTACCCTGGCTCTTGGGCGTGCCCTGCCGCGTGGTGTCGTACCCTCAACAGCAACCGGCCTGCTTTGCAAATCCTCAGCAGCAGAGTGAACACTGGGGACTGTAGTGTCAGTCTCCCCATGTGCAAGCACAATGGATGGAGATTCACTCTGCTGCTGAGGATTGGCCAGAGAAACATTATGGAGCAGTTCCAAATTGGGACCCAGGGGGAGTTCATCCGACGTGCCCTGTACGGAGACATCATCATCTTCCTCCATGTCCTGGATCTCTTCCATGAGTGTGCGGGTCTGTAGGGACATATCAAAAAAAAAAGGCTAAGTTTGCGTCCCAATTTTGGATTTCAACAGTTTAACACATTCTTAAGCACTTGTTAGTATTTATGCTACTAAATTAACTTACCGAAAATCTCTGATCTGGGCTCCTATGCTGTACGGACCTGGTAGGCATAACCAAACTGGGGGGTGAGTTTACCCTTGCTGAGGGATCATGCTGGGCTGAAGAAGAGAAAAACAAACCACGTAAACACACACACATAACCTTTTTTAGGATAGGTAATCAAATATAGCTCTATTTGTAATATTATTCAACTCTAGAGCAATGGTGACCTTTGTTCAAACACACGCAAGTTTACATAGGTGCAATGGCTCTGACAAACTGCTAAGTGACCTCAGTTCTAAGTCATGAAGTGTACCCAGTCAGCATACAACTTTCCAGGCACATTTTTGGATTTAGCCTACCATTCGCTAGGTCCGGGGTACTCAAACAATTGTTTGAAACGCCCATTTAAAGGTATGTGGTGAGAGGTGAATGTCTGGCCATGGTGCTGACGCAGGGGGTGTCTAGTTAAAAATAAAGACACTGGTGGAGGGGCTGGAGATTTCAAAGTGCCAACTAATAAAGGCTGCTTGCCCTTGCTGGGCTGGATGGGCCAGAGCTGAGGGGACAGGGATTGGATGGCTAAAGGGGGGAGTTAACGTATTGATGGTGATGGGATGGATGGAGCCAATCTGTTACAAATGTATGGGGCTTATGTGGGGGGGGGCATGGGGGGACTGTGGCAGATGGGCCAGAGCAGGGGCAGCGGGACACGATTGTGGCCAGAGAAAATTAAAATAAGTTACTGTGTACCTTGCAATGCCACTTCCTGGGCAGTACTTCATATTGCAATGCTATGTTTCACGGAGCCATGACATTGGGCAGGAGACCAACCACTACATGGCCGATCAAGGGGGCAGCTCTGAGCACGTCAACACAGAAGTAACTGAGTGCAGGGCTGTCTGGGCAGGGGTCCTTGAATGTGGTGGCAAGGTCCGCATTGGGACCCCGGGCCGCCAGTTGAGTCTCGCTGCTCTAGGTCACATATGTTTGTGGGTGGCTAATTAAATTGTTAACTCAAACACAACTCACACAACCAAAAGGCAACCCATACATAATGATGTGTGTTTTGTGATTGATTCAAAATATCTCACTTATCTTGCGAAACTTCATGACTTTAACAATACAATTGGACATTTGAACTTTGCCAGAATGGCTGTGGGCCTAAATGTGTGATTCCCAGGGACAAAAAGAGGACACAAACAGCCACAGTAGTGCGAGGCCAAGCAAGGCAAACCATAGGGGCATCCCGTTAGCTTGTTACTAGTGAACTGTCGATTATTTAGCAAACAGGCAAACATGCAGATTTAAGAGTACTCACCGTGGGTACGGGTCGGTGAGTCTGTGTCCCTTAGACCAGCATGTCCACCGACCGCGACCGGATGGAGAAGTCCAAGCACAATCTCCTCAGCAGGGGTAAACTCCAATTTAGATGGAAAGCCACCGCCAGTTTTCAGGCTGAAAAGAGAAAATCGTTTGGTACTCAGAAAAGGTGCATACAGTACATCCAAAACATTAGATTTAGCGTAAACATTTAGTTACCTGTAATTATGCCTTTTAATTTCTTTTTGCCGTACAGCATACTTCAGATCAGAGATTTTCTTCTGAATTTGGGACACATCTTTCCTCTCTTCCCCCGCTGCATTTACTTGTCGGAGGATGGTTTCAAACAATTCCATCTTGCGCTGCTTGGTGGTGTGTTTGGATTTGCTCCCATATAGCTCGTCATAGTATAATGTAAGGCCACTAGCCAATGCCATATTTTGGTCATGGGAGAATCTCCCACTCAACTGGCTGCGGCGCAATGTGCGGCCAGATGGTTGGCTTGGCTGCTCCTCCATGTGTGCAGACACATGTGGTGACATTATGGCCTGGGGCTGGGTAGGGGAATGGCCGGATTGGTGGCTTCCCAATGACTGGACTGGACTGGCCAAGGGACTGGGTGTTCTTGCGTGGCTGGCCACCGAACTTCCAGGTGTAGATGTGGTCATGGGGGCAATTCGGGGCCCTCTTGGGGGGCTAGGTTCCCGGCTGGTGCCAGGTCGTGGGCTCTGTTCCCGGCTGGTGCCAGGTCGGGGGCTTCTGGCCCTGGATTGGGTTCGTCGGGCCCTGTAGGGGCTTCTGGCCCTGGATTGTGTTCTTCTGGGCCTGTCGGGGCTTCTGGCCCTGGATTGGGATCTGCGGGCCATGTAGGGGCTTCTGGCCCTGGATTGTGTTCTTCTGGGCCTGTAGGGGCTTCTGGCCCTGGTTTGGGATCTGCGGGCCCTGTAGGGGCTTCGGGCCCTGGATTGTGTTCTTCTGGGCCTGTCGGGGCTTCTGGCCCTGGATTGGGATCTGCGGGCCCTGTAGGGGCTTCTGGCCCTGGATTGGGATCTGCGGGCCCTGTAGGGGCTTCTGGCCCTGGTTTGGGATCTGCGGGCCCTGTAGGGGCTTCTGGCCCTGGATTGTGTTCTTCTGGGCCTGTCGGGGCTTCTGGCCCTGGATTGGGATCTGCGGGCCCTGTAGGGGCTTCTGGCCCTGGTTTGGGATCTGCGGGCCCTGTAGGGGCTTCTGGCCCTGGTTTGGGATCTGCGGCCTCTGGATGGGCTTCGGGGCCTGGATGGGGTTCGGGCCCTGGATGGGGTTCGGGCCCTGGCTGGGCTTCGTGCCCTGGATTGGGTTCTTCGCCCTCTGGCTGTGCTTCGGGCCCTGGATGGGGTTCGGGCCCTGGATGGGGTTCGGGCCCTGGCTGGGCTTCGTGCCCTGGATTGGGTTCTTCGCCCTCTGGCTGTGCTTCGGGCCCTGGATGGGGTTCGGGCCCTGCTGCGGGGCATGGGTTTCCGAACTGCCCTACTTGAAGGCATGGCCGGTGTGGGCTCACTGGTGCTGCCTGTTCTGGGGGCAGAGGTGGTGGGTGCTGCAGTTGCCAGCTTTTTGGCTGCAGGAGGGGCACGAGGCTTGGGGCCCCTTTTTTGGGTACCTGAGGGTCCAGGGTCCCTTGGTGGGGCCGAGGTGGGAGTCTTGGATCTCAGTTTTCGGCCAGCTTGCTGGGACCTTGTGGTGGGGCCCTCCGCGGTCTTGCTTGCCTGGGGTCGCTTGCTCATCGCCTTTTTTGGTGCCATCGTACACAAATGCTCAAAGAGAATGAGCTTTGGGTGCAGGGACCTTTAAATAATGAGCCCAGCGTGTGACGCCTATGCGCACGACTACGCGCTCGTACGAACGTACGTTCGAGCGGAACCAGGAAACCGCTGGGGTTTCACTTATCTGCTGCCTGGAAGAAGCCTAAAGATGGCGCCCACTATCTTCACCCGTCAACAGGAAGAGATCCTCATGCTGGTAAGTGGCTGCCTGTGCATTTTAATAGAATAGTCAATGATGGCCTAAATGTAAATGATGCGTTGGGAACTAGTTTGGGGTCTCTTAATGTTTAATCACTGGCTCCTCACACTTCATCCTCAAGGGCCGAGCCTGGCCACGTTTTCACCTGTCTATGCTGATGTCCTAATTCGGCCAATTGCTCCGGCTTAGCAACAGTTAATTAACCTGTGGAGTAGCGGGGCGAGCTGTCAAACCTGGCCTGTCTCGGACCTTGATGCGGATGTTTGAGGAACACTGTTTTCCTAAGCCATAAAAACACAACGGGAAGCCACACACGTGGTCCAAAAGCCTAAGCATTAGGCTACATCTTGGATGTTTAAACCATCCTAACATGCCATAGATGCAGGTGGCCTGATTCTTGATGTTGGCTATTATCTGTATGTACATGGTGTGTGATACATATAACATAAGACCAGACTGTCAATCACAGTCAACGTCCTCTTTAAGGCACTCCCCAAAAATGGCGGCCATTCGAAATGTGTGTGTTAATGACATTAAATTCTCAACTTGTGATGCTACACATATGGGTCTGTGTGTAAAAGTAAAAGCTCTGTGTCCATTATGTTTTTCAGATCATGCTTCAGCGCCGGTATGACTTCGCGCCCAATGTGTGCGAGAAAAGGGACATCGCCCGGGAGATCATCGCCGAGATCCACCGTGTGACCAGCACCACCTTCACTCACACCCAGATAATGCAGCATTGGTCGGACCTGAAGCGTCTGCACATGCCCCGGGTGCGGAGGTTTTTTGGGATCCATTTCCCAAGTAAGTACAAAGCAATTGCATGGTATATGTTCCAAATGTCTAAGTTATGCCTTTATTTATAATGACTTTTCTTTGGTAGTGTTGGAAATGGATTTCAGAATTCGCCGCACCCGGAGACGTACAGGCCGACCAGTGCTGCATGACTCTGCATCTGTGAGTGAAGGTGGTGGATCTCCCGGGCGACGGACCTACCCCTCCTCTGTGGCCTCCTCAGACCAGCCCCTGGACCTTACCACAGAGGAGGGGCCAAGGCGCGTGGGCGTGGAGTCATACCTGGCCACGCATGGGGAAGGCTCTGGTATGTCACTCTTCATGTATAGGCACAAAGATATACATGGCAGGCCAAAAACTAAGTTATCCTTTATTATGTATTTGTAGAAGCTTCAGGAGCGGGTGAGATAGTGGAGGAGGAGGCAGCAGAGATGCTTGAAGTCGATCCTGGCGAAGGTGAGTGATGTCAGCCAGACTGGGAGCCAGATATGTTGGGGATAGTGACTCTCTACAAATACTAACCAAATGTCACATGTTTCTCCAGGGACTTCTTCACAGCAGAGCCAGGACCAAGGGCAGCCTGTTGGCCCCAGCCAGCCATCTGTCGGCCACCAACTCCGTAAGTCTCCATGCCATTATTCATATTAATGTTTGGTTAGCTAATAACACACACATAACTAAAGGCGTAGCCAATGTGTAGTTCACACTTTAATGTGGGCACTTCGTTAGCTTAAAGAGGACCCTAACTAGTATTAAGAACCAAAGACTTAGCCATCACACTGTACCTACAGATTAGAAACATGGAAAAACACCCTTCACCCATCTAATGCATGTTATTAGACAGAACAAAACCAATATTGGGGAATATGGAATGCACAATATTTACAGGCAGCATGGGATACAGATTGAAAAAAGGAAGGTGCTGCCATGCATTGTGTGAGTGATGACCTTTCCCTCAACCCAGCTATGCTCTGGATTCCCAACGCACCACTGTAACCTACTCCCCTGTACTTTATCCAACTCTCCACTCCTCATTAAGTGTTATGCTTCAGAGTCCAGATGGCGGCGCTGTAATCCCAAAAAAACCCTAAATAACTTTGAGGTGGTGCAGAATCATTTGTGAATAGTTTTTGGTTTTCATTAAATAATGTTGAAGGTCCGGTTTAAGGAGTTTAAACACTTACCTGTGGGAAATGCATTAACTGTATCCCTTTGAAGAAGGACATATGTCATGCATTTACATGTATTTGATTAACCCTAAATCTATTTCCAGCATACAAACCGGTCTGGGACTCCTATTTATGTTTCTTTCTCTATTGGTTACAGGGATGATCCCCCAAACCTTGGCGGGAAAAAAAAAAAGAATTAAGGAGTTGGTGGCCGAGCTGCTGGCCATACAGGCGACGTTGGGGCCAACAGATGAAGAGGACGAGGAGGATTAGTGCCCTTGGTCCTGGCTCCTTTCTTCCAGTTGTTTTTAAATGGTTCCAAATTTTAAAACTTTTTTTATTGTTTTGGTGAAAAACCAAAAAAGTTGTTTTAAAAACAAAAACAAAAAAAAAAAAAAAAAAAAAAGAGTTTTCCTGTTAAAAAAATACAAACTAATTTTATGTGTTTTTACTTGCCCAAAAAAATAAAAATTTTTACAATTATTCCCAAAAAAACTAAGAAAATTTTTAAAATAAATTATATTTTAAGCCTTCAAAAATGTGTCTTTTCTAATATGCACACACCCAAAAAATTACACAAACCAGAAACAACACACTTCGAAACATATAGACATATGTAAATTATGTGATATTCTTACGTTTTAGGGACCGAGAAATGAAGTGGGATGCAGCCGCTACGGGGTTTAGGTAAGTTTGAGGGACCGAGAAATGAAGTGGGATGCAGCCGCTAAGGGGTTTAGGTAAGTTTGAGAGACCGAGAAATGAAGTTGGATGCAGCCGCTATGGGGTTTAGGTAAGTTTGAGGGACCGAGAAATGAAGTGGGATGCAGCCGCTACGGGGTTTAGGTAAGTTTGAGGGACCGAGAAATGAAGTTGGATGCAGCCGCTATGGGGTTTAGGTAAGTTTGAGGGACCGAGAAATGAAGTGGGATGCAGCCGCTACGGGGTTTAGGTAAGTTTGAGGGACCGAGAAATGAAGTGGGATGCAGCCGCTAAGGGGTTTAGGTAAGTTTGAGGGACCGAGAAATGAAGTGGGATGCAGCCGCTACGGGGTTTAGGTAAGTTTGAGGGACCGAGAAATGAAGTTGGATGCAGCCGCTATGGGGTTTAGGTAAGTTTGAGGGACCGATAAATGAAGTGGGATGCAGCCGCTACGGTGTTTAGGTAAGTTTGAGGGACCGAGAAATGAAGTTGGATGCAAGCGCTAAGGTGTTTAGGTAAGTTTGAGGGACCGAGAAATGAAGTGGGATGCAGCCGCTAAGGGGTTTAGGTAAGTTTGAGGGACCGAGAAATGAAGTGGGATGCAGCCGCTACGGGGTTTAGGTAAGTTTGAGGGACCGAGAAATGAAGTTGGATGCAGCCGCTACGGGGTTTAGGTAAGTTTGAGGGACCGAGAAATGAAGTGGGATGCAAGCGCTAAGGGGTTTAGGTAAGTTTGAGGGACCGAGAAATGAAGTGGGATGCAAGCGCTAAGGGGTTTAGGTAAGTTTGAGGGACCGAGAAATGAAGTGGGATGCAGCCGCTACGGGGTTTAGGTAAGTTTGAGGGACCGAGAAATGAAGTTGGATGCAGCCGCTACGGGGTTTAGGTAAGTTTGAGGGACCGAGAAATGAAGTGGGATGCAAGCGCTAAGGGGTTTAGGTAAGTTTGAGGGACCGAGAAATGAAGTGGGATGCAAGCGCTAAGGGGTTTAGGTAAGTTTGAGGGACCGAGAAATGAAGTTGGATGCAAGCGCTAAGGGGTTTAGGTAAGTTTGAGGGACCGAGAAATGAAGTGGGATGCAAGCGCTAAGGGGTTTAGGTAAGTTTGAGGGACCGAGAAATGAAGTGGGATGCAGCCGCTACGGGGTTTAGGTAAGTTTGAGGGACCGAGAAATGAAGTTGGATGCAAGCGCTAAGGGGTTTAGGTAAGTTTGAGGGACCGAGAAATGAAGTTGGATGCAAGCGCTAAGGGGTTTAGGTAAGTTTGAGGGACCGAGAAATGAAGTGGGATGCAGCCGCTAAGGGGTTTAGGTAAGTTTGAGGGACCGAGAAATGAAGTGGGATGCAGCCGCTACGGGGTTTAGGTAAGTTTGAGGGACCGAGAAATGAAGTTGGATGCAGCCGCTACGGGGTTTAGGTAAGTTTGAGGGACCGAGAAATGAAGTGGGATGCAAGCGCTAAGGGGTTTAGGTAAGTTTGAGGGACTGAGAAATGAAGTGGGATGCAAGCGCTAAGGGGTTTAGGTAAGTTTGAGGGACCGAGAAATGAAGTTGGATGCAAGCGCTAAGGGGTTTAGGTAAGTTTGAGGGACCGAGAAATGAAGTGGGATGCAAGCGCTAAGGGGTTTAGGTAAGTTTGAGGGACCGAGAAATGAAGTGGGATGCAGCCGCTACGGGGTTTAGGTAAGTTTGAGGGACCGAGAAATGAAGTTGGATGCAAGCGCTAAGGGGTTTAGGTAAGTTTGAGGGACCGAGAAATGAAGTGGGATGCAAGCGCTAAGGGGTTTAGGTAAGTTTGAGGGACCGAGAAATGAAGTTGGATGCAAGCGCTAAGGGGTTTAGGTAAGTTTGAGGGACCGAGAAATGAAGTGGGATGCAAGCGCTAAGGGGTTTAGGTAAGTTTGAGGGACCGAGAAATGAAGTGGGATGCAGCCGCTACGGGGTTTAGGTAAGTTTGAGGGACCGAGAAATGAAGTGGGATGCAGCCGCTACGGGGTTTAGGTAAGTTTGAGGGACCGAGAAATGAAGTGGGATGCAAGCGCTAAGGGGTTTAGGTAAGTTTGAGGGACCGAGAAATGAAGTTGGATGCAAGCGCTAAGGGGTTTAGGTAAGTTTGAGGGACCGAGAAATGAAGTTGGATGCAAGCGCTAAGGGGTTTAGGTAAGTTTCTGGTTGAGGGTGCGCATGCGCAAGATCTTATATCCAGAGGCTAACGCAAGTAATTGGAAGAGCTTGACGATGGAAGCTGCCGAAAAAACAGGCTGCCGCCGCAACAGGTGAGCACATGAACGTGATTTTTACGATTGTCAACTGACTGAGGCAAGTTCGGGAGATATCATACGAACGGACGTATCTTTTAGGATAGAAACGTATTTGCTTATTGAATCACTCGCAAGTTCATACGAACGCACGAGCGGACGTGAAAAATAGGATGATCGTGAGCAAAATCCAAGCTGTTACATGTTTCTTTGAATCAACCCATATGTGTCCCCTGTAGCTGAATCACCCTAGCCCAGTAGTATAAAACAAATCAGTTACTGAGATTGAGTCCCAGGGTGCTCTAACTCGACCACCACCTACCAGCAACGCTGAATGGCCGCCCCTTGTATCAGTCGCACTTGCAGTGACGCCCACACCTTTCTCACATTTCTATGAAGAGGCATAATGAGGCCTGTGAATGGAGCGGGTCTAGTCAGTTACTGTAACTGAGGTGGTGGAGGGGTGGTGCCTTCAATCCTGAGGATGCTGATGAGCCAGAACTTGAACCTGGGAGTCTTAGTTAGTTTTATACCAATGGATTTGTGTTTTCTTTTTCTTGCTCAGACAGGTTACACCCCCCAAGAACTACACACAGTCAACGGCATTCTTTAAAGTGGACCAAAACTTAGGATTTTGGTCCTATCGGAGGTGCCCCGCTGTGTGAAACCCCGCAGATCGCCTAAGGCAACTCACCTCTTCCTGGACCTACAGCAAGTTTAAGAGCAGCAGCTCTGAGCGCGCTGATGGCCGCATCATCCGCTCCCCTGTAACACGGAGCGTGCCCGCGCTGGCCATTTACAAATGGTCGCTCCCCTATAAACGGAGCGCGCACTGCTAGAGGAATAGCGGGGATGCGTCCGCGGCTCGCACATGCATTGTTGGACCAGGAAAGAAGGTAAGTGAATAGGGCTACCTGGGGGGTTTCACGCAGAGAGGCATCCCGATTTTGGATGCCCTGGGGGGGGATCGATTGGCCCGGGAATCAAATCAGCCTGATCAGCGTGGGTTTTCGTCCACTGTAAAAGGAAAACACATTTTCCAGTGAAATTTTGAAAGTGCATTCTCTGATCTACCGGTATTTGTTTTTTTGTAGTTTTTTTATGTTAGTAAATGGGTTTTATGAACATAGCAACAGATTGAAGGTAATGAAAACTGCTTCCATAAAACATACATTTTCTAAAGTAAGAAATAATAAACAAAATACTGGATCAGCTCCGCACCTTAAGGAAATAATAAACAAAATACTGGATCAGCTCCGCACCTTAAGGACATCCTTTCAAAAACTCCACCAATAGCTGACTTTCCCTTTAAACCCAGTCAACAGTCTGAATGGCAGCAGCCGTAGTGGTAGAATAAACTACGGTAGTAGGTATAAACTCCTAGTAGTAGGAATAAACTCCTACTAGTAGTAGGAAGTACTCTTCTCATGGCCTGGCCAGCTAACCTGAACTTGCCCCCTAAATCCTTTACCTAGTCCATTTATAATCATAGCTCAGCCCTCTTAAAACTGGTCTTTTAGCGGCATGCACGAGATACTGTAATGATTGCTTCTTTTCAGCTTCCTGATGCTTTGCCTAACGGGTTGCATTACCCACAGGCAGGTAGCCATATCCAGACATTGATGGGATCTCAGAGCCTGCAGCACAGATCCAGGGAGCAGCCACACTACGACAGCAGCAGCGGGATGAACAAAGTGACAGTCCAGCAGTACCAGTCCCCTCTGCCTATCCAGATCCCCGCTGCACAGAGAGGACCTCAGTCTGGGCGCTGCCTAATCCAAACCAAGGGGCAAAGAAGCATGGACGGCTATCCTGAACAGGTATTTATATCATGCACATAGCACATGATCACTTCACTCTTTTGTTTACTTTTTCAAAACCCATCACTCAGAATTTCAATACATACAATTTAATTTGTACAACCACTGTGCAATCGTACTGAAACTGGTAGTATAAGCAGACTAATTAACTAAGCAGTCTATTGAAGCATAAATTCAGCCTGCCCTGATTTTTCAGTTCCTAATCCTGATTAGGGACGCCCATCTCCTCTTCTACTCCCAGAAATGTCCAAATCTGCAATTTGCTTAAAGTGGACCAAAACCCAGGATTTTGACTATTCTGGGCTTTGGTCCGTGCCTCGCTGTGTGGAATCCCCCAGATTGCCAATGCCAACCTCTTCCCGGTCCTACAGCGCATACGCAGCCGCTCGTCCAATCAGCATGCTCAGAGTCGATGGTGTCACGTTGTCTAAGCCTTCGTCTAAGGCCAGCGGCTTCGAGCGCACTGGCGGCCACAACCCCCATATTCCCAGTATGTCACACACCCTACTTCCGAATATTCATGACACTTGGGTAACTGTCCTGTAGAGGGAGATCTTGCAGAGATGACATGAAAAAAAGGAGCCCCTCTCGGCCCATAAATACCTGGGACCTCCCACCATTCCCAGTCTTTCGTCTCTGCAGTCAGCAAGCAAGTCAGAAGATGGTTGTCTTCTCCTTGCAGGTAGCCGGGGTAACCCCCCGGCCTTTTGTTTCTATTGCTGCCTGAACCTTTTTTTTTAATTTTAACTATAGCAGTATGCCTCCCAGCCTAGGCTGAAGGTCCAGGCAATGGTAGGCTGCACCATGTGGTGTATATGTTAGCTTGCTCCCCCATGAGACCCCATACAAAGGGGTAGGTAGTGTCCGTGTTGGTGATCCCGGCTTGGGATGCCCCGTCTCTCTTGCCCTTTCACCTATTGGTGTGGGTCGCCCCCCCCTACCGTGTTCCTCTGTGCCCCTTGGGGGGGGGGGGCTTTTCCCCGTGTGTTTTTTAGCTTTATTTGGGGGGAGAGGTTTTGTGTGTGTGTGTGTTTACACGTGGTGTGTTTGGGCGACCGTTGCTTGCAGCTGGGCAGGCTGCTTCTCTTTCAGGTGAGGTTAAGGAGGGGGTGGGGCCGGGCGCTCGACGTGCTTGTCGCAGCCCGCCCCTCCCTCATGTTGGCTCCACTGAGGCACTCTGGTGCTGGCTGGGGCCGGGCCCGGCGTGAGGGGTGCGCTGGCCCGCTCCTCTTCTTCCTGCCTCTCTGTCTCTCTCTTTCCCATTCCCTCGCTGCGATCGCAGTTTGCTGTGGTCGTGAGTAATTCCTTTTGGCATTATGTTTGTTATTTCTCCATTAAATCTATTGATATATGTTGTTGTGGGGTGATGTGCATGTTATGTACTCCCTGTTCTTATGTCTTCCAGGGGGATCCGTTTTTTTGAGGTTTAAAAAGGGGGGTTCTCCCGGTCCTAGGGTCCCTTAGAATTTGATTTAGGGTTCCTAAAAAAAAAAAATCCTCCCACTTGGGACTTGAAGGGGCATCCCGGGTAGCTTTAACAGCGTAATTCCCTCTGGTCATTGCGACTACCTTAAAAATCACCATATGGAGGCTTCCCAGGATACCGGGCTCGGGCTCCCTTCGGGGCAATCCCGGCGGTGTGTGGGTTGTGGGGTATCCCTTGTTTTGTACTTGTTTGCATACCTTGTGCTTTGCAGGCCATAGCGCAGCAGTCGGGGGCCCAGGCATCTGGGTCCGTGGGCCCGGCCTCTTCTCCTACCCCACCCTGCCTTATCCGTACCCCTAGTGATGTTGTCATGGGCGGGGAGTCGCAATCTGATGTGTGTGCCAGTTTGGCTAATATTTAGAAATGTATTTCTAGCTCTGTAGCCAGAAAGGCCTTGGCTAAGAGAAAACATTTGTCTTCAGCCGCGCCGGCTTTTGAGTTTGATAATTATGATTTTCTTGACTGGTCTGATTATTTGAGAATTCTGATGGTTCTGACGGTCAGCAATTTGTTGGTGCTGATACTGAGCAGGGCCAGGGGGATGCTGTGGAGTTCCTGGCTCACCTTTTTTTGGCGATTTCTCCCCCAGAGGAGTTCTTTGGGACTTCTAAGCCGCGCTTGGAATTCCCAAATCAAAAGCATTTAGATAACATTATTCTTAAGGAATGGGAGAAGCCTACTCGGCTTCCAGGTATTCCTCAGGGTTGGGATAAGAAATATTCCTTTCCGGTGGACGTGGTAAACGATGGTCGTCCCCTCCCGAGGTGGATGCCCCGGTGTTTGGGTTATCTAATACTTCTATTTTGCTAATGTCTAGTTGCTTGCCATGCTTTTGCTAATGTCGGTTCAGCCTTGCGGTCTGTTTGTGCTTCGGCGCTTATGGCGGTGGCTACCAGGTCTGTTGTTAGGGACCTGTTGAGTACTTCCAGGCTTGACCCGGCCAGTGATGAGTTCGCCGCCATTAAGCGGTGTGAATTGTGTGGTTGCGCTAGTGGGCGGCTGATTTTGTGGCCAAGAAGTCGCTTACAGCGCTTCCCCTTGTGGGGTTGCGGATTTTTGGAGAAAGATTAGATTCAGTCACGAAAGGAGGGAAGTTAACTCAGCGTAAGAGGCAACGTTGTCCCATTCGGGGGGCGGCCTCCTTTAACCCTTCCTTTCGTGGTGCCAGAACTGGCAGAGTTTTGGCCTTCTCTACCCTCAGAGGTGATTCATGGAATAGAGGCAAAGGACGTGCCCATCCAGGTCACAATTGGAGTTCCAAACCCAAGCTCGCTGCCAAGCCAGCTCAGCAATGAGGGGGCGCCCTCACCCTTGCGGGTGGGGGGACGGCTGCGACACTTCTTCCAGGTCTGGGACCAGGAGGTCTCAGACAAATGGATTCTGGAAGTGGTGTCTTCCGGTTACAAGCTGGAATTCGAGATCCGGCCTCCTCCCAGATTCTTCAGGTCGGGTGCCTTCGGATCCACTGGCCGCACAGGGGCTCCGGGCGGCAGTAAGTTATCTGCTGGACATGGCTGTCATTTGCCCAGTGCCTTCCGCGGAAAGGGGCTTGGGCTTCTATTCCAATCTATTCACGGTGCCCAAGAAGGGCGGCTCCGTTCGACCCATTTTGGATCTGAAGCTCCTCAATCGGTTTATCCGCTTCAGGAAGTTTCGCATGGAAACCTTGCATTCAGCCGTCGATTTTCTTTGTCAGGGGGACTTCATGACGTCCATAGACATCAAGGATTCGTATCTGCATGTAGCTATCTTCCCGGCACACCAGAGATTCCTCAGGTTTGTGGTGGAAGATCAGCATTTTCAGTTTGTGGCCCTTCCATTTGGGCTTACCTCGGCTCTAAGGGTGTTCACCAAGGTACTGGCGGGGGTGATGGCCCTCCTCAGAGTCCAGGGCATTCGCATTGTACCATATCTGGACGACCTTCTCATTTTGGCTTCCTCTCTCAGCCAAGCGGAGCTAGACACCAGAGTTGTGGTATCCACGCTGGAGAGGTTCGGCTGGGTGATCAACTATCCCAAGTCCTCCCTCTCCCCGTCCAGGGAGGTTTCATTTCTGGCCAAGACTCTGGATGCCTTTCAGGTCAGGGTGTTCCTTCCGCAGCCCAAGGTTCTTCTGATTCAAGATTTGATTCGGCTTCTACTATCCAATCCTCGCCCGTCTGTCCGGCTAGGGATGAGATTGGTAGGTTTGATTGCCATTCAAAGTGCCTTGCCATTGTTGGGGCCTATTCTGCCAAGGGGAAGGTTCCCCCTTTTCGTGTTACTGCTCATTCTACTCGTGCTGTTGGGGCTTCCTGGGCTTTTCAGCATCAGGCTTCTGTTGAACAAGTTTGCAAGGCTGCTACTTGGTCTTCCGTTCATACTTTTTCTAAGTTTTATAAGGTTGATGTGCGGGCCTCAGCGGATGCTGTTTTTGGCCGCAAAGTTCTGCAAGCTGCAGTAGTTTAAGTTTGCATTATTGCCTCTTTGGATCCCCACCCATTATGGACACTGCTATTGGATGTCCCAAGTGTCATGAATATTCGGAAGCGGGGTGTGTGACATACTGGGAATAATACCATTTTGTGATTACTCACCTGTAAAATGGTTATTACAAGTATGTCACACACCCCGCTTCATCCCGCCCTTTTTTAGTTTCTTGGATCCTTTATATGGTGAACCTTTTTCTTTGCTGTTTACATTTGGCTCTTCCTGGTCCCTTTACTGCTGTCTTATACCGGGGAATGGTGGGAGGTCCCAGGTATTTATGGGCTGGGAGGGGCTCCTTTTTTTCATGTCATCTCTGCAAGATCGCCCTCTACAGGACAGTTACCCAAGTGTTATGAATATTCGGAAGCGGGGTGTGTGACATACTTGTAATAACCATTTTACAGGGAGCGTTCCCGCGCCAGCCACTTGCAAATGTCTGGCGTGAGTTGTGAGAGTTAGTAGGCATGTGAGATTTGAATGTGTTTGGGATTGGTGTGTGGGGGGTATGAAGGTGGCAATATTGGGGTTATTTTCATGATTAAAGACTAGACATCTACTGTAGGTTCATTAAAATCAACAATTTGGAACAATCTTGGCACACGACCAGTTACCAAATCACCTAAGTGGTCCTCAACCATTGTGGCACCCAACCAGTTACCAAATAACCTAATTGATCCACAATCTTATAAAGGTTAGACACCCTTGAGCTATGGGGGTGAAATAGTTGAATATGGGGGCCCAAGTAATTAGGTTGTATGGGCCCAGAAATGTCTGATGGTGGCACTTGGGGAGATGAAGGTAAAACAAAAAAGTATCAAACCAATGTGTTCCCTGACTCACCTGTTATAATAGTCACACAATTTCAGAGGGTTATAATAGCAAAGTGTTTCATTTTCCCAGCACATGGCATGGTATGAGTTAATAGTATTTTTAACTCAAGCCACTCTGTCACCTAACTATCCTGAGTTTACAACAATTTTTGTGAAATAAAATGTAACCATTAACACAGATTCCAGTTTTTGTCAAGCAGACGCAGCGTCTATATTCAGTGAGGCCTCCGATGTAATCACATTCTTTCTCAGCTCCATAAATCAGATGGGCCCTGGACGCGCTTACGTTACAGGAGATTGCGCCAAACCGCCATTCCCGCTTTATTGCTGACTGATAAAATTGCAGAAAGCGCAATAAACCTGACAGCTTTATGGGGATAGATAGACCTTCATATTGTTTCTTTACCACCGAAGAGACCTATTGGGGCCCTGTTGGGGTTGGGAGGGGAGACTTTTGTATACAAATTCAGATGTGCTCTGTAAAATAAGAGAGACTCATTGACATTCTATACAGGTGGATCTGGCACGTTACACCTAACTCCAGGTTTACTTTTACTTACCTGTCCCTTATCTTTACCTCTGACCAAACAGGGAGGCAGGGCCGGCTGAAGTGTGAAATTCCTTTCCCACCAACTTACACCAGCTAACTTGGCTGAACTTCCTGCTTGCATTCACTTCCATCACTGTATCCAGCAACATTAATTTGTCTACCCATTCATACAGCCACCCCCTTTCAGCAACATTAAATCACCGCTATCACTATTTCCCATCCCAACACTGCCCCAAGCGCCAGGGTTGTACACAGGGTGCAGCACCAGGTGAGGCAGGAGAGCTCAAACAAGGATCACCTATAGGGATGTGACCCTGGTCAATTGCCCTGTTTGCCCTCTCCTAACTCTGACCCTGCAGGGAGTTGTGTCACATAGAACAGCCTGCATACAATTGATAGGATGGTGCAAGGGTGAGCGGTCAACTCCAACTTTGACATTAGAGTAGGGACAGATGAAAAAAGCCCATCTTCTCTAGGGAAAACAAATCCTTTAAGAAGGATACCTCAGCAGACTTGCTCTATTAATATTATTGAACAAACCTCCCAATGATAAATTTTTTTTTCACAAATTAAAGTATTCAAAAGAGAGAGTTTTGCCGCTTAAAACTCTTTGCAGAATGTCAGAATAGCCTCACAGAGCTGCTGTTTTGATGTGAACTGACTCTCATCCTCATAAATATTTTTCTTGAAAATGCTCCTAAGGTTCGCAATAGGGTTGTGGTCAGGGTGGATGGTGGACACGGCATGAGTTGCTCTATTCTTAGTATACAGTACGTCCTGCTCCAGATATAATACTTACACTTGGGTTATCCTCCGCCAGATGGCGCTGCACTGCAGAGACATGGAAAAACAGGCTCCTCCCGGCCCTTCAAATACCCAGGGACCTCCCACAAATCCCCAGATTTCTCTGCAGTGCTGACTGCGAATACATGATGTGTCACTCTCTCGCAGGTGAGCGGGGCTATTAAAGCCTGCGGCCCTGTTGGACTACTCCCACCCGTCCTCTTCGTGATGTGCCTCCCAGCCTGGGCTGCGCTGGTCGGTTGAAGGTAGGCAGCACTACGTGTGCTTATGGAGCCATGCTCCTCCGCAGTCCCCCACCAAAGGGTAGGCGGTTTGGGCTGATGTGGATGCCCCTCCCGCACTATTGCCCCATACCCTGTGTAGCGGTGGACCCTGTTCAAAGGGTTGCCATTCTCCCTCGTTCCCCCTGTAGCTCGGAGGGAAAGAAAGGGGGGGGGTGTGGTGGTCTTAGTGTATTCAGTACACGTTATGGCCTTAGTATTGTCCTTGACTCATACACCTGGTGTCAGAGCCGCACTGTCTTTATTGTCTATCGGCCGCCGCCGCACGATTATCTTGCCCTTATTGGACGGGCGCGCGAACAGGCGGCGGCGGCACCTCAGACGCTGCGGCGTCTTTATTGGTATACGTTGTCGGGCGCATCTGGAAGTAATCCCCATTTTACTTCTATAGTGTGTCATTCACTTTACTGTCTGCACTGACTACTGTCTTCAGAGCTTTGCGCTCTTCGGGGGGGCGGAGACCTGGCTTGGCGCGCTCCGCGTCACAGCCCGCTCTGGCCCGCCCTTCAATGTCCGCTTGGCGCCACTTCGATGCTCATCGCGCACGCGCATGGTAACGGTCCTCCTCCTCCCTCGATCTGTAAGTGCCCTCGCTGGCTATTTTCATTTGTCTTGCTTACTGCGCATGGCTCTGACATCCCTATTCCCATTATGTCTTTCAGACGGTCGAATCCAGTGGCTTCTCCCGGCCCGGTGTAATTGCCAGTTGGACCTAGTATAATTACTCCCACTTCCCTGCGGGTCTTTGGGGCATCCAGGGTAGCTTATAGCGTCAATCCCTACTGGCCTATTGTGCCCATTAATCACCATATGGAGGCATCCCAGGATATTGTAAACGGGGTTCCCTCGGGACAAGCCCGGCTGTGTGTAGCTTGTGGGGTCTCATCTATCAACAGTGACAATGCTCGGGTCTGCGTCCCTTGAGCACAGCAGGCGCTAATGGTACTTCCCGCCCCTTCTGGGACTGGGTCTGCACCTCGCCTCACTTCACCTACCCCCCCAAGCCTGAGTCTAACCCCCAATACAAGCATCCTGACGTGGCTACTAGACTGGCCAGCGTTGAAAAATTGCTTGCTAGTACGCGCGCAAGGCCACCGCAAAAAAGCGGCACATAATCCCTGACTCTGCTCCTTTCCCTACGGAGTCTGATGAGTTTACGCATCTATATGACCATACCCGTTCGGACGAAGGGGAGCTGCTCTCTGACTCAGAGTCATCTGATGAGAAGTCTATGGGTCATGACGATTCTGGTTCTGATCACTGGACCCCGGATGATACTGATAAACTATTGCTTCAGATTTTTGAGGTTTTGTCCATCTCTCCCCCTGTTGCAGCTCCCAGGCAAAGGGGTGAGCTATTCCATACTGCTAAGGCTCGATTGGAATTTCCTGAGCAGACCCATTTCAATAACCTCGTGCTTAAGGAATGGGAACATCCCAGTAGACTTCCCAGGATCCCTAAGAGTCTGGACAGGAAGTATCCATTTCCTGCTGACATGGTCAAGTGCTGGTCATCGCCCCCCCGAGGTCGATGCTCCTATTCTAGGGCTGTCTAACACCTCTATTATGCACTCCCCCGACACTACTACGCTGCGGGATTCTGAGGACCGGCACATTGACCAATTGGCGTGCCATGCCTTTGCGTTTGGAGGGGCGGCACTGCGCCCGGTCTGCGCTCTGGCCATTACTGCTGTGGTGCTCAGGGCCATGGTCAGGAATGCACTTGACGGCCAGACGAGTTGCCTGCTGATAATATTAATGCACTGTCTAACTGTGATGTATTTGTGAACTTTATCCTGTCTGCATCAGATGATGCTATTAGGCTGTGTGCCAGATCTTCCGCCTTGGCGGTGGCTATACGCCGCGCGGTATGGCTGCGACAGTGGGCGGCCGACAATGCTGCTAAGAAAGCCCTTACTGGGCTCCCATTCAAGGGACTACGCCTGTTTGGGGACCGCCTAGACCTCTTTGCTAAAGTTACCACAGCGCAGGCGGCAGCCTCGGCCCTTTCGCAGCCAGGGCCCCCTTTCAGCCCCCTACAGAGGCGCTAAGCAGGGAAAAGGGGTGTCCTTCGCGGGGGCTCGCACAGACTCCTGGCATAAGAGCAGGGGGCGACGCCCTGGCTCCTCCTGGGGGACCAAACCCAAAGCCCCTCCCAAGACCCCTCAGGCATGATGGGGCGCCCTCGCCTGCCAGGTTGGGGGGATGGCTACAGCACTTCGCGCACGTCTGGAGGCGCCAAGTCTCAGACCGGTGGATTCAGGAGGTAGTTACCTCCGGCTACAAGATAGAGTTTGCTGTGCGGCCCCCCTCAAGATTCTTTTCTTTTTCCAATATTTTATTAAGCATGTACAAAACAACACATACATATATGATAACAATGTGCAATATAATATAGACAGTAAATTCTTCTGTTTCAGCATAAACATTGCTCTTATCAAATTTTCTACAAGAAATTATCACTTAATTTCACCACTATATATTGTGGATAAGAAAGTAGTAATAGATACAAAAAATATATAATGTAAAAATAAAAACAAGAAAAAAAAAAAAGGGAAAAAGGGAAGAAAAAAAAAAAAAAAAAAAAAAAAAAAAAGGGGGGGGAAGATGGGGAAAGGGAAGGGTGGGAGACTAATAAAAAGGAAGGGTAGGGGTGAAAAAGATGGGGATTTACATTTCTGGTGGATACAAAAAAAGAGAAATAATCCTCTTAACTTGAAGGTCAATAGAACTATATCGTCAAAAGACTATTTTCGAAGTCTGAGGGCCAAAAATTTTGCACCCAGGGATTCCACACTTCTTGAAAAAGCTCCATAGAACAGTTATGGATTGCCGATAATTTTTCCATGGCCATGATGTTGTTGACCCTGTTTTTGAATGCTCTGTAGCTTAGAGCAGGCTCTTTCCAGGCCTTGGCTATCACCAATTTCGCTCCAGTCAAAATATGATAAACCAGTTGTTGCTTTTTCTTTGTAATATGGGGGATTGGAGCATTAAGTAGAGCTACCCATGGATCTCGAGCTATGTGTCTTCCGCACACTTTACTCACTGCTCTAAAAACTTTTACCCAAAACCCCCTGGCTACAGGGCAATCCCACCACATGTGTCTATAGGACCCCGGAGAGAGGCAACCTCGGGAGCAGTCACCCTGTGAGTCTGTGGCAAAATGCTTCAGTCTTTCTGGAACCAAGTACCATCTCATCATTAGCTTAATATTTACTTCAATCGAAGATACGGATGCAGAGTGTCCATATGCAGCACTCCACATCCGTGCCCATTGTTTCTGGTCTCTCTCCTCCCTCAACTCCTCCTGCCACCTCTGAACATAGATAGGACTCGTCACCGCTCTGTCCAAGACTAAACTGTCATAAATCTCTGAAATTGCTCCACGGTCAGTTGGATTTCGGTTACACCGCCTCTCAAACATAGTTGGATCTCTTGTTTCCCGTCTAAATCCAATGATCGATCTGATAAAGTGCTTGACCTGTATGTATCTGAAAATTTCCCTTGGTGCCAATTGGAATTTATCTTTCACCCCCTCAAGATTCATCAGGTCCCGGATCCCCCAGGACCCGGTATCAGCTCAGGTCCTGATGCAGGCAGTACAAGGACTTCTGGAGCTGGGAGTTATTTGCAAAGTTCCCTTGAGAGAATTGGGAGAAGGGTTCTACTCCAACCTTTTCACAGTACCCAAAAGCGATGGGTCATTCAGGCCCATTCTGGATTTAAAGATCCTCAACAAATTTGTCAAGAACAAGCGCTTTCGCATTGGAAACCCTGCGCTCGGCCGTTGGCTCTCTGCGACCAGGGGATTTTATGACGTCTGTGGACATCAAAGATGCTTACCTTCATATCCCTGTGTTCCCAGGGCATCAAGGGTTTCTCAGATTCGAGTTGAAAGATCAACACTACCAATTTGTGGCTCTACCGTTTGGCCTCATTTCAGCTCTCAGAGTGTTCACCAAGGTATTGGCGGGGGTGATGTCCTTGCTAAGGTCAGGGGGCATTCGAGTGCTGCCCTACCTGGACGACATCCTCATCGCCTCATGGCCTCTACAGCAGGCGGAGCTGGACACTCAGCTGGTGGTGTCCACCTTGGAGTGAATTCCGGCTCCTGTATGCCTTTCCCCCGTTCCCCCTGCTGGGCAGGGTTCTGCGCAAGATTGCCCTGGAAAGGGTGCCTGTGATTCTGGTGGACCCGAGGTGGCCAAGAAGAGTGTGGTTCGCAGACGTGGTACAAATGGCAGTAGACCAGTACGTCCTGCCAGAGGAGCCAGATCTACTCACTCAGGGCTCCTTACGCCATCCCAGTTTACAAACTCTGGCTTTGACGGCCTGGCTGCTGAAACCTCCATCTTGATGGAGAAAGGCTTGTCTGCCTCAGTGGTGGATACCATGGTACAGGCTAGGAAGAAAACTTCTTCTGCCATCTATTATAGGGTATGGCGTTCCTACATTGGTGACTGGTGTGAGTCTAGGTCTCTCCCCTGCAGGGAATTCTTAATCCCTGGAGTTTTTACAACATGGATTGGAGTTGGGTTTAAAACTCAGTACTCTGAAGGGTCAGGTTTCTGCCCTGTCTGTCTTCTTTCAGAAGTCTTTTGCACAGCATCCCTTGGTTGAGACCTTCTTTCAGGGGGTCACTCACGTGCGTCCCCCACGTAAACCTATGGTCCCTGTTTGGGACTTGAACCTGGTTTTGTCTGCCTTACAGGGTGCTCCCTTTGAGCCTATTCAGGATGCTGCTCTGGCTGTACTTACCCTCAAAGTTGTTTTTCTGGTGGCTATTACTTCGGTCAGGCGCGTGTCTGAGCTGGCGGCTCTGTCTATTCAGCCCCCATACTATGAGAGACACCAGGATAAGGTGGTGTTCCGCTTTAAGCCAGATTTTCTGCCAAAGGTGGTGTCTGCCTTTCATTTGAATCAGGATATTGTTCTTCCTTCATTGTGTCCTAATCCTAGCAATGCTAAGGAAAGGGTTTTGCATTCATTGGATGTGGTCAGGTGTCTGAAGTATTACCTGGTAGTCACTGTGGCTTTCAGGAAGACTGATGCTCTTTTTGTGGTCCCTTCTGGTCCTAGGAAGGGTTTGGCTCCCGCCAAGTCTACTATTAGCAAATGGATTCGTCAGGCTGTGATTCAGGCCTATTCTGCTAAGGGGAAGAATCCTCCCTACCGCCTTACTGCTCATTCTACTCGTGCTATTGGTGCCTCTTGGGCTTTTCAGCACCAAGCTTCTGTTGAACAAGTTTGCAAGGCTGCTACTTGGTCTTCTGTTCATACCTTTTCAAAGTTTTACAAGGTTGATGTTCGGGCCTCAGCTGATGCTGTTTTTGGCTGCAAGGTTTTGCAAGCGGCAGTAGCTTAAACTGCCTGTTGTCACCTTTTGTTGGGGGATCCCACCCTACTTTATGGACACTGCTATTGGATGTCCCAAGTGTAAGTATTGTATCTGGAGCAGGACGTACTGTATACTAAGAATAATACAATTCTGTGAAGTACTCACCTGTAGATTATTGATATTATTTGTATACAGTACGTCCTGCTCCACCCCACCCTGTTGTTGCATTATTCTGGATCCCCTGTATGGTGATACCAGTTGTTCTGGGTGGTTTAATTCTCCCGGCTTCTTGTTCACTGCTTTTCAATGCTGGGGATTTGTGGGAGGTCCCGGGTATTTGAAGGGTCGGGAGGAGCCTGTTTTTCCATGTCTCTGCAGTGCAGCGCCATCTGGCGGAGGATAACCCAAGTGTAAGTATTATATCTGGAGCAGGACGTACTGTATACAAATAATGCCCATAGCAGCCAATGTCAATGACTGAGATGTCCTTGCAGCATGAGACGGTGCATTGTCATGCTGGAAGATGATTCTGCTACAGAAAGCACGGTTCTGCTTTTTGTACCATGAAAGAAAGTGGTCAGAAACTCTCTCCCCAGGATTCTGGCCTAAAACTACATTGCTGACATTAAAGCCCTGTTAGGACATGGTGGCCATCCACTAGGCCATCCATCTGGACCATCTAGGGTTGCACAACACTCATAAATTAGTCCCTCTCTATGTTTGGGCACACTGCAACTGTTTCTGCTTGCAAGCACTAGCCAACAAGATGCTACATCCTGGAGTTTGCAGGACTTTGTGGCACCAGCAACTTTAAAGACCTGTTTGCTGCTTTGTGATAACATTTTAACAGCTGCTCATTTAATCCAATGTATTTGTCAGAAACCTTCTGTATTATTCTTTTATCTGAACAAACCCATCTATGTGCTGAATCAGCCACATATCTCTTTACATTATGACAATTACGCATAAAGTGGATCAGGCTCAAAGTGAGACAGTGGGTGGTGGGGGTGTGATTTAGGGGTTTTTATTTGAAGTTGTATTTTCTTTTGTGCCAAACGGATGTGCTCAAGGTGCTGAGCTGATACACTATTTTTTTATTTTTTCTTATGATAAAGATGTGTGGTTTATGGAAGCAGTTTTCACTATCTGCAATCTGTTGTTACTGGCAATGTACACGAGCAGGCTGATTCATTACTAACGCCAGGTAGCGACAGATGAGCGTCTGTAGAGCGGATTTCAGAGCGACCGCAAGTAGTCGCTGTGCTCGGCCATGGATCATTGTTTCAGAGTGCCTCAGTCGCTGTACGCCATTGATGAATATGATGTGTGAGTCGCAGTACTACGCTGTATGGGAGCGAACTGTAACGCCAGCTCAGTGCGACTGACTCACACCACATTTATCAAAAAAACAGCCTTAACCAGCGCCAGCACTCAAAATTATGTAGTTGTAGCCCATACCGCCAGAGGCTGTGTGATTAAAGGATGTTTTTGAACATGTATCCACTAGTAACAAAGCGAAAACATATGGAATGACATTGTTATAACATTGTAACATGAACACTTTAATACCAGACCTGTAAGGACAATTCTGCATACAAATATTATTAATCCAAAAAGTTTTCAAAAATGTAATTTTCTTGCCCAGGATACGTCAGAAGTTTTGAGATTTTTTTAAGGAAAAAAAAAAATTGGGATCAGGAAAGGGATTTAATGATCGTCCATAAAAATGTATGGGAGAGCGCCAGGTAGCGACAGGTAAGTCGTGGCGCTCTGCAAGGCAGAACACCGGCGCTGTATGCTGAGCCTGGGATAATGATGAATGGTACGCTACATGGCGTTGTTTCAGTTGCTCACCAGATTCGGCTTCATAAATGTGTAATTGCGTGTCGTCTAATGCGTTCACCTGATGCTACCTGGCACTGCCTGCCACTGTACAGGCACTACCTGGCGCTATCCCTTCATGAAGTCTGTACACCAAGAAGAGAAAAGAGATCACTTTACACACAGAACACTGCTGTTTTAGCCACTGCTGAGGTGAGGGAGATCACTCAACATTACATTTGCCTAGCAGCTATGTTCTGTGCAAATATCTACAATCTATTGCTATTGGCAACATACACCAAGGCCCTTATTTAAGAAGGGATAGCGTCAGGTAGTGGCTGGTTAATGACAGGTAGCGACTGGTGAACGCCGGACACGGCACGCAATTACACATTTATCAAGCAGAATCTGTTTAGCGACTGGGATAGCGCCATGTAGCGTCTGATTCATCATTTTCACAGCCTCAGCGAACAGCGCCAGCGTTCAGCCTTGCACAGCGCCAGGTATGACCTCTCGCTACCTGTCGTTCTCCCATACATTTCAATGCACGATACTTTTCTTCTCTTTAAATGGGGGTTTTTTTTATTATTTTTTTTAAATCACAAATAATTCTTTGACCTCTTCTGGCATTGAAATAGCAGTTTTTTCATAATTGTATCATTTTTTAGATATTTCCTCAGAAATGACATTACAGGTCTGCCATTAAAGTGTTCATGTTACAATGTTGTTACAATGTAATTCCATATGTTTTCGCTTTGTTACTAGTTGATAGAAGCTTGAAAACACTCTCCTGCGCTCTGGGCTTCAAACAAGGATTTTTCAGCGCCAGAGATTTGTGAGGCTGTTTTTTTGCTGAATATGGTGTGAGTTGGTTGCTATGACCAGTCGCTAACATACGCTCCCATACAGCGCTGTACTGGTCAAATAGCGACTCCTCACAATGTATTCAACATTACTGAACAGCGACTGAGTCGCTATAAAGTAGCAACCCACGGGCGAGCACTGCGACTACTAGCGGGCGCTCTAAAAAATGCCTGCTACAGACGCTCATCTGTCGCTACCTGCCACTAATGATGAATCAGCCTCCAAGTCTGCACACCAAGAAGAGAGAAGTGAGCCTCGTACCCTGTACATACAGAACAATGCTGCTATGGCCGCTGCTGAGATTAGGGAGCTTACTCAACTTTACACATACACAACAGCAGTGTTCTGTGTGTACAATAGCAACAGATTGCAGAAAGTCTAAACTACTTCCATAAAACACACATTTTCTAACATAAAAATAAAAAAACAAAATACATAGCACCTTGAGGGCATCATTATGGCACATAAAAATATACACTTCAAAAAATTCAGTCAACAGTGGAATTACCCTTTAAGCAGATTTCCTTTAATGGGGCTCGGCTGGCAAACTAATTATCACAGGTGTTTGACTGAAAACAATAATAAAGAGCCCGAGGCACATAAGTTTAATGGAAAACAAGAAATTACACCTATATGACACTTAAAGTGGAAGTCCAGTCTCTTAAGTATTCCCTCGCGCCTGCCACCCTCCCTTGGCACCGGGGCAAGGATGGGGGGGGGGGCACCAAAATAGAAAACAGCTTACCTGGGCGGCTTCCCCGGCTCTATGCAAAGTCTGTCTGACCGCCACATTACCGGCAAGCTGTTTTTTATGTTGCACCTCCCCCCCCCCCCCCCCGCTGCTTTTAGGAGGGTACTTAGGAGACCGGATTTCCACCTTAAATCCCCCAAAAAAGCTATATTCAACTTGTGCCCCATGCAGACTGTCAGCGATAGTGTGCCTCTGCAGATCTTACCTGATTCATGGATCTAGCGATCAGGTAAATTCTGCAGTGCTGCTCTATCCCTGACAGACTCCATGGGACACATGGTGAGTATAGCATTTTTTGGGGGGCTGAAAATGTTCTTTAATCATGCACTTCTGTGAGCCACTGTACTGTATAGGCTGCCACCCTGGGTGCTATAGATGCGATGGACACAAACAAGCACTTATTCACTGGGTTAATCTCAGTCTCTGATCAAATAGTCCTCACTGCTAAGGCCTGGCTGCTGCTCTACTTCTAAAGTGAACAATCCAGCTCTTATGATTACTCATGACCTTGCTGAAATGGGCGATCCTCTGGGGATGGAATGCACTGGTGAGGGGTGTACAGCAGCCACTTCGCTGGCTGCATCCGATCTTCCCAGACACAGCAACTGGCAGAGATCACAGACTGGCTGTCTCTTCAACACTGAACTTCTCTCTTTATGCAGCAAACCCGGACCCTTTTATACCACTTCTTGCCTGGTCAGGTACTTCTTCCCTCATGTCCTGCGTAGTGCACAAGAGTTCTGGGAAATGTAATTTATGGGTCTTTTGCACATATGCTGGCAAGGTTTGTTTTGGTTAACAGTACTACAACATTGCAACTCAGCCTGCACCTGTTTCTCCCCTCTGCTGGCAGGATTAACAAGCAGGCTGATTCATCATTAGCGGCAGGTAGCGACAGATGAGTGTCTGTAGCAGGCATTTTCAGAGCGCCCGCTAGTAGTCGCAGTGCTCGGCCGTGAGTCGCTACTTTATAGCGACTCAGTCGCTGTTCAGTAATGTTGAATACATTGTGAGGAGTCGCTATTTGACCAGTACAGCGCTGTATGGGAGCGCATGTTAGCGACTGCTCATAGCGACCGACTCCACCATATTCAGGAAAAAAACAGCCTCACAAATCTCTGGCGCTGAAAAATTGTTGTTTGAAGCCCAGAGCGCAGGAGGCGGTGTGTTTAAAGTCTGTTTTCAAGCATCTATCAACTAGTAACAAAGCGAAAACATATGGAATTACATTGTAACATGTAACATGAAATGACCTGTAATGTCATTTTTGAGGAAATATTTAAAAAATGAAAAAATTATGAAAAAAATGCTATTTCAATGCCAGAAGAGGTCAAATAATTATTTGTGTTTAAAAAAAAAAAACAAAAAACCCCGGTTAAAGAGAAGAAAAGGATCGTCCATTGAAATGTATGGGAGAGCGCCAGGTAGCGAGAGGTCATACCTGGCGCTGTGCAAGGCTGAACGCTGGCGCTGTTCGCTGAGGCTGTGAAAATGATGAATCAGACCCTACATGGCGCTATCCCAGTCACTAAACAGATTCTGCTTGATAAATGTGCGCGCCGTGTCCGGCGTTGACCAGTCGCTATCTGTCGCTACCTCTCATTAACCAGGCGCTACCTGACGCTATCCCTTCTTAAATAAGGACCAAGGTCTAAATAACAGAGGCTCATTTGTGAGGGTTCTACATAACATTCATCAGTTTCCTCATTTAGTATTTTTCAGTTTTACACTGAAAATCAACCTTTCTGGCATGTTTCGCTTTTATGGCTTTTTCAGAAAAAATTGTGTGTTTTCAGTCATAAACACTCACATGAGAACGTTTGTGCTATAGTTCAATCTTCCATTTTTTTAGAATGTATCTTTACCATTACTTATGGATTTGAATGCACCTTTCTGACCAACATGCTAATCTGTTTATCTCAGTACTGTGTGAGGCTAGAGAAGAATCCCGGGCTTGGATTCAGCATCAGCGGTGGACTTAGCGGTCAGGGGAACCCATTTAAACCTTCCGATAAGGTGAGTGCAGATCTTCTTGCTTAAAAGCCAGTCTTACCTCTGTTGCAAAGAATTTTTGCTATATGGTTGCTTCAACCAGGACCTTCTACCAAAGTAGGGTGATTCAGACTGGAGCACCGGTTTGGGAAGCCTGATAGTATAACTATGCAAGGGGACATTGAGTGAATAAAGGGATCTTTGAATGGTATGGGTGTGCATAGGATCAAATGAGGGGTCTTTGGAGGATATTGGGGGTAAACATTGTTAAATAAGTGGTCATATATGTATGATCCATGGGATTGCATTATGGATTCCTTAGACAGAATAGATGTTTTCAGTGTGGTGGGGACACTTGGATGGCATGTAAGGCTCCATTTGGCTTATGGTTAGCACAGAAATATGAGAGTTGTTTTAAATGCCATAGTGAACAGAAGTGAAGCCCTTGGATGATATGAAATAGCTTATAATGGTTTAGCGTTACCAGGGTGGTATGGAAGGAAGAGTTGCTGTGAATGGCATAGTAAGTGGAAGTAGAGCCCTTGGAGGATACATAAAACCTCATCATGGGTTGGGGTTAGTGGGGTGGTATGAATGTAAGTGGAGCCCTTGCATGATTTGTAAGGCCTGATCATGGTTTTGGGTTAGTAAAATGGTATAGAGGGAGGGTGCTGTAAATGTCCTAGTCAATGAATGTGGATGATATGCAAGAACGTTTAATGATTTAGGATTAGTTGGGTGGTATGGGCTCAGGGTGCTGTGAATGCAAAAGTGAAATGAAGTGGATCTCTCTTAAGCCTAACACGAGTTTCTTCCTAATGTAGCTTGTGACTATGTTCTGGAATTCCCAAGTCTTATTTTGCAATGATTGAACCATTACGGGGATCCTTTATTTTGCCTACAGCTGTAATGTAATTATACTATTTCAGCCATGGGTGGTTCTATTACAGACATCATTTAAATGTTGTATTAACAAAATATGTAATGGTATATGACATTTATGTTGTTTTGACTGTTGTAACATTTAGTGGACATCACACATGTGCATTGCCATGCTCCATCATTAATAAAATAATGTATTTCCTTGTTTTATATGGAACGCTTGAAGTATATGTTTGTATACAACATAGGAGCAGACTAGAAAACACATTAGCTAATTGTTTCAGGTCGCACCTGGTGAATGTTAGGCAGGAGCCAGCAAAATGTCCCTGTTCAGCATCAGTCATTCGTATAACCCATCATTAGATTTGTGTATAATTACATGGTTGTAGCCTATTATTACAGTACCTACAGTGAACTCAAGCTAGTCCACAAACTGTCATCTGAAACTTTTGAAAGTGATAGAACAGTGGAGCTATTGCTCTTGCCAATTTGATAACAGGGTTGCCATTAGAATCTGAAGAACCCCAGAAAACTTAAACATGGACCCCTTTTATTTACATTTATAAATACACTGTTTTCACTATATCCAGTCCAGGTCGTCCCCGAAGGAATTACATGTGGGTATTCCGCCACTAGATGGCACGCTCGACTGCAAGATCCAAAGCTGTTGCTCCTCCTGGCCCCCTATAAAAACAGGTGTCTCACTCAGATTCCCCAGAGTTCATCATGCAGTCTGCTTCTGAAGATCGTTTGGATACTCTCTCCTGGATATTGCAGCTGAGTGGGGCCTCCTAGCCCATCGGCCGCTGCGGACCCTATTCCCACTGATCCCGTGGACCCACTACTGCCTCCCAACCGGGACGGTAGGGAGCCGGGGTCAGGCTCTGGGCCGCAGACCTTGTCTAAAGGGTAGCCGGCCATAGGCTGACGGTGAGCCTATGAGGGGGGAGGAACCACCTTTGGCCTCTGGCTTTATCCCATTTATCCCACAAGCTTTATTACTTATTGTATGTGCTTTACCTTTTACTTGCGTTGTAATACTTACCTCCCTCGCTCCCTCGAGTGCCTCTTCCTGCTCCCTCTCCCCTCCATCTTGGTCCGCGCTGTGGGGGGGGGGGGGCGAGGCAGCTCGGCGGCGGGCCCTGGTCTCTGGTCTCTGGCACGGGGGCTCCGCCGTGGGCTGCCTGGCTTCTTCTCCCTTGCTGGCCTGTGAGGAGATGGGAGGCGGGCGCTGGGTTCGCGCCATCGGGGGGCGGGGCGCACTATGATGCTTTTCGCATCACTGCCAGTGCAGCCCGCCCCTCAAGGAACGTGTGGTGCGGTGCCTGGCGCCATCTTGCTGTCTCCTGCCTGCTCTTCTTCGGCCTTGCTGCTGGGACCCCTCTGCTGATCTCTGTCGGTGTTGCGAGTCCTTTGTTCATTTTTTATTGTATACTGCCATGCGCATGTGCTGTGGGATGCTTACGGCCCCTTCCTTACTTGTGTCTTTCAGGTCGGTCCTTCTAGCTTGTGGGTTGTGGTTCCTCCCGGTCTCCCCCCTCCCCCCTTTTTATTAAGAGGGATCACACTAAAAGAGGGATTAAATAGGAGGGATATAGCGGTTTGGGGCGTTAGTGCCTTGTAACCTGCATAAGATTTTTGTCGGCTAATCACCATAATGGAGGCTTCTGGGGATAGTGAGCTAGGGGCAGATCTGGGCTGGTGAAGCTCTGCCCCATGTGCGGTGCCAGTCCACTGGGCGGACTCAGCATGGTTTGTGTCACTTGCGCCAGGAGCGTCTTTTTGGAGCATGATCGGGCGGGCGTATCTGCCCCTAGCCCTTTATTGCCTGCGGCCTCTCCAGCACCCCCGCTGTTGCACTCAGCCCCCAGCGAGGGGGGAAGCCAGTAAGCGGTCCCAAGCTGATTTGGCATACTGGGTGGCCAGCCTTGAGAGACTGTTCTCTCGCACGGCTTCTGGGAAGGCCACGAGTAAGAAGCGGCACATCGAGCCCATTTACTCGGATAATGATGATGATGATCTTTTTGGAGGTCTGGGCTCCATGGAGGAAGGCGAGTTGCATGAGGACTCCTTTTCCACCGTGGATCATTCTGCCACCTATGACAGCAGGTCTGGCTCTTCCTGAGGATATGTGGCTCCCTGATGATACGGAGAAGTTGCTGACTTCAGTGTTTGAGATGTTGCATATTGTCCCTCCTAAAGCGGCTAAGAGGAAGCAGGGTGATTTATTTCGGCCTGAGAGACAGAGACTTTTCTTCCCTGAGCAGGCCCATTTTTCTAATATGGTTTTCAAGGAGTGGGAAAGGCTTAACAAGCTACTGTCGGTGCCTAAGGGCCTGGACAGGCGGTATCCCTTCCCGGAGGAGCTGGTCCACCTATGGTCCCGTCCCCCCGAAGTGGATTCCCCTGTGTTGGGGTTATCCAACACTAAGGTTATGCCGTCACCCGATACTGCTTCCTTGCGTGATCCAGCTGACAGGCGTATGGATCAGTTAGCTTGTAATGCATTCACCTTTGCTGGTGCTTTGTTTCGCCCTGTGTGTACTGCGGCTATTGTCTCCTTAGCCATGAGAAAGAAGGTGAAACGTCTTGTGGATATTGCTAAGTCTCGCAAGCGGGCGGAGGAGTATAAAGACCTCAAGGCTTGCATGGATTTTATTGCCTTTGTTGTCTCTGCCATGGACGATGGTGTCCGGCTCGGTGCCAGGGTGTTGCGCTTCGTCACTCGCTCTGGTTGCGGCAATGGTCGGCTGATGCCGATGGTAGACTCCCTCAGCGACGGAAGCCTGCGTGGCCCTTTCGGGGTTCCTCTGCCTATTGCTCCTTTCGTGGAGGAAGAGGCGCTTCTTTTTCAGGTGGCCGCAGAGATTCCTGGGGACAAGGTAGGTCCAGCGGCCGACTCCAAGCCCACTGCCAAGGTTCCTCAGGCATGAGGAGGCGCCCTCACCCATCCAGGTGGGGGGACGGCTTCTGCTATTTGCTCATATCTGGAGACAGTGCGTCTCGGATCGGTGGATTCAGGAGGTGGTGTCCTCCGGTTACAAAATAGAGCTGGCAGTCAGGCCGCCCCCAAGATTTCTTCAGTCTCGCATGCCCCAGAATCCAGTGACGGCACAGGGCCTGAGAATGGCTGTGCGGCACCTCCTGCGGCTAGGTGTGATTTGCCCTGTACCTCTTCAGGAGCAGGGGCAAGGCTTTTACTCCAACCTGTTCACGGTGCCCAAGAAGGACGGAACATTAAGACCTATTCTGGACCTGAAGGGTCTCAACAGGTTTGTAAGAGTCAGGCATTTCCGCAAGGAAACCTTACGGTCAGCGGTGAGCTCGCTTCGGCCCGGCGACTTCATGACCACGGTGGACATCAGGGATGCCTATTTGCACGTCCCGATATTCCAGGGACACCAGAGGTTCCTGAGATTTGCTCTGGACTACCCCAAGTCTACCCCAAGTCTTCGATCGCTCCCTGAACGGTGAGGTCCTTCCTGGGCATGACGTTAGACACCTCTCAGATCAAGGTGTTCCTGCCACAGCAGAAGGTGGTGGGGCTTCAGACGCAGGTGCAAGCCTTGCTGTCTTGTCAGCGACCTTCGATCCGTCTGGGGATGAAGCTGGTGGGCCTGATGGTGTCCTGCTTCGAGGCAGTGCCCTTCACTCAGTTCCACATGAGACCTCTTCAATTGAACCTGTTGACCAGCTGGGATCGGATGCAGGAATCGCTGGAACAGGAATTTTCTCTGTCTCCTCTGGCCAGACAGTCCCTCTTGTGGTGGCTGGACCCCAGTAACTTATTGGTTGGCAAGTCCTTTCTGACTCCCCGGTGGGAAATAGTTACCACGGATGCCAGTCTGACTGGCTGGGGAAACGTTTGGCAGACACAGAAGATCCAGGGTCAGTGGGGTCCGCAGGAGAACCACTTGCCCATAAATCTCCTGGAGCTGAGAGCGATCCGGTTGGTGCTCCCCATTTAAGGGGTCCAGGTTCGCTCGGACAATCAGACGGCTGTTGCCTACATCAATCACCAGTGCGGGACTCGGAGCAAGCGAGCCCTCAAGGAGGTGACCCAGATTCTAACTTGGGCAGAGGAGAATGTTCCCATCTCGGCGGTTTACATCCCCGGGGTAGAAAACTAGGAGGCAGACTCCCTAAGCAGGGGGGCCTCTTGTCTGGGGGAATGGTCTCTCAGCAACAAGATCTTTCACTCTCCGTGTCTCCGCTGGGGTCAGCCGGATGTGGACCTGTTTGCGTCCAGACACAATCACAAGCTCCCAAGGTTCCCTGTCAAGAGATCCTCTGGCTTTTGCCACAGACGCTCTGTTAATTCCTTGGACGGAGTTCAGGCTCCTTTATGCATTTCCTCCGTTTCCAGGGCTTCTCCCGTTTTCCAGGGCTTCTCACACAGGGGTCGCTGGCTTTGACGGCCTGGCTATTGAGTCCTCCATCCTGTCTGACACGGTTGTGCGTACCATGATTCAGGCACGGAAGAAGTCTTCTTCCATGATATATTACAGAGTTTGACTACATTGCCTACATTGCTTGGTGTGAATCCAAGAGTTTGCATTGTCGCACCTTCTTTATCTCTAGGATCTTGGTTTAGACTTGGGTCTCCAGCTGAGCACCCTCAAGGGCCAGGTCTCTGCCTTGGCTATCTTTTTCCAGAGATCCTTTGCCAATCATAGATTGATCAAGACATTTTTCCAGGGTGTTTCCCACGCACGTCCACCACGTAAGCTTGTATTACCATTGTGAGACTTGAATTTGGTGCTCTACAGGGGCCCCCCTTTGAGCCCTTGTGTGATGCTGTTTTGCCTATTTCGACCCTCAAGGTGGTCTTTTTGGTAGCGATAACCTCGGTGCGTCATGTGTCGGAGCTAGCCACACTTTGTATGAAGCCTCCTTATTTTGAGCTTCATAAGGATAAGGTGGTTTTTCGTTTTAAGCCTGATTTATTCTAAGTGTGCCATACACTCCACTTCGGTCTTCATGACATCTGGGTAATCTCCAGAGGGCGAACTTCTGCAAAGATGAATATGCAAAAAAGACGCCTGGCCTTCTATTGTCCCTATTACTGCCAGGACCCTTCTAAATTGCCCTATATTGAGCCTCCCAGCTTAGGCTGCGGG
This sequence comes from Gastrophryne carolinensis, assembly GCA_027917425.1. Taxonomy (NCBI): domain Eukaryota; kingdom Metazoa; phylum Chordata; class Amphibia; order Anura; family Microhylidae; genus Gastrophryne; species Gastrophryne carolinensis. Next base: position 412,541,428 of record CM051235.1, read on the forward strand.
TCCTGGTGAAGGTAGGAGCACCCTATGGGTGCAGCAGGAGCTCTGTTCCACCGTGAGACCTCACTATGGGGTAGGCGGTTATCCAGGTTTTTTGGTGATCCTGGTGTGGGATGCCCCGTCCCTCTAGGCTTATCGTCGGCTTCTGGCAGGGTTCCCCCCCTTCCGGGTCCCTTATTCCCCTCCGGGGGGGGGGGGTTGCCTGGCCTGGCCGGTATTTCATTTTCCCCAGCTTGTGTCTCTGTGGGCTTAGTGTTTTTACTATGTGTGTGTGAGTGTCAGACTGCCGTTATCGGCATACCAGGAACTAGTGGCAGCCTGGGGGAGCTTCTCCCCCTCAGGCTGTGTTCGGGAAGGTAGCCCCGCCCCCTTCTTTGGCGCGATTGCTTTGCTCCTGTCTAAGGATCCGCGTTGCTGGGAGGGGGCCGTGGCCTTGGCAAACGCGCGTTCTGCGCTGGCCCGCCCTCCCCCTGCTCTCCCTCCTCATACATGAGGCTTCATGGGGGCCATCTTCTTGAGCAGGCCGCATTGCAGATCGGTGTGGTAAGGGCCCGATGGCCACTTCCTTAGTTTGTGTGTGTGGGGGCTCTACACTTATGTTGCTTGTTTTGTGTGTTACAGGTTGCCCTGTATATGTGCATATTAAGGGGTCCCTCCTGGTCCTGGGGTCCCTAGTGTAAAATTGTCCACCTAAATTCCTCCCCCCGGGACTTTTAAGGGGCATCCCGGGTTGCTTATGCGTAATTCCCTGCGGTCTTGCGACTGACCACAAAAATTCACCATATGGAGGCTCTGCAGGATACTGGGCTCGGGATCCCTCTGGGACAATCCGGGCCATGTGTGGGGTGCGGGGTATCCCTTACGGGGGACAATGTGCTGATCTGTATACCATGCGCACAAAAGGCCATAACGCGGCAGTCTGGTACCCAGACTTCATCGCCTTCCCAACTTATCCGTACCCCAAGTGACATTGGTACCAGTGGGGAGTCCCTTTCTGATGTTTGGGCTAGATTGGCCAGCATCGAGAAAATTATTGCTAGCACGGTGGGCAAGAAGGCCCAGGCTAAAAAGAGACATTTGTCGTTGGCCCAGCCATTGTGGGATGTTGACGATGAGTCCGCTGATTTGTCAGATTATTCCCCATTAGAGGAGGGGGAATTGTATCAGGAAACAGAGGCTGACTATGTTCAGTTTGGGAATTCCAATGTCGAGCATGCGCTGGGGGATGCCGTAGATACGGCAACTGTTTTGTCACATTTATTGGAGGTGTTGGACATTGAACCGCCTGAGGCGCCCCCTCTTAAGAAGGGGGAATTTTTTGGGGCCTGCAAGCCCCGTCTGGAATTCCCTACCCAGGGTCATTTTGATGCGCTGATCCTTAGAGAATGGGAGAGGCCCAGTCGGCTTCCTGGTGTGCCTCAGGGATGGGATAAGAAATATCCTTTTCCGGTGGAGGCGGTTAAGCGCTGGTCTTCTCCTCCCGAGGGTCCTGTTTTAGGTTTGACCAACTCTTCTGTGCTGAACACCCCTGACGCCACTTCCCTTAAGGATGGCGAGGATAAGCGCCTTGATCAGATGGCGTGCCACACATTTGTCAACGTGGGCTCGGCCCTGCAGCCTGTTAGTGCATCTGCCCTGGTGTCGCTTGCTACCAGGTCTCTTATCAGGGACTGGCTGAATAACGCTCAGTTTGATCCAGCTGGCGCTGAGTTCGCTACCCTTAAGAAATGCAAATCGTTCATGGATTTTATCATGGCTGCAATGGAAGACTCTATTGTCGTGTGTAGTAGGACTTCAGCCTTACTGGTGGCTATGCGCAGATTGGTCTGGCTCCGCCAGTGGACAGCAGACGTTGGGGCCAAGAAGTCGCTCACAGCTCTTCCCTTCTTGGGTTCGCGGCTGTTTGGAGATAAATTGGATGCTGTTGCTAAAGGAGGTAAGTTACCTCAGCGGAGGAAACAGCACCGCCCCTTTCGGGGGGCTGGCTCGTTCACTCCTTCCTTTCGAGGGGCCAGAGCGACTAGGGGTTTGGCCTTCTCAGGTGTCAGGGCGTCCTGGAACAGGGGCAGAGGTCAGGCACGTCCCGCGCCTGCCTGGGGTTCCAAGCCCAAGCCTGCCGTTAAACCAGCTCAGCAATGAAGGGGCGCCCTCACCCGCACGGGTGGGGGGACGGCTGCGGCTCTTCTTTCAGGTCTGGGCCCGGGAGATCACAGACAGTTGGATCTTGGAAGTGGTCTCCTCCGGGTACAAACTGGAGTTCGAGTACTGGCCGCCCCCAAGATTCTTGAGGTCTCGGGTGCCCTCGGACCCTCAGGCTGCACATGGGCTCCTGTTAGCAGTAAAAAACCTTCTGGACATGGGGGTTATATGCCCGGTGCCTCTGTCGGAGAGAGGCAGGGGTTTCTACTCCAACCTTTTCACAGTTCCCAAAAAGTAGGGTTCGGTGAGACCCATTCTAGAGCTCAAGGTTTAAACTTAAAAGGGATTTTTGACATCCATAGATATCAAGGATGCGTATCTGCATGTTCCAATTTTTCAGGCACATCAGAGATTCCTCCGATTTGCGGTGGAGGATCAACATTATCAGTTTGTAGCTCTTCCCTTCGGTCTGACCTCGGCACCGAGGGTCTTCGCCAAGGTTTTGGTGGGCATAATGGCTCTGCTCAGATCTCAGGGCATTCACATTGTGCCTTATCTGGATGATCTGTTGATATCAGCTTCTTCCCTCCATCAGGCGGAGCTGGACACCCACCAGGTGGTGTCGACCCTGGACAGGTTCAGGTGGGTGATCAACCGCACCAAGTCTTTTCTCTCCCCGTCTCGTGTCTCGTGTGAGTCCAAGGTGCAGGGGATTCAGGGCCTGATCCGCCTTCTTCTGGACAGTCCTTGTCCCTCTATCCGACAGGGAATGAAACTGGTGAGTTGGATGGTATCCTCCTTCGAGGCGGTGCCGTTTGCACAGTTTCACATGAGATCTCTTCAACTTCACCTATTGACGTATTGGGACAGGTGTCCTCAGTCATTGGATCAACCTTTCAGGATGTCTCCCAGGGTTCGGCAGTCCTTTCGGTGGTGGCTGGACTCGAGCAATCTGATGACGGGCAGATCCTTTCTGATCCCTTGTTGGGAGACGGTTACCACGGATGCCAGCCTGTCAGGCTGGGGAGGTTATTGGAAGAGTCATCAGTTCAGCGGGGTGTTGGGTCCCCAGGAAGCTCACACCCCCATCAATGTCTTGGAGCTCAGAGCCGTTCGACTGGTTCTGGCTCGGCTGACCCCACATCGTTCCGGTCGACAACCAAACGGCAGTAGCTTACATAAATCACCAAGGAGGAACTCACAGCAGGAGTGCCCTCAGGGAAGTCTCTCTGATCCTGCACTGGGCGGAGAGCAATGTTCCTTGCCTTTCGGCAGTCTACATTTCGTGAGTGGAAGACACGGAGGCGGATTCCCTGAGCAGGGGATCCTCTCGCCACGGAGAGTGGTCTCTCAATCCCGAGGTTTTTCTGGATCTTTGCCGCAAGTGGGGGGCTCCAGAGGTGGATCTCTTTGCCTCTGTCTCAGGATCCTCTGTCTCTGGCAGTGGATGCCTTGTCAATGGCTTGGAAGGAGTTGGGGTTTCTGTACCTGTTTCCACCCGTCTCCATGCTGGGCAAGGTAGTTCGCAAACTGGTTCTAGAAGGGGCACCAGCGATTCTGGTGGCTCCAAGGTGTCCAAGAAGGGTTTGGTACGCAGACGTCATAAGGATGGCCGTAGACCAGTACCGGCTTCCCTTGTTGCCGGACCTGCTATCTCAGGGTCATCTACTTTACCCCAATTTACAAAAGCTGGCTTTGACGGCTTGGCTGCTGAAACCTTCATCTTGAAGGAGGAAGGTTTGTCTGAGGCTGTTGTTCAGATCCTGATTAGGGCTAGGAAGCGGTCCTCTTCTGGCATTTACTATAGGACCTATATTGATTGATGTGAGGCTAGGGCCTTGCCTTGCAGGGTTTTTTCTATACCCAGGATTTTGGTGTTTCTTCAGCATAATCTGGACCTTGGGTTCCAGCTTAGTACTTTGAAAGGACAGGTTTCTGCTCTGTCGTTTTTTTTTTCAGAGGTCTTTTGCTTTACGCCCGCTGGTTAAGACCTTTTTCCAATGGGTGGCACATGTGCGGCCCCCTCGGAAGGCTGTAGTTCCTGTTTGGGATTTGAATTTGGTTCTTTCGGCTCTGCAGGGTCCTCCTTTTGAGCCGCTACAGGATATTGCTCTTTCGGTTCTCACTCAGAAGGTTGCTTTCTTGGTGGCTATTACCTCTGTTCGGCGTGTCTCTGAGTTGGCGGCCCTGTCGATTCAGGCCCCTTACTTTGAGAGACACCAGGATAAGGTGGTTTTTCATTTTAAGCCGGATTTCCTTCCTAAGGTGGTGTCTGCTTTCCACCTCAATCAGGATATTGTTCTCCCTTCCTTGTGTCCTAAACCTAACAATGACAAGGAGAGGGTTCTGCACAATTTGGACGTTGTTCGATGTGTGAAGTACTATTTGGTGACTACTTCTTCCTTCCGCAGGACGGATGCTTTTTTCGTGGTGCCCTGCGGGCCCAGGAAAGGTTTGGCACCTGCTAAGTCTACAATTAGCAAATGGATTCGTCAGGCCATTGTTGGGGCCTATTCTGCTAAGGGGAGGACTCCTCCTTTTAGGGTCACTGCGCACTCTACTCGTGCGGTTGGTGCGTCCTGGGCTTTTCAGCACCAGGATTCTTTTGAACAAGTTTGTAAGGCCGCTACTTGGTCTTCCGTTCATAATTATTCCAATTTTTACAAAGTTGATGTGCGGGCTTCAGCGGATGCTGTTTTTGACCGCAAGGTTCTGCAAGCTGCGGTGGTTTGAGTTGGTACATTCTTTACTGTTTCTGGTTCCCACCCATGACGGACACTGCTATTGGATGTCCCAGATGTCATGAAGACCGAAGTGGAGTGTATGGCACACTTAGAATAATACCGTTTTGTGAGTACTCACCTTTAAAACGGGTATTATGAGTGTGCCATACACTCCACTTCGCCCCACCCCTTTTTTCAGGTATTCTGGGGCTTTTATATGATGAACCATTGGTTTTGATTGTTAAGGTTATATTTGGTTCTTCCTGGTCCCTTTACTGCTTTTATACACTTGGGATTTGGTGCCAGGAGGTCCCAGGTATATATGGACCGGGAGGGGCTTTCTTTTTTGCATATTCATCTCTGCAGAAGTTCACCCTCTACTGGAGATTACCCAGATGTCATGAAGACCAAAGTGGAGTGTATGGCACACTCATAATACCCGTTTTAAAGGTGAGTACTCACAAAACGGTATTTTTGCCTAAGGTCGTTTCCCCCTTTCATCTTAATGAGGAAGTTGTCTTACCTTCCTTGTGTCCAGCACCGGCTAATTCCAAGGAACGGACCCATCATGCCCTGGATGTGGTCAGGGCCATTAAGTATTACCTGGCTGCCACTGAATCCTTCGGGAAATCGGATTTTCTCTTTGTCCTATTTGAGGGTTCTAGGAAGGGCTTGTCACCAGCCAAGTCCACTCTTAGTAAGTGGATCAGACAGGCGGTGGTGCAAGCTTATTCTGCCAAGGGGAAGGAACCCCCTTTTCGGATCACAGCTCATTCTACCAGAGCTATTGGTGCCTCTTGGGCTTTTCAGCACCAGGCATCGGTTGAACAAGTTTGTAAGGCTGCCACTTGGTCTTCAGTTCATACCTTTACCAAGTTCTACAAGGCTGATGTTAGGGCCTCAGCCGATGCTGTCTTTGGCCGAAAGGTGCGTCAGGTGGTAGTGAAATGAACTACCGTATTTGCTGGCGTATAAGACGACTTTTTCCCCCTGTATAACATGCCTCCAAGTGGGGGGGGTCGTCTTATACGCCGGGGGCACCTGGGTCACATACATATAAATGTACTTACTTTCACCAAGCTGGGCAGCATGATCGTCCTCCTCCTCCTCCTGCAGAGCGATGCTCTTGCTCAGGCAGCACTAGTTGATCAGAGCAGGGAGAGACTGAGCAGGCCAGCAGGGTGAGCGCCGAGCAGATCAGCTTTCCTGCTCTCAGGCACTGTGTGGGTAGGCAGGGGGCTGGCTCCTGGCACGCGCTCCTGACATCGCCCTCGCTGCTCTCCACTTTGAAGGGGACTCTTCAGCATCTGATCTGAGGTGTGATTTATTTAAGATTTATGAAAAAAAAAAGTTTCTATGGGGCATCCCCCAGTGTAAAACCCCCAACTGGCCCCTTTCCCAGACCCCACACATTACACACTATGCTATTAGATGGGACACATTCTAAACAACCCGGGCATGTCCCCAGGTATAGGTGAGCAGGGATGTGGCCGCAGTGTAATGTGGTGTGGACTCTGGGAAATGGGGTCATTGGGGAAGTTTACACAGGGGGCACCCCAAATTGGGGGAGTTTACACAGGGGGTATCCCAACTTGGGATGCCCTACTGGCTTTTGTTCCCTGCATCAGGGGCAGCAAAATGGAATGCCCCCCTGTCTGAATCCCCCGTTTGGCCTTTTTCCCAGACTCCACATTACACTGCGGCCACATTCCTGCTCGCCTTTAGTTGGGGCCTGTGTTGGCTATTCAGAATGCGTCCAATCTAAAGGCATATTAGGGATGTGGCTGCAGTGTAATGTGGTTTGGGCTCTGGGAAAAGGGCCAGTTGGGGGGTTTCACACAGTGGAGGAAACCCAATTTGGCATGCCCCTGGAGTAGGGAACAAACCGACTGGGGCATTCCAATTCGGGATGCCCCACTGTAAAACCCTCCCTATTGGCTCTATTCCCAGAGCCAACACCACATTACCCTGCAGCTGCATCCCTACTATGCCTTTAGCTGGGACGCATTCTGAATCCCAAACTAAAGGCGAGCAGGGATGCGGCTGCAGTGTAATCTGATGTTCTTTTACGTTTTATTCGGTGTGCGGAAGAGGGAGTAGTCTTATACGGCGAGTATATAACAAACTCTATATTTTGAGTGGAAATGTTGGTGGGTCGTCTTATGCGTCCAGTCGTCTTATACACCGGCAAATACGGTACATGCTGTTCCGCACTGGGGATCCCACCCTAATGGACACTGCTTTTGGATGTCCCACATGTAATTACTTCTGGGACAACCTGGACTGGATATAGTGAAAAATACTATTCTGTGAAACTCACCTGTAAAATTGTTTTTGAATATATCCAGTCCAGGTCGTCCCACCCCGCCCTTTGTTCATTATCTCTTGTTGCCTTTATGGTGATTACCATTTTTTGTATTGGACCATTGTCCTTAAGGTTTTTTGTTGGAGAGAGTACATGCTGAAGCTATGTGATGTAACATGGTTTCTTGGCCTCCCGGCCTGTCTCTTTTTCTTACTGCTTTTTGACCACTGGGGGAGTGAGACACTTGTTTTTATAGGGGGCCGGGAGGAGTGACAGCTTTGGATCTTGCAGTCGAGCGCGCCACCTAGTGGCGGAATACCCACATGTAATTACTTCTGGGATGACCTGGACTGGATATATTCAAAAACAATTCTACAGGTGAGTTTCACAGAATTGTATCTTCTCTGAAAGACACAGAGCAAGTAGTCCCACTGGAGTCACTTCACTCCTGAGCATTGTGGTTGCTTCAGGTTACCGGGCAGAGCTAACTGCTACACTTGCAATGCAGTGGAACATGGAAGAGAAACGCCAAGAAATGCCAAGAAACGCATATTTTGAAGCAACAACTAATATGAGACCTGTCTTATTTTCGGGGAAACAGGGAATTGAATTGATAACATAGCATGTGTTCTCTCTATATCATTTACCTTAGTCTATAAGGATTCCATTAGGCTCAGAAAACTTGCCTAAAAATCAAATATGCTTTATTATTACATACAGATGTAGCAGCCCTTACTGTTTCCAATGTCTTAACACACTGCCCAGAAGTCACTCCTCTTTTTTGGTGTATGGTTCCCAATAGCAACAGATGTTATTAGTGAAAACTGCATTCATAAAACACACATTTACCGGTAGTTACATAATAAAAGGAAAAAAGCACCTTGAGAACATGCTTTTTGGTACATAAATGTACTCTTTCAAGTGTCCCTGGGGTATCCCGAATCAGGATCCCCAACTGCGTGAGCCCCTTTGCGCAGGGCCAAACAATAGCCCCATATTATTTTAACAGAAATTCCATGGGTGGCACTAGGAGCAGAGGGGTATCACCGGCAGAGAAGTCAGATATTAATCTAACAGAAGTGTCATGTCGATGGGAGCAAAGGGGGTTTCACCAGCACGGGATGCCCGTATTTATCTAACACAAATGTCATGGGTGTCGCCTGCAGCAGAGGGGTGCATTTGGAGACTGCCAGAGTCTCACACAATGATGTCCCATAAAGAGGGAAACAACATTTTTGAGATAAGAAATTCTAACTAATTCATTGATGGGACTAATCAACAAAGGGCCCAATTTAACCAATTTGGAGATAAGGTGAGCCTGCCTACATCTATATAGATACATTGGCTGGGGGGAAGGGGGACATGGCAGCAGGGTTGTACTGAACATTCACTTTAAGGTGGCACAAAACACTTCATAGTGTCCCCTGCAAGCCTCCCCCCGAACACCCAGTCAAGGGCAATGTGGCCGACTCGGCGGAGGCCCAGTTATTAAAACAAATCCCCCCTCTGAGGCCACTCCCAAGATCTTTCTTACATAAAGAACACAGCACAATGTTACCACCAGGACCCAAACAATAGGTAATCTCTCTTGTCCTATAGTTTCACAAGAAATAAAAAGAAATACTGATGCTTTTCTAGCTATATTAGTACTACAAGTGCCGCTCAAGTCTCCAAGAGTCAGACTTGGTAATCCAGACAAAGTCCCCCCCCCCATAGCTTACTCACTGATTTAATAGGTCTGAATGGCAGTATTTTGGGTGCCAGTGAGAGGCCTGTCACATAGGGCTTAGGCTTTAAAAGAAGGGGCAAGGTTTTTCCTTATTTGAATGTGCCAGCATGTGTGCATCACTTGTATGCTTCATTGGATGTGTGTTGCTTTATGTCACACATCACATTCGTGCCGTACTCCCAACATACCTCCAGAACCAAGCCGCCTCCATCTTCTTCAGTGGACACCCAGAGGCATCACACATAGTAGAACTCAGCATAAGACAACTTAGATAGACGCCTAACCTGTGTTTCTGACTTATAGGGTATCTTTATTACTAGGGTTCAGCCTGATGGACCAGCATATGGGGTACTCCGGCCGGGGGACAAGATCCTACAGGTAAGTGACTGCTAATTATGCATGGCTAACTGCTAAAATCATTTAACAGCAAATCATAAAGCTTGGCGAATGAATGGAATCCAACAAGTATCATGGCACCTTTGGGGCAATCCCAGAGGAGGTGGTTATAATTCCTGTGATATATGTTAGATTACATGTCTAGGTGGTGACCCTATATTGCAACATCTCAATGTCAATTTCAATGTTCATTATGTACAAGATTATATTTATTGTGTGTGTCACATCAATATAATTTAACATTAAATCTTAAAGCACAACAAAACTTGGGAATTTAATTTGGGATGTGTAACCCCCCCCCCCGTTCACCCATACAAACGCACCTCTCCTCAGTCCAACGATGCATGTGCAGGCTCTCAGCCAATCAGAGCCCTTTGATTTGACTACGTAATTCTGCAAAAGGCTCTGATTGCCTTGAATGGGGAGTTTACTATTGTAAAAAATCAGAGCCATTGCCAAAAGATTGAACGAGAGCCTGCGTATGCCCCTTTGGACCGGGGAGAGGTGTGTTACTACCGGCGTACTGGGGAGTTTTACACACTGGGGCATCCCGATACGGGATTCCCCAGGGGAAAGCCAGCAGCCGCTGGTGGGTTTTGTTCAGCCTTAAGGCTCCAAATATCTTTGTAGTCTAACACATATCATGACAGCTGTGAATGTTTTATTGGGGAATGCCCATGAGAAATTTTCCATAACTGCCATGATACAGGTATACCAGAATATGTGTTATGCAGTGACTGCAGCATCTCTGTATAATTTGACTGTTCTCTGCATCGCTTGTTTATTATGTACAACATTCTGTATATTGTGTATGTCAGATCATTTCAATTATTCATGTATTGTAGATACCTCAAGGCTCCATTCACACCATAGCACCCACACTGGGATTGGAATGCAGTCTCCATTAAAATAGCCCCAAAACTCCTGGCCATTTTATTCAGTGGCTCAGTTTAAATATTTATGCATGCAGTATTTTGGGGCAATGCACACATATTGAACACATATTATGCTTCTAAAGCAAAATACAACCTCGGGTAAAAAGACATTGCAAAATGAAATGAATGCTTTACCGTCCTGTCGCTGCTGTGTTATGAACTCAGTTTTAGAGGGTAACCTTGATGTGCATGGCTTTCTTCTTCTCCAGTGTCTCCTAAAGCTCATTTGGACAGAGTTTGGAAGGACTAAACCAAAAATATTTTAGCGGTGTGTTGAGAAAGCCCATTAGAGCAACCCAACAGTGGGGATCAGTATATATTATGCCAGTGACACCTCCCTGGTTATTGTGACAGCCTATGTTTTTTTTTTTTTTTTTCATTTTTGAATACACTTGCTGTTTGGTCACAAAGGCAGGGAGCAAGACTTCAAAATGGAGTCACACACAGCAAATAAATATATAAATTTACTTCGTCAATCTATCCATATTGTAAAAAGAAAAATTAGGTTTTGCTTTGACTGGGTTTTAAAGCTGAATTCTATCTCTGAAAAAATGTGAAGTTTCATTCAGGGTGCTCCTGTATTACATCAGCTTATTGCATCAGAGGAACACCCTGTTCTGGGGTTAAATATGGCCCATATGGCATATTTTGAGCTGATGCCCACCAGGTAATGCTTCCACTATTCAATCTTGTAGGCCATCATTCGCTAAAGAGATCAGAAATAAACCCCTTTATGAGGACAAAGCATTTAAAGGGAAATAATAAGCGTCATTCATAATGTAGCGCCTGTTTTTCATAAATGTTATTTCCGCGTAACCTTGACATGTTTCGACGCACTGTCAGTCAGACCTGTTGCCTGGCAACTGGAGCCAAAGCCTAGGAATATTTCCAGAAGATTTGTGAAACCAGAATTATATTCAGCTAACAATTAACCTCTTACAGACTACTCACTAGAGCCTAATGCCTCTTTCACTGCTATTTGCTTGCGTTGCTTCGGAGTAGAAATACTCCCACATGGACAGGAAATTGTGCCCATAGAAATCATTGGGTATTTCAGGCACTGACCTTTGCATTCTAAGTATGTCACACACCCCGCTTCAGGTTACTAAATCATTATGCATGGGTTATACTCACCGCTAGGTGGCACTCTTGCAGAGAAGTCCAGAAAAAACAACAAGCCCCTCCCGGTCTATACATACCTGGTACCTCCCAACAATTCCCCAGTGTTCTTCTCTGCAAGGTGGCGACAAGACAGAAGAAAGAAGTCTCCTGCTTGCAGGTAGCCGGGGTATCACCCCGGCCCCCCCCCCCTCTACGGTCTATTTCTGCCCGGCTCTTTTTTGTTTTATCCCCTGGTTAATGGTAGCCTCCCAGCTTAGGCTGTAGGCCGGGCAAGGGTAGATGGCACTTTAGGTGCTTAGGAGATTAGCTCCTCCGCTCGACCCCATATTATGGGGCATAGCGGTGATCCGATTTGGTGATCCGGACGTGGGATGCCCCAGATCTGATACTCCCCCTTAGGTTTTTCCTCTCACTTTTACCCCCATCTTGACTCAATCCCATTCTTTAGAATGTGTGTGGCTGTTACAGTTTGTGTGTGTGTTGGGGCAGGGACGGGTGGCCTGTGCGGCGCTGGCCCGTCTGCTTCTGCCTCTTATCTGGTGCTTGGGGGCTCCCGGAGCCCCTGTGTTCTTAACTTGTGGGGACGGGTCGGGCAGGGGTTCCGCCGGCCCGCCACCCGGTTTTGAGGTCCGGTTTACCTCAGGGTTGTTGTCACGGTGGGCGGGGCCTGGCGGCGCACCCGACGGCCTCTGCGGGCGCCATTGCTCGTGGCAGCCGCTGCTCGCTCGGCAGCTTAAGTGGGCGGGCCGCGTCTGGCGCGGTTAGGGAGGGGCGGGGCTACAGCGGTCCCGCGCTTCTGGCGGGCCCGCCCCTCGTCTCCATCTCACGTTCATTCCGACTGGCGCCATTTCGTTGCAGGGACTCAGGTAGGCTGCGGCTTGTGTCATTCAGGGTCTTATTGTTATGCTGACTGAACGCTGTTTTAGAGTGAGCGTTCAGTTAAGGGGGCAGCTGTTGTCTTTCCTTAGCACTAATGGCCGGCTGTCTTTAGTTCTTACATGGTCTATGTCCCACCCCCTTCCCCCCCCCCCCCGTTGGGGGTGACGGCAGGGTGCTTCAGCCGGGCTTTGGGCATGCTGGCTGGAAGTGCTTATATCTTTTATATTTTGGCCCTGTAGTTTTCTTTGTGTTTAGCCTGACCCACCTTTGTTCCTCAATGTTTTGTGTTTGGTGTTGTTCTGTGTGCCTGGATTGACTGTTGCCTTTGTTTTCCAGATCCCGGGATTCCATCATACAGGGCTCTCCCGGTCTTATATACCTGGCTATTGGGGTTGGCTTTTAGTCCCTTTTGCTAATTTCCCTGATCAGGGCTATTTAAATATTTATATATATATATTTCTATTGAAATCCGAGAGGGGCATCCCGGGTCGCTTACTGCGTAATTCCCTGGGGTCTGCGAATACCATAAATTCACCATATGGAGGCTACCAAAGATACCGGAAATGGTCCTATGGGCCAGTCCAGGCTGTGCGGGGGGTGTGGGACCCCGCTCCCAGGGGATGATGTCATAATTTGTATTCCATGTGCGCAGCGGAACATTGAGCGCCAGTCCGGCACCTCGGTGCCCGGGACTTCTTCGGCCGCGCCTTCTCCCTCCCCTCCTCGCCTGTTCCGGACCCCGTGTGACGTTGTCGTTGGGGGCGATTCGCAATCTGAGGTGTGCGCCCGGTTGGCCAGCCTCGAGAAAATGTTTTCCGCTGTGGTTGCTCAGAAGGCTACGGCTAAGCGGAAACACCTGTCTCCGCTCCCGCCGGACTCAGATGAGGAAGTTATTGGGGACCTGGATTGGTCAGATTGTCCCCTTGAAGAGGGGGAGCTTGTTGAGGAGTTAGAGGATTCTGAGGGTCAACAGTTGCTGGGCGCTGAGGGTGACCAGGCGGAGGGGCCCCTTCCTGATACACCTTCCATTCTGGCCCAAATGTTTGAGGTTTTGGATCTGGATCCTCCGGAAGCTGCTCCTCGGCCTAAGGGTCAGCTTTTTGGGGTGTCCAAGCCGCGTTTGGAGTTTCCCAGTCAACAGCATTTTGAGGATGTTGTCCTTAAGCAATGGGAGCAGCCTACGCGTCTCGTTGGGGTACCGCCTAGTTGGGATAGAAAGTATCCTTTTCCGGCGGAATTGATGAAGCGTTGGTCTGTCCCTCCCGAGGTTGATGCTCCGGTCTTGGGACTGTCTAATACGGCGGTTGTACATTCTCCTGACACGACTTCTCTTAAGGACGGCGAGGATCGCCGGATTGATCAGCTGGCCCATCATGGGTTTGTCTGTGCGGGTTCGGTTTTGAGGCCTGTTTGTGCTTTGGCGCTTTTGGTGTTGGCGGTAAGGTCTATTGTCAGGGATTTATGTGTGGACCTTAATCCTACTTGTGATGAGTTTCTGGCTCTTAAGCGTTGTGAATCCTTCTTGTCTTTTATTCTGGCCGCCCAGGATGATGCCATGTTGATGTGTGGCAGGGCTACTGCTCTGTTGGTGGCTATTCGCCGTTCAGTATGGTTGAGGCAGTGGACGGCTGATTTTAATTCTAAAAGATCGCTCACGGCTCTTCCCTTTCTGGGTCTGAGGCTTTTCGGTGAAAAGCTGGATTCTGTTGCCAAGGGAGGTAAGTTACCTCAGCGCAAGAAATTTCGTCGTTCCTTTCGGGGGGCGGCATCCTTCAATCCGTCTTTTCGGGGAGCCAGAGCCGGCAGGGGTTCGGGCTTCCCGGCCTCCAGGGGCGCCAGTTGGAATAGGGGTAGAGGCCGTGGCCGCCCCTTTCATGTCTGGGGCGCCAAGCCCAAGCCGGCTGCCAAGCCCGCTCAGCAATGAGGGGGCGCCCTCACCCGTACGGGTGGGGGGACGGTTGCGACTCTTCTCCCGGGTATGGGACCAGGAGGTCTCGGACAGGTGGATCCGAGAGGTGGTGTCGGTCGGGTACAAGCTGGAGTTCGAGTCCCACCCTCCTCCAAGGTTTTTCAGGTCTCGGGTACCTTCAGATCCTTTGGCCGCGCAGGGGCTCCTGGCGGCGGTAAGGAATCTTCTGGAGTTGGCAGTCGTATGCCCGGTCCCTCTTTCGGAGGTGGGGCAAGGGTATTATTCCAATCTCTTCACTGTACCCAAAAAGGATGGGTCGTTCCGTCCCATCCTGGATTTGAAGTTTCTCAACCGGTTTATCCGTCCCCGGAAGTTTCGCATGGAAACCCTGCGGTCTGCGATCGGTTCGCTTCGGCAGGGGGACTTCATGACGTCCATAGACATCAAGGATGCATACCTTCACATTCCGATTTTTCTAGCTCAGGTTTCTTCGCTTTGTGGTGGAGGATCGGCATTTCCAGTTTGTAGCTCTTCCATTTGGCCTCACTTCAGCTCCGAGAGTGTTCACCAAGGTACTGGCGGGAGTGATGGCCCTGCTCAGAGCTCAGGGGATTCGCATTGTGCCTTATCTGGACGATCTTCTCATCATGGCGCCTTCCTTCAGTCAGGCGGAAGGGGACACCAGCATGGTGGTGTCTATGCTGGAGAGGTTCGGCTGGGTGATCAACTACCCCAAGTCCTCTCTGGTTCCGGCCAGGGTGGTGACCTTTCTGGGGATGTCCCTGGACTCTCACCAGCACAGAGTTTTTCTTCCTCAGGCCAAGGTTCTTTTAATTCAGGAATTGGCTCAGCTTCTTCTTTTCGATCCTCGCCCGTCCATTCGGCTAGGGATGAGACTGGTGGGGTTGATGGTTGCCTCCTTCGAGGCAGTTCCTTTCGCGCAGTTTCACACGAGGACGCTTCAGCTTCATCTTTTGGCGTCTTGGGATCGGCGACCGCGGTCGTTGGATCGGTCCTTCCGGATGTCCCCTCAGGTTCGGCAGTCTCTTCTGTGGTGGATGGTCTCGGACAATCTTCTGAAGGGCAGGTCATTTTTGACCGCGTTTTGGGAGACTGTCACCACGGACGCCAGTTTGTCAGGATGGGGAGGTTTCTGGAAGGATCTTCAGTTCCGGGGGCGGTGGGGCCCTCAGGAAGCTCACTTGTCCATCAATGTTCTGGAGTTGAGAGCCATCAGGTTGATTCTGTCTCACTTGACGCAGCACTTGCAGGGCCTGCCGGTTCAGGTTCGGTCGGACAATCGGACGGCGGTTGCTTACATCAATCACCAAGGAGGGACTCGCAGTCTGGGTGCTCTCAGGGAGGTGTCTCTGATTCTAGTTTGGGCAGAGACTCATGTTCCTTGCATCTCGGCAGTGTACATTCCGGGAGTGGAAAACACAGAGGCGGATCTTCTGAGCCGGTGTTCGTCCCGCCGGGGGGAATGGTCTCTCCACCCCCAGGTGTTTCGGTCGCTTTGTCTTCGGTGGGAGACGCCGGAGGTGGATCTGTTTGCCTCTCGTCACAATCACAAGCTTCCGACATTCGTGTCGCTTTCTCAGGATCCTCTGGCTCTGGCGGTGGATGCCATGGCCCTGAGCTGGAGGGACCTGGGGTTCCTTTATTTGTTTCCTCCGATTCCCATGTTGGGCAGGGTGCTTCAGAAGTTGGTTCTGGAAGAAGTTCCCGCCATTCTCGTGGCTCCAAGGTGGCCAAGGCAGGTGTGGTTCGCAGACATCGTTCGTCTGGCAGTGGATCAGTTCGATCTGCCTCTTCGGCCGGATTTGCTCACTCGCTGTGTTTCCCCAGTTTACCATCATTGGCTTTGACGGCTTGACTGCTGAAACCTCCATCTTGAAGGAGGAGGGTCTTTCGGATTCTGTTATTCGGACTCTTATTAGTGCTAGGAAGAGATCCTCTTCTTCCATCTATTATAGGGCTTGGAGATCTTATATTGATTGGTGTGAGGCTAGATCTTTGCCCGGCCGGGTCTTTTCTATTTCTAGGATTTTGGAATTTCTTCAATCTGGGCTGGACTCTGGTCTTCAGCTGAGTACTTTGAAGGGGCAGGTTTCTGCCTTGTCTATCTTTTTTCAGAGGTCTTTTGCACTCCATCCGTTGGTCAAGACTTTTTTCCAGGGGGTTTCGCATCTGCGGCCTCCTAGGAAGCCTTTGCTCCCTGTTTGGGATTTGAATTTGGTTCTCTCCGCTCTTCAGGCTCCTCCTTTTGAGCCTTTGCAGGATATTGCCCTGTCTACTCTGACTCAGAAGGTTGCCTTCCTGGTGGCCATCACTTCGGTTCGGCGTGTTTCGGAGTTGGCAGCCTTGTCTATTAAGGCTCCTTATTTTGAGAAACATCAGGACAAGGTGGTTTTTCGTTTCAAACCAGACTTTCTTCCTAAGGTGGTCTCGGCGTTTCATCTTAATCAGGACATTGTTCTTCCCTCTCTGTGTCCCAAGCCGGGGAATGACAAGGAGAGGGCGTTGCATTGTTTGGATGTGGTGTGTTGTGTTAAGTGCTATTTGCGTACCACTTCTCCTTTTCGTAAGACTGATGCTTTTTTCGTGGTGCCCTGCGGGTCTAGGAAGGGCTTGGCTCCGGCTAAGTCTTCTATTAGTAAATGGATTCCTCAAGCGATCGTTGGGGCCTACTCTGCCAAGGGGAAGGATCCCCCTTTTCGTGTTACTGCTCATTCTACTCGTGCGGTTGGAGCGTCCTGGGCTTTTCAGCACCAGGCTTCTGTGGAACAAGTTTGTAAGGCTGCTACTTGGTCTTCGGTTCACACTTTTTCCAAGTTTTATAAGGTTGATGTGCGGGCCTCAGCGGATGCTGTTTTTGGCCGCAAGGTTCTGCAGGCTGCAGTGGTTTGAGTTCTGCTTCATTGCCTGGTTGGATAACCCCCCCTTTTTGGACACTGCTGTTGGATGTCCCATGCATAATGATTTAGTAACCTGAAGCGGGGTGTGTGACATACTTAGAATAATACCATTTTGTGAATACTCACCTGTAAAATGGGTATTATAAGTATGTCACACACCCCGCTTCACCCGCCCTTTTTGGTATCCTGGTTCTTTATATGGTGAAGCTTTTTAGTTACAGTTGAGGGTTACCATTGTTTTTTTTCCTGGTACCTTGTCTTATTGCTGTTTGAATTACTGGGGAATTGTTGGGAGGTACCAGGTATGTATAGATCGGGAGGGGCTTGTTGTTTTTTCTGGACTTCTCTGCAAGAGTGCCACCTAGCGGTGAGTATAACCCATGCATAATGATTTAGTAACCTGAAGCGGGGTGTGTGACATACTTATAATACCCATTTTACAGGTGAGTATTCACAAAATGGTATTTTTGTCAAACAACGCATGCAGAGAACACATAGAAGTAGGCAAAGTGTATATATTGTGTTGTGCAGGGCAGTTCATTTCTAGCTATCATCTCCTGGTAAATTGCAGTGTCCCTAACCAAGACTACTTTCGCTGCTGCCCTTCATGTCCCCTGCTTCGTTGCCGCCTGGGTCTCTGTTGTTCTCCGGGTCCACCATACTTGCTCCATTGCCTCCCCCAGTCTTAGAGGTCCTCATTTCCTCCACTGCCACCAGCAGTCTACGGGGTCCTCTTGAACTGCTTTGAAGCCACAATCATTGGGTGACCTTTAAAGCCTCTTGAGCCACTCGCAGCATTACATCTTCAGTCCCTGCCAACTCAACATTGCACTAGAGAGTTTCCACCACAATGAATTGTTAAGACTATTTGCGGATACCTGCTGGTTCAGGTAGCAGCCCAGCAAAGTTCAATGATTCAGGTGTAACTCATGGGTTTTGAGTCTGCAGAAGTCTCTTTAACACATAGTGCTGATAAAATAGTATGACGTGCATATAGAATATCCTAGGGAACCTTTACTAAATAAACAAGATACAAAGGTTGGTTTCACACCTAGCGATTGTAGGGCGTAAAGCATTTGCGCTAGTGATGTCCACTCCACAGAGTAGAATCCCTGGTGCAGCTGTCTACAAAGTGCTACAGCAAGGCCTTTGCTGGGTGATCGCTCTGCAAATAGTGATGTGAAAGTGTCTATAGATTTCTATGGGCAGCGTTTTCACAGGCGATTGCGGCCGTTTACAAATGCCCTGCAATCGCCCCAGTGTGCATGGAGCCTTACCATTGCTCGCTCCACAGCACATTTCTTAAATACCTCAAACATGCCTGGCTTGCCTGTTCTCATACAGCAAATGTATCTGCGGGCTTCAGTTACTGTGTCATCAGCAGATCGCGGAGCTGAGCAGAGCTGTGACAAGAAAAAGTCAATGGTTACCAGGGCCTGATTTAAGGAAAAATTATATGGATGCAGAAAGATGGAGCTTGTTTTTTTTAGATTTGGTCTAAATTGGCCCTTTAGGCTGGCCATCCAGTAAGAAATCTAGGTGGCCAATAATGGGCCATCAGGGAAAATGAATTCATCTTTTCAATTCATATTCACCCTGGCATGTCTGTAGATTACATAGTTTTACTACTACATTGCCCAGTGACTGGTCAGTGGCTATATAGACCTGTTGTTCTGTAGAGTCTTAACCATTACCTGCCTCTTTTAGCATCTTCTATAGCTAACAAGCCATTTGAAAGCCCAACCAAAGGTCAGGGCTTTATTTTAAAAATATACCCCTTTGATTTCTGCGCTTTACCCCCCTAGGACACAGTGCCACTTTTCTGTGACTTCCATAACTTGTCTCTGCACAAACTTGCTGTACTTCAGCTGGGTCTTTACTTTGAAGAGATCTGGTGCAACTCTAACAGCCTCAGGCTGCTTTCAAATCACAGAGAAGCCTCTCTGATCCTGGAAATGTATTCTGGGTCTCTCAAGAGTGTGAATACAAAACAATCAGGCGGAATTTCCAGCAACCAGCAAAAAGAGGCGCATGCATGTGCTGAAATCAGTGCCTGTGCACCCAATGGGAACCGGTGCTTGAAAGCACAAACTAGCGCATATGCATTTGTGCTCTGATTTGCACATTTTGATTTATAACAGAAGTGCCACACAGCAGGACAATGCTGGCTTGTCCTTGGACTCTTATTATCTCTTGTTGATCTTCAAATTGAATTTTTAATTTTGATCTGGCTTCCCTTGACCAAGACACTTGCTGCCAACCTTGTGACCTCAAGACTGCCTTTACATTTCTTAACTGCCTGCCTAGTGCTTGTCACATGAAGTGTGAGGTTTTCCAGCACTATGGCAGTACTACGGAAGGCACACAAGGTAGGCTTTCAGCTTGGATGTTTGTGGTCCCTCTAAAGATGGTAAACATTATTGCCACCCAGGCACTGTTTGATGAGATTACTCGGTTTCTGACCATTGAATGCCAGTGAATGCCATGCAGGGAAGTAGGCAAAAAACTGTTAACAATTAACTATTCACTTTTTTAATTTTTGAATGGACAGGACCAATGTATTATTTTTCTGCTGATGATTATGCTTACTATGGACTTACTTTAGAAACAGGTGCATAAATCCGTAAAGCTTAGGAGGAGAAATAACTATGTTCCTTCTTCAAAACTGTACACACGCAGTATCAGGAAGATAACTGAGGCTGAGCCTTCCTGTGCAATGGTCCAAGATAGCCACTAGAACTTGGCACGGTTCTTCTGTGTCCCTGCTCTGGCGGCATCCCTGCCGCGGCATACTGACAGAGTTGACTGTGTACTGATACCTGAGAGGCACTGGCGGCGCAGGAAGCCAGAGCACACATAGTGTCCCCGCTCTGCCTTCCGGCGCTGCCACTGTCTTTCATGTGTCGGCGTGCTCCAGCCCGAGTGGCAGTAGCAGAGCTGTAGCCAGAGTGGGGACATTGTCTGTCCACACACAACTGACATAAACCAGTGTGTGGCTGCGTCGGAAGCCAGAGCGGGGACAGCGTTCATGTATACTTTTTTTTTCTGGGGAGTTTGGGGGGGCAGCTGAAATGTCACACTGCCTATATGGGGAATATGCCTATATGGGGAATGGGATGGGGGGCTGCCACACTGCTTATGGGGAAGCCAGAGCGGGGACAGCGTTCATGTATACTTTTTTTTTCTGGGGAGTTTGGGGGGGCAGCTGAAATGTCACACTGCCTATATGGGGAATATGCCTATATGGGGAATGGGATGGGGGGCTGCCACACTGCTTATGGGGAATAGGAGGGGGGTGCCACACTGCCTATGGGGAATGGGAGGGGGGAATGCCACACTGCCTATATGGGGAATGGGAGGGGGAATGCCACACTGCCTATATGGGGAATGGAATGGAGGAATGCCACACTGCCTATGGGGAATGGGAGGGGGGAATGCCACACTGCCTATATGGGGAATGGGATGGGAGGGATGCCACACTGCCTATATGGGGAATGGAATGGAGGAATGCCACACTGCCTATGGGGAATGGGAGGGGGGAATGCCACACTGCCTATATGGGGAATGGGATGGGAGGGATGCCACACTGCCTATGGGAAATAGGAGGGGGGAATGCCACACTGCCTGTGGGGAATGGGAGGGGGAACTCCACACTGCCTATGGGGAATGGGAGGGGGGATGCCACACTGCCTATGGGGAATGTGAAGGGGAATGCTACACTTCCTATAGGGAATGGGAGGGGGAATGCCACACTTCCTATGGGGAATGGGATGGGGGAAATGCCACACTGCCTATAGAAATAGGAGGATGGAATGCAAAACTGCCTGTGGGAATGGGAGGGGGAACTCCACACTGCCTATGGGGAATGGGAGGGGGGATACCACACTGCCTATGGGGAATGTGAGGGGGAATGCTACACTTCCTATAGGGAATGGGAGGGGGAATGCCACACTTCCTATGGGGAATGGGATGGGGGAAATGCCACACTGCCTATAGAAATAGGAGGATGGAATGCAAAACTGTCTGTGGGAATGGGAGTTGGGAATGCCACACTGCCTATGGGAATGGGAGGTGGGATGCTGCACTGCCTATGAGAGGGGCGAATGCCACACTGCCTATGGGAATGGGAGGTCTTGTAGGCAGGTGCATCTTATAGAGTGACAAATATGGTATATGTGAACTGGCATGTTAAAAAAAAATGGGCAGCATTTTCCCTTGCGCTGGGTTGCCCAAGCAGAGAGGTGTGAATGGAGCCTAAAGCTCACTTTACCTCCCATGTAGCGGATTACTGCTCCATTCTTTAGCGTAAGGCCCTGGTCTTCGACCAAAGAGCAGAGCCATGGCCAGAATACTGTCCTTGCTGTTGTTAGTATTAGAGGGTGCGGCGCAGCTCCACCTGGAAGTCCAGCTCGTCTGGAGAAGTGCCAGGTATTGCCTCAGTTAGGTGAGTATTTTTTTTTTATAATGCCTATAGATGGCAGTTAATAAACAGGAGCAGAAATATTCTGTGCCACAATTCTCTTCTTACCAAGAAGTGTCTTGTCACACACTGGTCATCCTCTGCAAGTGTTCTGACCTGGATTTTTTTATGAAAATTATTGTGATGTAAAAATCTAATTTTCCTGTCTTTTCCTGCAGGCCAATGGACACAGCTTTGTAAATATGGAGCACGAGATGGCCGTCGCGCTCTTGAAGAGTTTTCAAACAACAGTAGATCTTGTAATTCAACGTGAGCTTGCTGTCTAAATATTTTTTATAAAACAGTGACGATATCCGTTAGACAGGTTCTCTTTTTTTTCCTTTGTTTTTGCCAATTGCTGGATCAATGGCAAAGAGCAGTGCCAAATGTAGATGCTATTATGTTATAACTGACGGACAGACGTTCACGCTATATACTGACAACTCTCCGGGGATAAACAATGTATTAGTTGTAATCATTCGCCTGAGGCTGGGCTGAACAGTGGTGCAGTTTTATATTAAAAATTTCCTCTCCAAGCGGATCTCCTAGTTTTGACAGCGTGAAAGCACACAAGAAGCTCTACCCGGTACCTGAAATCGCCACCAAGCACTGCCTCAACGTTGTATATGCCTTTTATATAGAACATATAAAAAAAAAAACTTAGAAGGAATCGCAAGTCATATTTTGACTTCTATATGAAAAAAAAATAATAATTACAAAATCATATTTTCTTAACGAACAGAGAAATTGATAAGAAAGTATTTATTAAAGATGTACGCTGAATTAATATTCCCTTTTTTATATAGGAAATAGATACTTTTGCCTTATGGAAAACACTTTAAATGTATAGAGTTCATGGTGTTGATGTAATTGACAAAAGGTAAAGTGGAACCTAATCAGACTGGATGTCATCGTAATAATAGTATTTGGTATTTTTTATAGTGACGGAAAGATGTAGCTTGGTATGTGGCTGGATCCATTGGTAAATGTAATCAGGTTACAGGGTTTAGACTCGGCATCACTCTGCAGATTGGCTGGTACTGACATTTAAGACTGATCCTCAATTGAGGTGCTGGGACATAACAAAAGAAAAACCAAAAAAAAAGTATGGTTCAGTTTCATGAACACTGTCTCTCCTGGTGCAGCCCCAGCTATTAACACTTAGTGTAGGCAAATAGTAAGACTCTGTTTACACCTCTTCGTTGCGTTAATAGCAAGCATTTTATAAATATGCCAGAGGGCCATTGTATCAAAACAAACGCTGCGCTTTTTATGCGTTTGCGTTTCTTAAAATAATTTTTTGTTTGCATAATAGGTAAATTATACATTCTATGCCAATGTAACCGCAACACAAGTACACTGCGTTATAAATGCGTTGTGCTTGCTTTGCCATAGACTTTGACTTGCGCTGTTACAACATTGAGCTGAGAAAGGTGTCTGCAACGCAACTGTGCATTGCGCAATGCAGCGCAGGTATGTGAACTATCCCATCTAGAATAATGTACAATATTCTAAGTATACAGCATGTCCTGTTCCAGAATATTCCTTACACATGGGTAATACATCCACAAGATGGCGCTGTACTGCAGAAAACAGCTTGTGACTCCTCCCGGTCCTATATAAGTCAGGGACCTCCCACAAATTCCCCAGTTCTTTTCTGCAATCTGCGCTGAGAAGATAGAAGACAGCTCTCTTGTGGCGCAGGTGAGCGGGGCTTATTGCCTGCGGCCCTGCAGGACTGTTTCCACCCGTTCCGCCCCAGTTATTGCCTCCCAGCCTCGGCTGATAAGGTTCAGGTGAAGGTAGGCTATTGAAGCACTATGGTGCTGAGGAACTAGGCTCCTACCGCAGTCCCTGCCCTAACAGGGTAGGCGGTTTAGGCTAATGGTGAGCCTTTTGGGATGCCCCCACTGCCTCATGGGTTTTGCCAGGTTTATCCTGTGCAGTTAAACCCTATTCCCAATTTCTCCCCTACTCTCCACTCCTCATCTTAGTCCCTGGGCGCCGTTTCTCCCTGGGAATTTTATCGTTATCCTCCCTCACTCTCCTCTTGGAAGATCTCTGGGGGGGGGGGTTGTCTAGTGGTTTAAGACTGTATTCATATGTTGTGCTTTGTCACTTTTATTAAAACGCGCCGCAGCACGTTTGTACTGCGCTCTGCGGCTGGCAGCCCCATTCACCTCAGAGATGCCGGGCCGCTGCTGGCCGGCCGGATCACGTGGGCGCGCTTCGCGCTCTTCGGGGGGCGGGCTCTGTGGATGATACATTTTACCTCATGTCTCCACGGCATGCCCCTCGAGGTCTGCGGATGCCATTTTGTCTCCTGCTGCGTGCTGCTGGCTCTCTGCGTTCCGTGAGTAACCTCGGTGGGGTGATTTTTTTCTGTTTTTTTCTTATGCCTTATTCTCATGGGAGTTTTTGATTATGTCTTTCAGGCGGGTTAAAGCTTCGATCCTGTGGTTTCTCCCGGCCTTCTCCCCTCATTATCTCCCACTTCCCTAGCGGTTTATTGGGGGCATCCCGGGTAGCTCTTTAACGTTAACCCTTACTGGCCTACTGTGCCATTCAAATCACCATATGGAGGCTTCTGGGGATAATGGGCCTGGGGTTCCTTCGGGGCAAGCCGGCTATGTGTTGCGTGTTGGGTATCCCCAATCGGTGATGATGTCAGGGTATGTGTATCCTGCACCCAGCAGGTACTTGCACTGCATCTGGGTTACCTGTTGCTGGGCCTGCGCCCCCTCGGGCTTCGCCTACCCCCCCCACGCCTACATCTGACCCCCTGCGAGGAGCATACCAGCGGGGAGTCTCAGCCTGATTTGGCTGCACGGGTGGCCAGCATTGAGAAACATATTGCTGGGTCTGCCTCGCGTAAGGCTTCTGCTAAGAAGCGGCATTTATCTCCTGCCATTTCCCTCTTTCCTGTGGAAGGTGAGGGAATTTTTGACACTACTGGTTATTCCTCCCTGGAGGAGGGGAAATTGTTCTCTGATTCAGAATCATCTGAGGAGCAGCCTAGGGTTTATGGTGGTACAGGGTCTACCTTTGATGAAGATCCATGGTCCTCAGATGACCAGGCTGACAGGCTTTTGGCTCATATTTTTGAAGTGCTCTGTATCTCCCCTCCTGCCGTGACTCCGCAGCAGCAGGGTGAGCTTTTTCATACGGTTAAACCACGTTTGGAATTCCCGGAGCAGTCGCACTTTAATAATCTGGTGCTCAAAGAATGGGAGCAGCCTAGCAAGCTGCCAGGGGTGCCCAAGAGTTGGGATAAGAGGTATCCCTATCCTGCTGATGTGATTAAGCGTTGGTCATGTCCTCCGAGGTGGACGCGCCCGTTCTGGGGCTGTCCAATACATCTGTCATGCATCCTCCTGACACTACTACCCTGAGGGATGGTTAGGACCGGCGCATGGACCAACTGGCTTGCCATGCTTGTCTGTGTGGGGACCGCGCTACGCCCGGTTTGTGCCTCTGCCATTACAGCTATTGCTATTAAGGGTTTGCTTAAGAGTCTCTTAGAGGGGGCCTCTGATGACACGGGAGGAGAAGAGTATAGATCTCTCCTGCTTTGCTATGAATTTGTTGCATAAGGTCTGTCTGCCATGGATGATGCCATTAGAATGTGTGGTAGGACTTCTGCCCTGTTGGTGGCTATACGCCGCTCTGTCTGGCTACGTCAGTGGGTAGCTGATAATGCTGCTAAGAAGGCTCTCACCGGTTTCATTTTCAAGGGCCTGCGCCTCTTTGGTGAACGCTTGGATTTGTTTGCCAGGGGGGGGAGGTTACCTCAACGTAGGAGGCCGTCCCACTCCTTTTGGGGGATGGGTGCCTTTCTCCCATCCTTCCGTGGTTCCAGAACTGGCCGAGGAGTTTCCTTTACTGGGGCCCGTGGAGATCACTGGGGAAGGGGCAGAGGACGTGGCCGTCCTGGCCTCTCCTGGGGTCCCAAGACAAAATCCTCACCCAAGCCCCCTCAGGCATGAAGGGGCACCCTAACCCATCAGGGTGGGGGGACGGCTTTGGCTCTTTGCTCACGTCTGGAGGCTTCACGTCTCAGACCGGTGGATTCAGAAGGTAGTGTCCTCCGGTTACAAGATAGAGCTTGCAGCCTGGCCGCCCCCAAGATTCATCGAATCCCGCATGGCTCAAAACCCCCTGTCAGCTCAGGGTCTATGCCTTGCTGTCCAAAACCTTCTGGAGTTGGGGGTCATCTGCCAGGTGCCTTTGAGGGAAAGGGGCAGAGGCTACTATTCCAATCTTTTCACTGTTCCCAAAAAGACGGGTCCATCAGACCTATCCTGGATTAAAAGTGCCTCAACTAATTTGTCAGATGCAAACACTTTCGCATGGAGACTCTGCGCTCAGCTGTCAATTCACTATGCCCAGGGGACTTCATGACCTCTGTAGACATCAAGGATGCTTACCTTCATATACCAATCTTTCCAGGTCATCAGAGATTCCTCAGGTTCGCTCTGGAGGATCAGCACTATCAATTTGTGGCCTTGCCTTTCGGTATCACCTCGGCTCCCAGGGTATTCACCAAGGTGCTGGCGGGCGTACTGGCTCTGCTGAGATCTCAGGGCATTCGCATCCTTCCTTACTTGGACGACATTCTCATCACGTCTCAGTCCCTCCAGCAGGCCGGGCTGGATACTCAGCTGGTGGTGTCCACACTGGAGTCCTTCGGCTGGGTGATCAACCACCCCAAGTCTTTCCTGTCACCGTCATTGGTGAGGTCCTTCCTGGGCATGATACATCTCAGGTCAAGATTTTTTTCCCTCAGCAGAAGGTGGAGAGTCTTCAGGTCCAAGCCAGGTTCCTTATGTCTTTCCCTCATCCCTCCATCCGGCAGGGGATGCAGCTGGTGGGCCTGATGGTGTCTTCCTTCGAGGTGGTTCCATACGCTCAGTTTCAAATCAGACCTCTTCAACTTCATCTCTTGTCAGTTTGGGATCGGGACCCTCGGTCCCTGGATCAGGTGTTGGTTCTGTCCCCTCTGGCCAGACGGTCTTTCTCGTGGTGGCTGGACTCAAGAAACCTGTTGGTGGGCAGATCCTTTCTGACCCCGTGCTGGGAGACAGTCACCACAGACGCCAGTCTGACAGGTTGGGGGGCTTCTGGAAATCCCTGAAATTCCAGGGTCAGTGGGGCCCTCAGGAGGCCCACACCCCTATCAACATTCTGGAATTGAGGGCGATAAAGTTGGTTCTCACCCAATTGACTCCACACCTTCGGGGTCGGGCGGTTTAAGTCCGCTCGGACAACCAGACGGCGATTGCCTACATCAATCATCAGGGAGGGACCCGGAGCAAGAGGGCCCTCAGGGAAGTGTCCCTGATACTGTCTTGGGCGGAGGAGAATGTTCCCTGCATATCAGCTGTGTACATCCCAGGGGTGGAGAATCTGGAGGCAGACTCCCTCAGCAGGGGGACTTCTCGTCTGGGAGAATGGTCCCTCAGCAGCAGGGTGTTTCGCTCAGCCAGATGTGGATCTGTTTGCGTCTTGTTACAATCACAAGCTTCCAGTCTTTGTCTCTCTGTCCCAGGACCCTCTGGCCTTGGCCATGGATGCACTAGCAATGTCTTGGAAAAGCTTTCAGCTTCTCTATGTGTTCCCTCCTTTTCCTCTGCTGGGCAAGGTGCTGCGCAAGATTGCTCAGGAAGGGGTGCCAACCATTCTGGTGGCCCCCTGTTGGCCAAGAAGGGTGTGGTGCGCAGACGTCGTGCTGTTGGCAGTAGATCAGTATGCTCTGCCCAAGGATCCAGACCTGCTCACTCAGGGGCAGCTACGCCATCCCAATTTACAAACGCTGGCTTTGACGGTCTGGCTGCTGAAACCTCCATCTTGATGGAAAAGGGGCTGCCTGCCTCTTAATACTTAATACTATAATTCGGGCTAGGAAGAAGTCCTTGTCATCCATCTACTATAGGGTCTGGCATGCTTACATTGACTGGTGTGAGTCTAAGTCGCTTCCCTGTCGGGTGTTTTCTATCCCTAGGATTCTGGAATTCCTGCAACATGGTTTGGATTTGGGTCTTCAACTTAGTACCCTCAAAGGTCATGTTTCTGCTTTGGCCATTTTCTTCTAAAGATCCTTTGCTCACCATCGTCTGGTTAAGACTTTTTTCCAGGGGGTTACTCACGTGCGTCCTCCACGTAAGCCTATGTTACCAGTCTGGGATTTGAACTTGGTTTTATCTGCCTTGCAGGGGTCTCCCTTTGAGCCTTTGTGTGAGGCCCCTTTGTCCATTTTGACTCTTAAGGTAGTCTTTTTGGTGGCTATCACTTCTGTTATGCGTGTTTCTGAGTTGGCGGCGCTTTCCATCAAACCTCCCTACTTTGAGAGACACCAGGACAAGGTGATGTTTCGTTTTAAGCCAGATTTTCTGCCTAAGGTTGTGTCTGCTTTTCATCTCAATCAAGACATTGTTTTGCCTTCTCTATGCCCTAATCCTAGTAATCCTAAGGAGCGGGTGTTACACTCTCTGGATGTGGTCAGGACTCTGAAGTGGCTACTGAATCCTTCAGGAAGACTGATGCTCTTTTGGTGCTCCCGTCTGGACCTAAGAAGGGTCTGGCTCCAGCTAAGTCCACTATCAACAAGTGGATCTGTCAGGCTGTGGTACAGGCATATTCTGCTAAGGGGAAGGAGCCTCCCTTCCGCCTTACTGCTCATTCTACTCGTGCTATTGGTGCCTCTTGGGCTTTTCAGCACCAAGCTTCTGTTGAACAAGTTTGCAAGGCCGCTACTTGGTCTTCTGTTCATACTTTTTCTAAGTTTTACAAGGTTGATGTTAGGGCCTCAGCTGATGCTGCTTTTGGTTGCGAAATTCTGCAGGCGGCAGTGGTTTAAACTGCCCGCTGTTACTTTTTGGGGATCCCACCCTACCTTACGGACACTGCTATTGGATGTCCCATGTGTAAGGAATATTCTCGAACAGGACGTGCTGTATATTTAGAATAATACAATTCTGTGATTACTCACCTGTAGAATTGGTATTATACGTATACAGCACGTCCTGTTCCATCCCACCCTTGTTATCATTATTCCTGGTTACCTCTGTATGGTGATTGTTCATATGTTCATTTTTGAATTCTGGTTATTATTGTTCTTGTTAACTGCTTGTCAATACTGGGGAATTTGTGGGAGGTCCATGACTTATATAGGGCCAGGAAGAGCCACAAGCTGTTTTCTGCAGTCCAGCGCCATCTTGTGGATGTATTACCCATGTGTAAGGAATATTCTGGAACAGGACGTGCTGTATACATATAATACCAATTCTACAGGTGAGTAATCACAGAATTGTATTTTTTCATCTGTGTAGTAACTGCATTGCAACGCAGAGAAAGCACAGAGGTATGAACAGAGCTTAAAGGTTCTACATGCAGACATGCACTACATTCACTTGGCAATGACAGGGTGACATTTGAAAGTGATGCTAGGGTCAGGTTTATGTTTCCAGTCAGGAATGGTTTTATGAACATTGCCCTTTATTCCCCAATCTCTGGTGTTTACACATAACCTAGACCAGTGATGTCAAACCTTTTCCCAAATTGCAACCCAAAACGTTATTTAAGTGCCAACACATTAAACCCGATGGCTCTGGTGCCAAGGGGGGAGATGAAAAAACCCAAAATGTGTGTACTGGAAAGATGACGGGTGCTCACAGAAGGGGCTCTGAGTGCCATCTCTGGCATGCGTGCCATAGGTTCACCACCACTGGCCTAGACAAATATACCTGTTACACAAAGACTGATACCAAGAGAAGGTGGGATTTTAAAGACCCTGTCAAGGCTAGATGTAAAGTCAAAGCAGATGTGTCTTACCTCCCAGATAACTGATTTCTGCTAAGCTGCTGTGTAGGAAGATTTTTTTTGCAGAATTGTCATTGTCAGTAAAGCAATGCCAGGAAATTGTCATTCTAGCCTGTGAGTCACAGCCAGAATGTTACATCAGTCTATGATGAAGGGGTGCGTCTGTCTCTTTTCCTGTCTGCTTCTTCTTTCGGTTTCTGCTAAGTCTACAGGCAGCAAATATTAAATGTGTACAGGATTCATTTTTATGTTAGTGGAAAGCAAAAACAAAATGTGTCATATTATGGTTGTTGCATGATGAAGGGCCAGGGGTGTATCTACAGGGGGTGCAAAGGCAGCAACCATATTGGGGCCCATTAAATATAGGAGGCCCCGTCAATGTTGCTCCCCTGTCTTATGCTGCCACTCCTGCAACAGTATCTGTTATTAGCGTTTAAGAAAGATAAAATCAATATTAAAACAGACCCACACTTATTTACTACCTGCAATCTGGGGGGGCATCCAGATTGCTGGAGCCCCCCATGCATCGACCCCCGCAATGTTTACCTTCATCCTCCTGGGTGTTCATTTTGGCCGAGGATCGAGGATAAAGGTCACAATGCGGCCTGGGCCGGTCCAGCCACCTCTAGGGGGGGGGGGGGCGGGGGGGAGATCAGACAAAATTAAAACTGGGAGTTCAGCAACAGAAAATGGAATAGAATTTAGCAACAGCTTTTTATGCAGCAGCACAGCAGGATGACTGCATAGGAGGAAAACAAAGAATGATTTGATTTTACACTTACACTTGTCATCCAGGCACTCTAAAAGTATTCCCTGTATGTGGGGCTGCACATGGCAGTGTTCTTATTTTTTCAATTTTCACCTTGTGTTATGCTGTCCTCTGTGATGGGAATGGCATGGCTCAGTGATGCAAGCACATTGTGTGCTTTGGCTTCATTCTCGCCTACCACTAAGTCAGTGAGCATCAACCCGACACATGCCGCAGGCTTCGATTTGTGGTTATGATGAGGCACTGGAGGCTTCAAAGCGCAAGGAGAGATTCCCCTTCTTTTCAGTGACTGGAACAAGAAGGCAGCATGGGACTGACACTGTGTCAGGTTAGCTGCATGGCAATTGATTTTAAGTTATACCACAGCCAAATGTAATATCGAAAGCTGAACTCCTCAGTCAGAAGCAGGAATTTGTTTTTTGACCACTGCCTCTCCCACGGCAACCTCTGTTCTCAGCATTTTAATACCTCACTTGGAAAAATACATTATAATTAAAATGAAACTGTGGCAGGTTCACCTTAAATAGCTGATCTTTTTTTGTGTGTGTGGTGAATTTGGTCTGGTAATATCATTAAAGACAATCAAAAAAACACTATACTCAACTTTAACCCCCCCCCCCCCTCCGCAGGCTATTTCTGATAGTTAGGTGCCTAGACACCAGATCTCCCGATCCCAGTCCCGCTGTTCGCATCCATGCAACACTTGATGTAATGGCTGCACCATTCACAGGCATTCTGTAGTTCATGTGAGGATAGCACAGGACAGTCCATCAGTTGTTGAATGGACGCAAGCTGCTTAAGATGGTGATGGTGGTTGGCCAGGACTGGGATCAGGCGCTCCCATAAGTGGCGGACTAGCATCGATTGCCTGCAGGGGGTTAAAGGTGAGTATAGCTGGCTTTGTTGCTGCCTGCAGAATGACTTTAAATTGAGAGGCAGGGATCCTCCTTGATATACATACCCAGGCTAGGGAGCGGTCAAACTATTGACTACCTATCTCTCCCGCCTATCCGCTAAGTGCAGCAATAGCCCAATTGGTTGCTGGAGAGTCACGTGGGCAGGGGAAACTGCTGTATTTTTTGTTTTGGAACAAAACATATGTGGCCAGGCCAATCTAAAAGATTCCAGGCCACCCGCTAGCCTGCGTTAAACCCTCAGGGTCGACTCACCTTTTCCGGGTGGCTCCCGCAACTCTGCGAACGCTCCCACTCCAAGCGTAATTAAAATTATTATTATATACCAATGAACAGTGAAAAGTGGGTTGTCTTTAGGTTTTTGGTTTGTGTCTGTACTGGACAGATACAGTCTTGTAAAAATCAAAACCTGTGCATAATTAAGCCTTCAAAGCTTTCTGCCCTTAGATATATCAGTAGACTTGACTATGTGATGCTAAAATATAACTTCCATTGAAGAGAAAAAAAGATATACTAAAATCCAATGCTTGTCATGGTCACCATCAGTTAATCTGCTAGGAGTGCAGCTTTGTCTGAACGTTACAGGGGTGCCAAACTAGGCTCATGAGGTGTGTGCACACAGGCCTTAATCCAATCTCAAAATGCTGTGTGCAGTATATGCAGTATATGCAGTATATCCATGATCTTCCATCTTCTGGATAACAAATCCCACTCATTTTTGACAGCTAAAAGCCATCGCAGGCACCTTGCTACAACTTTTGTTACCTATGGCTATCATTGACTTAGCCATAGCCAGAAAGCTTTTATTATAAGTTTATATATTCCTTGGGGACATCATCATTTCATAACTTTGCAAGGCAACTGGAGCGCTTTAGATTCAGACCTGAAACAAAGATCTTCTCATCACTAAATGAAACATTTCAAAACAGTAACAGTTGAAATAACTATTAGCCTGTGTGCACATACCTGTACTGGTTTATTTTGGGACCCCAACCAGAACAAGTGAATATGTGATATGAATGATATGAAAGATTCCAGTTGCCAAAGGGGGGGGTTCCCCACCCAGTTGCATTATGTTACAACTAAATGATCCCTTAACAAGTTTGATTAATGAGCAGCTTTCTGGACTGCCCTGCAAATCACAAGCAAGAGGCTATTGCAGCTGAGTGGAGCGACCACCTCAATCCGCTTCAGATAAAGTATTGATGTTTATTTATTCAATTGGTTGTATCTGCACTAATAGCCAGCTGACTCTTTATTTCTGAAAATCAATTTGATATTCTGTTCGGATTGTCACCAACTTGCAGACTTCTTTTCATATGAATGTTAAGAACTCCGTTTCGGGCTTCAATTCCGTTTCTTTATGTTTATAAGATATTT
Organism: Gastrophryne carolinensis; assembly: GCA_027917425.1. Lineage (NCBI taxonomy): Eukaryota > Metazoa > Chordata > Amphibia > Anura > Microhylidae > Gastrophryne > Gastrophryne carolinensis. Next base: position 412,573,820 of record CM051235.1, read on the forward strand.
GTAGAATTTTTATGTTGTGCAGGACGGAGCTTTTGAGGACTGTTAGCTATTTTGATTGGAATGTGATGTCCCCCCTCCAACCTTTTATTGGCTTTGTTTATTCCTTATGATATTTTTTTCCCATGCTTTGAAACTTCTGTGGAAGGTTTTAAATAAAAGTGTTTTAGATCTTAAGTAGCGCTGTATCACACACAGTCCAATGCTGCTTACTTTCTTTTTTCTATCTATCCTATTTAAAGCCGTGAATGATTTAACATGTTATTGGGAAGAGATACGATTGTGCCACCTGTAGGCAGCTCCTGAAAATGCAAAGAACTACTAAATAGTTCCACGCTAGCTATCCATGTAAGCAGAAAATAAGTTAAAATACTACTTATTTTTACAGTACATCTTCAATCTATCAAGTCAATAAATGGTAGTACTTTAACTTTGGATGTTATGCTAAAAATGATGATTTTATTTATTCACTGTTGTATAACTAAATCTTGGCTATATTTTAAACTCAGATAAACCCGAATTTACTGGTAATAGCTTCCTGTATACAAAATATAACTATCCAAATTAAAGCGGATGTCCAGTCTTAACACTGATTCCTAGTACTGAGGCAGGACGGGGGGGGGATTACAAAAAAATAACGGGATACCGTACTGGCATTCTGGTCAAATGGCTGCACCCAGCATTTGAATAGTCAATGAAATGACTATATATGACTATATAATGGTGCTGCATTTCCCGGGGAGGTAAGCTGAATTTGTTATTGTAACTGACCCCCCCCCCCCCCAACCCTGCATCAGCACAAGAAGGAAGCACTGAACATCCACTTGCATAGATACCTGAACATTCTTGTTTTGTTCCTAGCAAGAACATGTACGTCTACTAAAGCTCCACTCCAACAAAAATGACCTTCTTTCCTCTTCATGCTTTTTATCAGTATAAGGATAGTAACCTATTTAGTACCTTCACATGACCCGAAATCCTATGCTAGTAACAAGGGTTTCAGCATAGTCTTAGTGGCTTCCCACCTACAGCTCTGTAAGATAATAAAAATCAGTTAATTATGCAGGTATGGAAACGACAGATAGCGACAGATAGCGACAGATAGCGACTGGGGAGCCGGCCAGTAAAGCCAGGTACCACAACGGGAACGCCGGCTCCCCTCCACAATCACACATTTATCAAGCCGATACTGCTTAGCGACTGAGATAGCGCCACCTAGCAACTCATTCATCATTATCCCAGCCTCATCCCACAGCGCCAGCGAACATCCTTGAACAGCGACAGGTATGACCTCTCGCTACCTGGCGCTCTCCAATGCATTTCAATGGCAGAATGTATTTTAATTAATAATTATTTTTTAATATATATATATTTTTTTTTTTATTAAAAAAAAAAAAATCTGTGAACACTTCTTCCTTTGAAAATGTATTTTTTGGGGATTTAAAAAAATTTTTTTTTTTTTTTTGCAGAATTGATATTACAGGTCTGATTTTAAACTATTCAGGTTTGAATATTATTTCAAAATCATTCCATTTTTTTTTGGGTGGTTAGGGGGTTAAAAAACTATTTTTAACACATCGCCTACTGCGCTCTGGGATTTAAACATGCATTTCACAGCGCTAGGAATTTTTAAGGCTGATTTTTTAATGAATATGGTGGGTGCCGGTCGCTATGTCCAGTCGCTATCATGCGCTCCCATAGAACAGCGAACCTGTCAAATAGCGACTCAGCATCTTGTATTCAACATTACGGCACACCGACTGAGTCGCTATCATCCACCGAACAATGGCCAAGCACAGCGACTACTAGCGGTCGCTGTCAAAATACCGCTACAGTCGCTCAACAGTCGCTATCTGTCGCTATTAATGAATCAGCCTCTAAGACTGGTTCATGCACGGCTGCATTTGTACTATCCAATCCATATAGTTACCCCTTACTTTAAGAGATCACCTTCAGCGCCCCGTCCCCACCCTAGAACCACAAGATACTCCCTTAGTCATGTAAATGCACCTTTATAGTAGACCTAGACACTGTAGAGGTAGAGAATTACACATCTTTGCCCTCAATTCCTGAGGCCTCCATAAACGAAACTACAAACATTCTCTTAATCCATGTGGCCTCTGCCAGTTGAATACCGGGTAAGCCCGGATTCATTTTGTATACAAGAAATGGTGACTGGATGTATGACCTGCAGGCCTTCTGTGGTCTATCATACACCCGGCATCAAGAAATATCCAGCCAGGCTTGTTTTTATTTTTTTTAATAAAAGGAAGTGGATATCTGAGCTTCTGTCACCCCTGATAGACTAAACCTGGAGCCCCTGGATTTTATTCCTACCATTAGAGAGTAAACCACAAGCTTGGCGGGAGTTTTATTCAGTTTGTGTGTATAAGTGACCCCTCAACAAACAAAAATGGAAGAACCTAGACTCTTCCCTCCAACCCCCACATAAGGCCGCACACTGAATATAAGAAATGTATAAAAACTAATTTTAATGAATACCAAATATATCAAGAGGACATCTACATAACATACAGACAATCTTAAAAAACACGAAACACAAACAGGGGTGTCCCAATCAAGGTGACTATTGCATCAATATAATCGCCATAAATATATACACACTAAATATATGCATAGTATTATGAATGTACCCAAAGTGTTGAAGGTAAAAGATCAATACATGAATAAAATGTGACCTATAAAAAATAAACAAGTAAGTGTAAGACAGTCTGCCTGTGAAAAAAGTGCAAAATGTGTGTAATAAACAAAGTGAGTAATGTATACAGAGAAACCAGAAAAACTGGGTTCTGTTAATCAAATAAATATTCTAACAATCAGTGTAAGTGTATAACCGCCAAACCACAGGTGTAAGAAAGAACTAAAGAAGAGAGCAACAGTTTGGTCATTCAACAATAAAATCACAAAAGATGTAAATAATGTAAACAATGGTACTTAACATGTCACCAGGGGTCCCCCCGTCGCAGCCGCCACCTACGCGTTACGTGTCAAGCAGACACTTCGCCAGGGTGTATCTATAAGTGACCCCTCCTCTCATTAGCTGACATGTTTGTATTTCTCCTTTAACAGGAAAAGCTGTATTTACTTGGTAGATTTGCCTAGAGCTTGTTGTTAGTTTAAATCTGTGCAGGGTCCACATTGATTACTAAAAATACAGGAGGTATGACTTAAAGTGGACCAACACCCAGCCTGATTCCCGGGCCGATCCAATGACGCCTCTGACACGCATACCTCAGCGGCTCCGAGCGCGCTGATTGGACGAGCGGCCGCACATGCGCCGTAGGAGCGGGGTGAGGTGAGTTGAATCCTGCAATATGGGGGGTTTCACATAGCGGGGCACCCCTGATCGGTGGGAAGTGGACCAAAACCCAGGATAGTCAAAATCCTGGGTGTTGGTCCACTTTAAAATGTCTCGATGGTATAAATTCCATTTTACAGGGAAGAACCTTCTTCTGAGTCAGCCTGTGGAAAACCATAGCATTTACCACTCTAACATCTGTCCAGAGCATTGCATGACGGGTAAAAGCATCTTTACACCTCAGAAGAACTGCAAAAGCAATAAGCCATTATTTCAGCACAGATTGGCTCAGAAGACTCGGTGCACCCCTGTAAAAGCATCCCTGATTATTCTGCTTTCTAGTAAAATAATAATTTTTGGATTTTTTTATGTTGGGTGTATCAGTAACCCCCGCCTTTTTTTCTATCTGCCATACCTTTGCATATTTGTATTATTAGAACATTTTTCACCATAGAGGTTCTTTTAAATCTAGCGTATGAGTTTGAAAAAGTGCATACTGCCACCTGAGTCACTATAAAGATTGGTGACATTCATTAATGCACCTTTTAGCTGCCCGCTGTTACCATGACTGCAAGAAGCGTGTACCAGGGATCATTTATATCTATAAATTCATACCCAGCTGACGAGCACTTTGATATTTTGGATAGGTCATCTACAAGCGAGGCAGGCTATTGTTTCCAAATAAGCAAGATTAACATTGAAATGCATTCATTGGCGCGTCCGCTTCACCCATTTATCTCTGCAGCGGTTGCCATGGTAACTATTTCACTAAGACGACTCTGTGATTAGAGATTTCTCCTGTCTTGCTGCAAAGCTTTTCTATCCTATAAATTGCCATTTGGACCAAGGCTACTTCTCCACAAAATTTGCATGCCTGTGATGCAAGGTCGATGAGGGTTTTCATGTACTTGAAGGACTGTGCCTATGTGCATTTGCCTTCTATACGACAGGTACACTTGGACTAAAGTGGTTCAGGGCATCTGCATATCTTTGCATAAATTATTTCATAAAGGGTGATCAACATGTTTGATACCCTCACCATCCCCAAAGGGATGTTTTAATAAAGTGGACCAAAACCAGCTCTGAAATCTAAAATACTCCAGGGCCAGTCGATTACCTCTATCTCGAGCATCCCGCTTTGTGATGCCCTCCCTGGATTGCCCCAAACACTTACCTAGCGGCTGATCCAACGGCGCATGCTTGGGCCACAGCCCCTCTATAACAAATACTATACAATAGTGTGTGCGCTGGGAAAGTTTGTTATAAGTAATCAGCAAAGTTCCACTTGTGGTCTATCAAGCTCTAGTAATTATGATCAGACAATCTATTCTAGCCATATTCACAGTCATCTTATTTGCATTCTGTGCTTTTACTCAGTGGTTCTTGATAGCAAGGAAGAGAAAGTCCATTAATAGTACTTCACCCCGCAATATAGTCCCTCTTTCTTCTGATATGTACAGTGACATATGCAGGATTCTCCTGGCTATACACACAACCAGAAAGCTAGCTGCTTGTGGGGATTTGCATAAGGGAAGTGGCAATTAATAAATACACACAATAGAAGGAACATGTAGGCTTAGGATGACGTCACTATGACGAAACGTGCACCACGGAGGACACTGCGGATTGATTTTAAAGACTTGTCTCTCAGAAACCGCTCTATGGATATTTAAAGTATTAGCTGTAATCTGGGAAGTTTTAAAGAGCAGCTGTTGGAAATAACAGTGCACTCTAAAAGTAAAATAAGAGTGACAAGCAGCTAGCTTCATATGTCACTGAACTTCGGATGAATAAGAAGAAAGAGACCGGACCTTCAGCATGATTTAATGAAAAGCCCAAACCCTTAAAAATGATATATTTTACATTTTTAGTTACTTTTTATTCTTTCCACCACTGAGCTGAAACTCTGTTCAGGACTCTAGGATATGGGCCCCGCCATCTTGCCTCAGAAGCATCACATACTGAGGAGAGGAGAGGTGCGGGGTTATAGCTGTGCTCTGCACAGACAGAGCAGAGCTGGGGTCAAGAAAAGGTTCGCAATCCCAGAATGCAGAGCGGCACAGTCAGAAGATACTTTCTGTTTGCAGGCAGCCTGAGACTCAGACAAGATTTGCCACCATCTTGGATGCTTAAAGCCAAAGCCTTGGATGCTTAAAGAAAATGTAGTAGATGCAGGTAGAATGATTTTTTATGTGGGCAATCTGTATGTACATAGTGAGGGAAACATATAAAATATGCTCTTATTCAGGGTGAAGGTCCAGTTGAAGTACTATTATTGGACTTTCTCCTCCTTGCTAACATGGCTGGCTGAGTAAAAGTGCTAAGGGCAAACAAGATATACTAACTGTGAATACGGCTAGCATATATTGTCTGATCATAATCATGGTCCATCCATACCTTAAGCAAGGAACATGGCCAAACCAGGCAGTTGTGAATGGCTGGAATGGGCATGCCCCCAGTTTGAGGCTAGCAGGGATGCCACCAGCAGTGCGCTGGGCTCCATTCGGCTCCTTAGCTGACCTGACGCCATGCCAGCCTCATGGGAATGCCGATGGGTTCGTTTATGCGGCAATCTGTGGTCATACACACAGTAGGCATCCCAAATTGGGATGCCGTGTCAAGTAGACCAAAACCCAGGCGAGTGAAAATCCTTAGGGCTGGTTACATTTAAAATGGCAACTGCTTGCCACAGGGGGTTCTGGTCCAAATGAACACTAAACTAACCTAATGTACCCCCTCATACCATCAGTGTACCCTGCATTAGAGAGATGCTTGATGTTTCCTAGCCAAAGGCCTGGGAACAACTGCCCTCCATCTTTTAGACCTCCATGAGGAAAAGGTGAATATATCATGAACAGCATCAAGAGTAGATTGAGTTCTTTACCTGGGTTACAGTTGGCAAAAGAGTTTAAGTCCATTATAACATGTGTTCCTCTTTTCCCAACGTATGTAGCAGAATGCCACCCACTAGCTTTCAAGATGCCTGTAGGTACCCTGTGTGTCCCTGTGGGGGGCAAATAGCATTTTTACATAGACTTCTGCTGGAGATGGTCCAGAACATGCAGTACAGACTCTTCCACATAGCTACTACAACTCCACTTAGAAGACAACAGTAGGGGTGGGGGAATCAAGATCATTTCAGAGTTTATATCTGTCATACGGTGATAAACCAAAAGATTTCCATCTGTAGTGTATCAAGAGCAGATGTCTTTAGTGCACCAGACATTTACAGAACCAATATCTGCGTAGTGGGCTGTATTAAAGCCAGACCAAGCTGTGGTCACATCTTCTACCCCTTACACCAAGGAGGCTAAATAGAGGCATTAAAGTTCACTGTTATTAAAAAGGACTGAACGTATAATTCCCTGAGTGACTTTACCACTATTGGTGAAAAAAAAATCACAGTATCCATATATCCATTTGTTCAATATCCTTAGCTTGAGCTTTTTATAAAACAAGTCCAGCGTCTCCCTAACTGCCTCAGTTATGTGAGAAAAACATCACACACGGGCACCCCCTCTTCTCTGGGTCATGTAAGGCAACAGCACTGCAGTAGTGCTAATTAGAACAATGGGCAGAGGAGGCTGGTGGGAGTGATATGGATGAGCAATAATTCCTAGGATAGTCTACACACACGCGCGGCATTAGCCAATGCAGACAAATTGGTCTCAATTATTCCAAATAACTCCAATCTGGTCATCCATGGATGGGGTAACGAGATTACACAGTTCTCCTGTAACAGGGTATGTGTCTATGGATGGCGGGGGGAGCTCACAATGAGCGCTGCCGGGTGCATACTAAGCTTGGAAATTTATGTGCTTCAGTTACACAGAGAAGCCTAGGTAAAAAAAAATGTCAGGGCCAAACAGAATATGAATGAGGTTTAATACTAAAGCAGAAGTCAAGCAAAATACAATAAGTACATTCATGTTTTACCTGCTTTGTCAATGACAATACTATTTCCTGCTGTTTAATGCAGCTTCTTACTCACCCCTGTTGCTTGAAGTCACTTGTTTCTACTGTGCTTATAAACAGCAATGTTACGTTAGGTTCACACCAAAGCCTTGTAAAGAGTTTGTGGTTTCCTATGGAAACAATCCTAATCCATTGCACAGCGATTAGCAAGCGCTGCGATCTCCAGGCAATAGGCTTTAGGCTTTCCTCCAAAATCACTGCAGTCAAGACTTTTGCCAATCGCTGTTTAATCGCAGATGCCTATGTAAAAGGCCCTACATTGATACAGTTATATACTTGTGATTGCCGGGTGATTGCAATCGGCCTGCAATCAAAGTGTAGCGCCTTGGTGTGAAGAAAACCTTTGAGCCCTTCATCTCAACTATGGGAAAGAGCTTGGGGGGAGGGGTTTATTTTAAGTCATCTTTGTAATAGCATTCACAGACAGCAAAAATTATTTTAAATGAATATTAAATTGGACCTAATACAAAAAAGCACCCACATAGTCGTTTTTGTGTTTATTTTGACATGTATATACATTATGTATATACTATTAGAAGTGACAGGGAGGCTGGGTAGGGCTCTAACATTAAACATTCCAGAGTTAGCATTTATCAGGCCTATTCAGAGTCAACAAAAGCTGACTCAGAACAGGGCCCTCATTTGCTTGATATGTACATCTTACTGTTTAGATGCTGTCTGCTCAGAAGTTTGCTTGGGGCCTCCTCTCTGCCCCTTGACATCTGGCCATCTACGCTCACATTTAGGCTGCAATCCTTCCTGCACCTCGGTGGCCTATCCCCCTGCACTGAGGCTTGCCAGTCTCTTTATAGGGCTTACCACCTGGATAACCGAGATCCCCATGCTGGCCAGACTCCAGATCACACCTTCCCACTTAAGAGCCAGAAACCCAAATAACAATCTTTCCTTGAGCCCTTTCTGTCAGTTATAGTTTTCAGAAGTCAGGCTGTCGGTCTGTTTAGATAGTTGAAAAGATTACCAGCAGCTGGTTCCAGGAGTGTTGAGAACCTCCTCAGGTATAGGGCCCACACTGACCTTGCATCCAAAAACAGAGTTGAGGACCTTCCCAGTCCTCTGCCTACTGCCCTGGTATCCAAAGACCGTGTTGAAGACCTTCCCAGTTCTAAGACCCACTGGCCAGGAAGCAAATTTCAAGGCAACAAGGGGTCACAGTTCAAGGAAGACAAATGGTAGTTAAAAACAGTTTGGAACCAAAAGAAGTAGAGGATATGGGGGAAACAAAATTTAGAGTGGTAGAAAGAAAAAGGCAGGGATATATTTTAAGTTGAAGCCTCTTCCCAGACAGGCCAGGCAATTTGAAATGAATATTAAAGTGGACCTAATGCCAAAAGGATCCACAGGACCATTGTATCTTGCACCCTTCTGGACATCCTTCTATTTATATACAGTATACAGTACATATATACTTAGCTGTGGCAGGATGGCTGAGTACAATGGGTAGGGCTCTAACATTTAACATAGCAGAACTAGCGTTTAAGAATTAGAAGATACAGTTTTGATTACCTCCCCAGTTATAAGGCCCACTGCCCTGGCATCCAGAGACCAGGGTTAAGGACCTTCCCATTCCTAAGTCTGCTGCCGACACGTACCTAAACTGAGAAAGCCAATCAGGCAACTAGCAAAATGTCTTCAAGAAAAGAGCAACTAATCCAGTTTGCATTGATTTTCTATAGATCACTTCACAGATGAAGCTCATCATTGATGGATGAGCTTCACAGATCAATGTCAAAATAACTATAAAATTCCAATATCATGATTATCAAAAAAATAATTTCCGATATAAACTAAACAAAACAGCAAAACAAAAAAGTGTAATCACATAAGTACAATTTGGCTGGAGTAGTAAACAGTCTCAATCTAATGCATCACCCACCACATGGTAGCACACATTGTTCTTCCACGCATATCGCTGCCTGCACTGCTTCTTCAAAAGCTCTAGTGAAGCTGCATCTCCCTAAAAAGGGTCACTGGCAGCAATTTGCCTTCTCTACAAAAATAAAATAAACCCTTGCTATGTTATACAAAAATAAAAAAAAGATTTTGGCAGGAGTTGGGCTTTAAACCTAATAACACCTTTTAACTCTCCCTACGCTATACAAAAATGTAAAAAGGCTTTGGCAGGAGCCAAGCTGTCAAAAAAAGCAACCAACATTCTTTATTTTTTTTTTATTTATATTTATTCAATAAAACCAGTTCCATTTATTGCTGTGTGTGTGCCCGCCAATCAATAGGCTTTTTTTGTTTTTAAGTCTTTTACTCAATAAGTTGCGACTGGTAAAATTTGTTAAAAACAAAAAAGAAAAAAAAAATGTCTTTTTATACAGATTGGCCACTTAATCACGGCGAGCTTTATTATAAGTTCGTTTTTTTATACGGAGAGCTCTATTGATAGAGAAATTGTGTAAAGTGCATTTAATACGGAACAGGTACAAGTCACTTTTTTTTTTAAAGAAACAATTGTGGTTTTGAGCTTTGATGATTACGACTATGAATATGAAGATTTGTCATTTTGTAAGTGTTTACAATGATATATATATAGAGAGAGAGAGAAAGATATATATATATAATGTACTTTTTAGTTGATTGCTAATTGGATGTAAATAATACTGGGCAGCAGTGGCTAGGACTGCTACGTTCAAATCATTTGTGAATGTATTTTTTTTTTATTTAAAAGAATTTATTAAACTTGAAAGCTGCTTTTCTGATATGTGCAGAGGGGATTTGTATATTTTACACTTAAAGGGCAACTCCAGCTGAATTGAAAACACGGAGGAAATGCTCCTGTGATCCTCCAACAACAAATGCAGACCTAAGATAAACCCTCCTCGGTGCCAGGGAGGGTGCCGGTCTGCAGCGACCCTTAACATAGCCCACCACCACCCGCAAGCCCTACAATGCTGACATAACTTCTTCTTGCACTGCTTTCTCTGATGTGGGACCCAGGGTTCAAGTCCACTTTAAATGGCTGCATGGAATAACTTTGATTACACATTATAGCATCCAGCTTCTATGAAATACTCAGTCAAGGGCTCCCTTATTAAGGCAGTTGCGTTAGGAACCCAGGCCATAGCCCAAAAGTATTCTGAGTGGGCACCAACCAGTGAGGGGCCTACAGAGCTCCTAGGTGTGAATAGCTTTTCAGTTTGGCTCCACCATCACCTATAGCAAACTTAGTTTAAGGATTCCAATTACTCCTCCCACTGCTCATTATAATGGACCTTAGCCTTCGGCACTGGCTACACCCTACACTCCCAACAGATTCCAGCTAACAATCACATCATGGCTCCAACATGTGACCATAAGTATGGGTGACATGTTTCGGGTAATCCCACATAGCCTTACCCCCACTCCTCTGGGCATCCCAATTTGGAATGCCTGTCTGCAGATAACCTGGATATTCCCCAAAACGGGTTAAAATCTCACCCTCTTCCTATGGTTCACATGCTTAAAGGTAACCATTGGGATTCTGTGCTTGGTCCGATGACAAATCCTGTTGTTTGCCTTTGGTCACAGGGCAGTTTAAGCAGCTGCAGCACAGAGGTGTGAGTTTCCTGTTTGTATTTTAGGCATTTCCAACGGTTTAAGCAGATTTGCTTCTCCGATCAGGAAGCTGGGGAAAAGGGTGAATGATGCAGCAAGGGTGTCTGTTGTGTTCAGGTCCACATGAAGGAGATCATTTATGAAGTCCCATCTAAAAGGAAAAGCCCATAGTCACCTTCTTTCTCCTGTGCCAGATGTCTATTCCTTCCAAGTGTACTGGTCTTGGAGATCAGGTCCGATGAGCGCACCTCTGCTGCCTAAAGCTGGGGAACAAAGTCACCTATCCATCGTAGAGGAGAATGTGACACAGTGGTTCCCTAGTGATCCTCCAGCACAGCAGAGAAAAAGCATAAGATACCCTCTGCTGTTTACAGTCAATATTCTTGCTTTATATGTGCCAAATACAGTACAGTACACCTATGTCTGAGGTTTGTACCTGATACAGGTATTGTTGGGGGAATACTGTAAAGGTATAGTGCACTGGGAAGCCCCAAATTAGGCAATAGTACAAAGAAAAATAAAGCAAATCAGATACATAAAAAAAACCCTATCCAGTCATTATTGTTCTCTGTAACCCAATGGCCTGGCTCTCAGTTTGCACCTCCGCCAACATCATCTAATGAGCCACTAACTAATTCAAAGGTTCTAATTTGTTCCAGAACAGCAACTGTGTACGCATTAAAGACGGAAGCAGCAACCTATTTAGACTCACCATTGTTTCTGCTGTGACAGGTTCTCTTTAGCACAGGGACAGATTTCAGGTAATTACCCTAGCGCAATAACAACAAAAAAATTGTCAACAGAAAGGAAGTAAAAAGCGTGTTCGATTTTTGCCTGGAGTTGCCCTTTAATTCTGTGCAATCAATGTTCTTGTTCCTTTCCCTCTTTTGCACACGGCAAGGTGTATGCTTCCAGCGGATTATAGCGCAGGGCGGAGGCGGGGACGCTGTGCCGGGGTCACTCTGTAAATACAGAAATATACAGGGACTCAATCTATGCTGTGCAATGTACAGCCGTCCATTTTTAAGGCTTTGAAGTATCAACTTTTTCAGTATTCAAGTGTTTTAAATAACGCATATATAAAATGAAAAAAAAATCTATTGTACAAAAATAAAATGTCAGCTTATTGTACAAAAACTGATTGTCACTTTGTCTTTTATGTTTTGTTTTTAGTGGTTGGAGAATTCATGAGGGGGGCAGTAGGATGTACAGTACTGTATAGTTAGATACCTCATGAGGTGTAAAGCTCAAGCAGAATACTTGGACATTAATGTATATACTGTAAAGGGAATATAGAAAAAGCGATGCCTATCCTGGAGGCATTACAATAGCAGAGGGGGTGACCGGTACCTACTCTACTTCCTGGAGGCGTAACAATAGCAGAGGAGGCATCACTAATCGAGATGAAGATGTTGTCAGCATCCATGTAGTAGTAAAACCTCAATTAAAACATCCTGAATGCAAACATCTAGCATCTAGGATGAAAGACACACATATATGTTGTTTGTAACGCGTTTCGCTGGCACGTCACCCACTCATGTATGTAAGTGAGCAAGGGGTGACTTGCCCCAAAATACATTGTAAGCAGCACCTATGTGTGTCTTTTATCCTGGACACTAGATGTTTGGATTCAAGATGTTTTAAGTGACCCTAATAAATGGAAATATTACTACTACTATTGGCTGGCAATATCTTCATCTTCTAAGGTTTTAATCAAGTTGAGAAATGCCTGAAGCAGTGCACCATAGCTACAGTACAGCAGGTATATGAGCTGGGCTGTGTTTGCCCTAGAACTATATCACTAAGCGGGATGCCCCTCCCCCCCCCAAAAAAAAAAACCTTGAGTGCAAAAGCTCCATTAGTCTTGTAGAATTCTGCAAAAGTGTGAACCTTGTAACAACATGGTTTGTAGCAAAAGTACCTTTTTGATCCATTGTAGCTTGGTAGCCAAAGAGGACCCGACCTCCCAGGCATAACGAGCAATGGCCCTGATTGGGGGGGGTCTTTACTTTGGCTTTGTAAGACTTAAAGTTAACTAAAACATATGGCTGACAGTGCTGGAATCTATAAGATTCCCTACCCCGGGAAATCCAGATTTGGGATGCCCTGCTGTGTAACACCCCCCAGGTTGCCCAGTAAACTCATCTTCTCCCCTGATCCAACAGCGTATGCGCAAGCAGCAGCCACCACCTGCTATACCTATAGCAGGGAATGGCTGATGTGGGCACGCTTCCTGTTAGAGGGTATCAGGGATGCGGCTGCGTGAGTGGATCCAAGCATGCTGATTGGAGGAGAGGACGCGCATGCGCCGTAGGACTGGGCAAAGTGAGTTAGACTGGGCAACCTGGGGGGTTTCACACAGCAGGTTACCACTTCCTTATTCATGATGTACAGCACAAATTGGCAATTAACCACATGACCAATTGAAACTTTTCAGGTTGGATGTGTAAGCCCAGTGGGGGTAGAGTAGTCACCAGCAATCACATGATCAACTGCTATGTTGTGCCATACACCATGAAGGAGGAAGTGGTAACTTGCCTATAGTTCCTCTAACAATAAATGACCTAAATCATCTGCTAATTTTCACTAGTACGCTGACATTTTGACCATCAAACGTAGACATTGTAAACTGATGTCAGGGCCCTGGTAAAACAGATCAGGTGCTGGAGTCTCTGTCTGTCACACCATGTTGATGTCTGCATACCTGGACCTTCTTTGCCAATCTCGGGGGACCATTATGGCTGCAAAAGCTTCCAACACAGTGCATAGGTGCATCTTGAACGAAAGGTGCCTGGTGGCAAACAGATCCACATCTGGAGTTTCCCATTTGTGGCAGATCTGAATCATAATGAGGGCAAGGGCCCTTTAGGGGCTAAGCGCAGTGGTACAGCAACAGAAGAATGGCATTGGAAGGATCTTTTCCTTTTAGAACCAAAATCCTGCAAACAGTATGGTCCTAACGGCAGCCATAAAAGCTACATAGATCCTTCCACCAGGGTGGCAGTAAGGGGTGACTCTGGGCAATATGGTTGCATGCAGCGACTACCTCAGGTCCCGGCTGACCTAGGGTGACAATGATCAAACTTGGTCTAGTGATGATGGGACCTGCTCCACTTACCCAGCATGTGTAATGCAGGGAACTGGGCATAAGGAACTTCAATGACTAAATTATTAGGCCAAGAACCGTCACACACTGGATTGCATCAAGAACCGTTTTTCTTTGGGGAAAAAAAACCTAGTCAACCCCAAGCTGAGATCCATTAACAAGATGAAACCTTGACTTGACAAGCAGACTTGAGAGATACTTAAAGTAATTCAATATCCACCCAAATGTCCAGCATTGAAAACACTGTGTTTCCTGAAAAGAAGCACATTTAGCCACATCATCATCTGGTGATAGAGGTTCCTATATCCCATCTTCTCAGGATGCCATTTTATGCTGCTAAAATTTGCCATAATTTTAGTTTGCCACCCTTTAAAAATAGTGCTTGGGATGTGGCCCATGATCACAGCGCAGGAACGCTAAAAAGGTGAGTGATTGGGGGCCCTGTGTGGGGGACACACAGTTCACATAGTGGGGCATCAAGAACATAGTCAGCCAGCCCTGGAGACGATAGGTCCACTTTAATAGTTGTGGGCTGTTAAAGAAAAGACTATTTTTAGTGGTTGTAGCTTGTTGCTACACTTTGACATGCCCTTGAGGGATTTATAAAAGCTTTTCTGGACATCGGGACATTTTCTGATGACATCACATCACAGTTGTTCACTGGTGTGTGTATAGATTTGTTCCCCATGATTCCTATTTAATGAGGGTATATTTTCTAGGAGTAGACCTCATTAAAATCTAACATGTACAAGTTAATCGAGGCTGCAGGACCAGCCTCTAGGTCTAGTCCAGGGACCGTTAATTGTAGGTGGTCAATACATTGGCTGTTGGACGGTCAGTCAAACCACCAAGGGAATGTGAATTTGCACCAATAACAGTGATTTGTTCTGTGAGTAACTGCTGACTATGTAACAATGTCAAATACGTCTACTTAGCATGCCTACCGCTAAAAATAATCTTTAATTTGACAGCCAAGTCTTGATAATGCTTACACAACAAAACACTTCTATTGAGTGGGAGGCCATTGGCAGGGCAGTCAATCGAATGAAAAATCTGACATCAATTGTTACCATTACTTTAAAGCCCAAATAGTATTTTTTATATTAAAGCAGATCAACACCCATTTTAGGGTGTTGGGCATTGCACTGTAGTCATTCAGGGGGCATACAGATTGTCAGCCCCATCCCTGTGGATATTCACCTCACAAGCGACATTATGATTACGTATGGGGCTCCTACAGCAAAGTCCGGCCCAACAATTGGCTGCTGGAGGGAGAAACCAGACCATGTGATCGTCAGCGGCCAATCACCCAAATAAGGTGAACTGAACATTACTGAGCACATTTTTCTGAGGGCAGACAAGAGCAACCACTCCTGACTCCACTAGCTTGAGAAACTGCAACCAAGCTGTTTTTTATGGCACTGCTTCCTCTTTCGGGACCTTGACGTTATATGAGGAGAGTTGGACTAATGCACACCACACAAAATAGTTGATTTGCAATTAAAAGTGTATTTCAATATACATAGAAAAATACAGTGTTCCATAAGTACAAAAAGGACACAGTGAAGATTCACATTCTATAGTAATCCAGTCTCCAGGATCGTTGGCCACCTCAATTAAAAGAATGAAAATTAGCCTAATTGCATATATTGTGAAAAAATGCATGAATATGGGAGATAGATACCTAATGAAGGTAATGAGGTGGTTAACAGATCGGTCCTGAGGAGTGTTGCATAGGCATAACTAAGTAATCACAAGTTAAGGAAAATCAAGCATGTATATACACTCAAGGAGACAGCAAGCTACTGGTCAGAGTCTAGGTGCTACACATGACATCATTCCAGAGACGCAAAGTGTAGCACTGAATCAGAATATACAGACAATAACATAGCAATTAAATTATGACGTGCCTCATTATCAATGAGTAATATGAGAGCAAAGTGACATTACCAAAACAGAGCGAACCCTGATCGCATAACCTGCCTACGTTTCGGGGCTACCCAGCCCCTTTCTCAAAGCTGCGATGGAGTGCACCGTGTGTGGAACCTGTTATAAAGCGTGCGGCGTCCCCCCCCCCCTGACCGGCCAGTGTGGCGCTTCCGGAACGTCACTTCCGGCGGCGGGGTCCCGGCCGACGTCACATACGGGGCTGGATGGCAGTACAATTGACTGCCCTCCAGTCACCAGTGACGTCGGCGCGCGGGGACCTTGACGTTACCATCACTTGCATTTATGAAAGTATATTTCATTTGTACCAAAAGGATGTTCTAAAGTTGCGTATACCAACATATTTGTATTTTCTTATTTCTTTGTACTACTTCCAATCTGTTGCTATTGGCATCTGTATTCTAAGTGCTACAGGAAGAGATAAGTGATACATGCATACACATAGAACACTGCTGCTATGGTTAACCTTACACATGCCCAGCAGTAGTGTCCTGTGTGTATTTTCTCACCTTGTACATCTTGGTGTACAGACATGGTCTACAGTTGCCAATAGCAATAGATTGCAGTTAAAACTGCTTCCCTAAAACACACATTTGCTAACATCAGGAAAAGAAAGATATACTGGATCAACCCAGCACCTTGAGGACATCATTTTGGCAGTCAAAAAAAAATACACGTTCAAAAATGCTATTGAAAGTAGACCTTCCCTTTAAGGAAGGAGAGTTTCTTTTCTGAGGTGGCCCATGGACCCCTATACCAGTTCAATTTCCATTACCAGCATGACCAATGCGCAGGTGAGCCCAACGGTCTGTAGCATGGGGGTAGTGTTGGCCACCGGATCTGTGCTATAGGGCCTAAGGGCTGGTAATAACCTGGAATTACCAGCTCCTATGCTTGGTTTGCCAGGTTGGTAAGTTTTTTGTTCTTAATTTCTGAAAATGTGTCGGTAAAGATAAAGTGAAATGCAAAAAATAAAGCACACAGGTTACATATTTTTTGTATTCTTAATTCACTTAGACATTTCCCAGTGCCAAATCCAGTGCTGCATCAGTGACAATTATACTAGTGGCACCCGGGGCAAAGATTCAGAACGGCGCCCACCCCCCCCCCCCCCCCCCCAATGCCAACAGCCGTTGCTACCTAGCATTTCCCTCAGTACTTACCTTGTCGCCACAATCCTCGCTGTGGACCAGAACCGTGCAGGAGGGCTTAGGTTTACTTTAAAGCCGATCCTTAATCTTGGCAGTTTTGTGTTAGGAAAGCAGTGATGCAGGGATTGTTACCCACCTCCTACCACCTTTCTGTGAGCCCCACACTGGAGAGTCACTTCACTTTTCCTGTGGAGTGGGAAATAGCTGCACACTGCAGCACCACACACACTGGGTGTGTGCAGTAGTTTCTGGGTCTGCCAGACAGTTCAATGCAAGTAGTGGTTAATCCTCACTCTGCTGTGGTCTGTGGGGCCTTGTATCACAGCACCAAAGGGCCCCCCTTCACCACTACACTTTAGTTGTGATTTGTGTCCCCTGACACAAACATTAATACGCAATGTGCCAGCAATACCTGTTCCTTGACACAAACATTAGTACACAAAGTACCAGCAGATCCTGTCCCCTGACACAAACATTAGTACACAAAGTACCAGCAGATCCTGTCCCCTGACACAAACATTAGTACACAAAGTACCAGCAGATCCTGTCCCCTGACACAAACATTAGTACACAAAGTACCAGCAGATCCTGTCCCCTGACACAAACATTAGTACACAAAGTACCAGCAGATCCTGTCCCCTGACACAAACATTAGTACACAAAGTACCAGCAGATCCTGTCCCCTGACACAAACATTAGTACACAAAGTACCAGCAGATCCTGTCCCCTGACACAAATATTAATACGCAGAGAACCAGTGGATCCTGTTCCCTTACATAAACTTTAATACGCAGAGAACCAGTGGATCCAATTGGAGATTGGATCTAGAGCCGACCCCACCAAGAACAAAAAATATGGAGCACCAGAAGAACCCCTCCATCCAACATTGATGGGGAGAGCAGATTCTCTTGGGCCGTGGCGTTGGTGACACAAAATAAAATTTGGTTTGAGGGATCTACTACTGGGTTTTGTTCTATGTCCCTTGGGCATCAGGATTTAGGATGCCATGCTATGTGAAACCCCCAGGTCGCCCCTAAAACTTACCCTGCCCTCATTCCCACATTGCATGCAAGGGCTCCCATTCAATCTGCTCTGTTTGTGACAGAGCCTAGTGGGAGCAGCCGCATCCTTGGCCTCCCTGTGGTCTGCAGCGGGTTTCAGCCATTGCAGTAGCGGGGGGTTAGAGCGTTTCGTAAACCACAGGGAGACCAGGGATGTGGCCAGTCCTGCTTCTCAATGCCGGAGCTCTCTTACAAACAGTGCATGTTCCCAAATTGGTGTCACATCAGAGAGGAACAACACCCAGGAGAATGAAAATCCCTGGTGTTGTTCCTCTTTAAAGGCGAACAAAGACCAAATATGTCAATTTCTTGGGTTTTGGTCTACTTTGGACAGGCACCCCGATTTGACTCGGCTCCAGCCCTGTCTAGCTGAGCGGAGCAGAGCATGCTGGTGGCCACATCCCCACTACCCTCTAACAGGATGCATGACCGCACCACCCATTCACATATGCCTCGCGTGAGACAAGCATACCTCCCAACTTTTCAGGGTGGGAAAGAGGGACAATTTTGAAATTAAGCCACACTCCCTCATTGGAGGATAGATAGGACATAGGTTGAAACAGTTATAACAATAAAAACACATATAACAAAGAGGCAAATAAATAATTTATTGATGCAGATCTGCATGTTACACATTAAAGAGGGACAAATGAGAGCAATGAGGGACAGGGGGGCATGGACTCACAAGAGGGACAGTCCCTCCAAATCAGGGACACTTGGAAGTTATGGACAAGGTGAGTTTACTGGGTGACCTGGGGGGTTTCACACAGCAGGGCATGCCAGATTGGAATGCCCGGGGGAGGGAATCTGGCAGCCCTAGATTCCAGGGCTGTCAACCATGGGTTTTGGTCCAACTTTAAATTAAATACAGTTTTCACTACAATATAATTAAAATCAAACCTCACATCAGATAGAAACAGGTCCCTTCAAATGGAGGATGATGGTGGGACAAAACGGAGAAGCTGGCACACTGCACTGACAGCTAGTCCATATTCATACCTCCCAAGTGGAGGGACTGTCCCTATCTGGAGGCCATGTCCCCCTGTCCCTCGTTGTTCTCATTTGTCCCTCTTTGAGGTGTAACATGCAGATCTGCAGCAATAAATGCTTCATTTGCCTATTCAAAGTGTTTATATTGTTGTAACTGTTACAATGTATCTCCTATCCATCAATTAATGAGGGGACGTGGCTTAATTTACATATTGTCCCGATTTCCCATTCTGAAAAGTTGGGAGGTATGCATATTGATAAGCAGGACGGCGTATGAGACGATCTGCTCGGTGCTCCCCCTGGCCTGCTCAGTCTGCTATTGCAACTAGTGCTGCCTGAGCACTGATGAGTGAGACGCTAACTCACAGCAGCCTCAACAGGTGGCACTGGCAGCGCAGGGAGTTTATCAGTCGGGTGAGCAGCGTCCCACGGAGCCTCACCGCCCTGGGCACGTGCCCCGCCAGCACCCCCCTGGCTACGCCCCTGAGTGGGACGCTCTGCCGGCATTTGGTATGGAGCAGAACACAGTTTCCCCTTCTTTATTCCCAACTCCTGGCCAGGGAATCCTTAATGAGCTGCGGGGAGCGGCCTTAGATACTTAGAGGTGGAGCCTCCCAGGGATCTCCCCCACTTGACTTACATGTCACATGAGGAGAGGGACATGGAGGGGTTTCATACCCCTCACCCACACCCGGTCCCTCACTGGGAGCAAAGATGAACGGACGGGAGGACCTTTTTGACCAAAAGAAGATGGTGGAGGGGCTGAGAAGAGCCCCAAAAATCAGTGTTGTCCGGCGTGGGATAGAAGAAAGAAGATAGTCAAAATTAGATTATTCAGCATTTACATTGGAATGAATTTTCGTGTAAGTTCTCACACCCAACAGATATTCTCCTCAAAAAAATATTGCTCCTGCAAAATGGTCTGCTGAATCATCAAGTGACAAGAACAGGTTTTACTTGGCCGAGATTGCAATTCCAGTCAGCACAGAATCTAGCCTAAGGTCCCTTGAAAACAGACAGGTCCTTTATAGGCTTAGGTGTGATAGCCAGACATCATTCCTTGGAGGGACTACAATTTAGGGGAGTTCTCATTGAAATATTAAAGTCATTGTTCAGACACACTCAAGAGTATTACTTTCTATTGTGTAGGGGTACACATAGCAATGTTCTCATTTTCTTTCACCTCATGTTGTGCTCTCCTCTACGATAAGGGTGGCAAGACTGAGTGATGCAAGCAAACTGTGTGAATTGCATTGGAGTGAGCTGGGCTTGAGTGACAGTGTGTGGAGAGCTCCATTCTATTCCTAAGTGGGGGGGGGGGGGGGTCATGCAGACACGAGCCTCAGTCTTTGATTGGGGAAGAGGCTGAAAAAATTCCCCTTTCTTTCAGTGACAAGAGACCACATGGAATGGACAGCCTCAGGTAAGCTGCCAGGCAAATGATTTTAAAATTTGGCTAGTGGATCCTTTTAAGAAAAGGGAGCCCCTATCCCGAAGCTGTAACAATAACAGAAGGACTGAACAGGATGACCAATATATCGAATGATTGTAGACAATGATTCAGTGGAGTTATTGTCTGTATTTCAGCTGATCTTTTTTTTTTTACATATCTGTCTATACCCAGGTATGCAATCAGATTGTACCCAGTTTACCAGCTGCATCTAACTGATATTAATTATTATTATTAATAATAATAAAGTTTAATTATAAAGCGCCATCTTCTTCCACAGCACTGTACAATGTGACATTACAAAAAGGGTAAAACAACTAACAATACATAACAGAAAAGCACAAATACATAGTCATACTGAAATATACTAGGAGAGATGGCCCTATCTATAGGATCGGAGAAGGGTGGAGACAAAAGGTAGTTCACAAGTAGTAAATACTAGTATGATGGCAGGTGTTTTGAAGTTGCTCGGGCTGTCTTGAAGGCATTACAGAGTAATGTGGCGGCGTTTGAAGTCCTGGATGCAGCAGTGGGAGTTGGTGATTCGGGTTGAGAATAGGAAGAGTTCATGGGCAGAGCAGAGATTGTGTCTGGGTTGGTATTTGTTGGTAAGCGATGAAATTTAGGCAGGAGCCTGATTGCAGGGAGCTTTGTATGTCAAGGTTAGTATTTTAAATGGACTTCTCTTAGATATTGGCAGGCAGTGAAGGGACTGAGCAGCACTAGAGAAGCGAGAGGAAAGATGAATAAGTCAAGCAGCAGAGTTGAGAATAGATTGGAGGGATGCCAGTCTGTTGGTTGACCACAAAGGAGAATGTTGCAGTAATCTAGTTGGATATGATGAGGGCATGCACTAGGATTTTGGTGGTATCAGGTAAGAGGAAGGGGTGGATGTGGGAGATATTTGAGTTGAGTTGAGATAATTAAGTTGGAGAGGGCAGGAGGTGGCAAGTGATTGAATTTGAGGTGTGAATGAGAGAGAGGGGAGTCCAGTGTAACCCCAAGTCACAGTAATTGTGAGGTCAGTGACAGATATAGATGGTGTGGAGGCAGTAGGAGAGTTTGATGGTAGGAAAACAACAAACTCAGTCTTGTCCATGTTTAGTTTGAGGGAGCGAGATGACATGAGTGATGATATAGCCGTCAGACAGCCAGGAACACAGGATAGTAGAGAAGAGAGATCTGGGCCAGAGAGGTAGATTTGAGTGTCATCTGCATAGAAGTGTTGGAAGCCAGATAAGTTTATGAGTTGTCCAAGACCATAGGTGTAGACTGAGAAGAGAAGCGGTCCAAGAACAGAACCTTGTGATACACCGACAGAAGACGGGGAGAGGAAAACAAGAGTGGGACACACTAAATATGCGATCAGATAGGTAGGAGGAAAGCCATGTGTGTCTTGAATTTCCAAAGATGTCAGAATTTGGAGTAGAAGAGGATGGTGAACAGGCATTGAAAGCAGAGCATAGGTCAAGGAGGATAAGGATAGAGTAGAGGCCTTTGGATTTTGCTGTTAATAGATTGTTAGTTACTTTGGTGAGGGTGGTTTCAGTAGAGGTGGGAGCAGAATCCAGATTGAATCCAGGGCTGTGGAGTCGGAGTTGTGGAGTCTGAGTAGAAGATAGTTTTGGTTGGAGTCTCCCCTGACTCTTATACTCCGTGTCTTCATGCTGCTCAAGTCTGTCATTGGTGGCTCAGCAGCTTCAGCCAGACCCCCAACTCCCTGAATTGCTCCATCGTGGAGTGTAACTAAATGTTTTGGGGCACCATTCTATAGTTTGCTACAGGCATCAGAGAGACTAGGTCCACCCCTGCTCTATTGTCCTTAGTTACAATGTCTGAAACATACAGGAATGTGAAGGTAAAGGTGCCAACAGATACCTTCAGGTTGTACCTGCTATATGTGGAAGACCTTTCCCAAACAACTAAATTCATAAAAGTGCAGCAGTGGGACCTGCTGGCTATAAAAAGCAATGCTTTTTAGTAAATGTTACCTTGATAGAATCATTGTCACAAATGTTTATACAGGAAGACACCAATGATCATCAGACATTATTTTGTTGAGCAATTTATGGTTTATTTATAACCGGTGTGTAACACATCATAAACATACTTCCGGGCAGGAGAAATCATCCATTGTCCCTGATATCTCTATCGTTCCTGCCATAGATCTTAGATTACGTTTTTATCCTACCTTTGGAGGCCTCACAACACATGCTTTTTATATAGGCCTTCCAACTATGATCGTAAATAAAGTGTGATTGGGCCACTTTATAAAGATTGTCTCAAGTACACAGGCTAAGCAACTTGAAATTCCTGACATATAATGCTTAAGAAAGTTGAGCGATTAGTTCATCATGGTCAGTCTACAGTCAAGAGCCAATCTGCACTGGGTATCTGGAAGAGGGAAAGGGAGATGGATGCATGTTTTGCTTAGACCTAAAGAAAATCCTTTTGAATAGTTTAAACCACAACCTTTTCTTGGTCCAGCGGTCGCATTATCTTATTGTTTCATGTCAAAAGGCTGCAATAAAATGGAAGCAGCGAAAACACAGTTTACTGCAGGAAAGCTGTAAGCTTAAAGCAGAATAAAACCTGGGAATTTGACTTTCCTACGTTTTGTTCCATTCCCCCGGGGAATCCTGAATTGGGATGCCCCGCTGTGTGAAAGCCCCAAGAAAGCTATGTACGACTCAGCTCTTTTATGGTCCAGTGGTGCATGCACAGGCTCTCCCTGGGAGAAGGTTTTGACCTGCTTTATAGGAACTGTTGGATTTTGGCCCCTTTCACACCTAGCCATTTGCATCCCATTGGAGTATTAATACTTCAACGTGTCTTTTTACATCAGTGTGCTGTGGTTTGCAAAGGCGCGCTCCCTGTAAGAGGGATGTGTGAGAAGAGGCGGCGGCGGCGGGCGCTCTCACCTTGTCTGCCGACGGACCTCGCTTGTCCGTCGGCGGTGATTGGTGGAGCGGGGTCAGGTGAGTTTTTGGGGCTTTCTGGGGTGTTTCACACAGCCGGGCACCCCCGATCGGTGCCCCGCGGAAGTGGACCAACACCCAGGATAAGGAAAATCCTGGGTGTTGGTCCACTTTAATGTTTCTAGAGTTCCTAAGAAAGTTACATTCATTATACAATATTAGAAAGTGAAGACATCAGGCAATACAGTGTCAGGCAAACTGAGTATATTTAAGGTAAACTTTCAAGAAAATGCTATACAATATTTTCTTTTTTGTTTAGTCAGTACCTTTTTTTTCCCGACTCCAGGCAAAGCCAACTCTGACTCCACAACTCTGACGCCACAGCCATGTAAAACAGCGCAGCACACAATTGTACCCATCCAGCGCGCATGTGGTAGAAGTGCACAATTTTAAAGTGGACCTATGGTGGCTTCCAGGGCTACAGTATTCCCACACTCCAAGCATCCTTATTATGCTAAAACCCCATGAAAATGGTTAATATTCTTGTTACTCCACACAGTGGCTAGAAGGATTACAAGGCAGATGACAACAAAATGTTAAAATGGACCCAAAACAATCTTTGTAACTGTGTCCTGGTAAACAGGGCCACTTGACTAACCCCTCCAGCCATCAGTGAGCCCTGCATTAAACAGCTACTCACCTTTTCTTAACAGAGCTCCACTCAACAGGGTTTAATCATGTCCATGTCATACAGAGAGAGCTCCCTGAGAAATACCATTTTGTGATAACCTGTAGAATGGATTTCTCCGTATTACTCTGCTCTACTTCGACGGGAATCCAATATGTGTGGGTTATCTTTCTGCTGGCAGGCGTGACTGCAAAGATGGAAAGCTTAGTGGCAAAGAGAGTAGGATCGCCCTCAGTTCTGACACATTGATGGGCAGTTGACGCTCCGGTTGGTCCCAAACGCCCTGGACCAAGAGATCGCCCAGAACTCTGCCCCAACCTGAAAGACTGGCGTCTGTTGTCAAAATGGTCCATTGCACTGGGAGAAACGATCGACCCATCAGAAATGGATGTGGTTGGAGCCACGAGACTAGGAAATCCCAGAAATTTCCAGTGAGGGTCCAGGCCAACAAGTCAGGAGTTGTAGTTGAAATGGTTTGGTGTGGAACTGAGGAAAGGGAACTGTCTTCATAGTGGTGACCAGATCAGATCCAACAGGTGCGTGCCCCAACAAATGGTAGGCCACTCGGCATCCAAACCACACCTGGACATGGCACTTCTACTCTGGGAGAAAAATCCTGCAAATACTTGACCAGCTCTGCACCTTAAGGAAATCATTTTGTCACACAAAATTGTTTTGCAAGAATTCAATCAAAAGTGGACTTACATTTTAAGCCACTTCCTGTCCGCGACACGGAGGATAGACAAAGCGATAACTGGAAGAAAAGGCTATACAGCCATGACTTAGGCATGGCGGAACGACTGATCCAGATGTTTGTCTGCCAGATCCTTAAGGTCCGTGCTGTCCCAAACAGGTAGGAGTGCATGTCTAGCCATGCCAGAAATCTGCAGCAAAGTTAAAGCGGGACAATTGATCCAGAAGATTGTCCGTCAGCTCCTATTAAGTGCCACACAATAGCACATAATATGTATACACAAACAACAGCAAGAGTAAAGAAAAACCACTGTTAGACTTACCGGTAACTGATTTTTTAGGATTCCTTCAGCATGAGCACACGGAGAGAGAGGCTCCACCCCCTGGGAGGAAACAAAAACTGAAACAGAGGTTAAAAGTCCCACCCCTTCCTCCCCACCTCAGTCTTTGTAAAGTAACTTAAATAACCCTTGGACTCCGGGTGGGTACTAGGTGGTCATGCTGAAGGATTCCTAAAAAAAGATTAGGCAAGGTGTTTATACCCTAGGGACAGGAAGCTGCAAGTAGTACCCTTCTACCTAAGGCCTGGTGTTTTGCAGATAGCAGATCAAGTATATATTGCTTGAGGAAGGTGTGGGGTGAAGGCCACATTGCTGCTTTGCATATCTCATCCAAAGAAGCATCAGTCCTCTCTGCCCAAGATGCTGACATGGCTCTTGTAGCATGGGCAGACACCTCTGAGGGAGAAACCCTTCTAGTAGAATATGCTTTTGCAATAGTCTGCTTTATCCATCTAGCTATAGCTGATTTTGAGGCTGCTATTTCCCCACTGAAAGTTACTTAAAAGTTGTTCCTCTATACGCCATTCTTTAGATCTTTCCAAATAAACTATCAGGGAACTTCTAACAACTAGCAGTAATTGATCTTTTTTCTTGTCTGCACCATAGGTAGTGTCTGATTATCTCTTGCGACCTGCTAGCAGAATCACTATTTTTGACATACACAAGCATTAGGTCTAAGTATAACTTTGTCTGGCAGTACTGCCCAATGGGGCTCTTTCATAGATGAGATCTGTAGTTTACTTACTCACCTGGCAGAGGTCATGGCTCGCAGAAAGCAACATTTTAGTGATAAAAAATTCTCCGGAACCTCATCTACAGGTTTCAAAGAACGGTTCCATTAATCCTTTTAATACAATTGACTTGAAAACACCATTGATTAGTTCATTCTGTCACAATTTTCGTTTGAGGAAAACTGATGCAGAAGTTTGAATCTTTAACGTACTTACAGCTAGTCCCTTCCCGAAACTTTCCTGCAGGAATTCGAGTACTATGGTTATGTCTTTTTTCTTCAACTTGTTAACTTCACTTTGATCGAAAAACCCTTACTTCTTAGGATCGTCCCTTCAAGATCTATACTGTCAGCAGCAATTTTGACTGATTTGGATGAAGAATGACATCCTGATGAATGATATTTGGAATGCCTGGAAGTTTCCAGTGACCTTTCTTTACCACCCTTCTTAGTTTTGCAAACCATGCTCTCTTTGGCCAAAAGGGAGCTATCAGGATTACGCCGATCTCTTCTTGTACTCTTTTATGGATCACTTGTGGCAGGATTCTGAAAGGAGGAAACGTATAAGATGAAACTACCATGGATGAGCTGTTGCATCCATTGCTAATGCACCCTCTCTGTCAGACAAAAGAATGTCTTGCATTTTGTATTGCTGGCATTGGCAAACAGGTCTATCTGCGGGAGACGATTTGAAGGAACTATTTACGATTTGAAGGAAATACGCTTGGTTCAAACACCATTCTGTCTGCTGAATCCTGACTCAACTTAAATATTCTTGATAGAGTATTTAGGGTCCCCTTCAGATGAACTGCTGATACTGACCGGATCTGCTCCAGAGTAGGAAAATGGCATTAGACACGGTCATTAGTGCTGAGGATCTGTTCCCCCCTTGGTGGTTTAGATAAGCTACTGGGGATACATTGTCTGACCTTATCTATAGGTCTCTACCTGCTGTGACCGGCCCAACTTTTTCCAGTGTCAACTAGACCGCCAGGAGTTCTTTGCATTCGAGGACCTGGCTGCCAAGGCCTTTGGCCACTTTCCCTGCACCTGGTGACTTCCCAAGTGGGGTTCCCAACCCCAATTGCTTGCATCTGTCATGATCACTACTGAGTTGGTCTGTCTCCATTCTTTTCCTTCTCCTAGCACACTTGGATCTAGCCACCACTTGAGATCCTCTAGTATACTCAGAAGTAATTGGACTAGCGGGTCCAGTGTGCTTTGTTGCTTGTCCCCCTGCTCTAGAAGAAATTTTCGCAATGTTCTTATGTGAAGTTGAGCCCATGGTACCACAGGAATTGCCAAGGTTATGATACCCAAGATTTTCATGATCTCCATTACGGAGACCTGAGGGACTGCGATTAATTTTTGAGCTTCTGCTCAGATCCTTTCCATCTTTTCTTGTGGAAGAAAAAACTTTTGTTGAGTACTGTCTATGTTGAACCCCAGCAATCTGCATTGCTGACTGGGCGTTAAGGTGGATTTTTCTAGATTTATCACCCACCCAAGGCTTTTCGGTAAGGACAGGGTCTTTTCTATATTTAACAGGAGCGCTGGCCTTGATTTGTTTAACAGGAGGAGTTTGTTTAAATAGGGGATCTCCATGATTCCCTGTTGTCTGAGGTAAGCCATCAGTCCTGCCAGGATCTCTGTGAAGGATTCTTGGAGATGAGGACAGGCCAAATGACAGTGCCCTATACTGGTAGCCAAAGATTTCCCGATCTAACTCAACCGTAAACCTCAGATACTTGCGATTTGAATTCAGAATGGGTACATGTAGGCAGGTGTCCTATAAATCTAGGTTCACCCTATGGCCATTCTGTATCAGAATATTCCTGAGTATTGACATTCTGAACCTTTTGTATCGAATGAACCTGTTCAATCTCTATAGATTGAAAATTATTCGATGCCTGATGGCTTCTGAACAAGAAAAAAGTGAGAGTAAGTGTCACGCTCGGGGTAACTCCAGCCCTCTTAATAAGCTCACAACCCCCAATCTCCACAGCCAGCTTTACCTGTAGGAGCCCCCGCTTGCCGGGACGCAAGATACGCCTACCCGGGATCGGTTGCCCCCAGGACTTAATGGCTCAAAGGATGTACGCTTATATGTGGGAGGACTGGAGAACCAATAGCAAGAGCGTGAGTGACGGAAGTCCAGAGTCAGGCAATAGGTCGATAACGGGAAGGCAGAGATCGTAGCGGCACCAGGGGTCAGGCAAGACGTAGTCGGGGTTCAGGCAGAGGTCAGCAACTGGGGATCAGGATCTAGAAGCATCAGTTCAGGCAAAGGTCGGCAACAAGGATTCAGGATCGAGAGGCGTCAATACAGGCAAGGCGGCAACAAGGATTCAGGATCGAGAGTGGTCGTACAATCAAATCGGCAACAGGCTAGACTTCACAGGAGTAGGTAACACAGGGTTCTGAGCGCTATCACAGGCAATTCACAACTGAGAGGGAATTGCCTTTATAGGGACAGGTCTGAGGGAAGCAGTGTGCTGATTGGAGCACATAGGATTCCAAGGGTAATTGGCTGGCAACAAGGGAGGAGGTAAGGCCAAGATATCAATGGGGCTGATTGGCCTGCAGAGCAGAAGAGGGCGAAGCCCTCAATCCCCTAGGATTCATTAACCCTTTAATTGATCCTCTGGCGGTTGCGCGCAGCACAGCGCCGCCGGAGGGCATAACAGACACGTGCTCGCGGCCGCGCGCGAGCACGTCTACTGGAGGAGGAAGCGGGGGGCGTGGCTGAGCTGGGCGCCGCTCGAGCCGACGCTGCTCGAGCCGACGCCGCCCGGCGCAGCCGCCGCACAGTGACAGCTGCAGCTGGCCGCCTGGAGACGTCGCTGGAACGGGGATCAGGTAAGCGGTTCCTGACAGTAAGATCCCCCTCCCAGGGAGGTTGGAGGTACTGTTTCTATCACGTTTTTCCGCAGAAGTTCCTGCAGAACAAGAGGAGAAGGAGACATACATCATACAATCGTACAATATCTAAATATACAGGCAGAGAGAGCTGGGCACACTGGCTGGTGCCCACCTGGTTGCATTACGAAAGTAGCATGTTTTCTACCCAGTGAACACCAGGCACAAAACATTATATATATATATATACCCACAATTGGGGGGCAGTAACAGTATATTGGGGTGACTTTAGACAGAGATACAAAATACTAATATATAGATGCAGTATGCAACTGCCCAAGATATAAATATACATACAGACAGGGTCAATTGCTGTCCAGTGAGCTTCCAGCACTATGTATCCTTATCAGGAAGTACATAAGAGAGATTATAGAAGTAAATGTAGAATAACCTAAATTACATAAAAAGTGGACAGGACAGGGTGCACACCAATCATCATATGGGTAGGTATACAGGGGTGACTTTAGACAGGCATATACAATACTAATATATATATATATATATATATATATATATATACATATATATGGACCTACCATAGATTGAGAGCACTCATATTAGTAAGTGATCATAATTGTTGTCCAAGGATCGCCTTGGGTCAGGTATTAGTAACGGGACCTCAGGCTATAAACAGAATATAGAGATACCTATCATATGGGGACAACATATAAATAAATACACAGGCAGGGAAATGAAGGCTTAAAGAAAAAAAACCTCATGGCAGGGGTCAGTAGCAGCTTACAGAGAGATATAGAATACTAGTCCAAGAATACAATGGAACAAATTATAACATTCATACAGGGGAACCACTGATATAATACAGTACAATGAGCCTCAGTGTCAGAAAGCACATGAGGGAGTGTCTATATGAGGGGGGTGAGGGGTCCCATCCTGGGTGACAAGGTGGAGATGGGGGTGGAGGCTGGACTCCCCCATACATAAGAGTGCTGCTGTGACTGAGTGTACTCCTTTGGGCATCCCGTATTGAGGCAATCTCCTGCCTCATTACCAGGATTTCCCTGAATAAGGCCGCTGAGTCTGCACAATCTGGGCACAGAGACATCTGCCAAGTGTCCGGGAGCACAATGCTGCACCCTTCACAGCGTTTAGACTGCTTGGATGCCTTTTTTCTGCATTTCTGTCTAAAAATAAATAAATATATATATTTAAAATAATTAATTTCTCTTCTAACATAGGGCATCACATGTCTGGTATAAACAAAGAAATGTTGCACCTTATCGGTTGCGGAGCTTCCTTGTGGCCCCTTTCTGTCTCCGTGGCCGATAGGAGACAGCTTGGTGGTTTGCTGCCCTGCACGCCATCCGTCCTTAGCTCTGCTGCACAGTGTCGCTACTGCCTCTGTTGCTGCTGCTGCAAGTGCTGCTGCCACCGTTCCGCTGCTGTCCCTGCACCCTCTGGTGTCAACAAGATCCCTCCGAACTGTACGCTGGCCAGGTTACAAAATTCCATTCTTCCACCTCCGGGTCGCGGCATGTATCATTGCCGCACCCGGAAGTGACATCAGTGCTAGGTCACCGATCTCTGACTACGCCCCCAAAATCTGACATTTTGGAGGGAAAAAAAGTTACTAAATTAAAAAATTCTCAAAAAGTCGAAATTGCTGAGCCAACGCCAAGGAGTCACTTAAGGTACAGCACACCCATAACAGTTGTCTTGGATTTAAGGGGACCGCGCACAACTTGTGCATGGTCAAAAACTATGTGGGAATAAGCTTCAGCCGTACCAAGACCTCAGGTGAACTACACCTAGATATGTGTCCAATGGTCAGCGGGCTTCTCCAGAGCTTCCGGAGTCTGAAAATAATAAACTAAAATAAAAAATTGTCCCAAGTTTATGACATCTTAGCATACTCTGTCCAGTGGTTTCTCAGGGAGGTAACACAAAGAACTGAGGTGGGGAGGAAGGGGTGGGACTTTTAACCTTTGCTCCAGTTTGTGTTACCTCCCAGGGGGTGGAGCCTCTACCTCCATGTGGTCTTGCTGAAGGAAAACT
The DNA here is from genome assembly GCA_027917425.1 of Gastrophryne carolinensis. Taxonomy (NCBI): domain Eukaryota; kingdom Metazoa; phylum Chordata; class Amphibia; order Anura; family Microhylidae; genus Gastrophryne; species Gastrophryne carolinensis. The sequence goes on from CM051235.1 coordinate 412,604,679, forward strand.
TGGAAAACAATGTATTCCTTACTTTTAGATTTAAAGTGGAACATTTTTATCTCGGGTTCTGGTCCTTCCCCCTGGGGAGCTCTGGTTTAGGGTGCTCCATTGTGTGAAAACCCTGAGAATGCTGAGCTAACTCACCCAGCACAGAGCACAGGCTAGGCCCATCATCCAATGAGCTTCTCCCACTGTGCATGATGTTTGGCTAGAGAAGCTAATTGGAATCTCTAGCCGTATGGCATCACTTTCTCCATTTGGCCGTGCAAAGTCGGACGGGACCACCAAGAGCCAAAAAGGGAGGCAAGTGATGCCGTTGCATGCATCGTGGGCTCAGGGGAAAAGTGAGTTTACTGGGTGCCTTGGGGGGGGGGGGGTTCACACAGCAGGGCATCCCAGTTTGGAGTGCCCTGGGGGGAAATAGTAAGTCTGCCCTGGAGGCCCACAGAATCCAGGGTGGGTGGTGACACGTTGGCTCAGTCCATTTACTGAATAGGGGAATCCACTTGGCTAGCATCAGTGAGGTGAGTGCAGACAGCTGACCACTGAGGGAAAGCAACAGACATCCTGGATATTGTTGGCACACTAGCATGTTGGTCTCCTAGCAACAGTAGAAAAGCTTTCTACTCTGATTACTGTATGTGTTTATATTTATACATACATAAATATATATATATATATACATACACACACACACACACACACACACACACACACACACACACACACACACACACACATTTTACAATTATACATGTTAAAAATACAATTATGTGAGTACTCACCTGTAGAATTGTTTTTACTATGCACAGCACAGCCTGCTTCATGAAATCATTATATCTGGGTATTCCGCCACAAGGTGGCGCAGTGGACTGCAGAAGATTTGTGGCTCCCCCCGGCCCCATATAAAAAACGGAAATCAGCCATAGACCTCCAGTGTTGACAAGCAGTTATACTAGAAGCCGGGAGGTAATTAGGCAAAAAAAAGGTAAAAAAAACCCCCAAAAAACCTTAACTAACTTGGAACAATCACCATAAAGAGGCAACCAAGAACAACGATAACAAGGGAGGGATGAAGCAGGCCGTGCTGTGCATAGTAAAAACAATTCTACAGGTGAGTACTCACAGAATTGTATTTTTCCTAATGCACAGCACGGTCTGCTTCATGAAGTCATTACATCTGGGACATCCAAAAGCAGTGTCCATAAGGTAGGGTGGGATCCCCAAAGAGTAACGGCAGGCAGTTCAAACCACTACCGCCTGAAGTACCTTGCGGCCAAAAGCAGCATCAGCTGAGGCCTTAACATCAACCTTGTAGAACTTGGAAAAAGTATGAACAGAAGACCAAGTAGCGGCCTTACAAACTTGTTCAACAGAAGCTTGGTGCTGAAAAGCCCAAGAGGCACCAACAGCACGAGTGGAATGAGCAGTAGTCCGTAAAGGAGGAACCTTCCCTTTAGCAGAATAGGCTTGTACCACCGCCTGACGTATCCACTTGCTAATAGTAGATTTAGCCGAAGGCAAACCCTTTCTAGGTCCAGCAGGAAGAACAAAAAGAGAATCAGATTTCCTGAAAGACTCAGTAGCAACCAAATAAAACTTTAATGCCCTGACAACATCCAGAGAATGAAGGGTCCGTTCCTTGGAATTAGCAGGGTTAGGACACAAGGAAGGTAAGACAATGTCCTGATTGAGATAAAAAGCATACCCTGAGTGAGAAGATCTGGATCCTTGGGCAAGACGTACCGATCTGCTGCCAGCTGCACGACGTCTGCGAACCACACCATCCTTGGCCAACAGAGGGCCACCAGAATGGCCGGTACCCCCTCCTGGGCTATCTTGCGCAGCACCCTGCCCAGCAGAGGAAAGGGAGGGAACACATAGAGGAGCCGAAACTCCGTCCAAGGAATTGCTAGCGCATCCGTGGCGAAGGCCAGAGGATCCTGCAACAGGGAGACAAATCTTGGAAGCTTGTGATTGTGGCGAGACGCAAACAGGTCCACATCCGGCTGACCCCAGCGGTGACACAGGGAGTGAAACACCTTGTTGCTGAGGGACCATTCCCCCAGCCAAGATGTCCCCCTGATCAGGGAGTCGGCCTCCAGGTTCTCCACCCCCGGAATGTAGACCGCCGAGATGCAAGGGACATTCTCTTCCGCCCAAGACAGTATCAGGGACACTTCCTTGAGGGCTCGCTTGCTCCGAGTCCCCCCCTGATGATTGATGTAGGCAACCGCCATCTGATTGTCCGAGCGAATCTGAACAGCCCGATCCCGAAGGTGTGGGGTCAACTGGGAGAGAACCAACCTGATCGCCCGCAGCTCTAGAATGATGATGGGTGCATGGGCCTCCTGGGGGCCCCACTGACCCTGAAATTTCAAAGACTTCCAAACTCCCCCCCAACCGGTCAGACTGGCATCCGTGGCGACAGTCTGCCAGCACGGCGGCAGAAAGGTCCTGCCCACTAGAAGATTCCTCAAGTCCAGCCACCACGAGATGGACTGCCTGGCCAGAGGGGACAGAACAAACTCCTGATCCAGGGATGTCCTTGATGTCCTTGATGTCCGCGGTGGTCATGAAGTCGCCCGGCCGGAGGGTACTGACAGCAGAGCGTAGCGTCTCCATGTGAAAGTGCTTGAACCGGACAAACCTGTTGAGACCCTTCAAATCCAGGATGGGCCTCAGAGAACCGTCCTTTTTGGGCACCGTGAAAACATTAGAGTAGTACCCCTGACCCTGTTCCTGGTAAGGTACCTGGCAAACGACTCCTGACTCCAACAGGCGTTGAACTGCTAGGCACAAAGCCTGAGCTTACAGAGGGTTTTGAGACATCCGGGATCTGAGGAATCTTGGGGGCGGCCAGGCTGCAAACCGGAGGACACCACCTCCTGAATCCACCGGTCTGAGACGCGAAGCCTCCAAATGTAAGCAAAGAGCTGAAGCCGTCCCCCCACCCGGACGGTTGAGGGCGCCTCCTCATGCCTGAGGGGCCTTGGGAGGGGGTTTGGGCTTGGAACCCCACAAGAGACTGGGACGACCACGGAATCTGCCGCGGCCCCAAGAATCTCTGCGGCTACCCGAGAAGAGGGAGCCACGACCTCCTCTGGAAGCACGAAAGGAGGGGAAGGAGGCGAAGGGCCCCCGAAAGGGCTGAGTCTGCTTCCTACGCTGAGGTAACCTACCATCCTTGGTCAGAACATCCAGACGCTCACCAAAGAGACGAAGCCCCGCGAAGGGAAGCCCGATGAGAGACTTCTTAGCAGCAGTGTCAGCTGCCCACTGGCGCAACCAAACAGATCGGCAAATAGCCACCAAGAGGGCCGAAGCCCGACCGCCCAGCCGGACGGCATCGTCCATGGCCGACAGCACAAATGCAACAAAATCAGAGCAAAGCAGGAGGGCCCTATAATCCTCCCTCCTACTACCAGCCATGGCGCCATCCCCGAGACGCTTGATCTTCTTCTGAAGGGCAATAACTGTAATGGCTGCGGCACAAACAGGACGCAGGCCTGCCCCTACAAAGGTGAAAGCATGATAGGCCAGCTGATCCAAACGGCGGTCCGCGCTGTCACGCAGTGTAGTAGTGTCAGGGGATGGCATGACCAAAGTGTTAGCCCCAGAACAGGAGCGTCCACCTCAGGGGGACATGACTTAACAGTCTATCAGTGCCAACAGGGAGCCCGGTATCCTCATCAGAGGCGGACCCCGGGTCACTGTCGTACCCCGCCTGATGGTCCCCAGATGAGTCTGAATCATGGAAAAGCTCCCCCTCCTCTTGGGAGTCACGCCCGCCAAACACATGAAGGCCCTCATCCTCCTCGGCAAAGAGGGAAGGCACGGTGTCAAGATGCCGCTTCTTGCCAGAGGCCTTGGCCATCACAGGTCGGGCCAGCTGCCTTTCAATGCTGGCCACGCGTAGTGCCAGATCAAACTGGGACCCCCTGCTAGTATCCCCCTCACTGGGGGCCAAATGCAGGCGCGGGGGAGTAGGAGATGCCTGGGGGAGTGCAGAACTGGGAAGAGAAGCGCTCATCCCAGCCTGGTCCGCAATAATACTTTGGGCGCACGGCACACAAACCGCGCCACCACCACTCAAAGAGGATGCCCCGCACATGACACACAGCTGGGATTGTCCCGAAAGACCCCCGAGCAGGCTATCCCCAGAAGCCTCCATATGGGTAAGGGCTAATAAAAGCCACCCAGGATGCCCCCCAAGGGATGCCCACAGAGAGGGCCAGGAGGATAGAGGTGGGGGTGGAGGAGCGGGACCTGGAGAAACCACAACACACAGTTATCCCGCCTGAAAGACATAAGCAAAAATACACATAAGCATCCTGCAGCACATGCTCCAAAAGGAATAAGCAACCCCCAAAGGGGACTCATGGACCAAGGAGACAGAACATGCAGCGCACACAGTCGATCGCCGCACCGCCGGGCCACACGGATGGTAGATTAGTCTAACAGGTCACCACCGCAGCCCACGCTGGAAGATGGGCCCCGGACATGCAGTAGCCACAAAATGGCGCCGCAGCGAGAACCTCGAGGGGCGGGCCGCGGGGGCATGATGCGATACCCCCCCGAAGAGCGCGAAAAATACAACTCTGTGAAGTACTCACCTGTAGAGTTGGTATTATACGCATACAGCACGTCCTGCTCCCGAATAGTAATAACATGTGGGTAATCCTCCGCCTCATGCGCCGGCCCTACATATACCGAGGGACCTCCCACAAATCCCCAGCATTGAAAAGCAGTGAGAAGAGAAGCCAGGAGGAACCAACCACCCAGAATAACTGGTAACAATATCTTAATGATAACAATCACCATACAGGGGATCCAGAATAAGTGAAACCAGGGTGGGGTGGAGCAGGACGTGCTGTATGCGTGTAATACAAACTCTACAGGAGAGTACTTCACAGAGTTGTATTATTCTAAGCATACAGCACGTCCTGCTCCCGAATAGTAATAACATGTGGGACATCCAATAGCAGTGTCCATAAGCAGGGTGGGATCCCCAGAAAAAGCGAGGCACAGCGGACAGTAAAGGCGCTGTCACCTGCAAAACTTGCAACAGGTATGACATGAGCAAAGGCTTTAACGTCAGTCTCATAACAGGACCATGAAGGTATGAACAGAGACAGGCCATAAGTCTAGTAATTGAACTAACAGAGAAAAAACCCTGGTGCTGAAGGCCCAGTGATACCCAAGCACCCAGATAACGGAGTAAACAGTAAAAGGGAAGAAGCACTCCCCTGAAGGAACATAGGTCAGTGTAGTGACCCAACCAGCTCACCGGCAAGGAAGCCTTGTGGCAACACTTGTAACACCCCCAAAGGGAAACAGAAACAGGTCACCCGACCAAGGCGGAAATACAGACTCTTAATTATCAGGAAGCCAAGGCTTCCTCAGGATCAGGGGGCATCCAGAAGGATTGATCCAAGGGCGCAATGGCGCTGGAATAGATATCAGGTGCATACCTAAGGAGGTGCCTGTAGACTCCAAGAACAGCAGTCTCCCTAAAGGCCAAGAAGGCCGGCATGGGGAGAAGTGCAAAACCTGTAGAGGGATGTAGGCCCTCATATTAGTATTATTAAGAACAAGCCCATGGCTAGACTAAGGGACTGAAGCAAAGGTCCAAATGACCACCTGGACCGGAGGCCCAGCGTAAAAGGAACACCCCCAGGCATGGGGCGCCTGTAGCCGTATATATCTGTACATGTGTATGTATGTATACTTCGAGTCAGGGTTAAGCAACCAGATCCATCGTCTCAGGCACATGTCTGACGGAGTCAGGAGGCCCCAGAGAAGCGGGCTGGCCTACAGGGCAGCTGAGACAGCATCCAGACAGGGTCCCCAGGAAGTCCGCATAGTAAAAAATGAAATTGATCCCCAGAGGGACTATGGAACTACTGGGGAAATGCAGCTAGGCAATCCCCGAAGGAATTCCCTACAAGGGTGACAGAACCAGACTCCTGCAGGAAGGCCAGGACAAAACCTACACCTTCAGAGTACCCGGATGGGGAGCCAAACCCAACTTACGCTGTAATGACTTTAAAGGCCCTGGGAACCGAGAACGCCTAACAGGGAAGAGACTAAGGCCCATGCCAATCAATATGGGATACCACAAAGCCGTTATGGACGTAGTAAGGGGAAGCTGGGGAGCTAGCTCCCGACCCCCTCTCATACTAAAGGCACCCAGAAGATGAGGCCCGTCCCCAAGGGGCAAATGAATCAGCAGCCAATCCCCAGCCAGGAGACCTTATTTTGGAAACAGGAAGAGACCTGATAAGGGCAGAACCGCACTCCTAAAAAAAATATCACAATTCAGCAGCCTTCAGCAGAGGCGTCTGCAAGCCATTACTCCCAAGGCCGCCTAGGCCATAGATCCATGGGACTCTCTATCAGGCCAACCGTGCGCAGAACCCTCCAGTAGGGTGATGAAGAGAAGGCATATGGATTAACAAGGCTATGCCTAAATACTCAGCCCCCCTGACCAAAGTCAGAATATTCTGGGGCGGTAGGAACAAGGGCAGAGGCCTTGTGTCAGGAGGGAGACCCCTCAGAGCCAAGCTAGGCTCCCCGGGCAACACCGGGATTGCATACCCTGCTGCTAAGGGCATCCATTGAAGCAAAGACCACTGAGAAGCAGGGGGAGTAGACCCCCGCCCAAGACAGGATCAGGGACCCTCCAGAGGTAGCAACCTGTCACAATCTTTAGACCAGCATTAAAAACAGGCCATTGTCTTTCAACAGACCAGGAGTCCCCCCGTAAGCCGACCGATCCGGATGGAGGAGAAGGCCAGCCGTATAGAGTAAACGGGGGCCCACCGTTTCAACAAGCCTAGCAGGTAAGATGGACCCTCTAGGGGGCCCAACCTAGAACCACCGGGGGTTGTGGAAGGATCTTCCTATTCCCCCACCAAACCTGCGAGACTTGGTACCCAGGGTGACCATACGCTAGGAGATGCTGGTAAGAAAGGGACGTGCCCCCCCTGACGGGGCCCTCGCATATGGGAAGCTCAAGAGGAACCACCTTACCAAGAAGGCATAAGCACAGCCCAAGCACCGGGGTGCTGGGACATATGTAGGTTCAGTAACCTACTGCGCCGAAGAGCCCAAGGGCTCGGTATATAAGTGACATCATCTTGATGTGCCACCAACGGGCCCACCAGTCGCCATCCCGCCTGGTGAAGGTAAGGCGCCAGTAAAGGGGGGCAGAGCCCCCGTAACCAGGGGTCCCCTAATGCCCGAGAAGAAGGCTGCAAGCCTGAACCGATTTCCCAGGAACGGGGGATAGCGGATAAGGGACCATGAGGGGATGAGGTGGTTGAGCAACCATCCAGTAGTTCCCAGGGGACACTGACGGCCAACCGACCCACTTTGGTCTGATGCAGGGACTGGGGAGTAAGGAAGACGACCCGGTTGGTCCCAACGCAGGCGCCCCACCTCAGGCGTGTCCTTAGTCACGCCAGGCTAGTAGCCTGGGCACGAAAGAGAGGCCCCAAGTAATGCCTCAATCCGCAGGGATGATCCTGCGACGCTGTCTAGAGATAGTCTTGGCGTCCAGCAGGCCTCAGGGAGACTAGGAAGATCTAGAGCTTCGCAAGAGGCCGAAAGCCCCCCCCCGCACAGGGGGCCCGTGACCTAAGACAAAGTTGTCATATATGGACTGCCTGTGAAGGTAGAATTGCTAAGCCTGCCATAGGCCAATGCGGTCCAGACTACCTCATACTGTTGAGGGGGGAGTAAGGAAAATATAATATATATATATATATATATATATATATATAATATAGGCCAAAGCCCCATACCGTTAAGGCGATTTAACAAGTGCACCCAACACTGTAGGCCCAGTCCGGCCTGCGCCAATTTCAGAAGGGAAGACAGGGGCTAGAAGCACCCTGACAATCCTGAGGGGAGGCCGCCCAGCAAGAACCCATCCTGAGCCCAGGGGGATTACATCCTGGAACCACCAAAAGGAGAAGGCATATTCCTGGATGTGAGACAGCTGTGGCAGTTGAGGGCGCCCCTTCATGTTTGAGAGGTTTTGGCAGATTTGGACTTGGTCCTGCCAGAAGGCCCAGGCCGCTGCCTGCCCGCCCCATGTTGGAAATCCACACCGAACAGCTGAAAACACACCTCAGATTCGCGTTTGACACTAACGTAGGGAGGTGGAGGGGTGACCCTGCCTCGTGGAGGCCGGAGCGGCCTTCTGCGGAAGGGTGCTATAGCCTTTTTCCCAAAAAGGTTCAAGCGGGCCCCGAATAACCGCCGTCCTCTGAATGGAAGGCAAGTGAGAGCCTTTTTTGTAGTTCCATCGGCTCCCCACTGTCGCAGCCAGACCAGGCGGCGAATGGCTACCGCAAGTGCTGAGTTCCTAGCACACATCTTAATGGTGTCATCCAGTGCCGATAGAATAAACTTCACAAACCCTTCGCAGTCTGAAGGGAGGTCCTCAGGGTGGTGATCTAGTATCTTTCTGACAAGAGTCCTGGCGGCCACCGCCGTGATGGCCGCAGCACAAACCGGCCGCAGGGCCGTCCCAGCACACGAGAAGGCGTGTGAGGCCAGTCTGTCAATGCGCCGGTCCTCAGCATCCCAAAGGGTAAGGTAAAAGGGAGTAGTCATAAACGGGGGGTTTGTGACCCCTATAACCGGCGCGTCCACCACAAGGGGAGCTGACCATAAATTAACCACATCAGGGGGAAAAGGGTACTTCCATTCCCAGGTCCCTGGAATCCCTTTAAGCTTACACGGCGATTCCCATTCCTGGGATATAATATTCTGGAAATGTTCCTGTTCTAGGAACTCCAAGCGCGGCGGCGCTGTATGGAAACTCTCCCTTTTCGGCTTGGGGATCTCCCCAGGAGGAGAGATTGACAAAACCTCAAAAATCTTGATAAGGATTTCATTTGTGTCACACAGACCCCAGGAACCAGGCTCAGATTCATCACGGCCCGCGGGCATCCCATGGGAGGAGCCCGAGTCTGAAAATAGCTCACCTTCCTCGGAAGGGTCAGGGTCCTGCATATCAGCAGAATCATCGGTATCGTCAGGAACCGGAGAGCCTGGAGCCGTCAGGGACCGCTTTTTACCAGGGCCCATACGCTCCGCCAATCCAGAAAGCACCTGCTCCGCCGTGGGCAACGCTCGCGGCACCGATTGCACGTCATCCCCACTGGAGTGGGACTCGTCATGAGTGATATTTGGGAGCGGGGAGACGGGGGTGAGGAAGGGAGGTTCCTCTGTTAGCAAACCTGCCTGTTCTGCACACTGTCCGCAGACCTGTGCCCTGTCAGCCTCAGCCAGGGGCTGGCCACACACTGCACACAGCCGGTCACGTCCCAGAGGGACCCCGGTTCCATAATTCTGAAATGCCTCCATATGGTGATTTTTAAGCAGTAAGACGCAGGAATTTATGCAATAGGCAACCCTGGATGCCCCAAAACCCGCTAGTAATGTGGGAGAATTTGTAAAGAGGACCCGTTGTAATATATGTTAGGCCGGGGACGGCAGCGAAGTCTTGGCTTCTGAAAGACATAATGGGACAAGGGGAGTGGAGTCAGTGCCATGCGCTGTCTGAAAAACATAGAACCATGCCGCCCCGGAGGGCACTTACAAGACCAAGGGAGGAGGCGAGCCACACCACGCGCGCGAAGATAGAGAAAATGGCGCCAGCGAACCTCGAGGGGAGGGCCAGGCCAGGCTGTGACGCGAGGCGCGTCATGCCAAGTCTCCGCCTCCCCCAAAGAGCGCGAGCTCCAACCAACGGCAAAGTAGAGCAGCGGAGAATAAGCAACTTCTAATGCTGACACGCTGGAATGAATCTGCCGAAGCAGACTGTTAGTAAAAAAGACAGCTCGCCCTGTACAGTGAGGCGCGACACTGACCCCATGATTAAAGGACCCAGGTCTAAGGCGAATTAGCACTAGGGCTGCCACACACCCTCCCCCTTCTTTTTTCCCCGAGTTACGGAAGGAAGCGAGGGGGGAAGCTGACGGTGTCCATGGACTAAGTCTGTGAGGGGCACGGGCACAATTGCGGGAGGGGCATCCTCCAGAGGCTCACCATCGGCCTGACCGTCTACCCTATGGAGGGGGATTGCGGTGGAGCATGGCTCCATTCAGCACACCAGGTGCTACCTACCTTCACCCGACCTGCCCAGCCTAGGCTGGGAGGCATATTTCTTCTGAAGAGGACGGGTGGAAATAGTCCCACAGGACCTTGGGCCGTAAGGCCCGCTCGCCTGCGAGAGCATGATACTTCATGTCTTCGCAGTCAGCACTGCAGAGAAATCTGGGGATTTGTGGGAGGTCCCTCGGTATATGTAGGGCCGGGAGGAGCTTGTTTTCTACATGTCTGCAGTGCACGGCGCCTGAGGCGGAGGATTACCCACATGTTATTACTATTCGGGAGCAGGACGTGCTGTACGTGCAGGACGTGACCCGTGCCAGCGCCATGACAGACTAAACCGCAACACAGCAGGAGCGCCGCCCACCGTGGAGCGTTGTACAAGCGCGGCGGCGGCGAAGCAACAGCAGCGGACCACCACCGCATAACCCGCTAACACCCCCCCCCCCCCCCCGAACACCTGCCGGGGAGAGGGCAGGCAGCGGCGGGAGCAGACCAGATGGGCCTGGATGGTAGGAAGGGGGGGGGGCAGGGGAACAAGGGGAAGGGAGACAAACAACGCAAAAAGGGGGAGATAGCAAGCAACACCAGTCCCCAAACACAACTCACCCCCTACACATAGCAAAGGCAGAATTTTCACATCCCTCAGCAGACTCACCATAAAGCCTATGGCCGGCCACCCTTTGTGTTACAGGGTCTGCGGCTTGGAGCAGCGCTCCCCCAGCAACTGACCCTAGTGCTCCTCTACAATCACCCGATCCGTCAGCCAAGGCTGGGAGGCACAGAGGGTCTGGAAACGGGTGGAAATAGACTTGCAGGGCCGCAGGCTTGGTTTCCCTGCTCACCTGCACAGTATAGAGAGCCATCTTCTATCTTTGCAGTATGACTGCAGAGGAAACACTGGGGTCTGACTGATTTATGGATTTTATATGGGGCCGGGAGGAGCCACAAATCTTCTGCAGTCCACTGAGCCACCTTGTGTTGGAATACCCAGATGCAATGACTTTATGAAGCAGGCCGTGCTGTGCGTTAGGAAAATTATACATGGGGCAAGAAAGGGTTGTGGGTCGGCGGGAGGGCAGTGGGGCCAGGTGAGGGCAGTGGGTCGGTGGATGGAAAGTGGGGCCAGATGAGGCCAGTGGGTTGGCAGCTGGGAAGAGGGGTGAGAGTTGTGGGTTGACATCTGGGAATTGGGGACATGTAAGGGTATCTGGTTGGTGGCTGGAAAGTGTGATCAGTTGAGGATTGTGGATCGGCAGCTTGGAAGCAGGCTCAGGTGAGGGTAGTGGGTTGGTGACTGAGAAGTGGAGTCAAGTGAGGGTAGTGGATCGCCGGCTGTAAAGTGGGGGTCAGGCGAGGGTTGTATAAGAGGCTGATGAGTGGGGTTAGATGAAGCCCCCGGCAGTTGCCGAGACTTCCACACCAACGTTCTGTCCCCGTTTGCTGGGTAGAGGGAGTGGGGCATCCACAGGTCAGATGGGGAGACAGAAAAAGTAATGTCACAGAGGGAAAGGTGGAGGGTGAGGCTGCAGCAGGCTGTATTAGCAATATGGAGGGTGACTTGACAAGAATTGGTAGGGCGGCCACAGATGGGAAAGGTTATTTTTTTTACTTTCAATTACCCCATTTTATATATTCACTATAATATGCACCTAGGGTTTTATTGGAGGAAACTAAGAAAAAAAAATACAATTCTGTGAGACACTCACCTGTAGAATTGGTATTATAAGTATACAGCACGTCCTGTTCCAGAGTATTCCTTAAACAGGGGTTATGCATCCACAAGATGGCACTGGACTGCAGAAAAAGACTTGTGGCTCCTCCCGGCCCTATATAAAGCCAGGAACCTCCCACAAATTCCCAGTATTGACAAGCAGTTACACAAGAAGCCAGGAGAATCAATAATTACAAAATTCCAAATGAACATTAGAGCAATCACCATACAGAGGTAACAAAGGATAAAGATAACAAGGGTGGGATGGAACAGGACGTGCTGTATACTAATAATACCAATTCTACAGGTGAGTGTTTCACAGAATTGTATTATTCCAAGTATACAGCACGTCCTGTTCCAGAGTATTCCTTACACATGGGACATCCAATAGCAGTGTCCGTAAGGTAGGGTGGAATCCTCAAAAGTAACAGCGGGCAGATTAAACCACTGCCACCTGCAGAACTTTGCGGCCAAAAACAGCGTCAGCTGAGGCCCTAACATCAACCTTGTAAAACTTAGAAAAAGTATGAACAGAGAACCAAGTAGCAGCCTTGCAAACTTGTTCAACAGAAGCTTGGTGCTGAAAAGCCCAAGAGGCACCAATAGCACGAGTAGAATGAGCGGTAAGGCGGAAGGGAGGCTCCTTCCCCTTAGCAGAATAGGCTTGTACCACAGCCTGATGGATCCACTTACTGATAGTGGATTTAGCCAGAAGCAAACCCTTCCTAGGTCCAGAAGGGAGAACAAAAAGAGCATCAGTCTTCCTGAAGGATTCAGTAGCTACCCGATAAAACTTCAAAGCCCTGACCACATCCAGATAATGTAAGACCCGCTCCTTAGGGTTACTAGGATTAGGGCACAGAGAAGGTAAAACAATGTCCTGATTGAGATGAAAAGCAGACACAACAAAGTAAGGAGGTTTGATTGAAAGCGCCGCCAACTCGGAAACACGCCTAACAGAAGTGATAGCCACCAGAAAGGCTACCTCAAGAGTCAAAACAGGCAAAGCAGCATCACGCAGAGGCTCAAAAGAAGGACCCTGCATGGCAGATAAAACCAAGTTCAAATCCCAGACTGGTAACATAGGCTTACGTGGCGGACGCACGTGAGTAACCCCCTGGAAGAAGGTCTTAACCAGACGGTGATTGGCAAAAGATCTTTGGAAGAAAATAGCCAAAGCTAACACATGAGAAACCCATCTAAGAGACTCTTAAGCAGCCCTTTAATAGCTATAGCTGTAATGGCAGAAGCACAAACCGGGCGCAGCACAGTCCCCACACAGGCAAAAGCATGACAGGACAGCTGGTCCATGCGCCGGTCCTCACCATCCCGCAGGGTAGTAGTGTCAGGAGAATGCATGACCGAAGTATTAGACAGCCCTAGGACGGGCGCATCTACCTCGGGAGGACATGACCAACGCTTAACCACATCAGCAGGAAAAGGATACCTCTTTTCCCAACTCTTGGGCACCCCAGGTAGCTTGCTAGGCCGTTCCCATTCCTTGAGCACCAGATTTTTTTTTTTTAAAGTTTCTTTTTATTTGCAGTTCAACAAACATCAAACACAAATACCCGTCACATATCACATTGAGGTGCCGCAGGCACCCAGTTCAGTAGCATAGTTTCAATAAACATTTAGACACGACAACCATTCACTCAACACATAAACATTCTGGACTCGGATATCTAGTTAACTATTCACCGGGATGGAAGGACCAGTCGGAGAGCCACATCTCCAGGATGCTTCTCTCATCTCCCTAATGCCACTTTAACTCGCTCAATAACTCAACCTACCATAGGTGAGCCCCTTTAAGTAGATCTCGTCTTCCGAGGCGGTGTCTTGACTCTGCAGCCAGGGACCCCATATCTTCTCAAACTTATCAGGCACCCCCCGAGCTGTGTATGTCAGTTTGTACATAATGAGTTTCTGGTTAATTAGAGCCCTCCACGCCTGTACGGATGGTTTGGCCGGATGTTTCCAATTAAGCAGAACACATTTCCTGGCATAAAAGAGCAGCAGTCTAAATAATGATTTAAGCGGCCTCGACAGCGACAGTGATTCGACCACCCCCAGGAGACATAAGGAAATCGAGCCGGTGATCCGAGTGCCCACCACTCCACCAATCAAATCCATCACTTCTCCCCAATATCTCACCAGAACCTCGCAGGACCAAGTCACATGTTCCCATGTACCAGTCTCCTTCTCACACCTGGGACATAAGTCACAAGCCAGTAATTCCATCTTATGCAGCCGTACCGGCGTGATGTAGGCTTGATGTATCCACTTGGTCTGGATAAATCTGTCTCTGGCTTCTATGACCGATGAGTGTAAGTTATCTAAGATTTCTTCCCAGTCATCCCGGTCTAAGGTCTGGTCCAGGGTCCGCCACCTGCTTTCAACCTTCCCCCTGGGGGATTCCAGCCCAGCAACCAGGCACCTGTACAATGTAGAGACAGGTTTCCCCAGGTCCGTCCCTCTCACTGCACTCTCCACCAGAGACACCGAAAAATTCGGACTGTCCCTGTGGAATTGAGTTTGCAGAGCGTGCCTGAGTTGCAGGTAGCGAAAGAAGTCCCGGTGGGAAATTCGAAAGGTCTCCCTGATTTGGTCAAACGACATAAGCACTCCATCCCTGTACACCTGGCCCAGCATCTGGAGGCCCCTTCCATCCCAAAACTGCGGATCCTGCATTGAAACCAACTCGGGGAGCTTGGGGTTGTTCCAAAGAGGAACAAAGGGGGACCAATGCTGGGCCTCGTCCGGATTCCTGATCAGCTTGGCCACCCTTTCCCATATGTTACACACTGCCCTCATACAACCGGTTGCCTCCCGGACCCCCCGAACCCCTCTATACACCAAGAGGGATAGTTTCTCAGGAGAACCCAACACCGCCGCCTCCAGACCTACCACCGGGTTGTTTTGCGGCTGACAGAGCCACCAGTGCACAAATAGGAGCTGTGTAGATTAAAAACACATTTGCATGTGCGGGACCGCTAGACCCCCCTCCGCCACCTGTGCTTTCATTATTTGTCTGTTAAGCCTAGGTGGAGACTGCCCCCAGATAAAGCCAAACAGAATTGAATCCAACGTCTTAAAGTGGGAGACGGGCAGCAACACTAGCGAGGCCTGATATATATACACAAATTTTGGAAGGAATATCATTTTGTAGATATTGATTATGCCCATGACTGACAGGGGCAGGTTCGCCCATTGAGCAACCCGCTGCCTTAGCCTTGACACGACAGGGGAAATATTCAGAGATATGAACTCACTTGGTTGCCTACTAATCATGATCCCCAAGTATTTAAATTGTTGGACTATTTTTAAATGAGACCTCGGGGAGATGTCGGGGGAAACGAGCTCATCCACTAACATTAGACTGGATTTATCCCAGTTAATCCTCAGTCCTGAGAACCTCCCAAACACTCCAATAGTATCCAGAGCTGCGTCCAGACACTTGTGGCCATCCGCTAGGTACAGCAGTGTGTCGTCTGCATATAGGGATATCTTTTCCTCTACTGTTCTCAGCTTCCATCCAGAGATACTAGGGGAATTCCTGACAATGATCGCCAAGGGTTCGATAGCTAAGGCAAAGAGCAGCGGCGATAGTGGGCACCCCTGTCTTGTCCCCCTATGCAAGGCGAATGAATTAGAGTAACACCCATTAACCCGTATCCGGGCAGTTGGCCGTTCATATAATAATTTGATATATGTAATAAAACTAGCAGGGAGCCCAAATCTTTCTAAAACTGCCCAGAGATATTCCCATTCTACCGAGTCGAAGGCTTTTTCATTATCTAATGATATAACCACCCGTTTCCCATGGTTATCATGTATAATTTGGAGATTGGACATCAGTCTGCGGAGATTCACACACGTGGTACGCCCTGGCATAAACCCTGACTGATCTGGCCCGATCAAATGTAGAATAACTTTGTTTAGCCTAGTGGCCAGTATCTTGGCTAATATTTTTGCATCTTGGTTCAACAGGGATATGGGGCGGTAAGACGCACAGGAGTCAGGGGGTCTCCCTTCCTTATAGATGAGGACCACATGTGCCTCATGGAAAGAGGCCGGGAGGCACTCACTTTCAAGCGCTTGTTTCAGCACTTCCCACAACTTTGGAGTCACTTGTTCAAGGTCCTGTTTATACCACTCGGCTGGCATCCCATCTGGTCCTGGGGCCCTCCTGCTAGAGAGCATCCTAATTGCGCCAGAGACCTCATCCATGGTGATAGGGGAGTTCAAAGCCTCCCGGTCCTCCTCAGTCAGCCTCGGAAAGACAATCTGGTCCAGATAGTTACCCAGATCAGTCGTCCCATAGCTCGCCCTCAAGGAATATAAGGCCGAGTAGTACTCCAGAAACCTCTGGGCTATCTTGGCTTTCGGCTCTCGCTAGGTAGGCCAGGGTCTTACCGTTCTTATCCCCTTTATCAAAAATTGTTGCCTGCTTATATAGCAGTAATTTCCTAGCAGAGTCGGTCAGAAGCAGATTATATTCCCTCTTTAATGCCAACAGTGTTGAATGGTCTCTGCTATCCAAGGTTGTACTAAACTTCTCCTCCGCCCGCACCAGTTTACCCTTGAGCACCAGATTATTAAAACGAGATTGCTCAGGGAACTCTCAGCGTGGCTTAACCGTATGAAAAAGCTCACCCTGCTGCTGCGGAGCCACTGTAGGAGGAGAAATACAAAGTACTTCAAATATATGACTCAACAACCTGTCAGTATCATCCGTGGACCAAGGGTCTTCCCCAAAGGGAGACCCGGTACCGCCATACATCTTAGGTTGTTCCTCAGAGGATTCTGAATCAGCAAACAATTCCCCCTCCTCAAGGGGGTAGGGGCCAGACAGTGAGTAAGGTCCCTCATCCACTACAGAGAAGACGGAGGCAGCGGGAGATAAATGCCGCTTCTTGGCAGAAGCCTTACACAGGGTAGACCCAGCAATATGTTTTTCAATGCTGGGCACCCGTGCAGCCAAATCAGATTGAGAATCCCCGCTAGTATGCCACTCGCTGGGGGTCAAATGCAAGCGTGGGGGGGTAGGTGAAGCCAGAGGGGGTCCAGCGTGGCTCGCATCACCCGGGCCCGTAACAGACAACCCAGATTGCAACACAAGTACCTGCTAGGCACAAGTTACACATACCCTGACATCATCACTAATAGGGGATACCCCACACGCAACACATAGCCGGGCTTGTCCCGAAGGAACCCCAAGCACATTATCCCCAAAAGCCTCCATATGGTGATTTGATTGGCAAAACCGGCCAGTATAGGGTTAATGCTGATAGCTACCCGGGATGCCCCAAGAGCCCGCTAGGGAGGTGGGAGATTGTCAGGGGGAAGAGGGCCGGGAGAAACCAAAGTGAAGTTCAACGTGCCTAAAAGACATAAATGAAATCCCCCTAAGTAAATACAAGTGCAAAGATATATAGAAAAAAAAATACCATCTTGTGATTACTCACCTTTAAAATGGATATTATAAGTGTGACATACACTCCGCTTCAATTCTTCTTGACAGTTGGGTTATTCTCCAGTAGAGGGTGAACTTCTGCAGAGATGAATGCAAAAAAGAAGCCCCTCCCGGTCCATAACTACCTGGGACCTCCCACCAATTCCCCAGTGTAAGATAGCAGTAAGGGGACCAGGAAGAACCAAATATAACAACAAACAATGATTCACCATATAAAGGATATAGAATACCAAACAGGGTGGGCGAAGTGGAGTGTATGTCACACTTATAATATGCGTTTTAAAGGTGAGTAATCACAAAACGGTATTATTCCAAGTGTGACATACACTCTGCTTCAATTCTTCTTGACAGTTGGGACATCCAATAGCAGTGCCCGTCGTAGGTGGGAACCATAAACAGTGAAGAATGCACCAACTCAAACCACTGCAGCTTGCAGAACCTTGCGGCCAAAAACAGCATCCACTGAAGCCCGCACATCAACCTTGTAAAACTTAGATATAGTATGAACCGAAGACCAAGTAGCAGCCTTACAAACTTGTTCAACAGAAGCCTTGTGCTGAAAAGCCCAGGACGCACCAATAGCACGAGTAGAGTGCGCAGTGACCCTAAAAGGGGGAGTCCTCCCCTTAGCAAAATAGGCCCCAACAATGGCCTAAGGAATCCATTTACTAATCGTAGACTTAGCAGGTGCCAAACCTTTCCTGGGCCCGCAGGGCACCACGAAAAAAGCATCCGTCCTAAGGAAGGAAGAAGTAGTCACCAAATAGTACTTCACACAGCGAACCACGTCCAAGATGTGCAGAAGCCTCTCTTTGTCGTTCTTAAGCTTAGGACACAAGGAAGGGAGAAAAATATCCTGATTGAGGTGGAAAGCAGACACCACCTTAGGAAGAAAATCCAGCTTAAAACGAAAAACCACCTTATCCTGATGGTTCTCAAAATAAGGGGCCTGAATCGACAGGGCCGCCAACTCAGAGACACGCTGAACAGAGGTAATAGCCACTAAAAAAGCAACCTTCTGAGTGAGAACCGAAAGAGCAATATCCTGTAGCGGCTCAAAAGGAGGACCCTGGAGAGCCGAAAGAACCATATTCAAATCCCAAACAGGAACCACAGCCTTCCGAGGGGGACGCACATGCGCCACCCCTTGGAAAAAGGTCTTAACCAGCGGGTGTAAAGCAAAAGACCTCTGGAAGAAAACCGACAGAGCAGAAACCTGTCCTTTCAAAGTACTAAGCTGGAACCCAAGATCCAGATTATGCTGAAGAAACTCCAAAATCCTGGGTACAGAAAAAACCCTGCAAGGCAAGGCCCTAGCCTCACACCAATCAATATAGAACCTCCAAGTCCTATAGTAAATGCCAGAAGAGGACTGCTTCCTAGCCCTAATCAGGGTCTGAACGACAGCCTCAGACAAACCTTTCTCTTTCAAGATGAAGGTTTCAGCAGACAAGCCGTCAAAGCCAGCGTTTGTAAATTGGGGTAAAGTAGATGACCCTGGGATAGCAGGTCCGGCAGCAAGGGAAGCCGGCACTGGTCTACGGCCATCCTTACAACGTCCACATACCAAACCCTTCTTGGCCACCGTGGAGTCACCAGAATCGCTGGTGCCCCTTCTAGAACCAGTTTGCGAACTACCTTGTCCAGCATGGAGACAGGTGGAAACAGGTACAGAAAACCCAGGTCCTTCCAAGCCAGTGACAATGCATCCACTGCCAAAGCCAGTGGATCCTGAGAAAGACACAAATGCCGGAAGTTTGTGATTGTGCCTCGAGGCAAAGAGATCCACCTCCGAAGTCCCCCACTTGCGGCAAAGATCCAGAAAGACCTCGGGGTTGAGAGACCACTCTCCGTGGCGAGAGGACCCCCTGCTCAGGGAATCCGCCTCCGTATTCTCCACTCCCGGAATGTAGACTGCCGAAAGGAACATTGCTCTCCACCCAGTGCAGGATCAGAGAGACTTCCCTGAGGGCACTCCTGCTGCGAGTCCCTCCTTGGTGATTTATGTAAGCCACTGCCATACAGTTGTCCGAACGCACCTGAACTGGAAGACCCCGTAACTGTGGGGTCAACCGAGCCAGAACCAGACGAATGGCTCTGAGCTCCAATACATTCATGGGGGTGTGAGCCTCCTGGGGACCCCACACCCCACTGAACTGATGACTCTTCCAATAACCTCCCCAGCCCGACAGGCTGGCATCCGTGGTAACCGTCTCCCAACAATGGACCAGAAAGGATCTGCCCTTCACCAGATTGCTCGAGTCCAGAGAAGTTGAAGAGATCTCATGTGAAATTGTGCAAACGGCACCGCCTCGAAGGAGGACACCATCAGACCCACCAGTTTCATCCCAGGTCCTGAATCCCCTTGCACCTTGGTCTGGGGCAGAAACACTCTGGCCCGACTGGTATCCAGATTCATGCCCAGAAAAGAAATCACTCGAGACGGGGAGAGAGAAGACTTGGTGCGGTTGATCACCCACCCGAACCTCTCCAGGGTCGACACCACCTGGTGGGTGTCCAGTTCTGCCTGCTGAAGGGAAGACGCTGAAATCAACAGATCGTCCAGATAAGGGATAATGCGAATGCCCTGCGATCTGAGCAGAGCCATTACGCCCGCCAAAACCTTGATGAAGACCCTTGGTGTCGAGGTCAGACCGAAGGGAAGAGCTACAAATTGATAATGTTGATCCTCCACCGCAAACCGGAGGAATCTCTGATGTGCCGGAAAAATCGGAACATGCAGATACGCATCCTTGATGTCTATGGATGTCATAAAATCCCCTTGGCGAAGGGAATTGATAGCCAAACGCAGAGTCTCCATGTGGAACTTCTTGGCTCTGATAAACCTGTTGAGAACCTTGAGATCTAGAATGGGTCTCACCGACCCCTCCTTATTGGGAACCGTGAAAAGGTTGGAGTAGTAACCCCTGCCTCTTTCCAACGGAGGCACTGGGCATGTAACCCCCATGTCCAGAAGGTTTTTTACTGCTAACAGGAGCCCCTGTGCAGCCTGACGGTCCGAGGCCACCCGGGACCTTAAGAATCTCGGGGGGTGCCAGTACTCGAACTCCAGTTTGTACCCGGAGGAGACCACTTCCAAGATCCAATTGTCTGTGACCTCCCGGGCCCAGACCTGGAAGAAGAGCCGCAGCCGTCCCCCCACCCTTGCGGGTGAGGGCGCCCCTTCATTGCTGAGCCGGTTTAACGGCAGGCTTGGAACCGCAGGTAGCCGCGGGACGTGCCCGACCTCTGCCTCTGCTCCAGGACGAGCCCCTGACACCTGAGAAGGCCCGACCCCTAGACGCTCTGGCCCCTCGAAAGGAAGGAGTGAACGAGCCAGCCCCCCGAAAGGGATGGCGCTGTTTCCGCCGCTGAGGTAACTTACCGCCTTCAGCAACAGCATCCAATTTATCTCCAAACAGTCACTCACCCAAGAAGGGGAGAGCTGTGAGAGACTTCTTGGCTCCAACGTCCGCCGTCCACTGACGGGAGCCAGACCAGTCTGCGCATGGCCACCAGTAAGGCTGACGTCCTACTACACACGACAATGGAGTCTTCCATCGCAGCCATGACAAAATCCATGAACAATTCGCACTTCTTAAGTATAGCGAACTCAGCGCCAGCTGGATCAAGCTGAGCGTTATTCAGCCGGTCCCTGATAAGAGACCTGGTAGCAAGCGACACCAGGGCAGATGCACTAACCGGCCGCAGGGCCAAGCCCACGTTGGCAAATGCGCATGTGGCACGCCAACTGATCAAGGCGCTTATCCTCGCCATCCTTAAGGGAGGAGGCGTCAGGGGTGTTCAGTACAGAAGAGTTGGTTAAACCTAAAACAGGCGCGTCGACCTCGGGAGGAGACCAGCGCTTGACCGCCTCCACTGGAAAAGGATACTTCTTATCCCATCCCTGAGGCACACCAGGAAGCCGACTGGGCCTCTCCCATTCCCTAAGTATCAGCGCATCAAAATGACCCTGGGTAGGGAATTCTAGACGGGGCTTGTGGGCCCCAAAAAATTCCCCCTTCTTAAGAGGGGCTGCCTCCGGTGGATCAATATCCAACACCTCCAATAAATGTGACAAAACAGTGGCCGTATCAACGGCATCCCCCAGCACCTGCCCGACATTGGAATTCCCCCCTCCTCCCCCTCCTCTAGCGTGGAATAATCGGACAATTCAGCTGACTCGTCAGTGACCCACAAAGGCTGGGCCGACGACAACTGTCTCATTTTAGCCTGGGCCTTCTTGCCCACCGTGCTAGCAATCATTTTCTCTATGCTGGCTAACCGAGCCCAAACATGAGAAAGCGACTCCCCACTGGTACCAATGTCACTTGGGGTACGGATCAGGTGGGGAGGGGAAGGCAATGAAGCGGCAGGAGCCGACCCAGAACTGCCGCGTTATGGCCTTTTGTGAGCATGGTATACAGATCAGCACATTCTCCCCCATAAGGGATACCCCACACCCCACACATGGCCCGGATTGTCCCGAAGGGATCCCGGGCCCGGTATCCTGCAGAGCCTCCATATGGTGAATTTTTGTGGTCAGTCGCAAGACCGCAGGGTATTACGCATAAGCAACCCGGGAAGCCCCTTCAATGTCCCGGTGGGAGGATTTTTGGGTGGACAATTTTTATATCTGGGGACCCCAGGACCAGGAGGGACCCCTTAAAATGCACATATACAGGGCCACCTGTAACACACAAAATAAGCCACATATAAGCAGAGCAATGTAAAAAATGTCATAGCATTTGATCCTACAGTCACACCAGAAATATATATATATATATATATATATATATATATATATATATATATCACCAAGCAGCCATACATTGCAATAAAAGGCATATACCATGTATAGACACCCTAAATATATATATATCCCCAAGATGTAAATCGCCCACGGGCACCAATAACGCCCGGCAGCATGAGATAACAAGTGCACTATACATATATATTTTGGAGATTAGCTCTGGTAGGCGACCGGGTGTCAGCAGTATAGAGGCGGAGGCAAACAGTTCAAAGTAAAGTCTATGTTTATTTCACACAAAAATCCACAAAAGCATACGTCCATACAGGTTACATCACCTTTTCAGGAAACCGCAGCATAAATGATACAGTCAGGCAAACAGCTTTTAGTCCTTGAGCAAAGGTCCTGTTTACAGTCAAATAGGCCTCAGGTCCGCATGAACAGCCTCCACAGGAGATTTCAGCCAGGCTCACAGAGTCTCACTCCCATGTGAGCTCTAGACAAAGGCCAGGGCACAGCTGATTCCCCAGGCTATTTAAACAGCCCGCAAAACCCGGACCTGGGTAGTGGGATGGAGTCCCACCCTGCTCTACTCCATCCCAGTAAAGCCGTCCCAGGTTAGCCTTTCAGCTATTCTAAAGCAACAGCAGCAAACTGCCACCAGCAGCTGATGCTGGAAATCAGACTACACGGCTTTACTGCACCAATGCCAGGTACATTGGTGCTACATACCTGCCGTCAATAACGGCCCCTTGCACCTTACCACATACCCCCCCCCCTTTGTTCAACCCTGAGGGGGTGGACACATGCCAAACAATGTGCTCTGGACAGGGCATCCGCGTTACCCAATAATCGTCCCGCTCTGTGCTCTACTGTAAACTTGAAGTTTTGTAATGACAAGAACCATCGGGTGACCCTGGCATTTCTGTCCTTAGCCTGGCACATCCACTTGAGGGGAGAGTGGTCCGTAATCAGACGGAACCTTCTCCCCAGCAAGTAGTAGCGAAGAGACTCCAGGGCCCATTTAATGGCCAAACACTCCCTCTCCACTATACTATACCGGGTCTCCGCGGGTGTTAATTTGCGACTCATGTAGACAACGGGGTGCTCCTCCCCGTTGACTTCCTGAGACAGTACAGCACCGAGACCTACCTCGGAGGCATCGGTCTGCACTATGAACTCCCTCTTAAAGTCGGGTGTCACCAACACCGTAGACCCACACAGGGCAGACTTCAAAGCGGAGAACGCTTTTTCGGCCTGTTCATTCCACTTCACCATGACAGACTTGCGTCCCTTTAACAGGTCTGTCAATGGTGCCACTAAGGTGGCAAAATTGGGAATGAACCGCATATAATATCCCACCAACCCCAGAAATGACTTTACCTGGCGGGTGGGGTTAGGCCGGGGCCAGTTACGGATGGCTTCTAGTTTGTTCACCTGGGGCTTGACCACTCCTCGTCCAATCACATAGCCCAGGTATTTTGTTTCTTCTAGGCCTAAAGCACATTTTTTCAGGTTTGCTGTCAACCCAGCCTTCCTGAGGGAATCCACTACGGCCTGGACTTTGGGTAGGTGACTTTCCCAATCCGTGCTATGGATAATTATATCGTCCAGATATGCCGAAGCATACCGACGGTGTGGCCTGAGGACAATATCCATTAACCTTTGGAACGTAGCGGGAGCGCCGTGTAACCCAAAGGGTAACACCTTGTATTGGAACAGTCCCTCTGGTGTAATAAAGGCTGTTTTCTCCTTGGCAGCCTCAGTCAAGGGCACCTGCCAGTACCCTTTTGTGAGGTCCAAAACCGAAAAGTACCTGGCTTGGCCTAGCTTCTCAATGAGTTCATCTACCTGGGGCATAGGGTAGGCATCAAACTTGGAAACTTCATTAAGTTTGCGGAAATCGTTACAGAACCGCAACGTACCATCGGGCTTGGGAATCAAGACTATGGGGCTGGCCCACTCTTTGATTCTTCAATCACGTCTAACCGGAGCATTTGCTGCACTTCCTCCGCGATAGCTTGTCGCCGGGACTCAGGTACCCGGTAAGGCCTCAACCGGACCTTGACCTGAGGTTCCGTGACAACATCATGTTGGATGACCGAAGTGCGCCCAGGGAGTTCTGAAAACACGTACGTGTTTCTGCTAATAAACTCCCTGGCTTCCTGAGTCTGTTTAGAGGAGAGGTTGTCGCCAGTTTTCACCTCGACTACTGCTTCTCTAATAACAGACCGAGGAATGGGAAGCTCCACCCCCACCATACCTGGTCAGGGACTGTCACCCCCAGGGGTCTCCCTGTCTTTCCACAGTTTCAACAGGTTTACATGGTACACCTGCTCTGGCTTCCTCCGCCCAGGCTGATGTACCTTGTAAGTCACTTCCCCAACTTTTTCAATGACCTCATAGGGACCCTGCCACCTAGCTAGAAATTTACTGTCCACCGTGGGTACCAGAACCACAACTCTGTCACCTGGGTTAAAGTTCCGTACCCTGGCTTGCCGATTATAAATCCTGCTTTGGGCCCGCTGCGCTGCCTCCATGTGTTCTCTGACAAGCGGCAAGACGGTCTCTATCCGTTCCTGTAGGTGAGTAACGTACTCTACCACACTTTTGTGGGGTGTGGGTTGCTGTTCCCAGGCCTCCTTGGCTATATCCAACAGGCCCCGTGGATGTCGACCGTATAAGAGTTCGAAGTGCGAGAACCCCGTAGAGGCCTGGGGCACCTCTCGCACTGCGAACATCAGATAGGGCAGCAGCAAGTCCCAATTCTTCCCATCCTTGGCGACTACCCTTTTTAACATGGTCTTTAAAGTTTGATTAAACCGTTCTACTAGGCCGTCTGTTTGCGGGTGGTAAACGGATGTCTGCAACTGTTTCACCTGCAGCAGTTTACAGAGCTCTTTCATTACTTTCGACATAAACGGGGTACCTTGATCGGTCAGGACCTCTTTAGGCAGACCTACTCTGGAAAACATTTCCATAAGCTCCTTAGCAATGAGCTTGGCAGAGGTGTGACGCAGGGGCACTGCCTCAGGGTACCGCGTGGCATAGTCCAAGATCACCAGAATATGTTGGTGCCCTCTAGCGGATTTTGGCACTGGACCCACTAGATCCATGGCAATCCGCTCAAAGGGTACCTAAATAACTGGGAGAGGAACTAAGGGACCACGGTAATGAGGCTGAGGGCTGGTCATCTGACATGTTGGGCAGGACTCACAATATCTCTCCACCTCCTTGTACACACTGGGCCAGTAGAATCGTTGTAAAACGCGGTCCAGAGTTTTCTGCTGGCCTAGGTGTCCACCCAGAACATGTTGGTGGGCCAAATCCAACACCAACTTGCGATATGGATTGGGTACCACCAATTGTTCCACCACCTCTTCACGTACCTTGTTTACTCGGTACAACATTTCCTGGTGAACCACAAAGCGAGGAAACTGTAACTCCGCCCCTGGCTGTTGTGGTTCACCTTCCACCTCAAGAACATTCTCCCAGGCCCGAGACAGTGTCGGGTCCTGGTGTTGAGCGGTACCAAAGTTAATTGTGGAGACATGGAGATCTGCCAACTCTGGACCTGTTGCCAACTCTTCCACATATCCAACCATAACATTTAGTGGGGTTGACTCCCCCTCTTCCATTTTAGGGGCGGGCACCTCTTCCACGGTGCCTCCTGATTCCGGTTCCCAGGGCACCGGGGTCTCCCCTGAGTAGGGCCAGTCTATAGGGGACACACCCGCCTCGCGGGTTTCCGGAACTGCCAACTTGGCCCACAGTGACCTGAACCCTGGAAAGTCTCTCACAACAATCAATTCATACGGGAGTTTAGCGGCGACAGTGACTTCATGTTTCCAGCTGCCGGAGACGGTGGTGAGAGACACTTGTGCTGTGGCATAGTCTCTCAAGTCCCCATGAATGCACAAAACCCCGGTTTTCCGCCTAGTGTACTCATCGGGCAGTACTAAGGCGGGTCTTGCCAGGGTAACCATACTCCCCGAGTCCAAAAGGGCCACAGCCAGGGTGTCTCCACTTTCACCTGACAGAGGTGACTTTGCCCCACAAGCTCAGGGACACCGGCAGCACACAGCCTCCTGGCATACATGGAAGGGCGGTAACCAAAGTTCAGATCCATGGGCTCTCCCTGGTGGGGACAATTGGCTCTGATATGTCCCGGCTCCTTACATCCCCAACACAACACTTGGGCAGGGACTTTGGGGGGTAGGTCCACCTTGCACGTTCCTGGTGGCCTCATATCGCTCCACTAGGTCCACCATCCCTAGTGCTTTGTCAGGGGATACCTGGCCAACCCAGTGCTGAAGAGGGTGCGGTAAAGCCCTCCAGAAAATGTCCACCAGCAAGCGGTCCAACATGGCAGTGGGGCTTAACAACTCCGGCTGCAGCCATTTTTGCAGCAGGTGCAGCAGTTTATAATACTGGGGTCGGGCGGGCTCTGCCGACTGGTAGCTCCACTGATGCACCCGCTGAGCCCGAACCCACACCTTCACCCCCAGTCTGGCCAGTATCTCACCCTTCAAAGTCGGGTAGTCAGCGGCTTGGTCCTCTGGGAGATCAAACAACACCTGCTGGGGTCCAGACGCCAGAAATGGAGCGATGACATCAGCCCACTGGTCATGCGGCAACTTCTCCCTTGCAGCCACCTTTTCAAACACCGCCAGGTAAGTCTCAACGTCATCTGAAGGGGTCATTTTTGTGAGCGCCGAGCGGACAGCTTTCCGGGCATCAGGAATACTTTTGGGCGCACCTGCAGCTTGCAGCGCCATCATATGTTGCAAAAGCAGCTGGTTGGTCTCCTGCTGCTGCTTGTAGTCCTCGCGCTGCTGTCTGTTGGCCTCATGCTGCTGCCTGTTGGCCTCCTGCTGCTGCAGATTCGCCTCCAAGAGCGCTTTCACGACCGCCTCCATTTTGTCTGCAGTCCCAGGTAGCAGCCTGGCAGGTTTAATATAGGACATGCACAAAACAACAACTTTTTCGTCGGTTGCTCCTAGCAACGGCCTCACTGCTGTGTCCGCATCCTCCACCAAATGTGGAGATTAGCTCTGGTAGGCGACCGGGTGTCAGCAGTATAGAGGCGGAGGCAAACAGTTCAAAGTAAAGTCTGTGTTTATTTCACACAAAAATCCACAAAAGCATATGTCCATACAGGTTACATCACCTTTTCAGGAAACCGCAGCATAAATGATACAGTCAGGCAAACAGCTTTTAGTCCTTGAGCAAAGGTCCTGTTTACAGTCAAATAGGCCTCAGGTCCGCATGAACAGCCTCCACAGGAGATTTCAGCCAGGCTCACAGAGTCTCACTCCCATGTGAGCTCTAGACAAAGGACAGGCCACAGCTGATTCCCCAGGCTATTTAAACAACCCGCAAAACCCGGACCTGGGTAGTGGGATGGAGTCCCACCCTGCTCTACTCCATCCCAGTAAAGCCGTCCGAGGTTAGCCTTTCGGCTATTCTAAAGCAACAGCAGCAAACTGCCACCAGCAGCTGATGCTGGAAATCAGACTACACGGCTTTACTGCACCAATGCCAGGTACATTGGTGCTACATACCTGCCGTCAATAACGGCCCCTTGCACCTTACCACTATATATATATATATATATATATATATATATATATACCAATATACCCAGCATAAAGGAGCCCCGTATGGGGCACTCACAAGCCTGTAATGAAGATGGCATCCTCTAGGTGGAAAGGAAGAAGGAGGCGGGCCAACGCGGAGCGCGCCAGGCACATGGCCCCGCCCCCTCCCAACACGGGAAACACACACCAAGCCGCGCTCCCATCCGATAGGGCTGGAAGCTGGCAGATGAAGCTCAGAAGGGGCGGGCAGATACCGGCGCGGAGAGCGCCAGGCCCGGCCCCCTTCACTGAGACGAGCAAGAAGGTTGCGCTCCCCGGCCAATATGGCCGCGGAGCCGACCATGAGAGAACCGGCCCGCCGCTGCAAGAGAGCGTGCGTGCAGGCCAAGTATAGCATTAACCACACGCACGCACACACACTGACAGCGCTGGCAGTAGTCAGCGCGCAATGAGTAAAAATCATTCACACACACATAAGAATAGAATAAAGGCCAGCCAGACAGCCCCCCCCCCCGGAGGAGAGTAAGGGACCCAGATGGGGGGGAACCCTGCCAGAATCCGGTCATAAGCCTAGCGGGACAGGGCATCACACACCAGGATCACCAAAACCTGGATAACCGCCTACCCCATAGTGAGGTCTCACGGTGGAGTGGTGCTCCTGCTGCACCCATAGGGTGCTCCTACCTTCACCAGGACCCGCAGCCTAAGCTGGGAGGCTCAATATAGGGACAATTTAGAAGGGCCCTGGCAGCAATAGGAACAATAGAAAGTCGGGCGCGAGCCCGGCTTACCTGTAAGTAAAGAAGTATTTATCTTCTGTCTTGTCGCCTTCCCTGCAGAGAAGGAACTGGGGAATTGGTGGGAGGTTCCAGGTAGTTATGGACCGGGAAGGGCTTCTTTTTTGCATTCATCTCTGCAGAAGTTCACCCTCTACTGGAGAATAACCCAACTGTCAAGAAGAATTGAAGCGGAGTGTATGTCACACTTGGAATAACCAGACCGCAGGGGCACTCACAGACTGCACAGGGAGCCAGGAGCGCACGGGGCCAGGAAGGAAGAAAATGGCACCCGCAGAGACCTCGAGGGGCGGGGCGGGGAGAGATGACACGAAAAGCGTCATCTGCAAAGCCCGTCCCCGAAGAGCGCGAATCGCGCCCCACATGATCAAACCGACCAATGGTAGCACCGCAGTATCTGAGGCAATGTCGCCGCCGTCCGCGGAGCGCCGTACATAGCAAAAAGTAAAACATACCCAATTAAAGTGACTAGCGCCCCCCCCGGAGATAGCAAGGTAAGGGAGGGTAGCAGCGGCCCACAGTAAAACATAGGTGGAAGGAGGGGGGCACCTAGAGAGAAATGGTTAAGGCAAAACCCAGAGTGTAGGCCGGGGCATCCCACAAGGCCCACCATAAGCCTATACCGCCTACCCTGTCAGGGACTGCGGTAGGAGCAGCGCTCCTCAGCACCTGACCCTGGTGCTAACCTACCGTCACCCGATCCAGTCAGCCTAGGCTGGGAGGCAGTGGGTTCGGAACGGGTGGCAATAGTCCTGCAGGCTGATAAGCCCCGCTCACCTGCGCAGTTAGAGAGCCATCTTCTATCTTCGCAGCCCAGACTGCAGATAAGAACTGGGAATTTGTGGGAGGTTCCTGGCTTTATATAGGGCCAGGAAGAGCCACAAGTCTTTGTCTGCAGTCCAGCGCCATCTTGTAGATGTATTACCCATGTGTAAGGAATACTCTGGAACAGGACGTGCTGTATACTTGGAATATACTCCACACCCTCTTAATCACCCCATAACAGGCAGCATGCAGAATCCCCTCCTATTAACCCCATACCAAGCAGTGCACAGAATTCCCTCCCGATTAACCCATTAACAGGCAGTGTGCAGAATTGGGTGGGTGTGGCCTGAGCACCCATCCATCCCCTGGACCCTAGTGTATGCATGTGTTTGTGCGCGTGCTCAAGAAGCAGCGGTGGTATTTGCTAGGTGACCAAAAGATGCCCTGCCTGCAAGTCACAAACCTCACAGCCCGCCAGTATTCCTCCTCGTCTCTTCATGGGAGAAACCTTGCCAGCAGAGATGTGGACATGCTCACCTAGCCAGTAGCAGCGCAAGGTGAGTGCGCCCACATATCTGCACTCACCTCTTCACCTTTAGCCGGCAAAGTTTTCTCCCCTCGCAGCAGAGAGTAGACTCGACCTGTGATGCAGGACCCGTCTCCTGGGTCTCTTTTTTTTTTTTGCCTTTTTGTTATCAATCTTTTTATTGTGTATATTCTGAACATCATTCTATTAGCATAATACTGTTCATACACAAAATTTAAAGATTGCAGACAACTTAAGTCACAGTCAGAAGGTCTTTTTTTTTTTACTGTCATTAAATTTCAAACTGCAAAATTTGTAAAAAAAGTTTTAAGCCACATTTTTTAATATTTCAGCAAATTATAAAATTATGTATTAACTTCAGGATTTCACAATAGTTCTCCTTTAAGGGTTTTGCTGTCCTGGATAGAAGTGTATGCTTAGCCAGGCCAGAGATAGGGTTGTCCAAAGCTGCATTGAAGGGGATGCCTCACAACTCTTGGGAGCACCAAGCAGTTTGTCCAGCCCATCAAACGCCTTCCCCATCCTGTCTGAGAAATCTCCACAACTGAAACATTGCTTCTCCTTGAGGCTCTTGTATTAAACATCCGATTTCTTCTCCAGGGTTTCGCCCTTAACATAGAGAGATGCAGAGGTCAAACCATCATAGAAGAATGCATCATCAGGTTGGAAGAGGAAGGATACCACTCTGGCTGGGGTCTATCATCCAGTTGCAAAACGTCTCAAGCTGTTCAAAGCATACTATATACTCAGAATCCTCCTCCCTGATGCCTCAGGTTCTTACGTGGCTTCTCGGATGGTGTACTGCCCGGCAGGCATCTTTTTGTGGGTCTTCTGGGAAAAACTTGACACAAGGTCAGAGAGCATGGGGAAGGGGCCCAGGTGCCTGTTACTCCATTTAAAAAAAAGTAATAAAATAAATGTAAAAGAAATAAAAAGAATCTTTGCAAAAAATCTTGCCAGGCTGCCTGCGTGGACTGGACCGAGCTTTCCATCTTTGCAGACACGCCTGTTGATGGAGAGACAACCCACACGTGTTGGATTCCCGTCGAGGTGGAGCAGAGTAATACAGAGAAAAGGTTAGAACCTCCTAAATTTGGGGCCCACGGCAGCAAAGGTTATTAGAGGACATACCATTCTACTTTTCCAGAAGAATATTGACTATTGCAATTCTGCTCATATGTTTAGATATTTTATTCACTATGCATAGCTTTTTGCAGAAATCTACCTCACTGTTCCCCTATAGCTGTTTTCGCATAACAGGAAATGCGTTTGACTTTTTGAGGCATACGAGATTGCAAAGTCTAAATAAAATTACAATATCCCCATGTGTTAAAATTGTGCTTAAATATCTGATATATTGAAAAAGTTAAAACATTTCCAGTTTCACATGATTGAAAGCAACAAGAAAAAAAATGGCCACGTGGAGTCTTTAGCCAATAGAAATGCCCATCTGACACAGAATGAGGCACTAGGTAGCAAATGCTCCTCTAGGTTGGGGGTCTAGAAGCACAGGATCTTATAGTGCCATAGGGGTTATGAGATTTGACAGACTCACACACACAAACAAAATCACCTCACACTGGGGCAATGACAAGGTGACTGCATAACGCTTGTGATCGCGCTGCAACTGACAGTGAAACAATGGCTACTGAGATCTATGGATGCTTTCATATACCAGCGAGGTGGCTCCACTCGCCCTACAAATGATATTTTTGCAGCTTTGGCGTTTGTGATCCCTTATAGCAAATAGTGATCACAAACTGTATTTTTAAACACTGGTCAATCGCCGGTACGGTACACAGGAGCACATTATCGCTGCCTCTCAGGATGGTCCCAGTGTGAAACCAGCCTGACAATGAACATCTACACCTAACAGAACATATCTGACGGGCAAGTGTCCCATAAGGTCTGATTTTATTGAAAAAAGAACCCGGCCAAAGAGTCAATTTAAAAATGTTAAAGAACAGAACATATCTGACGGGCAAGTGTTCCATAAGGTCTGATTTTATTGAAAAAAGAACCCGGCCAAAGAGTCAATTTAAAAATGTTAAAGCTCCCAGCATTGTGCTTAAGCTCCCAGAAGATCATCAGGTGGAAATACGGCTCCGGAGATACTCCAAAATGGCTGCTGTTCCTTTTGCCAAAATAGCTGCCCGTGGGTTACGGAAAGGGTTCCCTTCCAGATGAAGAACTCTGTGGACAAAAAGAGCATTAGATTTTGATGAAATCTCTAGCTACAGGTTATGTTTGGACTTGACATCCAATTTAAAGATCAAGATTATATATTTTTGATTTCTACAGCCTATTATACAGTAGCATTTAATTTTCACAGGTCCTTTAGAATTATTTTTTTAATAAAAAATTAGTTAAACATTTTTTTTAATCTGTTCAGATAGGAGAAATCCCTATCAGCGTTCTCAGGTGAGAAGAGTGATTGCTGCTGTTTTCTTTAGTCAATGCTGCTAATAAACCCACCTGTTACAGTTAAATGATTCTGGGATTTGTAGCAGGGCTGTGGAGTCGGTAGATAAATGTTCCGACTCTGACTCCTCAGTTTTTTGTACTTCCGACTCAGACTCCCCGACTCCTCTGTATTAATATGTGAATGTATTTTATACATTCCTTGAAGGAAAGAAAGGCAACATACATGTCATTACTTCTAGCAGAGAGAGGTAGTTGGGCAGAAGCTGCCTTCTCCTTTCTGTGTGCTGATCTTCTGCTGAAGATAGGGCAGTGGGAGGATCCAGAAATGGGCCTTTATTATAAAACATGATTTCCCTAGTAGAATCCCATAGTCATGTTTAAAGTTTAAGCTAACAATCGAAGTTTACAAGTTTTTATAGCCTTTTGCTGAATGACAGCAGTTTTTCCAATGGTACAGCTTCAGTCTTGAACTATTGATCCTCCATTCCCTTCACTTATACAAGTGTCTCTAGTCCTGCAAAAAACATATTTACTTAATCCCTTATCAGTGAGAGGCTAGGTTACCCATGGGTTCCCTGTAACAGCAGAACAAAACTATGCAAAGTATAAGTATTGCCGCTTCTAATTGTGCGTTGCGTGCCATATAGTGAAGCACATGAAAAGCATGCTTCTTCACGGTCACTTAACGTGTTCGTTTTGCGGTTACTTGAGGCACTGCATGCATTGGTCTTAATTCTTACAATAGAGAAGTCATTAATTATAACTTTTTGTGAATTGGGACATTTAAACTTGCTAAATCAGGGGTTATCGCCCCTCCCGTTGGTCTCTCTGCCCTGGACGGGGCCTCAACCCAGGCGCATTCTTAAATCCCTACCCTTTCTGGCGCAGCACTTGTTTACAGTCTGGGACCAACTGACCTCAAAATTTCCATTGGCTCGGCGTCCGGGACCTTTGATTCCCATTTTTGGGAACCCGGACTTTGCGCCTGGAGTGGGGGTCTCGTCCTTTCTGGGATGGCAGGTGGCGGCAGACCCGCGTTTACGGCATATCATGGGGGAGTCGGGCTTCCCAAAACTGGAGGTAATCAGAGCACAACTCCCTGGGGTGCATGTGTCCTGGTTCCTTCACAGACAATTGGCTAACTATATATCTTCCCATCGCCTGGGTGAGATGATGAGCCATCCGCTGACGGATCTTGAGAAGCTTCTCTCTTCTGAGACACATGTACCCCATGCTCTCTCCATACTGTATCAGACACTGGTGTCCAATATACATTCAAACCCAGTGGGGTACATAGCCAGATGGGAGAACGAGATGGGTCAGCCCTTCTTGGAGGAAGATCTATCTAAGATGTTTAGCCTGACGCATAAATCCACCTTGGAGGGGGCGGCGCAGGAGAGGAATTTTAAGATAATCTCAAGGTGGTACAGATGTCCGGCGGACATCCATAAATATGCACCCCAGACTTCAAGTAGGTGCTGGCGTTGCCTGGCAGAGGAGGGAAATATGACGCACATTATTAGATCTTTCTGGGAAAGGGTCTTGAATATACACACTGAGACAACGGGCGCGAAAGTGAACAACACACCTCAGTTAACCCTCCTCTCCCTTATAGAGGGCTCCATATCTCAACACAAAAAGGGTTTACTTCGGCACTTTCTATCGGCAGCGCGAGCTGTTATACCTAGACACTGGAAAACACGGGGGTCCCCTTCCCTGGCTGAGTGGGTAGTGGAGCTTGAACATATTAGACGAATGGAGGAACTCATCCTGGGCGACAAAGGCTTGATAGGAAAATACATCACAACTTGGGCCTGTTGGATTGACTTCCGGGACTCAGATCGTTTCAGAGCAATAATACGATGATACAGTGTGGACGCCAATGGGCAACGTACTGTACTCTAGTCTAGCACTGAGCAAAGGCTACTGCGATGAAAGGGTCGGTACTTCTGGTCCGGCTCAGGGCACTTCCCCTCCCCCCCTTTATCCTTTTTTACCACCCCTCCTCCCTCCCCCTCTCTCTTTTTCCCTCTCCTGTTTATAGGTTTGTTACCTGGTATCTTTTATCTTGGTTACTATCACATTTTGTTGCATTATATCTACTCAGCTACTGATTTGTGCCTGGCTGGGTGGCGGGGTCGGTGTGCCGGGCTCTGTGGGGTTCGGCTTGTTATCGGCTGATGTAACGTGGTTGCAGCGGTCTCCGGTCTGATTCTTGGGGCGCTCAGCTTGATGCCAATTGCTAGGGAAGAACAGGAGTCCCCTGTTCATCGTCCGGGACCCTGTCGTGCCTGGGTGGGCGTGGAGTTGGACCGGAGAGGATTTGGTTCATTATGACACGGGGGTGGGATTCCGCAGCACGCCGGCTTGGCGCCCCCAATGTTCTTAGGGCGGGATAACGGATATCAGGGAACTGTTATGGCACTATGTAAAGCTATTGTAATGTTGGTCTGTTTAATGGATGTTCTGCTGTACTGTGTACCACATTTTGTATGTATTTTCTTTGATTTACCAATAAAAACAGATTAAACTAAACTTGCTAAATCAAAATTTAGTAGGAGTCGGTGCATTGTTTGTCGACTCCGACTTCGACTCCAGATACCCAAAATTTCCTCCGACTCCTCGACTCCACAGCCCTGGTTTGTAGTTAGAAGGATACTAGGATCTTTAATGAAGGGCAAAATGGCCACTCCTGCTTTACCAAGACACTGGAATATAAGAAAATTGGACAAAGCATGCTGAGTAAAAAGTAAATCACAGGTTTGAGGGCACAAGCCTAACACACAGGTTTATTTTACATCTCAGAAGAGATAAGAAGGTAGAACACCAAAAATCTAACAAAAAATGTTTCTAAACATCCGAAAGGGCAGCATACCACTAAAATATTATGGCGATGGCCCAAGGTAGAACACCAGATTACACAAAAGCTTTATCTCCTCCTCCAGACCTCAGTAGTTTAAGAGATCTGAAAAACAAAGGCAGACAAAAGCACCAAGTGGCAAAGATAACATAAAATAATGTAGCCTGCGGGAGGGAAACCTGTATGCTGCCCTTTCAGATGTTTAGAAAAGAAGTTACCAGGTAACTGACAAAGTTTTCTCAAAACATGCTTAGGGCAGCATACCACTGAGAGGATAAGCGAGATACTACCTCTACTGGGCGGGAAAGGCTGCCTGTAACACACTCCTGCCAAAGGATTGATCTTGCAAGGTAGGCAGATCCAGGCAGTAATGATTAACATACGTCTTAGCTGAAGACGAGATTGCCGCACTACAGATCTGTTCGATAAGAGACACCAGTTTGCTCTGCCAAGATGAAGAAATACTTCTTGTTGAATGAGCTGTAATCCGCCCTGGAGAAGGAGATCCAATGTAAGCAAAACTAATAGTGCTCTTCATCCATCGGGACAATGTTGCCTTAGAAACACACTGACCCCACCTGTTACCAGAAAACGAACTATCAGCAGGATTTACTTCTTCCAATCCTTTGTTTGCCAAAGGTATTCCAGCAAACAGGCCCTGACATCCAAAGACTTATCTAGAGAATCTGTGGAGGGATCAGTATCCCTGGCGGAGGGGGAAGAATAATCTCTTGGGTCCGATGAAAGTTGGAAGAGATCTTAGGATGGTAGCAAGGATCCACCGATAATATTATGCCATCTTGGAAAACGTAAAAAAAAAAGAAGTGACGACAGGATAGAGCCTGGATCTCGCTGATTCTGCAAGCCGAAGTTATTGCGAACAAAAAATTCTATTCAAAAAATATGAGAGCTCGACAGAGGTTCAAAGGGTGGCACGGCCAGAGCTCTAAGGACCCAGACAAGAACCCAACAGTCTAACAGCTAGCAAAAAATGTCTTACCAACACGAAAGATGAAAGTCTCTTATCCAAAAAAAAAAAAAAAAAAAAAAAAAAAAACACAAAAGGGCTGCTAATTGAACCTTCAGGGTACAGATGCGGAGATCCAGGTTGACTCCTTCCTGAAGGAAATCCAATACGATTGGGAGACAAGAAGGGCATCTTTGATTACAGACCTTCCAGGAGTTAAAAGGTTTTCCAAATTTGCAAATAAATCTTACTCGTCACCTCCCCCGAAAAACCCTTTATTAGGAGCATCGCAGCCTCAGGGTCCATAGTGTCAAACACCACTTTTGCGGATCCCGACAAAGCACTAGTCCCTGGGATAGAAGATCTGGTCTCAACGGGAGTGACCAAGGCTCTTGAACCAAGAGCATCCATGGTCCCCATGGTCTCTTCGGCCACAATGGGACTAGCAGTAGCACTGTGGCGGATTGGCATGATTCTGTGAAAAAGTGTAAGCCTGTCATGAATGACTTTACCTTCAGTCCATGCCTGTGGTGTCCTTAGGCAACTGGCCAGGGTTTCTCCTGCCCAGCAGCCGCTTCCGCCTCAGGTGCCAGATCCGAAGTGCACCAATCAGCACACAGATCCAAAGTGCACCAATCACAGTCACTGCCTCCCTTTCCAGTCCAGTCGGGTTCAGTGCTATAAAGGGATTACCACTTCAGTGTGTCAGTGCCTGTGGTAGCGTTTAGCTGGCTTTGTGATTGCTCCTGTGAATTCATGTATATATCGTTATTGACCATCTGCTTGAATCTCGACCACGTCTCCGTCTCATCCCTTTGTACTGCACAGCTCTCTGACCTCCCGGTGTGACCCTTGGCTTGACGTCTTACTTCGCTTGAATTCTCCTGAGCACCCAAATTGCTTCCAGTACTTACCTGTTTCCGAAGCACCCGAATTGTTTCCAGTACTTACCTGACATTGCCCAGTCTGGCCTCTGGTTCATCCGCCTTCACCCACTGTAAGCTCACATCCTTTGTGCTATTAAGTCCTGGGGGCAACCGTGTCCGGCGAGGCGTATAAAGCGTCCTGGCAAACGGGGATTTGACAAAAGTTGAAGCTAGCAGCGGAGATTGGGGGTTGCGGGCTTACCATGAAGGCGGGTGTCCCACGGGGCCTGAAAAAGCCAGTCTGAAAAGCCACTGGCGAGCCACGACGTATATTCCTAGAGCTTGATCGGAGGGGTTGAGGGAGAAAAACTTTCTCAGCTTGTTGTTTCATCCGGAGGTGGATCTTTTCCTCTCAGGACACAAATCTGATTGCACACTTCCTGATTCAGTGACCATTCTGCTTGCGAAAGAGGAGAGTGACTCAAAAAATCTGCCACCTTCAAGTAAATGGCTGACAAGGATAAAATGTTCAGTTCTGTCCAGATCAGAATTTCCTTGACTATTCAGATATGCCATTGTAGTCACATAGCCTGTTCTGATTTGTTCGTGATGACCCTTCAGGTGGGGAAAGAAGGCTAGCAATGCCTCCTTCACAGCCATCAATTCTCTGAGATTCGATGAGGATAGGCTCAGTCTTCAGGACCATTTCCCTTGAGCGGTCCGGGATCTGCAATAGGCCCCCCAACCCCATGAAGAGGCATCTGTCGTCACTACCATGTGTTTGGGGTCCGACCAAGATAGTCCACTGACAAACCTGTTCTTGTCTTGCCACCAACTCAGAAATTCCTTCACTAAGTCTGGTGTAAATAATGGGCCTTTATGGAAAATCAATATTGTTAATAATGTTGCATATTTAAATATAGGAATATACAGCAAAATAGTTTAAAATACCAGCATGCACAGGTGGCCGGGCAGGAATTGTATACCAATCAGATAGGATCAGCATCCTGAGACAAGAGGGGAGAAAGACCAGTCATCAAAGAAGACCAGAGATCAAAAGCTTTTTTTGTGTATAATTGAGGGGGCAGCAGGGAGGAAGGGGACGGCTTGCACCTGAGGCAGGGAGGAAGGCAAGAGGGAGACTGGTAACACATGAGAAGGGCCGGGCGAGAGGCAGGAGAGAGGGACAGGAGAAAGGAGGAATGAAGGCGCCCAGCTGTAAAGGTCTGCTTGTGGGTGCACGTTTCAGGAGGGTAATGCTTTTAATGTTGCTTTAATCCCTGTATATATGTATGCCAGTCTCAGAACTGTATTGTATTGTGTTGAAAGATTTGATTGCATTATTGTGTTATTTTGTCAACAATATAGCTCTTTATTTACTACTTGTCTCAGTGTCCTCTGCATATACCAGAAGTCAAAAGAACCTACAGTATTACAGTCTTATGCGTGTATCCATTGTGTTAGCATTGGCCAGATATTGATAATATTTGTATATGTGTTTGCCTATTTTAGTCGAGCCGGGCAGGATAGATATATATATATTATTATTAATATTTTAGTTATCACATAAGTGGCGACCCAGGTGGGACATATTAATATTTTAGTTATCAATAGTTTACATAATTGGCACGCACCATTCAGGAATATTAATTTACATAAATTGGCTAAGCCAGCGAGGAGATAATACCATTTTGTGAGTACTCACCTTTAAAACGGGTATTATGAGTGTGCCATACACTCCACTTCGATCTTCATGACATGTGGGTAATCTTCCAGAGGGCGAACTTCTGCAGAGATGAATATGCAAAAAAGAAAGCCCCACCCGGTACATATATACCTGGGACCTCCCACCAATTTCCAAGTGTAAAAAAGCAGTAAGGGGACCAGGAAGAACCAATTATAAGCTTAACAACAAAACCAATGGTTCACCATATAAAAGCCCCAGAATACCTGAAAAAAAGGGGTGGGGCGAAGTGGAGTGTATGGCACACTCATAATACCCGTTTTAAAGGTGAGTACTCACAAAACTGTATTATTCTAAGTGTGCCATACACTCCACTTCGATCTTCATGACGTGTGGGACATCCAATAGCAGTGTCCGTCATGGGTGGGAACCAGAAACAGTAAAGAATGTACCAACTCAAACCACTTCAGCTTGCAGAACCTTGCGGCCAAAAACAGCATCCGCTGAAGCCTGCACATCAACCTTGTAAAACTTGGAAAAAGTATGAACGGAAGACCAAGTAGCAGCCTTACAAACTTGTTCAACAGAAGCCTGGTGCTGAAAAGCCCAGGATGCACCAACAGCACGAGTAGAGTGTGCAGTGACCCTAAAAGGGGGAGTCCTCCCCTTAGCAGAATAGGCCCCAACAATGGCCTGACGAATCCATTTGCTAATCGTAGACTTAGCAGGCGCCAAACCTTTCCTGGGCCCACAGGGCACCACGAAAAAGGCGTCCGTCTTGCGGAAGGAAGAAGTAGTCACCAAATAGTACTTCACACAACGTACAACATCCAAATTGTGCAGAACCCTCTCCTTGTCATTGTTAGGCTTAGGACACAAGGAAGGGAGAACAATATCCTGATTGAGGTGGAAAGCAGACACCACCTTAGGAAGAAAATCTGGCTTAAAACGAAAAACCACCTTATCCTGGTGTCTCTCAAAGTAAGGGGCCTGAATCGACAGAGCCGGCAACTCAGAGACACGCTGAACAGAGGTAATAGCCACCAAGAAAGCAACCTTCTGAGTGAGAACCGAAAGAGCAATATCCTGTAGCGGCTCAAAGGGAGGACCCTGGAGAGCCGAAAGAACCAAATTCAAATCCCAAACGGGAACCACAGCCTTCCGAGGGGGCCGCACATGCGCGACCCATTGGAAAAAGTTCTTAACCAGCGGATATAAAGCAAAAGACCTCTGGAAGAAAACCAACAGAGCAGAAACCTGTCCTTTCAAAGTACTAAGCTGGAACCCAAGATCCAGATTATGCTGAAGAAACTCCAAGATCCTAGGAATCGAAAACACCCTAAAGGCAAGGCCCTAGCCTCACACCAAACAATGTAGAACCTCCAAGTCTTCTAGTAAATGCCAGAAGAGGACCGCTTCCTAGCCCTAATCAAGGTCTGAACAACAGCCGCAGACAAACCTTCCTCCATCAGAATGGAGGTTTCAGCAGCCAAGCAGTCAAAGCCAGCGTTTGTAAATTGGGGTAAAGTAGTTGACCCTGAGATAACAGATCCGGCAACATGGGAAGCCGGTACTGATCTACAGCCAGCCTTACGTCGTCTGCGTACCAAACCCTTCTTGGCCACCTTGGAGCCACCAGAATTGCTGGTGCCCCTTCTACCAGTTTGCGAACAACCTTGCCCAGCATGGAGACGGGCGGAAACAGGTACAGAAAACCCAGATCCTTCCAAGCAAGGGACAAGGCATCCACTGCCAGAGATAGCGGATCCTGAGAAAGAGATACAAAGGCCGGAAGTTTGTGATTGTGCCTCGAGGCAAAGAGATCCACCTCCGAAGTCCCCCACTTGCGGCAAAGATCCAGAAAAACCTCGGGGTTGAGAGACCACTCTCCTTGGCGAGAGCATCCCCTGCTCAGGGAAACCGCCTCCGTGTTCTCCACTCCCGGAATGTAGACTGACGAAATGCAAGGAACATTGCTCTCCGCCCAGTGCAGGATCAGAGAGACTTCCCCGAGGGCACTCCTGCTGCGAGTCCCTCCTTGGTGATTGATGTAAGCTACCGCCGTTCGGAGCCGGTAGACCCTGTAAATGTGAGGTCAGTCGAGCCAGAACCAGTCGGATGGCTCTGAGCTCCAAGACATTGATGGGGGTGTGAGCCTCCTGAGGACCCCACACCCGCTGAACTGATGACTTTTCCAATAACCTCCCCAGCCCGACAGGCTGGCATCCGTGGTGACCGTCTCCCAACAAGGAACCAGAAAGGATCTGCCCTTCAACAGGTTGCTCGATTCCAGCCACCACCGAAGGGACTGCCAAACCCTGGGAGACATCCTGAAAGGTTGATCCAATGACTGGGGACACCTGTCCCAATGCGTCAATAGGTGAAGTTGAAGAGATCTCATGTGAAACTGTGCAAATGGTACCGCCTCGAAGGAGGACACCATCAATCCCACCAGTTTCATCCCCTGTCGGATAGAGGGACAAGGATTGGCCAGAAGGCTGCGGATCAGACCCTGAATCCCCTGCACCTTGGTCTGGGGCAGAAACACTCTGGCCTGAATGGTATCCAGATTCATGCCCAGAAATGAAATCACTCGTGACGGAGAGAGACGACTTGGGGCGGTTGATCACCCACCCAAACCTCTCCAGGGTCGACACCACCTGGTGGGTGTCCATCTCCGCCTGACGGAGGGAAGAAGCGGAAATCAACAGGTCATCCAGATAAGGCACAATGCGAAGGGAATTGATAGCCGAGCGCAGAGTCTCCATGCGGAACTTTTTGGCTCTGATAAACCTGTTGAGAACCTTGAGATCTAGAATGGGTCTCACCGAACCCTCCTTTTTGGGAACCGTGAAAAGGTTGGAATAATAGCCCCTGCCTCTCTCTGACGGAGGCACCGGGCATATAACTCCCATGTCCAGAAGGTTTTTTACCGCTAACAGGAGCCCCTGTGCAGCCTGAGGGTCCGAGGGCACCCAAGACCTTAAGAATCTTGGAGGCGGCCAGTACTCGAACTCCAGTTTGTACCACTTCCATGATCTAATTGTCCGAGACCTCCCGGGCCCAGACCTGGAAGAAGAGCCGCAGCCGTCCCCCCACCCTTGCGGGTGAGGGCGCCTCTTCATTGCTGAGCCGGTTTAACAGCAAGCTTGGGCTTGGAACCCCAGGCAGCCGCGGGACGTGCCCAACCTCTGCCCCTGTTCCAGGACGAGCCCCTGACCCCCGAGAAAGCCAAACCCCTAGTCGCTCTGGCCCCTCGAAAGGAAGGAGTGAACGAGCCAGCCCCCCTAAAGGGACGTTGCTGTTTCCTCCGTTGAGGTAATTACCTCCCTTAGCAACAGCATCCAATTTATCTCCAAACAGCCGCGTACCCAAGAAGGGAAGTGCTGTAAGAGACTTCTTGGCCCCAAAATCCACCGTCCACTGGCAGAGCCAGACCGATCTGCGCATAGCCACCAATAAGGCTGAAGTCCTACTACACACGACAATAGGATCTTCCATAGCAGCCAAGAC
The DNA here is from genome assembly GCA_027917425.1 of Gastrophryne carolinensis. Lineage (NCBI taxonomy): Eukaryota > Metazoa > Chordata > Amphibia > Anura > Microhylidae > Gastrophryne > Gastrophryne carolinensis. Next base: position 412,646,761 of record CM051235.1, read on the forward strand.
AAAATCCATGAACAATTCACATCCCTTAAGGGTAGCGTACTCAAACTGAGCGTCATTCAGCCAGTCCCTGATAAGAGATCTGGTAGCAAGCGACACTAGGGCAGATGCACAAACAGGCCGCAGGGCCGAGCCCACGCTGGCAAATGCGTGGCACGCCATCTGATCAAGGCGCTTATCCTCACCATTCTTAAGTGAAGTGGCGTCAGGGGTGTTCAGCACAGAAGAGTTGGTGAAACTTAAAACTGGCGCATCGACCTCGGGAGGAGAAGACCAGCGCTTAACCGCCTCCACCGGGAAAGGATACTTCTTATCCCATCCCTGAGGAGCACCAGGAAGCCGACTGGGCCTCTCCCATTCTCTAAGGATCAGCGCATCAAAGTGACCCTGGGTAGGAAATTCCGGGGGGGGGGGGGGGGGTATTTATTTGACTCTGCTTATGATTAATGTTGTCATTTAGTTACATTGCACTTTGCAACACTTGAGCTGTTTACTATCAAGGAGTCGGACTCAGCCCCGGGATTTTGTACTACATACTCTTCGCATTGTATCATTGTTTACATTGTATTGCATTTGCAACATCTGAGCCATTCATTAAGATGGGCAGTCTCTAGCCCTGGGTTGTTTTAATACACATGCTTTATTGCACCGTTGTTGGATATTTTGTTTCACATGTTTTTTAAGATAGTTATTTTTTCAATCAGGTCACTATAGGGTAGTGCTATTATATGTTTTGCTCTCACTCTCGAGGGATTATTTAGGGTCACATTAGGTACACTACTGCTGCTTGGCAGCAATATTTATTTGGTTCACTATTTTTCAGCACGGGGTTTTCTTTATTTTTTATTTTCGCATATATATTATATAAATATTCCTCTGGCTCATGCAGTGTATAGATCCACCAATAGATTATATACAGACTTTTTCCAGCATTCTTTGTGTATTAGTGCTGGTGGTCCTGACTTTAATTATTTAATTACTTTAGGTCTACATACTGCACAGACTCATTATCATTTTCTACCGCCCTCACTTGGTATTATGAATCATGAATTATTTGTGTATATATTGTAATTAGGAACTATGCATTAGTGATGTGGTATACATGGATATAGTCCAGCATTGTTTGTAGTAGTGCTGGTGGTTATAATCATATCTAATAGGATAAACCAGGAGACCATGTATTTTAATTTTGTCTTGTCTTTTGTATGTTTTAACTTTATATGCAATTAATAAATAAGATTGTTTATTTTTATATATCCGCTGGTGTGCCCACTTTTATGAATTCCATTTCCTTTTTTTCTTTTTTGGGTTCAATAAACGTGTACTGTGGAATTCAGGGAGCACCCAAGCAGGATGTGATTGAGGTTAACATTTAAGTAGTGCCCCTTACCAGTATCTTTTGACACCACATATACTAGTCAAAAGACATGACAAAACGCCGTATGCACGAATCACGATACACGCTCACCCACACACCACCCCCCCTTCTTTCCCTCCCGAAGGCTACAGGGAGAATGAGGGAGGATGGCGGCCCTCTGTACAGGACCCACCGCTACACGGGGCATGGGACAATAATGCGGGAGGGGCATCCATAAAGGCTCACCATCAGCCTATACCGCCTACCCTTTGGTGGAGGATTGCGGTGGAGCAGCGCTCCTTAAGCACACATGGTGCTGCCTACCTTTACCAGACCAGCGCAGCCCAGGCTGGGAGGCACAACACACGAGGAACGGGTGGGAATAGTCCAACAGGGCCGCAGGCTAATATCCCCGCTCACCTGCGAGAGAGTGATAATTTCATGTCTTCGCAGTCAGCACTGCAGAGAAATCTGGGGATTCGTGGGAGGTCCCGGGTATTTGAGGGGCCGGGAGGAGCCTGTTTTACATGTCTCTGCAGTGCAGCGCCATCTGGCAGCGGGTAACCCAAGTGTAAGTAATCTATCTGGAGCAGGACGTACTGTATACTAAGAATAACTTAAAATATATTAACTCTAGATGCTAAAGAAAAGTTTAAGGGTTTGTGCTTTTCATTAAATGAAGCTGAAGGTCTGGTTTAAGCCAGGAGAAGATGCCACCGGGTGGAATCGCCGCCTGCAGTATAGATCCCTTCCTCCTCTCCCTCAGGCCAGGTTCAAAAAGTGGGAGAGGCGCACGCACATACCGCAGCCCGGCACAACTGCAGGAGGAGACCCAGCAAACTCCCCTCAGCCAGAGGAAGCCTCGGAAGCATTATAGTGGCAGCGGGTGGCGGAATCCTGGGATCCAGTAGTCCCTTTCAGCACCGGCTTACGCTGCCTAGGTACTGGAGGAGGGGAGGGGGTGGTGGGAAGGGAGGGGACCCGGCAATCCCCCTGACGATTCCACGTTACTTCAGACACCAGACTAACTGGTCTGAGGCCAATGCTGACCCCATCCTGGTCACCTTAAGAGTCAGGGACAGGGGAATCTAGCCTGTCCCCCTGGCAGACTGCCTCTGGTGCCAGGGAATGGGTCTGCCCAATCAGACCCACAGCAACCCAGTCATACTTACCTAAACCAATGGTTCAGTCAAAGTCAAAATGGCCCATAGAGCAGGTATATGCCCCATTTAGGACATCCTGATTTATGACTTTCAGCTTAAAACCCCTTTGGGAAAAATGGGCAAAAACCTCACACCTTCACACTCCTAGGAGCCACATTAACCAGTTTGAAGTTTCCTATTGGTTGCGTGGGCGTAAAAACTTTGTGTAGGGTGTTCCTCACTGGCTGCTGCCGATGACGTGGGACACGCAAAAGTTGCTAAAGAATGAACCCAGTGAGTAAGATTTTTCAGGCTTCCCATAGGACCTCCAGCCGACAGGCATTCAAATTTCGTAATGCCCAGCAGATGGGAAATGGAGCAGCAGTGAGGCCCAAAACCCAGGATAGTCAAAATTTTGGTCCACTTAAAGGACAAGGGGGGTAGCGTAGTCTGTGCTGCAGTGATTGGCTTCCCCTCAGCAGCACATGGGTGGCAGTCTGCTTTAAGGTTTGCAGTGTTTTAGCAGAGAATCCTTCTATTTGCCAGTGTCATGCGCATCCCCAGATGCTCACCTTATATTCTCACAGTTCCCCAAGGCAGGTGGAATCTGCATAAGGTCATTATTCTGGAGGTCCAATGTGGACAGTTTAGTCAGTTTAATCAGCTGTAGAGGATCTATATTTCCAATCTGATTGCTACTTATGAGAATAGTCTCCAGGGATGGAATCTGATAGAGAACATCTGGGAAGGTTTTAAACCTGAAAATTAAGATAAAAAAAAGCATCATTACATACATTGTTTACAAAGAAGTCCATGGCAACCCACTTATGACAGCTGTGACTGTATTACACTAAGTTTATTCTGACTAGGCAGCATTGGATCACACTCAATACTGAATATCCTGCCCAGGCAGCACAGGAGGTCAGCAGAGTATTACACTCAGTATTGGTAGCAATCATGCCAGTAACCATGAACTCTCCCTTTTTTTAACATTAAAACATTTTTAAAGCAGAGTGAAAGTCCCAGGGTACAGGACTTTCACTTCCACAATTGAGGATTGCGGAACGATCACTCCGCAATGCCCAACGGGCAGCTGAAGACTTTCCTCAGTGACTAATGACACCTCGTATGCAACTCTTGGCTGCAGCTTCCGTTGGTGATCTTAGGTAAGTGGCTGTACCAGCCTTTTTTATTTTTATGTTGTGGACTTTTTCTTGAGGGGTGGGTGGCCATAGGCAACGCTTCCTGTACATATCATCGATCTCCGCTAGCTCAGCCTTTTTTTCTGAATGGATCGGATTACTATGAGATCTACTACTGCTGTGTTTTGCAGTCTGCATTTGGAGATTTCACTGAATATCCTGCCCAGGCAGCACAGGAGGTCAGCAGAGTATTACACTCAGTATTGGTAGCAATCATGCCAGTAACCATGAACTCTCCCTTTTTTTAACATTAAAACATTTTTAAAGCAGAGTGAAAGTCCCAGGGTACAGGACTTTCACTTCCACAATTGAGGATTGCGGAACGATCACTCCGCAATGCCCAACGGGCAGCTGAAGACTTTCCTCAGTGACTAATGACACCTCGTATGCAACTCTTGGCTGCAGCTTCCGTTGGTGATCTTAGGTAAGTGGCTGTACCAGCCTTTTTTATTTTTATGTTGTGGACTTTTTCTTGAGGGGTGGGTGGCCATAGGCAACGCTTCCTGTACATATCATCGATCTCCGCTAGCTCAGCCTTTTTTTCTGAATGGATCGGATTACTATGAGATCTACTACTGCTGTGTTTTGCAGTCTGCATTTGGAGATTTCAGTTGCTTGATCAATGGTGGGTGTATATATTAAACATAGTGATCATCGGTCAAACAACTGAAAACTTTTGATGCAGGTTGAGGCTGATTTTACCTCATAGTAAACAGTAGTATTAATAATTGAGTCAATCATAAAATCGGATTAATTCATTTATCTGGTTTTTATTAATGAATCTGATTTTATGAATGGATCTTAACTTCTACTACTATACAATGGATCTCATTGCATTGCAATGCAATGAGATATAAACAGGTTTATTCTCTTGTCATACAGTTTTTCCTTTCTTTGATGTACTTTATAGGTTACTGGGGGGGGGGGAGACACGTGCATGCTGGTCATGGCTCACTGTGCAGCCGGCAACGGAGGGAGGTGAGGTGGGGGATGTCAGCAGAGTGCTGGCTGATTTTTGGTTGCCATATGATGGGTGATCACAAGCAACTTGCCGCCTCCATCCCCCCCCCCACACACTGCACCCAGGTGTTTACTGGGTGAGCCAGGCACCTGCCACCTACCCCCACAATGCAATCTAAGCAGTTTTTGGTCTTGCTGTTTTATGCTGTGTTATAAATGTGTTTTTGGCCTTATGTCGTGTGCTAATCCGATTGGTTCATCATGGTGGGGGATGGCTGACAGACATGCCCCGGGCCCGGCTCACTTCCGGATGCAGCCAGCGATGGAGGGGGTGAGGTGGCAGAAAATACAATTCTGTGAAATACTCACCTGTAGAATTGGTATTATGAGTATACAGTAGGTCCTGCTCCAGATATAATTCTTACACTTGGGTTATCCTCCGCCAGATGGTGCTGTACTGCAGAAACATGCGAAAACAGGCTCCTCCCAGCCCTTCATATACCCAGGGACCTCCCACAAATCCCCAGCATTGAAAAGCAGTGAACAAGAAGCCGGGAGAATTAAAAACCACCCCGAACAACTGGTAACAACAACAAGATAACAATCACCATACAGGGGATCCAGAATAACAACAGGGTGGGGTGGAGCAGGACGTACTGTATACTCATAATACCAATTCTACAGGTGAGTAATCACAGAATTGTATTATTCTTAGTATACAGTACGTCCTGCTCCAGATATAATACTTACTCTTGGGACATCCAATAGCAGTGTCCATAAAGTAGGGTGGGATCCCCAACAAAAAAGGTGACAACAGGCAGTTTAAACTACTACCGCTTGCAAAACCTTACGGCCAAAAGCAGCATCTGCTGAGGCCCTAACATCAACCTTGTAAAACGTTGAAAAGGTATGAACAGAAGACCAAGTAGCGGCCTTGCAAACTTGTGCTGGAAGGCCCAAGAGGCTCCGATAGCACGAGTAGAATGAGCAGTAAGGCGGAAGGGAGGACTCTTCCCCTTAGCAGAATAGGCTTGAATCACAGCCGGACGAATCCATTTGCTAATAGTAGACTTGGCCGCAGCCAAACCCTTCCTAGGACCAGAGGGGACCACAAAAAGAGCATCAGTCTTCCTGAAGGCCGCAGTGACTACCAGGTAATTCTTCAGACACCTGACCACATCCAAGGAATGCAGAACCCTTTCCTTAGCGTTACTAGGATTAGGACACAATGAAGGAAGCACAATATCCTGATTCAAGTGAAAGGCCGACACCACCTTCAGCAGAAAGTCTGGCTTAAAGCGGAACACCACCTTGTCCTGGTGTCTCTTGTAGTATGGGGGCTGAATAGACAGCGCCGCCAGCTCCGAAACACGCTTGACCGAAGTGATAGCCACCAGAAAAACCACTTTGAGGGTAAGTACAGCCAAGGCAGCATCCTGAATAGGCTCAAAGGGAGCACCCTGCAAGGCAGACAAAACCAGGTTCAAGTCCCAAACAGGAACCTTAGGCTTACATGGGGGACGCACGTGGGTGACCCCCTGAAAGAAGGTCTTAACCAGGTAATGCTGAGCAAAGGACTTCTGAAAGAAAACAGACAGGGCAGCAACCTGACCCTTCAGAGTACTGAGCTTAAAACCCAACTCTAATCCGTGTTGTAAAAATTCCAGAATCCTAGGGATGAAGAACTCCCTGCAGGGAAGAGACCTGGACTCACACCAGTCTATGTAGGAACGCCATACCCTGTAATAGATGGCAGAAAAAGTTTTCTTCCTAGCCTGAACCATGGTATCCACCACTGAGGCAGACGAGCCTTTCTCCATCAAGATGGAGGTTTCAGCAGCCAAGCCGTCAAAACCAGAGTTTGTAAATTGGGATGGCGTAAAGAGCCCTGAGTGAGTAGATCTGGCGCCTCTGGCAGGACGTACTGATCTACTGCCATTTGTACCACGTCTGCGAACCACACCCTTCTTGGCCACCTAGGGGCCACTAGAATCACTGGCACCTTTTCCAGGGCAATCTTGCGCAGAACCCTGCCCAGCAGGGGAAACGGGGGAAATACATAAAGGAGGCGAAATTTCTTCCAAGACAACGACAGAGCGTCCGTGGCCACAGCCAGAGGATCCTGAGACAGGGAGACAAAGGCCAGGAGCTTGCGATTGTGACGGGATGCAAACAGATCCACATCCGGTAGACCCCAACGGAGACACAGGGACTGAAACACCCTGTTGCAGAGGGTCCCCCTGCTCAGAGAGTCTGCTAGGAGATTTTCCACCCCTGGGATGTAAACAGCCGAAATTCATTGAACATTGGCCTCCGCCCATGTCAGAATCCGCGACACTTCCTGGAGGGCACCCTTGCTCCGGGTCCCTCCCTGATGATTGATGTAGGCAACCGCCGTCCTGTTGTCTGAGCGCACCTGAACAGACAGTCCCTGCAGGTGATCGGTCAACTGCTCCAAAACCAACCTGACCGCCCGTAGCTCCAGAATGTTGATGGGTAAATGGGCCTCCTGAGGGCCCCACCTGCCCTGGAACCTCAGGGCCTTCCAGAATCCCCCCCAACCTGACAGACTGGCATCCGTGGTAACCGTCTCCCAGGAGGGGGCTAGAAAGGACGAGAAGGGGGGCTAGAAAGGAAAAGAAATTCTTGTGGTCCAGCCACCACGAGAGGGACCTTATGACCAACGGGGGAAGCACACAAAACCTGTCCAGGGACGCAGGATCCTTGTCCCATACCGAGAGGAGGTGAAGCTGCAGAGGCCTCGAATGGAACTGAGCAAAGGGCACCGCCTTGAAGCTCGCCACCATCAGACCCACCAGCTGCTTTCCCTGTCTGAGTGAGAGCTGGGGGCATGAGAGCAGGGACCGCACCTTCGCAGTCAGGGCTTCCACCTTCTGTTGGGGAAGGAATATTCGTGACTGAGCCGTATCCAGAATCATCCCCAGGAATGGGGTCACCGACGAAGGAGACAGAGAAGACTTGGGGTGATTGATCACCCAGCCGAACGACTCCAAGATGGACACCACCGGCTGAGTGTCCAGCTCCGCCTGCTGTAGGGGCCATGAGGCGATGAGGATGTCGTCCAGGTAAGGCAGCACTCGAATGCCCCCTGACCTTAACAAGGACATCACTCCCGCCAGTACCTTGGTGAACACTCTGGGAGCTGAAGTGAGGCCAAATGGTAGGGCCACAAACTGATGTTGATCTTTTTTCAACGCGAATCTGAGAAACCTTTGATGTCCCGGAAACACAGGGATGTGAAGGTAAGCATCTTTGATGTCCACAGTTGTCATAAAATCCCCCGGGGCGCAGAGAGCCAACGGCCGAGCGTAGAGTTTCCATGCGAAAGCGCTTGTGCTTGACAAATTTGTTGAGGATCTTTAAATCCAGAATGGGCTGACTGACCCATCTCTTTTGGGTACTGTGAACAGGTTGGAGTAGAACCCTTCTCCCAGTTCTCTCCAGGGAACCTGGCAAATAACTCCCAGATCCAGAAGGTCTTGCACTGCTTGCATCAGGACCTGAGCCGATGCCGGGTCCTGGGGAATCCGGGACCTGACGAATCTTGAGGGGGACCGTACAGCAAACTCTATTTTGTAGCCAGAGGTAACTACCTCCTGAATCCACCGGTCCGAGACTTGGTGCCTCCAGACATGCGCAAAGTGCTGTAGCCGTCCCCCCACCCTGGCAGGCGAGGGCACCCCATCATGCCTGAGGGGTCTTGGGGGGGCTTTGGGCTTGGTTCCCCAGGAGGAGCCGGGGGGTCGCCCCTTGCTCCTATGCCAGGAGTCTGCACGAGCCCCCGAGAAGGACACCCCTTTCCCCTGCTTAACACCTCTGTAGGGGGCTGAAAGGGGGCCCTGGATCCGAAAGGGCCGAGGCTGTCGCCTGCGCTGTGGTAACTTACCTCCTTTAGCAAAGAGGTCTAGACGGTCCCCAAACAGGCGCAGGCCCTTAAAGGGAAGCCCAGTAAGGGCTTTCATAGCGGCATTGTCTGCCGCCGCCATACCGCGCGGCGTATAGCCACCACCAAGGCGGAAGATCTGGCACACAGCCTAACAGCATCATCCGACGCGGACAGGATAAAGTTCACAAACGCATCACAATTAGAGAGTGCATTAACAGCATCAGTAGGCAGCTCGTCAAGGGCCATCAAGAACATTCCTGATCATGGCCCTGAGTACCACAGCAGTGATGGCCAAGGCGCAAACCGGGCGCAGCGCCGCCCCACCAAATACAAAGGCATGACATGCCAATTGGTCAATGCGCCGGTCCTCAGAATCCCGTAGCGTAGTGGTATCGGGGGAGTGCATAATAGAGGTGTTAGACAGCCCTAAAACAGGGGCATCGACCTCGGGGGGCGATGACCAGCACTTGACCATATCAGCAGGAAAAGGATACTTCCTGTCCAAACTCTTAGGGATCCCGGGAAGTCTACTGGGATGTTCCCATTCCTTCAACACGAGGTTATTGAAATGGGTTTGCTCAGGAAACTCCAATCGAGCCTTAGCAGTATGAAATAGCTCACCCCTTTGCCTGGGAGCCGCAACAGGGGGAGGGATGGACAGAACAAAAATCTGAAGCAGTAGTTTGTCAGTATCATCCGGGGTCCAGTGGTCCGAACCGGAATCGTCATGACCCCTTGTCTTCTCATCAGAAGATTCCGAGACAGAGAATAACTCCCCTTCGTCCAAAGGGGTATGGCCATAAAAATGTGAAAACTCCTCAGACTCCATAGGGAAGGGAGCCGAATCAGGGATTATGTGCCGCTTTTTAGCAGTGGCCTTGCGCGCTAGAGAGCTAGCAAGCAATTTTTCAACACTGGCCAGTCTAGTAGCCACATCAGGATGAGAATCCCCGCTTGTATTGGGGGTTAGACTCAGGCTTGGGGGGAGTAGGTGAAGTGAGGCGAGGTGCAGGCCCAGCCACAGGAGGGGCGGGAAGTACCATTAGCGCCTGCTGTGCACAAGGGACGCAGACCCGTGCATTGCCACCACTAATAGGCGAGACCCCACAAGCTACACACAGACGGGCTTGTCCCGAGGGAACCCCGTTCACAATATCCTGGGATGCCTCCATATGGTGGGAGGAGGACCGTTACCACGCGCGCATGCGATGAGCATCGAAATGGCGCCAAGCGGACCTCGAAGGGCGGGCCAGAGCGGGCTGTGACGCGGAGCACGCCAAGCCAGGTCTCCGCCCCCCCCCCCGAAGCTCTGAGTTACATTCAGTTGTCAGAAGATCGAAGTGAAAGGCACACTTAGAAAAAATTTTGCCAATGAAGACGTAGCAGCGTCTGAGGCAACGCCGCCACACATTCAACAAGGGAAGGAGTGCGCGTGGAGGCGACAGATGCATAATAAAAATTTTTTAAAAACAGCGCGGCCCTGACACCAGGAATACCAGTAAAGGACAGTATAAAGGCCATAAGCGTGTAAGCATACACTGACCACCACACACCACCCCCTTTCTTTCCCCCCAGACTACGGGGGGAACGAGGGAGGATGGCGACCCTTTGTATAGGGCCCACCGCTACACGGGGCATGGGGAATAGCGCGGGAGGGCAACCTCTAGAGGCTCACCATCAGCCTAAACCGCCTACCCTTTGGTGGGGGACTGAGGTGGAGCATGGCTCCATAAGCACACAAGGTGCTGCCTACCTTAACCCGACCGACGCAGCCCAAGCTGGGAGGCACATCACAGGGAGGACGGGTGGGAGTAGTCCAACAGGGCCGCAGACTTTGATAGCCCTGCTCACCTGCGAGAGAGTGATACTTCATGTCTTCGCAGTCAGCACTGCAGAGAAATCTGGGGATTTGTGGGAGGTCCCTTGGTATATGAAGGGCCGGGAGGAGCCCGTTTTCGCATGCTTCTGCAGTACAGCGCCATCTGGCGGAGGATAACCCAAGTGTAAGTATTCTATCTGGAGCAGGACGTACTGTATACTAAGAATATGGAGGGGGGGTGTCGATAGCGGATTTCTGCTTGCCATGTGATGGGTCACGAGCCATTTGCTGCCTTCATCCCCAAGCTGCACCCGGGTGTTTACTAGGTGAGCCAGGCCCAGCGAACACCTGCCACCCATGCGATCTAAGCAGTTTTTGGTTTTATGCTGTTGTATAAATGTGTTTTGGGACTGATGTTGTGTGCTAATCTAGTTATCGAGATGGGGGATGGGCAACAGGTGTACGCCGGGCCTGGCTGAGTCATGTGTGCAGACAGCGATAGAGGGGGGTGAGGTGGCAGAAATGGAGGGATGTCGGGCAGAGAGCTGCCTGATTTCTGGTTGCCATTTGATGGGTGAATACGAGCCATTTGCCACCTCCATCCCTCCCCCCTCCATTGCCGCCTCCACCCAGATGTTTATTGGGTGAACCAGGCCTGGCACCTGCCATCCATGCCCCACCTCACAATGCGATCTAAGCAGTTTTGGGTTTTGCAGTTTTATAAATGTATTTTTGGTCTGATGCAATTTGAAAGCCCCTGATTAAATCCCCCAATTGAAAAACGCACCTTACCACCAATCCAATCATGCATGCTGGCTAAAGGTATAGTTTAGTGTGGCTGCAGCCAGTGCATGCGCTGGATCGGGGATAAGGTAGTAATTACCGGGGTTCAGGGGTTTCATCCACACTTCTTAATCGATAAATCTTAATATATAAGTCTAATCTATAAAACTAGACTGCTTCAGTTGGAGCTTCGCCCCCACCCTTTGGGGACTGTCACTTCTAGAACCCCTACTGTGTACAGTCCTGCTGCAAACCCCTAGACCCAAATTAATATTCCCTGTGTCCTTCTCCCCCTAACCCCTCTGCCCCACCAGGAAATCATTTGGATCTGATGCTCCTGTTGAGTTCACCACTTCACATCGGATCGTAGATGCGCATTTTTTGGATTCCAGACTGTTTATTGTATAGTTTTATTTTTTTGTATTTTGCTCTTTTTACCCAGCTTCTAGTTCTAGGCTTTTAGCTAGTACAGTCATCCCCCACAGGGTTTTGATATTGTGACATCTTTGGTTATTAGATTTAGAAATGGCTGGGAGAAGGTACACTGCACAGGAAGCAGAGCTCAAAGTGTTTAGCCAGTTGTGGACAGAATATATGCCCTCAGGTAACGAGAGTAATCCAGTAAGGATACACAGCCGCGCAGTGGTACCAGTGATAGGCATCCTAGGTCAAAGGGGGGGGGGGGGGGGGGGGGGGATTCGGTGCTGCAGCTGAAGGAGTGCCTGCATGAAGCCCTCCTAATGATTATTCCTCCGAAATTCCCCTATATTATACGGTCCCTGGGGCTCATTGACTTCTTCAATTTATTTATTTCAGAGGCCATCCTACTGTATATAGACTATTACACCAGTCTCTATGCTGAGCAGGTTCTCACAACCTCCCCCCCCCCCCCCCCCCCCACACACACACACAGACCCAAACTCATGCTGTAGAAAAAAAAATATTTAGCATTGCCTCCTACAGGGATACACAAAACTCAATGGCAACCCCATTATTTCTGTCTGTAATGTCCAGAAATCGTTATGACTCTTACTGCAGTTTCTGCACTTCAATGACAATTCCACCGATATTCCACATGGTAAGCCCCGTCATGACAGTTTGCATAAATTAAGACCCCTGGCCTGTTGGAGTGCTTTGCAGAAGCGTCCCAATATTCATCCCCTCCCAATATTGAAGTATTGATGAATCGCTTCTGCTTTTTAAAGAGAGCATTGTATTTTAGCAGTATATCCCTAGCAAGTGTGTCCGGTATGGGATTACATTTTACAAATCATGTGACAGTGCGACAGGCTATACCACATTTTCTTGAATATATGAAGGAAGGGACACACATCTGGACCGCCCTGGTTGTTCCATTGAATTGAGCGTCATTGGAAAGATCACATGGGAGCTTATGACTCCTCTACTGGGGAGAGGTTACCACTTATAAGTGGACAACTTCTATAGCAGCATCCCCTTATTTAGACACACCAGCCTGCGGCACCATCAACCTTGCTCAAGTCAATGCTGCAAAAGAAGTGATGAGCTCTTGTCTGTGAAATACATGGACCCTTCCCAAAAGCCACGTTGTATAAAGGATTATAACAAATTCATGGGTGGCTTTGATAAGACGGACCACATACAAACATATTACAATTCTGCCTGCAAATTCAGAGCCTGGTACAAAAAAGTTGAAATTTTTAACTCCGTTGTTGTCTTCAAAGCAGCAGTATCAGGCTCCAATTGGTCTTTTCTAAAAACTAGCAGCAGTCAACTCCCTGCTTTGTTTGGGGATACAGAAGAGGCACCAGAGATGACAGCTAATGATAAATAAAAATAAAGTTAGTTGGGAAGCACTTTATAAAGTTGGGTGAGGTTATTTCATTTCTTTTGTTACAGATGCGATGGGAAGTGCTGGAGGAGGAACTTGTGGCGCATGATGATTAAAATGTGGGCCCCTTTTCAGGATCTTAATATCTTAACATGACCAATGATTTTATAATCTGACGCCTACACAGAAACTGTAGTCTATCTTCACCTCGCAAGTCTAATCCTTATTGCACCTGTTAGTACCATTAAGAAATGTAAAGGCTTTTTTTGTGCGGATTTCAAACAAAAACTTTGGCCACTGGAACAAGCCAGATACAACTAGAAGGCTTAAGGTGTGTACCTTCAGGGAATATATGGCTTGGGTGGGGCATTTCAATTGTAAAGTGTTGTTTTTGTTTGAAAAAGTGCAAGATGTGCACTATTTCTGCAGAGCTGGAATTTTTAAGTGAAATGCTGATTATGCATAAGCTTTCTTTGGGGTTATTGGCAACCTTACCTTTGTAGGTAGATATGCATGTTGGCTATTGTTCTAGTCAGGGGACATATTTTTGGTTTTGATTCTGCATTTTTACTATTTTATTACAGTGAATTCCTTGAAGGTTTGCATCCAGAAAGTTGCACCCACAACAACAAGCCTGGTATGATTGGAACACTTGCGGTGTGTACCTTCAGGGAACATGTGATTTTGGGGGGGGGGGGGGGGGGCGCATTTAAATTGCAGAGTGTTGTTTTGGCTGAAAAAGCACAAGGTGCACACTTTGCAGAGCAGGGATTTTCAGGTGAAATGCCTGTTAAGTGTAAGCTTTTCTTTGAGGTGATTGGACCCTTGGAGGTAGCTATGCATGTTGGGTATTGTTCTGTTCAGATTTAGCGTGTTTTTAATAGCATATTTTTTTTAGGAAAACTTGCTTTTGATTCTGTTTCTTTTATTAGTTTTTCTTCAAGAAACCTTGTGAAAAGCCTGATATTCTAAGTATGTCACACACCCAGCTTCAGAATATCCATAACATGTGGGTAATACCGACCTGAAGGGGCGTTCCTGCAGAGATGAAAAAGAAAGCCCCTCCCTGATCCATAAATACCTGGGACCTCCACTCATCACCCAGTTTTCCATCTCTGCAGACGGCGAGCAAGTCAGAAGATGATGGCTCCTCCTTGCACAGGGGGATTTCAGGTAGCCGGGGTAACTCCCGGCCCGTTATTTATTTATTTCCGTTTGGACCTTTTTCCCCAGAAATCCATATGCCTCCCAGCCTCGGCTGAGGGTCCAGGCGAGGGTATTTCAGCACATTAGGTGCTCATGAGCTATGCTCTACCGTGAGACCCTATATGAGAGGGTAGGCGGTATTACCGGGTTGGTGACCCCGGTTTGGGATGCCATGTCCCTTAATTTCATAGTTGTCCCTCCCAGGATCCCCTTCCATAGGTGGGGTGGGGGAGTGTGTACATTCATTAGTTTATTAGTTCTTTTATACAGCTTACATAGTGTGTGTGCGTGTGTTTCACTTTAATTGCAAACGCTGCAGCCTTTGCGGTGCTGGCTGCCTTCTTCCCTCCTTTCTCCCTTCCTCTCTGTTAATGGCGGAGGTTTTCACCTCACGCCATGTTGCTGTGTGGGGGGGGGGGGGGGGGGGGGCGGCGGGTGCCGGACCCTTGGTGGGGCCGGGACTTGTCCCTCCCGTTTTTGTTTCCCAGGGTGTGTGTGTGTGTTGTGTGGTGTTTTTTACTTGGCCGGGCCGGCGACCGCTTCTTACTATTGCGGCGCCGGCCGGCTCTGAGCACATTGTTTCATGAGGTGATTTAGTTCACCTCACGCTGGCTGGGGAGGGGCGGGGCCGGAGTGACGACGCGTCACCGCTCCCCGCCTCCTGCCCTCACTGATGCCACTGCGGAGCGCTTGGAGGGGAGAAGGGGGGGGGGCGTGGCCCGGCCTCGTGCGCGTCCCGCGCTGGCCACGCCCCCTTCTCCCTCTCTGACTGCGGCCCTGCCTGTTGCTGTGGAGCGTCTGGATCTTCCCTCACGGTCGCCATTTTGGTCGCTGGTTCTGTAAGTGGACTCTGGCCATTCTTTCTTCTTGTTTGATTGTTGTCTTTTTTCATTAGATTTATCTAAATACAGTCTTTCTGTTCTGTGTTTCAGATGGTGGTTCAGGAGGTCGCCAGTAGCATTTAGGGGGTCCCTCCTGATCCTTATTTCTGGGTTAATTGTTTTGCCATAAATCCTCCCACTCGGGACATTAAAGGGGCATCCCGGGTTGTCTAACGGCGTAATTCCCTGGGTCATAGCGACTTTTCCTAAACAAAGTTCACCTTATGGAGGCATCCCCGGATACTGGGCTCGGGGCCCCTTCGGGGCATCCCCGAAAGTGTATGTTATGTGGGGTATCCATTTCTGGGGACGATGTACTTCTGTGTATACCATGTGCACAGCAGACCATCACGCGGCAGTCCGAACCACAGGCGTTTGGGTCAGCACCGCCGGTCGCGTCATCTCCACCTCCCGCTTTGACACGCGCCCCATGTGACGTCGTCATGGGCAGGGAGCTGCAATCTGAGATGTGCGCCAGATTGGCTAACCTTGAAAAAATTATCTCCAGCTCGGTCGCCCGTAAGGCTCCGACTAAGAGAAAGCATTTGTCGCCGGCTCCGCTGGCAGAGGACCTGGAGGATGTTAATAATCTGGATTGGTCTGATTATTCCCAGCTAGAGGAAGGGGAAGTTTTTGAGGATTCTGATTTTTCGGACGATGAGCAGTCCTTTGGCACTGATGCCGAGCCGGGGGATTTGGGGAGATCCTCTGATACTCCCCACGCTCTGGCTCTGATGTTGGAGGTGTTGAATCTTTCCCCTCCTGAGGAGGTGTCACAGCAGAAGGGTGAATTGTTTGAGGAATCCAAGCCGCGCTTGGAATTCCCTACACAAAGGCATTTTGACAAAATTATTGACAAAGAATGGGACAGGCCGGCTCGGCTCCCTGGCATCCCTCAGGGATGGGATAGGAAATATCCCTTTCCTTCGGAGGCAGTTAAGCGCTGGGCATCTCCCCCCGAGGTGGATGCGCCGGTTTTGGGGTTGTCCAATTCCTCGGTCTTAAATAGACCTGATTGTTCTATTCTCAAGGATGGAGAGGATAAACGTATTGACCAGATGGCTTGTCATGGTTTTGCTAGCGTTGGGTCAGCCATGCGGCCTGTTTGCGCATCGGCGCTGATGGTGTTGGCTGCCAGGTCCGTGGTTAGGGACCTGTTGACCTCTTCCGGGCTGCGTCCCGGTAGTGCTGAGTTCCTTAGCCTCAAACGGTGTGAGCTGTTTTTATCTTTTGTGTTGACAGCCTTGGATGACACTTTGATGATGTGTGGTAGAACGTCGGCGCTGTTGGTCACTATTCGGCGTTCGGTGTGGCTGCGCCAGTGGGCGGCAGATTTTATGTCCAAAAAGTCACTAACGGCTCTACCCTTTGTTGGGTTACGGCTTTTTGGAGAGACGTTGGACTCGGTCACCAAGGGTGGTAGGTTGCCCCAACGCAAGAAACAACGCCGCCCCTTTCGAGGGGCGCCTTCCTTTACCCCCTCCTTTCGTGGGGCCAGATCTGGCAGGGGATTTGCATTCCCTTCTTCCAGAGGAGATTCTGGGAGCAGGGGCAGAGGTCGTGCCCGTTCAGGATTCAGTTGGGGCTCTAAGCCCAAGCCGGCTGCCAAGCTGGCTCAGCAATGAGGGGGCGCCCTCACCCTTGCGGGTGGGGGGACGGCTGCGACTCTTTTCCCAGGTTTGGGATCAAGAGGTCTCGGACCGATGGATCCGGGAAGTGGTGTCTTCCGGTTACAAGCTGGAGTTCGAGCTCCGCCCCCCTTCCAGATTTTTCAGGTCTCGGATGCCTTCAGAACCTCTGGCGGCGCAGGGGCTTCTGTCGGCAGTGCAGAACCTTATGGACATGGATGTCATTTGCCCAGTGCCTCCTTCGGATCAGGGCAGGGGTTTTTATTCCAATCTGTTCACGGTACCCAAGAAGGACGGATCGGTCCGACCCATCTTGGATCTGAAGTTTCTCAACAGGTTCATCCGGCCTCCGCATGGAAACACTACGTTCGGCCATTCACTCTCTTCGTCAGGGAGACTTTCTGACGTCCATAGACATCAAGGATGCTTATCTACACGTTCCAATTTTTCCAGCACACCAGAGGTTTCTCAGGTTCGTGGTGGAGGATCGGCATTTTCAGTTTGTAGCACTCCCTTTCGGCCTCACCTCGGCCCCTCGGGTGTTCACCAAGGTGCTAGCGGGGGTGATGGCTCTGCTAAGGGTTCAGGGCATCCGCATTGTGCCCTATTTGGACGATCTTCTGATCATGGCCTCCTCCTTCAACCAAGCGGAGTTGGATACCAGAATGGTGGTGTCCACCCTGGAGAGGTTTGGTTGGGTGGTCAACCACCCCAAGTCTTCTCTCTCTCCGTCCAGAGTAGTGACCTTTCTGGGAATGTCTCTGGACACTTCGCAGGCCAGGGTGTTTCTGCCTCAGGCCAAGATTCTTTTGATTCAGGAATTAGCTCGGCTTCTCTTGTCGGCCCCTCGTCCGTCCATTCGGCTAGGGATGAGGCTGGTGGGGTTAATGGTGGCCTCATTCGAGGCAGTTCCCTTTGCGCAGTTTCATACAAGGACGCTTCAGCTTCATCTGTTGAAGGTTTGGGACAAGTCTCCTCTATCGTTGGATCAGTCCTTCCTGATGACCCCCCGAGTTCGTCGATCCCTGCAATGGTGGCTGGGGTCGGCCAATCTGTCGCAGGGCAGATCCTTTCTGGCCCCGTGCTGGGAAACTGTCACCACGGATGCCAGTCTGTCAGGTTGGGAGGGTGTTTGGAAGGACCTCCAGTTTCAGGGTCTGTGGAGTCCTCAGGAGGCTCACGAGCCCATCAATGTTCTGGAGTTGAGGGCCATCAGGTTGGTTCTGTTTCGCTTGACTCATCAGTTGAGAGGCCTGCCAGTTCAGGTCCGGTCGGACAACAGGACGGCGGTTGCTTACATCAATCACCAAGGGGGGACTCGCAGCAGGAGTGCCCTCAGGGAAGTGTCTTTGATTCTGGACTGGGCGGAGAGTCACGTCCCGTGTATCTCAGCAGTCTACATTCCGGGAGTGGAGAACACGGAGGCGGACTTGCTGAGCAGAGCCTCCTCTCGTCAGGGGGAGTGGTCTCTCAGTCCCCAGGTGTTTCGTTCGATATGTCTCAGGTGGGGGTTCCCAGCGGTGGACCTCTTTGCCTCTCGTCACAATCACAAGCTTCCAGTCTTTGTGTCTCTCTCGCAGGACCCTCTGGCTCTGGCAGTGGATGCCATGTCTCTGAACTGGAGGGATCTGGGGTTCCTTTACCTGTTCCCTCTGTTTCCAATGGTAGCCAGAGTGGTGCGCAAGCTGACTCTGGAGGGCGTGTCGGCGATTCTAGTGGCACCAAGGTGGCCAAGGCAGGTTTGGTTCGCAGACCTGGTAAGACTGGCAGAGGATCAGTTCGTTCTGCCTCTTCTGCCGGACCTGCTCACCCAGGGTCGGCTGCGCTATCCCAATTTACCTTCGCTGGCTTTGACGGCGTGGCTGCTGAAACCGCCATCTTAAAGGAAGAAGGTCTTTCTGACGCGGTGGTTCAGACTCTCATTAGCGCCAGGAAGCACTCTTCCTCTACTATTTACTATAGGACTTGGAGGTCCTATATTGACTGGTGTGAAAGTAGGTCTCTCTCTTGTCGGGACTTTTCCATTTCCAGAATCCTGGAGTTTCTTCAACATGGTCTGGATTTGGGGCTTCAACTTAGTACTTTGAAGGGGCAGGTTTCTGCCCTGGCGGTGTTTTTTCAAAGGTCATTTGCTCTTCATCCCTTAGTCAAGACTTTTTTCCAAGGAGTTACGCATGTACGGCCTCCTAGGAAGCCCTTTGTTCCAGTTTGGGATTTGAACCTGGCTCTTTCTGCTCTTCAGGGTCCCCCGTTTGAGCCCTTGAATGAGATTGCTTTGTCTTCACTTACCCAAAAGGTGGCCTTTTTGGTGGCCATCACCATTAAAGCTCCGTACTTCGAAAGGCATCAGGACAAGGTTGTCTTTCATTTCAAGCCGGATTTTCTTCCTAAGGTGGTCTCTGCCTTTCATCTGAATCAGGACATTGTTCTGCCTTCTCTATGTCCTCACCCCAGTAACGACAAGGAAAGGGCGCTGCATTCCTTGGATGTAGTCCGTGTTGTGAAATATTATCTGGTGGTTACGTCTTCCTTTCGTAAGACTGATGCTTTTTTTGTGGTGCCCTTTGGGCCTAGGAAAGGTTTGGCTCCTGCCAAATCTTCCATTAGTAACTGGATTCGTCAGGCCATCATTGGGGCCTATTCTGCCAAGGGGAGGAGTCCCCCTTTTTGTGTTACTGCTCATTCTACTCGTGCGGTTGGAGCGTCCTGGGCTTTCCAGCACCAGGCCTCTGTTGAGCAAGTTTGTAAGGCCGCTACTTGGTCCTCTGTTCACACTTTTTCCAAGTTTTACAAGGTTGATGTTCGGGCCTCAGCGGATGCTGTTTTTGGCCGCAAAGTTCTGCAAGCTGTTGTGGTTTAAGTTGTGCATTGTTGCCTTGTTTTGGATCCCCGCCCTTGTTATGGACACTGCTATTGGATGTCCCACATGTTATGGATATTCTGAAGCGGGGTGTGTGACATACTTAGAATAATACCATTTTGTGAAATACTCACCTGTAAAATGGGTATTATAAGTATGTCACACACCCCGCTTCACCCGCCCTTCTTATATTCGGGATCCTTTATATTGTGAACTTTGCGTTATTTTGATTTATATTTGCCTCTTCCTGGTCCCTTACCTTACTGCTTCTATATACTGGGTGATGAGTGGGAGGTCCCAGGTATTTATGGATCAGGGAGGGGCTTTCTTTTTTGCTATCATCTCTGCAGGAACGCCCCTTCAGGTCGGTATTACCCACATGTTATGGATATTCTGAAGCGGGGTGTGTGACATACTTATAATACCCATTTTACAGGTGAGTATTTCACAAAATGGTATTTTTGTCGATGGGTTCCACCTGGACATCTGTGGCCTCAATACCAAGCCTGGGATGCCTAGAAAGCTTGAGGTGTGTACTTTCAGTGGGGAGGGGGGTATTTCAAATGTAAAGGGGTGTTTTGTTTACAAACTGCAAGGAGCGTGAAATGGTTGTATTTTCTTTGAAAATCTCCTCAAGCGCTCTTTTCAGTTTGGAGTGTTTCCTGGGCAGCAAAGGGTGTCTAGGACTACATATGTGGTACCATTGCAATCAAGAGGAATAGGGCTTTTAAACACAATATTATTTTCTGGAAAAACATGCATGTTTTATTAAGAAAACACACTACAAAATTTAAAGAAATTTTTTTTTAACTTTCTTTCACAAAAATATTAAATACTCGATAAACTTACAAACAAGACATTTCATATTAAAGCCCAGACTGTGCTGTAAAATACAATATATCATTTTCCAGGGAAATCCCTTCAAAAATTGTAGTTAAACCTTTCTAGCTCAAAATGGTGGAAATGGTCTGGCAACAGAAGGTAATAAAATCTCAAGGTATGCTGGCAGTTAAAGGGTTAAGCCAGTGAACAAGTGTTACCTGTTAAAAGAGAGGATGATGGACTGCAGCCGCGTCAGTGCTTCCAACTCATCGGGGAGTGAAGATAGAGAGTTATTCCTGCAGAGTCAAAAGTAAAAGGTTAACAGTTAAAGAAAACCATTCACCTAGATTACCACACACTGAAGAAATAGCAGCTGGAAAAATGATTTTCTGTACATAAGTATGAGTAAATTAGTAACCTAAAAAGAATGCACTGCACTTCATCTGCTCCTGAGGTAAAAGCAGCCATATTGGATGGCCTAATACTGGCAGTATATTTAGGGAGTAGAGAAACATGTAATTCACAAGCAATAAGCAACCTTGTTATAATTACATAAGGAATAAAGAAGCAGAGAAAAACAACTTGTCTTGTAAGTTTTATCCCCGTCTCCAACAGAGGAGATTTAGATTCAGAGTTGTGAACCTAGAGTCACCAAAAAGCAGAAAGTTCTACTTACAGCCTAAGTTATGGGTTCAACAAGTGAAAGTGAGGGATAAGAAATCCAACAGGATTCTAGTTTGAAGGGACTGTAAATGCAAAGTATAAAACAAAAATAACACCCCCCTTTGCTCCCCAGCAGCTGCGGCATCTTGTTCTTCCACCCAGTAACTTGCCAGCTTCTGAGAAATGGTCCTGCTGTGTGTATGCCCCCCTGGAATTCCTTGGGCATTCTTCGCAATGTCCTCCAGCTACATGCTGAACATGGCCTTGCATCAGTCACAGTGTCTAGAGCATGCCCACTCAATTCAATGCAGTGGAGGGGGTGTGCCAGGCACTGCCTCCACACATGCTCTCTGTAGGAGGCTCTAGGGGGTGTGCCAGGCACTGCCTCCACACATGTCCTCTGTAGGAGGCTCTAGGGGGTGTGCCAGGCACTGCCTCCACACATGCCCTCTGTAGGAGGCTCTAGGGGGTGTGCCAGGCACTGCCTCCACACATGCCCTCTGTAGGAGGCTCTAGGGGGTGTGCCAGGCACTGCCTCCACACATGTCCTCTGTAGGAGGCTCTAGGGGGATAGCTGGATTCCAGAGGATTCAGCACACAGTACGTTTAACAGCCAACGATAGAACAGCTTTTGGCGGACAAAATTAGAGCATGGTAATCCCCCTCCCCCTGCTTTTTTTTAAATATTCACAAACTCGGTGGACTTTTCCACCAGAGCCTACACTAGGACCACCTGCTTCTGCAGCATATATTGCTTTGCAGAACCCAGCGTCTCCATGATCTTGGCGCAACTCCAAATTCAATGTACTCCTGTACTCAGCCATGCCGCCAGGTGAAGATGCTAAATGGACTTACCCTATGAATCTGGCCCCAAGATGCTAAAATGATAAACGTGTAAAAGGCATTACTGACCTCATGTCCAGGTGGGTTAGTTTCAGTAACATGCAAAGATTTAAGGAGATGGCTGGGATCTTATTGAAGCCAAGGTTAACATCACACACAGATTCCTTCAGCTCTACTATCCTGAAAGAAGAGGGAACACCACAAGTTAATGCAAATATGCAAATTAATGCAAAATATTAAAAAATGTCATTACACTGAATAAAGCTCTGGGCAAATAAAAAAATAAATGTCGTTTACAAGCACATATACAGTTAATGGATGTAAAAAGTACACACCCCTGTTAAAATGGCAGGTGAAAAAAAAAGCAGACCAAGAAGAATCATTAAAGAACATTTACCACCTTAAAAGTCGCCTACAATCTATATAATTCTAGTGAGAAACAAAGTGAAAACCATTTGGGTAGAAAAAATACAATTCTGTGAGTACTCACCTGTAGAATTGTTTTTACTATCACAGCACGGCCTGTTTCATTTAATCCTCACTTCCGGGTATTCCGCCACAAGGTGGCGCAGTGGACTGCAGAAGATTTGTGGCTCCTCCCGGCCCCATATAAAAACCAGGAATCACCCAATAGACCCCCAGTGTTGAAAAGCAGTTATACAAGAAGCCGGGAGCTAATCAAGATAAAAAAGCTAAAAGCCTCACACAACTAAACTTTGGAAGAAATCACCATACAGAGGCCACCAAAGATAACGATAACAAGGGAGGGATGAAACAGGCCGTGCTGTGCATAGTAAAAACAATTCTACAGGTGAGTACTCACAGAATTCTATTTTTCCTAATGCACAGCACGGCCTGTTTCATTTAATCCTTACTTCTAAGACATCCAATAGCAGTGTCCGTAAAAGTAGGGTGGGATCCACAAAGAGTATCGTCAGGCAGTTCAAACCACTACCGCCTGAAGTACCTCGCGGCCAAAAGCAGCATCAGCTGAGGCCTTAACATCAACCTTGTAAAACTTGGAAAAGGTATGAACAGAAGACCAAGTAGCGGCCTTACAAACTTGTTCAACAGAAGCTTGGTGCTGAAAAGCCCAAGAAGCACCAATAGCTCGAGTGGAATGAGCAGTAACATGGAAAGGAGGAACCTTCCCTTAGCAGAATAGGCTTGCACCACCGCCTGACGGATCCACTTGCTGATAGTAGATCTGGCCGGAGGCAAACCCTTCCTAGGTCCAGCAGGAAGAACAAAAAGAGCATCAGATTTCCTAAAGGACTCAGTAACAACCAAATAAAACTTCAGTGCCCTGACAACATCCAGAAAATGAAGAGACCGTTCCTTAGAATTAGCAGAGTTAGGACACAAGGAGGGTAAGACAATGTCCTGATTGAGATGGAAAGCAGACACAACCTTGGGCAGGAAATCCGGTTTAAGTCGGAACACTACCTTATCCTGATGCCTCTCAAAATAAGGAGGTTTAATGGAGAGCGCCGCCAGCTCAGAAACACGCCTGACCGAAGTAATAGCCATCAAAAAGGCCACCTTAAAAGTCAGAATAAGCAATGCAGCCTCACGTATAGGTTCAAAATTAGAACCCTGTAGAGCAGACAACACCAAATTTAAACCGGACCTTCAGCGTGATTTAATGAAAAGCCCAAACTCATAAAAAACTGTTCCCCAGCATCTAAAATTAATATATTTTACGTTTTTAGTCAGTAACTTATTATTCTTTCCCCCACTGGGCTGCAACTCTGTTCAGGAATTTAGGATACGGGCGCCGCCATCTTGACTCAGAAGCATCACACTTACTGAGGAGACGAGAGTGGGATAAGGTACAGGGGGGCGGGTTAAAGCTGTGCTTTGCTCAGACAGAGCAGAGCTGGGGTCAGGTAAAGGTCAGCAGTCCCAGAATGCAGAGCAGCACAGTCAGGAGGCACTTCCTGTTTGCAGGCTGCCTGATAAGATGGCGGCTTCCATAAGCCGCCATCTTGGATGTTTAAAGGCTTATAACATGCAATAGGTGCAGGTAGGATGATTTTTAATGTGGCCAATCTGTATGTACAGGGTGTGGGAAACATATAAGATAGACTCTTATTCAGAGTGAAGGTCCGCTTTAAGTCCCAAACCGGTAGCATAGGCTCACGTGGTGGACGCACATGAGTAA
Source organism: Gastrophryne carolinensis (assembly GCA_027917425.1). Classification (NCBI taxonomy): domain Eukaryota; kingdom Metazoa; phylum Chordata; class Amphibia; order Anura; family Microhylidae; genus Gastrophryne; species Gastrophryne carolinensis. The sequence continues at coordinate 412,670,805 of CM051235.1, forward strand.
CTCCCTGGAAGAAAGTCTTAACAAGCCTGTGATTGGCAAAAGATCTTTGGAAAAAAATTGCCAGAGCCGACACCTGTCCTTTAAGAGTACTAAGTTGAAGGCCCGAATCCAATCCATGTTGTAAAAACTCCAGAATCCTAGGGATAGAAAACACCCGAAAAGGAAGAGACTTGGACTCGCACCAGGCAACATAAGCATGCCAGACTCTGTAGTAAATACAAGACAACTCTGTCCAGGGAATTGCCAGCGCATCCGTGGCTAGGGCCAGAGGATCCTGTGACAGGGACACAATACTGGGAAGCTTGTGATTGTGACGGGACGCAAACAGGTCCACATCCGGCTGACCCCATCGGCGAATCAAGGTGAGAAATACCTTGTTGCTGAGAGACCATTCCCCCAGCCGAGACGTCCCCCTGCTCAGGGAGTCTGGCTCCTGGTTCTCCACCCCCGGAATGTAGACCGCTGAGATGCAGGGGACATTCTCTTCCGCCCAAGACAAGATCAGGGACACTTCCTTGAGGGCTCGCTTGCTCCGAGTCCCTCCCTGATGATTGATGTAGCCTACCGTCGTCTGGTTGTCCGAGTGTATCTGAACAGCACGACCCCGAAGGTGGGGGCTCAACTGGGAGAGAACCAACCTGATCGCCCTCAGTTCTAGAATGTTGATGGGTGCATGGGCCTCCTGGGGGCCCCACTGACCCTGAAATTTTAGAGACTTCCAAACTCCCCCCCCAGCCGGTCAGACTGGCATCTGTGGTGACAATCTCCCAGCACGGAGGCAGAAAGTTCCTGCCCACTAGAAGATTCCTCGAGAGGGACTGCCTGGCCAGAGGGGACAGAGCAAATTCCTGATCCAGGGACTCCGGGTCCCGATCCCAAACTGACAAGAGATGCAACCGAAGAGTTCTCAGGTGAAACTGCGCAAAGGAAACCGCCTCGAAGCAGGACACCATGAGACCACCAACTGCATCCCCTACCGAATGGAGGGGTGAAGACACGAGAGCAGAGCCCGTGCCTGCATTTGAAGGCCCTCCACTTTCTGCTGAGGGAGAGATACCTTGACCTGAGAGGTATCCAGTGTCATGCCCAGGAAGGACCTCGCCAAAGACGGAGACAGTGAAGACTTGGGATAGTTGATCACCCAGCCGAAGGACTCGAGAGTGGACGTCACCACCTGAGTATTCTTCTCGGCCCGATGAAGAGACTGGGCAGCAATCAGAATGTCGTCCAAGTAAGGGAGGATGCGAATGCCCTGGTTCCTCAGGAGAGCCATTACGCCAGCCAGCACCTTGGTGAATACCCGAGGTGATACCGAACGGTAAAGCCACAAACTGGTAATGCTGATCCTCCAGAGCGAACCTCAGGAATCTCTGGTGACCTGGGAAGATTGGTACGTGAAGATAGGCATCCTTGATGTCCACAGTGGTCATGAAATCGCCCGGCCGAACTGACAGCCGAGCGTAGCGTCTCCATACGAAAGTGCTTGAAACGGACAAACTTGTTGAGACCCTTCAAGTCCAGGATTAGCCTCAGAGAACCGTCCTTTTTGGGCACCGTGAATAGATTGGAGTAGTACCCCTGATCCTGTTCCTGGCGAGGTACCAGACAAATGACTCCTGACGCCAACAGGCATTGAACTGCTAGGCGCAACCCCTGAGCTGAGAGGGTTTTGAGATATCAGGGATCTGAGGAATCTTGAGGGCGGCCAGGCTGCAAACTATCTTGTAACTGGAGGAAACCGCCTCCTAAATTCACCGGTCTGAGAAGCCTCCAGACGTGAGCAAAAAGCCGAAGCCGTCCCCCCCTCCCGGTCGGGTGAGGGCGCCTCCTCATGCCTGAGGGGCCTTGGGAGGGGGTTTAGGCTTGGATCCCCATGAGAGACCGGGACGACCACGGGATCTGCCACGGCCCCAAGAGTCTCTGCGGCTACCCGAGAAGTGGGAGCCACAACCTCCCCTTGAAGCACGAAAGGAGGAGGAAGAGGACCCCCGAAAGGGCCGTGACTGCTTCCTACGCTGAGGGAGCCTACCATCCTTGGCCAGAACATCCAGACGCTCACCAAAAAGACAGAGCCCCGTGAAGGGAAACCCAATGAGGGACTTCTTAGCAGCAGTGTCAGCTGCCCACTGGCGCAACCAAACAGACTGGCGCATAGCCACCAAGAGGGCCGAGACCCTACCGCCCAGCTGGACGGCATCATCCATGGCAGCCAGCACAAAAGCTACAAAATCAGAGCAAAGCAAGAGGTCCCTATAATCCTCCTTTCTCTTACCAGACATGGCGCCATCAGCAAGGCGCTTAAGCTTTCTCTGAATGGCAATGGCCACGGCACAGACCGGAAGCAGGCCTGCCCCTACAAAGGTGAAAGGATGACAGGCCAGCTGATCCATACGCCGGTCCGCGCTGTCACGCAGTGTGGTAGTGTCAGGGGACGGCATGACCGAAGTGTTAGACAGTCCTAGAACCGGAGCGTCCACCTCAGAAGGGCACGACCAGCGCTTAACCAGATCAGCCGAGGAGGGATACCTTCTGTCCAATCAATAGGGTGGATAAATTACTGGGAGGGGCTGGTGATGACTCTGCTGTCATGGTCCATGTGGGAACCAGTGACAAAATTTAAGGGAGATGAAGGATCCTTAAAAATACAATTCTGTGAAACTCACCTGTAGAATTGTTTTTAAATATATCCGGTCCAGGTCGTCCCAGAAGTAATGACAGTTGGGTAATCCACCGCTAGGTGGCGCCTGACTGCAGGATCAAAAGCTGTAGCTCCTCCCGGCCCCCTATAAAAACAGGTGTCTCTCTATGATTCCCCAGTGGTTAAACAGCAGTAAGAAAAGAGACAGGCCGGGAGGCCAAGAAAACATGTTATTTCACATAGCTTCAGCATGTACGCTCTCCATTAAAACTAAAGACAACAGTCCAATACAAAAAGGCAATCACCATAACAGGCAATCCAGATATAATGAATAAGGGAGGGGTGGGATGACCTGGACTGGATATATTCAAGGTGAGTTTCACAGAATTGTATTTTTCACTATATCCAGTCCAGGTCGTCCCAGAAGTAATGACAGTTGGGAAATCCAAAAGCAGTGTCCATTAGGGCGGGATCCCAGTGCGAAACAGAATGTAGTTCATTTCACTACCGCCTGAAGAACTTTTCGGCCAAAGACAGCATCAGCTGAGGCCCTAAAATCGACCTTGTAAAACTTAGTAAAAGGTATGAACAGAAGACCAAGTGGCGGCCTTGCAAACTTGTTCAACAGAGGCCTGGTGCTGAAAAGCCCAGGAAGCACCAATAGCTCTAGTAGAATGAGCTGTAACACGAAAAGGGGGTTCTATCCCCTTGGCAGAATATGCTTACACCACCGCCTGTCTGATCCACTTACTGAGAGTGGACTTGGCCGGAGGCAAGCCCTTCCCAGACTCCTAGGAGAGGACAAAAGACAATCCGACTTCCTGAAGGACTCAGTCATAACCAGGTAGTACTTAATGGCTCTGACCACATCCAGGGAATGGAGGGTCCTTTCCTGTTTGTCGGCGCTGGACACAAGGAAGGCAAGACAACATCCTCATTAAGGTGAAAAGGAGACACGACCTTAAGCAAAAAATCAGGTTTAAGCGAAACACCACCTTATCCCTATGCCATCCAAGTAAGGAGGCTTCACACAAATCGCGTCCAGCTCTGACACGCGACGCACCGAGGTGATAGTTACCAAAAATATCACCTTTAGGGAAAAATAGACAATGCAGCATCGCACAAGGGCTCAAAGGGGGGACCCCGGAGAGCAGAAAGCACCAGATTCAAGTCCCACACTGGTAAGACCCCCGGCAGACCCCAGCAGAGACACAGAGCGTGAAAAATGTTGTTGCTGAAAGACCATTCCCCAGGCGTGAGGCACTCCTGCTCAGAGAGTCTGCCTCCTGGGTCTCTGTCCCAGGAATGTAAACCGCCGAGATGCAGGGAAAATTCTCCTCTGCCCAAGTCAGAATCTGGGTCACCTCCTTGGGGGCTCGCTTGCTCCGAGTTCCGCCTCGGTGATTTATGTAGGCGACCGCCGTCTGATTGTCCGAGCAAACCTGAATCGCAAGACCCCTTAGATAGGGAGTCAAGTGAAGAAACACCAACCAGATCACTCTTAACTCCAAAATATTTATAGGCAAGTGGGCCTCCTGTGGCCCCCACTGACCCTGTATCTTCAGAGTCAGCCAAAAGCCTCCCCAGCCGGTCAGGCTGGCATCCGTGGTGACAATCTCCCCGATCCCAACCTGTCAACAGATTCAACTGAAGAGGTTTCATGTGGAACTGAGCAAAGGGCACTGCCTCATTCTTGACCATGAGGTCCAGACGCTCCCCAAACCTCCTGTGACCCACAAAAGGGATACTAGTGAGTGCCTTCTTGGCCGCGGCATCAGCCGACCACTGCCGCAAGCGGAGCGAACGGCGAAGCACAACCAGCAGGGCCGAGACCCTGCCACCAAGCTGGACACTATCGTACATGGCAGAGACAACAAAGGCAATAAACTCCACGCAAGCCTTGAGGTCCTTGTACTCCAAAGCCTGCTTGTGAGACTTGGCAATATCCACAAGGCGTCTCACCTTCTTTCTAATGGCCAGGGAGACAATAGCCGCGGCACACTCAGGGCGGAACCAAGCACCGGCAAGATGAAGGCATGACAGACCAACTGACCCATGTGCTTGTCAGATGGATCACGTAGGGAAGCAGCATCAGGTGAAGGCATAACCGTAGTGTTGGACAGACCCGACACGGGGACATCCACCTCGGGAGGACGGGACCATAGCCGGACCAGCTCCTCGGGAAAGGGATACCGCCTGTCCAGGCCCTTGGGCACTGACGGTAACTTGTTAGGCCTTTCCCTTCCTTGAAAATCATGTTAGAAAAAAAAGGGCCTGCTCAGGAAAGACTCGTCTCGGTCTCTCAGGCCGAAACAATCCACCCTGCTTCCTCTTAGCCACTCTAGGAGGGACAATGTGCAGCATTTTAAAGATCGGAGTCAGCAATCGCTCCGTATCATCAGGGAGCCATGTATCCTCATCCAAGGAAGAACCGGGCACACTATCAAGGCCAACACCTCCAAAGAGATCATCATCATCTCCATCTCTATCAGAATAGACCGGCTCAATATGCCGCCTCTTACTTGTGGCCTTCTTAGGAGCTGAGCGAGAGATCTGTCTCTCAAGGCTGGCTACTCGATATGCCAAATCAGAGTGGGACCCCCTAATAGCTTCCCCCCTCGCTGGGGGCTGAGAGCAAGCGCGGGGGGTTCTGGAGAGGCCGCAGGCAATAACTGGCTAGGGGTATATACACCCAGCCGATCATGCTCCGAGATAACACTTCTGGTGCAAGTGACACAAACCGTGCTGAGTCCGCCCAAAGGGTTAGTACCGCACATGGCGCAGAGCTTCACCCGCCCAGATGGAGTCCCAAGCTCACTATCCCCAGAAGCCTCCATTATGGTGATTTGAGTTATGTTAACAGGTACAAGGCACTAACGACCCAACCTGGCCAGCCCGCAAGAAATTATCCCTCTTAAGTAAGCCCTCTTTACAGGGAGAGGACTTGGAGAGAGAGGGGGGGCGGGAGCAGGGGGGGTGAGGAGGAACCATAACCCTTATTATCAAGGGGCCCACCTGGAAGGCACATGCCCAGCGCATAAAAGACAATATGTCAAGAGGGACTCATGACACCGCTCAAAGGGCTGACAGAGACGACAGCCGCGTGCAGGAGGAGAAGATGGCGCGGATCAGCCAGCAGCACACATTCCTCGAGGGGCGGGCCGTATAACCCCGCCCCCAAGATGGTGGAGGGCCCGGCAACATCAGGAGGCCCACGGAGGAGCCCAGCAAAATCGCCAGTCCGGCGCCCTCGCAGCCCAGCAGCACCCGGCGGCGGGGCCCACGGCCCCAGTCATACTCTGCCCGTGCAGCGCCGACGTCCTCCACCCCCCCCACAGCGCGGCAGCATGAAGGAGAGGGGAGAGAGTGGAGCGACGAGGGAGCGAGGAGGGTAAGAATGTGAGGTAAAAAATCTGTAAAAAACACAGGAGGGTAAATATGTGAGGTAAAAAGTCAGTAAAAAACACAGGAGGGGTAAAAAACACACCAGCATGCAAGGGACAGCAAGTCCAGTCAATAAACACCAGCACAATACAACAATAAAGCTTGTGGGGCAGGGAGGGCATAAGTCCCGTGGGCATATAATGGTCCCCCCCCCCCCTAAATAGGCTCACCATCAGCCTCTGGCCGGCTACCCTTTAGGTAGGGTCTGCGGCCCAGAGCCTAGCTCTGCCAATGCCTGACCCCAGTGTTCACCCTACCTTCACCGTCCCAGTCAGCCGAAGCTGGGAGGCAGTAGTGGGTCCAACGGGAACGGTGGCAATAAGGATGCAGCGGCCGATAGGCTAGGAGGCCCCGCTCAGCTGAAGTATTCCGGGAGAGAGTATCCATACGATCCTTATGCAGCAGACTGCAGGAAGAACACTGGGGAATCATAGAGAGACACCTGTTTTTATAGGGGGCCGGGAGGAGCTACAGCTTTTGATCCTGCAGTCAGGCACCACCTAGCGGTGGATTACCCAACTGTCATTACTTCTGGGACGACCTGGACTGGATATAGTGAAAAATAAATGTAAGGAACTAAGTTAAAGTTAAGTTAAAGGGAAGGACCTCCAAGGTTGTATTCTCTGGAATACTGCCTGTGCCATGCGCTACACGTGGACAGTGTGAGCTTAGAGAGTTAAAACGCATGGCTCAAGTCCTGGTGCAGGGCAGAAGGATTTGGGTTCCTAGAGCACTGCGTTGACTTTTTACTGACGTACAAACTGTATTTTACAGATAATTTGCACCTAAATGGAAAGGAGGGCTGCTGTGATGAATAAGAGGATATTAGGGCAGAAGACTATTTAAACTAGAAATGAGAGGGGGGGGGGGCAAGAGAGAAAACAAAAGGGAAAATAGACATAAGACATTAAAAACACCTTTTTATCTTGCAGTCCTGTCCTTTGGTCGAGAGTTAACCCAGTCTTACCTGATTCGGTGACGCCCTGAAGTGGAAGAAGAGAAAAATCAATTCTAGAATTCTACACAGAATTTTCTCTCATATTCCACTCCAGGGCATCACCGAATAAGACCAAAAGCGGTGAGGCAATTATGTCTACCTTATAAAATGTTGTAAATGTATGAACAGAAGACCAGGTTGCAGCTTTGCACACCTGTTCCAGTGAAGCCTGGTGCTGAAAAGCCCAGGACACTCCAATAGCCCGATAGAATGGAGCATAACCCGAAAAGGGGGATCCTTTCCCTTAGACACGTACGCCTGTCTAATCTGTCGGATGATGATAGACATAACCGGCGCTAGGCCATTCCGTGGCCCCTCAACATTAATAAGCGTAGATAATATTTAAGAGCTCTCTAAGGAGTGGAGGACTCTCTCCTTATGGCTAGTAGGAGTGGGCACAAGGAGAGTAAAACCACATCTTCATTCAGATGAAAGGGGGAGACCACCTTAGGAAGAAAGTCCAGTTTAAAGCGGAAAACTGCTTTCTCCCTGTGTAGGACCAAATAAGGTGGCTTAATTGATAAGGCTGCTAGCTCAGAAACCCGTCTGACTGAAGTAATTGCCACCAAAAAGATGACTTTAAGGTCATCAAAAAACAGAGATGCTTCTGCCAGGGGTTCAAATGGAGGACCCTGAAGAGCTGATAAGTCCCATTGAGGCAAGAGAGGCTTTTGAAGTGGTCGAACATGGGTGACCTCTTACATGACTGTTAAAGGACGCTGTCCCTAATTCATACATATATTCAAATAGTGGTCCCACATCCTGCCATGTCTATAAGAACAATAGACAACTATCACACCTAGGTGCCAGAAAGCTACCTCCAACTGCTGGGGTTTTTTTGCCTTCAAAAGGAATCTTTGAATTCCTAATGAGGTCTCCAGACTCCAGACATTGAATACACACTGGGCATATGGGCATTGACTGTTATTTCTGGTAAGTTTTGTAACTCTTGTAATATGTCAGTTATGAATATATTAATGAGAGGGTCTTATTCAGGTCAACGCGACCTTTCATTTGATATCAAACATGACATACATATATTGTCCAGGGCCTGATAATCCACATAGTATTGGACCCTGGATAATATAAATTTGGTGTTTGGGTTCATTTAACTAAGAAATTAATGGGGATCATGAATTTCTTGGTTACAAGTTGATAACATGCATATTGTGGGAGTTATACCCTTTATGAAATATACATCTAATTTCATAATAGTCCTGATGTGGGCCGACCTTGGCAGACACTCCCACGAGGCGGGGAATGCTGGCCACTCCCCCTATTGTTCATACATTAAACCGGACGTTCAGCATTATTTTATGAAAAACCCAAACCCTTAAAAAAATATTCCCTAGCATCTAACATTAATATATTTTACGTTTTTAGGCACTTACTTATTATTCTTTCTCCCACTGGGCTGCAACTCTGTTCGGAACTCTAGGATACGGTCGCCGCCATACACATACTAAGGGGGGGGGGGGCAAAGTGCAGGGGGCGGGGTTATAGCTGTGCTTTGCACAGACAGAGCAGAGCTGGGGTCAAGAAAATGACAGCAATGCCAAAATGATTCTCCATGGGCCGCAATCTTGAATGTTTAAAGGAGGCTCATAAAATGCAGCAAATGCAGGTAGGATGATATTTAATGTGGGCAATCTGTATGTACAGGGTGTGGGAAACATACAAGATAAAGTCTTACTCAGGGTGAAGGTCCACTTTAAGTTGTATAGGGAGGAGGCAGGGAGTCGATGAATGGCAGGGAGGCGATGATGAATGTAAGTATCTCTGTGTATCTTTATCTGTCTCTGCTATATATCTCTCTTACCATTATAACATTCTTACCATTATAACATTCTTACCATTATAACATTCTTACCACTATTACATATATTGAACTGTAAATAATGTAACTAAGTATCTCTGTGTATCTCTATCTGTCTCTGCTATATATCTCTCTTACCATTATAACATTCTTACCACTATTACATATATTGAACTGTAACTAATGTAACTCACTTTATCATTAATGTTACTGCCTGTAATATAAGGTTATCTGGGAACTTTAAGAACATACTGGGTTAGTAAGGTTAATTACTGTGCTGCTAATTAAACCCGTCATTAATATATACATCTTACTGTGTGTGTGGTGGATAATTCTCACACAATAGATTGTGTAGTTGCAAAGTATTTAAGGTATTAATATATTTCTTCTTAGGACATGTCACTGGTTGTGTAGGGAGAGCATTAGCGGCCATTTTTTTGAATCAATTAGTGGCCGCTGGGCTGATATGATTGTTAGTATTTGCGATATTTATAACATTAACCTCTAGTAGAAATATTGGAGGTTGATGTGAAGATAATATTAATTAGAAATCATATTTTCCCTTTTTCAATGACCATCCTTATAAGTCTGTTCTCTGCAATGGGGCTTCTGAAAATACTATTATGTGAAACTCACCTGTAGAATTGTTTTTGGATACATCCAGTCCAGGCAGTCCCATATCTCGCGATTGGGTGTTCGCCCCTAGGGGGCGCCTGATTGCAAGATCAAAGATGTAGCTCCTCCCGGCCCCCTATAAAGGCAGCTGTCCCTCTATCATTCCCCAGTGGTTTAAAAGCAGTATTCAACAAAATAGGGCAGGCCGGGAGGCCTAAGAAACCATGTCACAAAACTTCATCAGTTTGTACTCTCTCTAGCAAACAACTAGAAAAAAACAGTGTCCTATGAACAAAAACATAACAGGCATACAGGACATAATGAACACAAGGGCGGGTTGGGACTGCCTGGACTGGATGTATCAAAAAATTCTACAGGTGAGTTTCACAGAATTGTATTTTTCCCTACATCCAGTCCAGGCCGTCCCATATCTTACGATTGGGACATCCAAAAGCAATGTCCATATGGGCGGGATCCCCAGTGCGGAACAGCAGGTAATTCATTTCACTACCGCCTAAAGCACCTTTCGGCCAAAAACAGCGTCAGCTGAGGCCCTGACATCCACCTTGTAAAACTTTGTAAATTATGAACAGAAGACCAAGTTGAGGCCTTATTGCACCAATAGCTCTGGTAGAATGAGCTGTGATCCAAAAAGGGGGTTCCTTCCCCCAGGCAGACTATGTTTGTACCACCGCCTGCCTGATCCACTTGGCCGGTGGCATTCCTTTCCTAGAACGCTCTGTTAGGACAAAGAGCAAATCCAATTTCCTGAAGGATTCAGTCGCAGCCAGGTAATAGTTTATGGCTCTGACCATATCCAAAGCATGGAGGGTCCGTTCTTCTGAATTAGCCGGTGCTGGACACAAGGAAGGTAAGACAACTTCCTCATTAAGGTGAAAAGGAAAAACAACCTTAGGTAAGAAATCCGGTTTGAAGCGAAAAATACAATTCTGTGAAATACTCACCTGTAGAATTGATATTATAAGTATACAGTACGTCCTGCTCCAGATAGATTACTTACACTTGGGTTATCCTCCACCAGATGGCGCTGCACTGCAGAGACATGTAAAAACAGGCTCCTCCCGGCCCTTCAAATACCCAGGGACCTCCCACAAATCCCCAGCATTGAAAAGCAGTGAACGAGAAGCCGGGAGAATGTAACCACCCAAAACTGGTAACTATAACAATGATAATCACCATACAGGGGATCCAGAATAATGCAAAACCAAGGGTGGGGTGGAGCAGGACGTACTGTATACAAATAATATCAATTCTACAGGTGAATATTTCACAGAATTGTATTATTCTTAGTATACAGTACATCCTGACCAAGAAGAAGACCAAGTAGCGGCCTTGCAAACTTGTTCAACAGAAGCCTGGTGCTGGAAGGCCCAAGAGGCACCAATAGCACAAGTAGAATGAGCAGTAAGGCGGAAGGGAGGACTCTTCCCCTTAGCAGAATAGGCCTGAATCACAGCCTGGCGAATCCATTTGCTAATAGTAGACTTAGCAGGAGCCAAAGCCTTCCTGGGCCCAGAAGGGACCACAAAAAGAGCATCAGTTTTCCTGAAGGACGCAGTGACCACCAGGTAATACTTCAGACACCTGACCACATCCAAGGAATGCAGAACCCTTTCCTTAGCGTTGCTAGGAGTAGGGCACAAAGAAGGAAGAACAATATCTTGATTTAGATGAAAAGCAGACACCACCTTAGGCAGAAAGTCTGGCTTAAAGCAGAACACCACCTTGTCCTGGTGTCTCTCATAGTATGGGGGCTGAATAGAGCCGCCAGCTCAGACACACGCCTGACTGAAGTAATAGCCACCAGAAAGACAACCTTGAGGGTAAGTACAGCCAGAGCAGCATCCTGAATAGGCTCAAAGGGAGCACCCTGCAAGGCAGACAAAACCAAGTTCAAATCCCAAACAGGGACCATAGGTTTACGTGGGGGACGCACATGAGTGATCCCATGAAAGAAAGTCTTAACCAAGGAATGCTGAGCAAAAGACTTCTGAAAGAAGACAGACAGGGCAGAAACCTGACCCTTCAGAGTACTGAGTTTTAGACCCAACTCCAACCCATGCTGTAAGAACTCCAGAACCCTGGGGACTGAGAACACCCTACAGGGAAGAGATCTAGACTCACGCCAATCAATGTAGGTACGCCATACCCTATAATAGATGGAAAAAGTTTTCTTCCTAGCCTTCACCATGGTCTCAACCACCGAGGCAGACAAGCCTTTCTCCATCAAGATGGAGGTTTCAGCAGCTAGACCGTCAAAGCCAGAGTTTGCAAATAGGGATGGCGTAAGGGGCCCTGAGTGAGCAGATCTGGCACTCCTGGCAGAACGTACTGGTCTACTGCCATTTGCACCACGTCTGCGAACCACACTCTTCTTGGCCACCTGGGGGCCACCAGAATCACTGGCACCCCTTCCAGAGCAATCTTGCGCAGGACCCTGCCCAGCAGGGGGAATGGAGGAAAGACATACAGGAGCCGAAATTCCTGCCATGACATGGACAGAGCATCTGTGGCCAAGGCCAGAGGATCCTGAGACAGGGAGACAAAGGCCGGGAGCTTGTGATTGTGACGGGATGCAAACAGATCCACATCCGGTAGACCCCAACGGTGACACAGGGACTGGAATACCCTGTTGCAGAGGGACCACTCCCCCTGAATGGAGGTCCCCCTGCTCAGAGAGTCTGCCAGTAGATTCTCTGCCCCCGGAATGTACACAGCCGAAATGCACTGAACATTGGCCTCCGCCCATTTCAGAATCCGCAACACCTCCTGGAGGGCCCCCCTGCTCCGGGTCCCTCCCTGATGGTTGATGTAGGCAACCGCCATCCTGTTGTCTGAATGCACCTGCACAGCCAGACCCTTCAGGGGATGGGTCAACTACTCCAGTACCAACCTGATCGCCTGTAGTTCCAGAATGTTGATAGGCAAGTGGGCCTCCTGAGGGCCCCACCTCCCCTGGAACCGCAGGGACTTCCAGAAGCCCCGCCAACCCGACAAACTGGCATCCGTGGTGACCGTCTCCCAGGAGGGGGCCAGAAAGGACCTGCCCCCCAACAGGTTCCTGGGATCCAGCCACCACGAAAGGGACCGCTGGACCAAGGGGGGAAGCACACAGACCCCGTCCAAGGACGTTGGGTCCTTGTCCCATACTGACAGAAGGTGAAGTTGTAGAGGCCTCAAATGGAACTGAGCAAAAGGCACCGCCTCGAAGCATGCCACCATCAGGCCCACCAACTGCATTCCCTGCCTGAGTGAGGGCTGGGGACACGACAGCAGGAACTTCACCTGCGTAGTTAGAGCTTCCACCTCCTGTTGGGGAAGGAATATCCTTGACTGAACCGTATCCAGAATCATTCCCAGGAATGGGGTCACCGAGGAAGGGGACAGAGAGGACTTGGGGTGATTGATCACCCAGCCGAAGGACTCCAGGGTGGACACCACCAGCTGAGTGTCCAACTCTGCCCACTGTAGAGACCGAGAGGTGAGGAGTAGGTCGTCCAGGTAGGGCAGCACGCGTATGCCCTTTGACCTCAGAGACATCACTCCCGCCAGCACCTTGGTGAACACTCTGGGAGCTGAAGTGAGGCCAAATGGCAAGGCCACAAATTGGTAATGTTGATCTTCCAACGCAAATCTGAGAAACCTTTGGTGTCCAGAGAACACAGGGATGTGAAGGTAAGCGTCTTTGATGTCCACAGACGTCATGAAATCCCCTGGGCGCAAGGAGCTTATGGCCGAGCGCAGAGTTTCCATGCGAAAGCGCCTGTTCTTGACAAATTTGTTGAGGATCTTTAAATCCAGAATGGGCCTGACTGACCCATCTTTTTTGGGAACTGTGAAAAGGTTGGAATAGAACCCTTTGCCTCTTTCTCTTAAGGGGACCTTGCAAATGACCCCCATAACCCAGAAGGCCTTGCACGGCCTGCATCAAAACCTGAGCTGAGACAGGGTCCTAGGGGATACGGGACCTGATGAATCTTGGGGGGGGGGGGGGGGGGGGGGGGGGGGCACAGCAAACTCTATCTTGTAACCAGAGGACACTACCTCCTGAATCCACCAGATAGGATAAAGTTTACAAACACATCACACTTAGAGCATTAAACGTTTCAGGTGGCAATTCATCAGAAACACCGTCAAGTACACTTCTGATCAGGGTCCTAAGTGCCACAGATGTAATGGCCGAGGCGCAAACCGGGCGCAGCGCCGTCCCCACAAATGCAAAGGCATGGCCCGCCAATTGGTCAACGCGCCGGTCCCTAGTAGAGTCAGGGGAGTGCATAATAGAGGTGTTAGACAGCCCTAGAATAGGGGCATCCACCTCGGGGGGCGAAGACCAGCACTTGACCATATCAGCAGGAAAGGGATACTTTCTGTCCCAACTCTTAGGTATACCGGGAAGTCTACTGGGACGTTCCCACTCCTTAAGCACAAGGTTATTGAAATGGGTTTGCTCTGGAAATTACAAACGAACCTTAGCAGTATGAAAAAGCTCACCCCTTTGCCTGGGTGCCGCAACAGGGGGAGAGAGGGACAGAACCTCGAAGATCTGAACCAGCAGTCTGTCAGTATCATCCGGGGCCCAGGGGTCAGAGCCAGAATCGTCGTGACCCCTGGGTCTCTCGGCAGATGACCCTGAATCAGAGAACAGCTCCCCTTCGTCCGAGGGGGTGTAGCCACATAGATGCAACAGACTCCACAGGTAAAAGAGTAGCATCAGGGGTAAAGTGGCGCTTTTTAGCGGTGGCTTTACTCTAAAGTACTAGCAATCAATTTTTCAACACTGGCAAGTCTAGCAGCCACATCAGGTTGAGAATCCCCGCTTGTATGCGATGCAATGGGGGTGAGACTCAAGCTTGGGGGAGTAGGTGAAGTGAGCCAAGGTGCAAGCCCAGCCACAGGCGGGGCGGGTTGCACCGTTAGCGCCTGCTGTGCGCAAGGAACACAGACCCGTGCACTGTCACCGCTGATAGGTGAGACCCCACAAGCTACACACAGCCGGGCTTGTCCCGAAGGAACCCCGGTCACATTATCCTGAGATGCCTCCATATGGTGATTATTAGGCACAATATGCCAGTAGGGATTGACGCTGTAAAGCAACCCTGGATGCCCCAATGACCCGCAAGGGAAGTGGGAGTAATTATACTAGGCCCAACTATTAATTACACCGGGCCGGGAGAAGCCACTGGATTCGCCCGTCTGAAAGACACAATGAGAAGGGGCGTCAAAACCATACACAGTAAAGAATGAGCATAAAGCCGCCCGCGGGGGCACTTACCGACTGCGGTAGGTAGAACTGTCACACACGCGCAACCAAATGGCGAACCTCGAAGGGTGGGCCAGAGCGAGCAGTGACGCAAAGCGCGCCAAGCCAGGCCCCGCCCCCCCGAAGAGCTCGAAGCCCACAGACAAGCAGCCAATGAGAACGCAGAAGCGTCTGAGGTAACGCCGCCGCCAGGCGCGGGACATCCAAGTGAAGGAAAAGACGCACGCGGCTGCAATTGTAACAGTAAAAATGTCAAGTCAGCGCGGCGGCTGACAGCACATATATCAGTCAAAAAACAGACCAAAAGCCAGTTGCATGATCCACACCGCTTCCCCCCCATTCTTTCCCCCCCGAAGGCGACAGGGAGAATGAGGGAGGATGGTGGCCCTTTGTACAGGACCCACCGCTACGTGGGGCATGGGGCAATAATGCGGGAGGGGCATCCCATGAAGGCTCACCATCAGCCTATACCGCCTACCCTTTGGTGGGGGATTGCGGTGGAGCAGCGCTCCTCAAGCCCACATGGTGCTGCCTACCTTCACCCGACCGGCGCAGCCCAGGCTGGGAGGCACATCAAAAGAGGAACGGGTGGGAATAGTCCAACAGGGCCGCAGGCTAATAGCCCCGCTCACCTGCGAGAGAGTGATAATTTCATGTCTTCGCAGTAAGCACTGCAGAGAAATCTGGGGATTTGTGGGAGGTCCCTGGGTATTTGAAGGGCCGGGAGGAGCCTGTTTTTACATGTCTCTGCAGTGCAGCGCCATCTGGCGGAGGATAACCCAAGTGTAAGTAATCTATCTGGAGCAGGACGTACTGTATACTAAGAATAACCACCTTATCCCTGTGCAGCTCAAAGCAGGGTGGTTTCATACAAAGCGCGGCCAGCTCAGATACATGACGCACCGAGGTGATCGCTACCAGAAAGACCACTTTGAGAGTCAATATAGACAATACAGCATCGCTCAAGGGCTCGAAGGGAGGACCCTGGAGAGCAGATAGTACTAAATTCAAGTCCTACACCAGTAATACTGACTTACGCGGTGGCCGGACATGGGTAACTCCCTGGGAAAAAGTCTTGATCAACCTATGGTTGGCAATAGACCTCTGGAAAAAGATGGCTAAAGCCGAGACCTGACCCTGAGGGTGCTCAGCTGGAGACCCAAGTCTAAGCCGTGTTGTAAGAATTCCAGAATCCTAGAAAATACAACTCTGGAGTACTCACCTGTAGAGTTGATATTATACGCATACAGCACGTCCTGCTCCAGGATAGTAATAACATGTGGGTAATCCTCCGCCTCGGGCGCCGTGCACTGCAGACATGTAGAAAACAAGCTCCTCCCGGCCCTACATATACCGAAGGACCTCCCACAAATCCCCAGCATTGAAAAGCAGTGAGAAGAGAAGCCGGGAGGAACAAACCACCCAGAAACTGGCAATAATATCAATTGATAACAATCACCATACAGGGGATCCAGAACAAGTGAAACCAGGGTGGGGTGGAGCAGGAAGTGCTGTATGCGTATAATATCAACTCTACAGGTGAACACTTCACAGAGTTGTATTATTCTAAGCATACAGCACGTCCTGCTCCAGGATAGTAATAACATGTGGGACATCCAATAGCAGTGTCCGTAAAGCAGGGTGGGATCCCCCCAAAAAACAAGGCACAGCGGACAGTAAAGGCGCTGTCACCTGTAAAACTTGCAACAGGCATGACCTGAGCAGAGGCTCTAACGTCAATCTCATAACAAGACCTTTGAAAGGTATGAACAGAGACAAGCACTCAGTCAAGCAACTTATTCAACAGAAAAAAACCTGGTGCTGAAGGGTCAGTGGTACCCAAGCACCTATATAATGGAATAAACTGAAAAGGGGGAGATTCTTTCCCCTAAAAAGGAATAGGCCAGTGTAACTACCCAACCAGCCCACAGGCAACAGAAGCCTCGTGGAAAACTTGTAACACCCCCTAAGGGAAAACAGAACAGGTCACCCGACCAAAGGCAGGAATACTGACCCCTAACTAACACGAAGCCAAGGGCTTTACTCAGGACCAGGAGACATCCAAGAAGGATTAATCCAAAGGACGCAGTGGTGCTGGAACAGGAGATATCAGGCGCATACATAAGGAGGCGCCCGCAGACTCCAAGAGCATCAGTCCCCCTAAGGGACATGGAAACCCTCATGGGGAAAAATTGCAACACCTGTTGAGGGAATGTAGCCCCCCATATTCGTATTATTAAGAATAATGTCCATAGTTAGACTAAAAAGACTAAAACAATGATCATACAGACCACTTGGACCGGAGGCCCGGCGTAAGAAGCAACACCCCCACGGCATGGGGTGCCTATAGATATATCTATCTATATCTATATCTATATACATATCTATATACATATATATATATATATATATATATATATATATATATCGAGCCAAGGTTAAGTAATCAGATCCACCGTCTCAGGCACACGTCTGACAGGTCAGGAGCCCCCAGAGAAGCGACTTGGACTACAAAGCAGCTCAGACAGCATCCAGCAAAAGTCCCCAGGAAAAATCCGCAGGGCAAACAAATGAAAATTGATCCCCACAGGGACCATGGAACTACTTGGGAGATGCAGCTAAGCAATCCCCAAAAGAACTCCCCACAAGGGAGACAGAACCAGACTGCAGGAAACAGCCAGGACAGAACCTGAACCTTCAGAGTCCCCAGATGGGGAGCCAACCCCAAACTATGCTGTAATGACTCTAAAACCCTGGGAACCGAGAACGTCTAACAGGGAAGAGACCAAGACTCATGCCAATCAATATGGGTATACCATAAAACCCCAATAGATGGAGGAAGGGGAAGCTGGGGGAGCTTGCTCCTAGCCCCCCCCTTATACTGAGTCACCCAGAAGATAAGGCCCGTCTCCAAGGGGTGAATGAATCAGCTGTCAATCCCAGACAAGAGACCTTATATTGGGACGACAAAGGAAGGGGCCTGACAAGGGCAGAACCGCACTCCTGAGAGAGCGAACAGGTCAGCAGACTTCAGCAGAAGCATCTGCGAACCGCAGTTCACAAGGCCACCCAGGCCATCCATCTCACGGGTCTCTCTATCAGGCCGACCGTGCGCAGAACCCCACAATTAGGGTGATGAAGAGAAGGCATATAAAATAGAAAGTCTATGCCTAAGATTACTCAGCCCCCATGACCAGAGTCAGAATATTCTGGGACAGTAAAAACAAGGGCAGAGCCCCTGTGGTATAAGGGAGACCCAACAGAGCCACACTAGTAGGCTACCAGAGCGACACCAGGATAGCATAACCTGCCGCTAAAGAGCATCCATTGGAGCGAATACCGCTGAGAAGCAGGGGACGTAGACCCCCGCCCAAGGCAGGATCAGGGACCCTCCAGAGGGAGCATCCTGCCTCAAGCTCCAGACCAATAATAAAACAGGCCATTGTCATCCAACAGGCCAGGAGTCCCCAATAGACAGATCCTAAAAGAGGAGATGTCCAGCCGTATAGAGTCAACGGAAGGCACACCGTTTCAACAAAACCAGCAGGTAAGATGGACCCTCTAGGGGACCCTACCTAGGAACCACGGGGGATTGTGGAAGAATTCCCCTCCCCCGCCAACCTGCGAGACTTGGTACCCAAGGTGACCATTCACTGGAAGATGCAAGTAAGGAAGGGGGTGCCCCCTAACGGGCCCTTGAATATGATCAGCTCAAAAGGAACCACCTTACCAAGGGGGAATGAGCACAGACCAAGCCCCAGGGGAGCTGGAACCCCATGTAAGCACAATAACTTACTGTGCCGGAGGGCCCAAGGGCTCGGTATATAAGGGACATTATCAGATATGCCACCAACGGGCCCACCAGCTGCCATCCCGCCTGGTGAAGTAAGATGTCAGTAAAAAGGGTCCCGTAACCGGGAGTCCCCTTGTTGCCAGAGAAGAAGGTTCAAGCCTGAACAGAATCCCAGGAATGGGGATAGCGGATAAGGGACCATGAGGGATTGAGGTGACTGGGCACCCATCCAGTAATTCCCAGGGAGCACCGCTGGCCGACCAATCCACTCGGCCTAACGTGGGGACTGGGGAGTAAGGAGAGACGACCCAGTAGGTCCTAATGTAGACGCACCCCCCACCCAGGTATGTCCGAGACATCACCCCCATTCGCGCCATGGTGAGTAGCCTGGGAGCGAAAGAGAGGCCCCAATTAATGCCTCAATCCGCAGGGTTGGTCCTGCAACACAGTCTAGTAATGGTCTTGGTGTCCAACAGACACAAGGGGAACTAAGAAGATCTAGTACTCCACAGGAGGCAGGAAGCCCCCCTTGCACAGGCGCCTGTGTCCTAAGACAGAGGTGTCATATAGGGACTACCTGTGAGAGTAGAATTGCCAGGCCTACCATAGGCCAGCGTGGTCCAGACTGCCCCATACTGAAGAGGGGAGGAGGAAGGTTAATATAGAGACCATAGCCCCATACTGTTAAGGGCAACCTATAAGTAAGCCCAAACTCTGTAGGCCCAGTATGGCCTGCGCCAATTCCTGAAGGAAAAACAGGGGCAAGACGCACCCTGACAACCACTGAGGGGGACCGCCCAGCAGAAGCTATCCTGTGTCCAGGGGAACTACCTCCTAGAACCACCAGAAGGAGGAGGTACCTTCCTAGATAGGAGACAGCTGCTGCAGCAGTACCCTCGCCCAGAAGGGCGAGGGCGTCCATTCATGCTTGGGAGGTATTGGCAGACTTAGACTTAGTCCTGCCAGAGGGCCCAGGGCGTTGCCTGTCCACCCCATGGTGGAAATCCACACCGAACAGTTGGAAGCACACCTCAGGTTCGCGTTTGACACCAACGTAGGGAGGTGGAGGGGTGGCCCTGCTCCGGGGGGCCGGAGCAGACTTCTGCGCAAGGGTGCTTTACCCTTTTTCCCAAAAAGGTCCAAACGGGCCCCAAATAACCGCCGCCTCTGAAGGGAAGGCAAGTGAGAGCCTTTTTTGTAGCATCGTCAGCACCCCACTGTCGCAGCCAGACCAGGCGTCGAATAGTTACCACAAGGGCAGAGGTTCTAGCACACATCTTAATGGTGTCGTCCAGTGCTGATAGAATAAACTTCACAAACGCATTAAACACCCCCCAAGGGAGGTCCTCAGGACGGTGATCTAGTACTTCTCTGACAAGAGTCCTGGCGGCCACCGCCATGATGGCCGCGGCGCAGACCGGGCGCAGAGCCGTCCCAGCACATGAGAAGGCGTGGGAAGCCAGTCTGTCAATGCGCCGGTCCTCAGCATCCCGAAGGGTACGGTAAAAAGGAGCCGTCATGAAAGGGGGGTTTGTAACCCCTATAACCGATGCGTCCACCACAAGAGGTGCTGACCAAAAATTAACCACATCAGGAGGGAAAGGGTACTTCCAATTCCAGACCCCTGGGACCCCTTTAAGCTTACAAGGCGATTCCCATTCTTGGGATATAAGATTCTGGAAATGCTCCAGTTCTAGGAACTCCAAGTGTGGCGGCGCTGTATGGAAACTCTCCTTCTTAGGCTTGGGGGTCTCCCCAGGGGGGGAGATTGACAAAACCTCAAAGATCTTAATAAGAATTTCATCTGTGTCACACAGGCCCCAAGAACCAGGCTCAGAATCATCACAGCCCCCAGGCATCTCGTTCGAGAAGCCCGAATCTGAGAATAGCTCACCTTCCTCAGAAGGATCAAGGTCCTGCATATCAGCAGAGTCATCGGTATCGTTAGGAACCGGAGAGCCAGGAGACGTCAGGGACCGCTTCTTACCAGGGCCCATACGCTCCGCCAATCCAGAAAACACCTGCTCCGCCGTAGGCAGCACGCGCGGCACGGATTGCAGGTCATCCCCGCTCGAGTGGGACTCGTCATGAGTGATATTTAGGTCCGGGGAGACGGGGGTATTGAAGGGAGGTGCCGCCATTGGCAGACCTGCCTGTTCTGCACATGGTCCGCAGACCCGTGCTCTGTCAGCCTCAGCCTGGGGATGACCACACACTGCACACAGCCGGTCATGTCCCGGAGGGACCCCGGTTACATAATTCTGAAATGTCTCCATATGGTGATTATCAAGCAGTATGCCCGCAGGGATTTACGCAATAGGCAACCCTGGATACCCCAAGACCCGCTAGGAAGTGGGAGAATTTGTTATGTGGACCCGCTGTAATATATGTTCGGCCGGGAGAAGCCACCGAAGTCCTGGCGTCTGAAAGACATAATGGGACAAGAGGGGTGGAGTCAGTGCCATGCGCAGCCGAACAGACATAGAACCATGCCGCCCCGGAGGGCACTTACATGACCAAGGGAGGAGGCGGACAGCACCACGTGCGAAGATTGTCAAAATGGCGCCAAGCGAACCTCGAGGGGCAGGCCGGCCAGGCTGTGAGGCGGAGCGCGTCATGCCGAGTCTCCGCCTCCCCCAAAGACCACGAAGCTCTAACCAACAGAAAAAAGTAGAACAGTTGGATAGAAGGCGAATGCATAAAGATGCTGACACGCTGGAAATGATGCTGCCGTCTAGACAGTTGTTAATGAAAGACAAACGGCTCGCAACTGTATTGCAGAAGCGCAACACTGACACCCAATAAAATTAAAAACCAAAAGGCCTTAACGTGATACTTAACACTAGGACTGCCACACATACCCCCCCCCTTCTTTTCCCTCGAGTTACGGGAGGAAGCGAGGGAGAAGCGGAGAGCGTCCATGGACTAAGTCTGTGAGGGGCACGGGCAAGAATACGGGAGGGGCATCCACTAGAGGCTCACCATCGGCCTAACCGCCTACCCTATGGAGGGGGAATGCGGTGGAGCGTGGCTCCGTTCAGCACACCAGGTGCTGCCTACCTTCACCCGACCCGCGCAGCCCAGGCTGGGAGGCATATTCTTCCGAAGAGGACGGGTGGAAATAGTCCCGCAGGGCCTCGGGCTGTAAAGCCCCGCTCGCCTGCGAGAGCGTGATACTTCATGTCTTCGCAGTTCAGCACTGCAGAGAAATCTGGGGATTTGTGGGAGCTCCTTCGGTATATGTAGGGCCGGGAGGAGCTTGTTTTCTACATGTCTGCAGTGCACGGCGCCCGAGGCGGAGGATTACCCACATGTTATTACTATCCTGGAGCAGGACGTGCTGTATGCTTAGAATATAGCAAATTTTCAGCAAGGAAGGCTCTTGGCCTCGCACCAAGCAATAAAGGCCCGCCAAACTCTGTAGTATATCATAGAAGATTTCTTCCGTGCCTGAATCATAGTGTGCACGACCGTGGCCGATAACCCCTTCTCCGTCAGGATAGCGGTCTCAATAGCCAAGCCATCAAAGCCAGCGTCCGTAAATTGGGGTGCCGCAGCGACCGCTGTGTGAGAAGCCCCGGGTCGTCGGGCATGATGTAGTGATCTATTGACATCTGGACTATGTCTGCAAACCAACTCCTTCTCGGCCAGCGAGGAGCCACCAGGATTGTTGGTACGCCTTCCTGGGCTATATTGCGCAAACGGAGGGAATGCATACAGAAATTTGAACTCTGTCCAAGGAATCACCAGAGTGTCTGATGCAATGGCCAGAGGATCTCTTGAGAGGGAGACGAACCTTGGAAGCTTGTGATTGTGTCTGGACGCAAACAAATCCACGTCCGGCTGGCCCCAGCGGAGACACAGAGCCTGAAAGATCTCGCTGCTGAGTGACCATTCCCCCAGGCGCAAGAAACTCCTGCTCAGGGAGTCTGTTTCCTGGTTTTCCACCCCAGGGATGTAGACCGCCGAGATGCAGGAACATTTTCCTCTGCCCAAGTCAGAATCTGGGTTACCTCCTTAAAGGGGTCTCTTGCTCCGAGTCCCGCCTTGGTGATTGATGTAGGCCACAGCAGTCTGATTGTCCGAGCGAACCTGGATTGCACGTTCTCTTAAATGGGGAGTCAAGCGTAGAAGAACCAACCAGATTGCTCTCTGCTCCAAGAGATTTACGGGTAAACTGTTCTCCTGCGGACCCCACTGACCCTGGAACTTCTGGGTCTGCCAAGCACCTCCCCAGCCTGTCAGACTGGCATCCATGGTAACTATGTCCCAATGGGGAGCCCAATTTACTCCTAGGGACCCTAGGACCGGGAGAACCCCCTTTTTAGCAAGGCACAGGAAGTCAAGAGAAGTGGGCCCATATAGCACATGCACGCACCATATATATATTATATATACATACATACATACATACACATACATATAAAACTAGATATAAATATAAGAAGCAAATGCAAAGGGAGCCAGAGCTGCCCCCATGCAAAGACTGGGGCACAAGTACACGGTGGGAACCCATAAGGGCACTCACACACTCCAAAAATGGTGTCCAGCCCAGTCAGCAGTCTGAGAGGGAGAAGAAGGGGCGGGCCAGTGCGGATCGCGCCCCGCCCCCTCCCTCACAACCAGCAACGCGGTTCCAAGCCAGAGGCTGGGCTCCGCAATGGCGCCAAGGCAGGAGGGGGCGGGCCGCGGCAACGCGCGAGTGCCCGGCCCTGCCCCCTCACCAACGCAGCCTGAGGGGAAGAAGCTCCCCTCAGCAGATATGATCAGAAAAGAGAAATGGCGTCCTGTAACGTGTAGCACCGCAAGCACACATAACACACACACATGAAAGGAAGGAGGATAAAGCCCGAAAGGGGGGAAATCCCACACCATGGGTGTAAGGGACATAGCAATAGGGACAGGGCATCCCAAACCGGGATCACCAACCCGGATACCGCCTACCCCCTTGTATGGGGTCTCACGGGGGAGCATGGATCCCTAAACATCTATTAAGGTGATGCCTACCCTTAGCCGGACCTGCAGCCAAGGCTGGGAGGCTGGTATTGGGCTTAATGTAAAAGGCCCAGGCAGAAATAAGGCAAAGAATGGCCGGGTGTAAGCCCGGTTTACCTGCAAGGAAGAGCAGCATACATCTTCTGACTTGCTCACCGTCCTGCAGAGAAGGAACTGGGGAATGTGTGGGAGGTCCCAGGTATTTATGGACCGAGAGGGGCTTATTTTTGGCTTTCATCTCTGCAGAAGTTCGCCCTCTACTGGATCATAACCCATGAATAGTGGAAGTGGGGTGTGTGACATACTTGGAATACCTTGACCTGAGCAGTGTCTATCGACATTCCCAGGAAGGATCTCACTGTTGAGGGATTGAGAAGTGACTACCCAGCCGAAGGCCTCCAGGGTTGACAACACCGTCCGAGTATCGCTCTCAGCCTGTTGAAGGGACTGGGCCGCAATCAGCAAGTAAAGTATCGTCTAGATAGGGCAGCACATGAATGCCCTGGTTCCTCAAGATCGCCATGATGCCCCCCAGCACCTTGGTGAAAACGCGGAGGGCTGAAGAAATACCAAATGGAAGTGCCACCAACTGGTAATGCTGATCCTCCAGAGCAAACCTCAGGAACTTCTGATGCCCCTGGAAAATTGGGATGTGCAGATAAGCATCCCTGATGTCCACCGTGGTCATGAAGTCGCCAGGCCGAAGCGATCTCACCGCCGACCGTAAGGTTTCCATGCAGAAATGTCTGACACTTACAAACCTGTTGAGACCCTTCAGGTCCAGGATTGGTCTTAACGTTCCGTCCTTCTTGGGAACCGTGAACAGGTTGGAGTAAAAACCTTGCCCCCGTTCCTGCTGAGGTACAGGGCAAATCCCACCTAACCGCAGAAGGTGTCGCACAGCCATTCTCAAACCCTGCACTTTTAGTGGGTTTCGGGATATCCGAGAACGGAGGAATTTTGTGGGCGGCCTGACTGCCAGCTCTATCTTGTAACCGGAGTACACTACCTCCTGAATCCACCGATACAAAACGTGCCATCTCCAGACCTGAGCAAACAGCAGAAGCCTTCCCCCCACCCGGATGGGTGAGGGCGCCCCCTCATGCCTGAGGGGACATGGCAGGGGGCTTGGATTTGGTTCCCCAGGAGGGATTGGGTCGGCCGCGGGACCTACCTCTACCCCAGGTATCTGCGGCCACCTCTTCCTCCACGAAAGGAGCGATAGGCAGAGGGATTCCAAAAGGACCGAGCAGGCTTCCGTCTGAGAGAGTCTACCATCCTTGACCAGGAGGTCCAGGCGCTCCCCAAACAGCCTGTGCCCCACAAAGGGAATACTCGTAAGCGACTTCTTGGCCACGGCATCAGCCGACCATTGCCGCAGCCAGAGCGAGCGGTGGAGGGGCAACAAGCAGGGACGAGATCCTGGCACCAAGCCGGACCCCATCGTCCATGGCAGAAGCAACAAAACCAATCAATTCCAAGCAGGCCTCGAGTTCTTTATACTCCTCCGCCCGCTTGTGAGCCTTAGCTCTATCCACAAGATGTCTCACCTTCTTTCTGATGGCTAGAGACAATCGCCGCGGCGCACACAGGGCGAAAGAGGGCATCAGCAAAGGTGTATGCATGGCAGACCAGCTGGTCCATGCGCTTGTCAGCCGGGTCACGTAAGGAAGCAGTATCGGGTGATGGCATAACAGTAGTGTTGGACAACCCCGACACAGGGGGATCCGCTTCGGGAGGGCGAGACCATAGCCAAACCAGCTCATCAGAAAAGGGATACCACCTGTCCAGGCCCCTAGGCACCGACAGTAACTTGTTAGGCCACTCCCATTCCTTGAAAATCATGTTAGAAAAATGGGCCTGCTCCAGAAAGACACGCCTTTGTCTTTCAGGCCAAAACAAATCTCCCTGCTTCCTCTTAGCCGCTCTGGGAGGAGCAATGTGTCTCAAACACTGAGGTAAGCAATTTCTCCGTATCATCTGGGAGCCACGCATCCTCGTCCGAGGAAGAACCATACATACTGTCATCGCCAGCAGAATAATCCACAGTGGAGCGTGAATCATCTGGCAACTCACCTTCCTCCACAGAACCCAGATGATCAAAAAGATAGTCATTATCCGAGTAAACGGGCTTGAGGTGCCGTTTCTTACTTGTGGCCTTCTTAGGAGCCGTCCGCGAGATCTGTCTCTCGAGATTGGCCAGCCTATGCCCCAAGTCCGCATGAGACCCCCTGCTGGCTCCCCCCTCACTGGGGGCTGAGTGCAGCAACGGAGGGTCCGGAGAGGCCGCAGGCAGCAGGCAGCACAGGGCTAGGGGCAGGCACGCCCGCGGTCCAAAATAATGCCTCTGGCGCAAGTGGTATAAACAGTGCTGAATCCCCCCAGAGGATTCCTACTGCACAAGGGGCAGAGCTTTTCCTGCCCAGATGGGGCCCCCAGCTCACTATCCCCTGATGCCTCCATTATGGTGATTAAAAATGGTCAATCAGTAAGGTTACAAGACACTAATGGCCCAAACCTATAAGGTGATCCCTCTTAATAAAAAAAGGGGGAACGCGAGAAACCACAACCCTCAACCACAAGCCCACGGCCTATACAAGAGAGGTAAGTAAAAAAGAAGTAAAAATACAATTCTGTGAAATACTCACCTGTAGAATTGGTATTATACGCATACAGTACGTCCTGCTCCATATATAATACTTACACGTGGGTAATCCTCCGCCAGAGGCGCTGTTCACTGCAGACATGCAAAAACAGGCTCCTCCCGGTCCTTCATATACCCAGGGACCTCCCACAAATCCCCAGCATTGAAAAGCAGTGAGAAAAGAAGCCGGGAGAAACCAACCACCAACTGGTAACAAAAGCAATGATAATCACCATACAGGGGATCCAGAAAAAATGTAAAACCAGGGTGGGGTGGAGCAGGACGTACTGTATGCGTATAATACCAATTCTACAGGTGAGTATTTCACAGAATTGTATTATTCTAAGCATACAGTACGTCCTGCTCCATATATAATACTTACACGTGGGACATCCAATAGCAGTGTCCATAAAGTAGGGTGGGATCCCCATCAAAAAGGCACAGCAGACAGTAAAGGCGCTGTCACCTGCAAACCTTGATACCAAGCATGACATGAGCAAAGGCTCTAATGTCAATCTCATAACAAAACCTTTGAAAAGGTATGAACAGAAAACAAGCAGCGGTCTAGCAAAAACCTGTGTAACAGAAAACCTGGTGCTGAAGGGCCAAAGGTACCCAAGCACAAGTAGAACAGAATAAAAAGAGAGAAAGATTCTTCCCCTTAAAGGAATAGGCCAGAGAAACGACCTGACCAGCCCAATGCAACAGGAGCCTCGGTAAAACTTAGAACTCTCCCCAAAGGGGAATTGAAACCTGGTCTCCCGCCAGGCAGGCGGGGATACTGACCACTACACCAACAAGGATCAGCAAGGAGCCGAAACCATTACTCAGGACCAAAAAGACAAACCATCCAAGTAAGATCAGTCCAAAGGGCGCATAGCCCCTGGAAGCAAGAGAGATCAGGCGCATACATATGGAGGCGCCCGCGGACCCCAAGGGGCATCAGTCCCCCTAAGGGACAAGAAACAACCAGGAAAACCTCAATACCTGTTGAGGGAATGTAGACCCCCTTACTTCAGCATTACTAAGAATAAGGCCCATAGGCAGACAAAAGGACTTAAATAATCATAAGACACCACCTTGGGAAAAAGGTCCGGCGTAAGGCGGAATACCACCAAATCATGGTGTGTATGTATATAAATATATAATGAACGAAGGCTAACTAAACAGAGCCACCTTCTCAGGCACACGTCTGACTGAAGCAACAGCCCCCGGAAGGGCAACTTGACCTACGAAACAGCTCAGACAGCATCCGGAATAAGTCCCAAGGGAACAACCCGCAAAGCAAACAGAATAAAAATTGATCCCAACAGGAACCATAGAACTACTTGGGAGATGCACCTGAGCAATCCCCAAGAGAACGCTTAACAAGACTGAACAAGCCTTCTTACTGGAAGGCAGACAGGACAGAACCTGAACCTTCAGAGTACCTAGATGGGGAGCCAGCCCCAACCCATGCTGTAATAACTCTAGAACCCTGGGAACAGATCACGTCCAACAGGGGAGAGACCAAGACTCACGCCAATCAATATGGGTACACCATACCCCATAATAGAAGGAGGAAGAAGAAGAAAGGAAGCTTGCTCCTAGCCCCCCCATAGACCAAGTCACCCAGAAGATAAACCCGTCTCCAAAAGGGTGAATGAATCAGCTGTCAAGCCCCTGTAGATTGGGGCGACATAAGAAGGAGCCTGACAAGGGCAGAACCGCACTTCCTGAGAGAGCGTACAGGTCCGATGACCTCAGCAGAAACATCTGCGAACCACAGTCCACTAGGCCACCCAGGGGCCATCAATCTCACGGTTCTCTTTATCCGCGCAACCGTGCGCAGAACCCCACCTAGCAGGGTGAATGAAGAGAAGACATATAAAATAGAAAGTCCAGACATAAAATTACTACGCCCCCATGACCAGAGTCAGAATATTCTGGGGCAGTAAAAACAAGGGCAGAGCCCCTGTGGTATTAACGGGACCCAACAGAGCCTCCCTAGTTGGCTCTCAGAGGGACACCAGGATAGCACAACCTGCCACTGAAGGACATCCATTGGAGCGAATACCACTGAGATGCAGGGAACGTTGACCCCCACCTAGATCAGGATCAGAAACCTTCCAGGAGAATCATCCTGCTCCAAGTTCCAGACTGATAATAAATACAGGCCACTGTCCTCCGACAGGCCAAGAGATCCCCAAATAGACAGGTCCTGAAGAGGAGTAGTCCAGCAAGATAGAGCCAACTGAAGGCTCACTGTTTTAACAAAATCTAAGGCAGTGGTCCCCAACCCTGTCCTCAAGGCCCACCAACAGGCCAGGTTTTGCAGATCTCCACAAAGATGCACAGGTGGAGTAATTAGTGCAGCTGCAGAGCAATAGAGCTGGCTATTTGGAGATCCAAAAAACATGACATGTTGGTGGGCCTTGAGGACAGGGTTGAGGACCACTGCTCTAAGGGACTCTACCTAGGAACCACGGGGGATATTTAGAAAAAAATTCCCCCCCCCGGGCAACCTGCGAGACTAGGTACCAAAGGTGACCATCCACAGGAAGATGCAAGAAAAGGAGGGGGTGCCCCCGGACAGGGTTCTTGAATTTAACCAGACCAACAGGAACCAACGTACCAAGGGGGAATGAGCACAGACCTAGCTCCAGGGGTGCTGGAACCCCATCCAGGATTAATAACCTACTGTGCCGAAGAGCCCAAGGGCTCCGAATATAAGGGACATCCTCTGATCCGCCACCAACGGGCCCACCAGCTGCAATCCTGCCTGGTGAAGGAAGGGGACAGCAACGAGGGACAGAGCCCATGTAACCAGGAGTCCACTTATTGCCAAGGAAGAAGGTACAAGCCTGAACCAAATCCAAGGAATGGAGATAGCGAATAAGGGACAATGAGGGATTGAGGTGACTGAGCACCCATTCAAATGACTCCCAAAGAACTCCACTAGCCGAGTAATCAGCGCGGCCTGACGTAGGGATTGTAAGTAAGAAGGACGACCAGATAGGTCCTTGTGACGCCCCCTGGTCCCATCAGAGACATCACCCCCATCAGTGCCTTAGCGAGCACAGGGAGCAGAAGAGGGGCCCAATAACAAGGCCACAATCAGCAGTGTTGGCCCTCCAACACTAACCTGTAAGAGCCTCGGTGTCCCGAAGACACAGGGGTGCTAAAATAAGCATCTTAGAATTCCACAGACGGCAAGAGGCCCCCTGGGTGCAGGGCGCTGGCAGCCCAACTCAGAAATACCATGCATAACTGCCTGTGAATATCAATTGCCGAACCCATGGGAGGTCAGAATAGGCCAGACTGCCTCATCCTTAAGGGGACTGTGGAAACAAACTGGTGTAGAGGCCCCATGCCTCTGTCTGTTAAGGGCATCCTGCAAATGACCCCCGACCCAGCAAGGCCTGCACCAACACCTGAAGAAAGACAGGGACCAGAAGCACCCTGACAATCTCGGGAAAGGACCGCCCAGCAAACTCTATCCTGCATCCGGAGGAAACTACCTCCTGAAACCAACAGAACGAGACAAGAAGCCTCCTGATAGGAGCAAGGTGCTGCGGCCATCCCCTCACCCAGGCAGGCGAGGGCGTCCCATGATGCTTGGGGGGCTTTGGAGAGGGATTTTGACTTAGCCCGGCCGGAGGGCCCAGGACGTTGTCTGCCGCTCCTAGGGCAGGAGTCTGCACAAGCCCCCAGAAAAGGCACCCCAGGTTCTTGTTCAACACTATGGTATGGAGGGGGAGGGGTATCCCTGCTCCGAGGGGGCCGAGACGGCCGCCTGCGATGGGGTGAATTGCCCTTTTTTCCAAAGAGGTCCAGACGGGCCCCAAACAGGCGTTGCCCTCTAAAGGGAAGCCCCGTCAGAGTTCTTTTAGCAACATCGTCAGCACCCCACTGTCGCAACCAGAGCAAGCGACGTATAGCCACCACTAGGGCAGAAATCCTCGCACACATTCTGATGGTGTCATCCAGAGCTAAAAGGATAAATTTAACAAAAATATCACAACTGGAGAGTGCATTAAACACCTCCCAGGGTAAATCCTCAAGGTGATGCTCCAGCATCTTTCTTATGAGGGTTCTAGCGGCCACTGCAGTGATGGCCGCGGCACAGACCGGGCGCAGCGCCGTTCCTGCACAAGCAAAGGCGTGTGAAGCCAGCCTATCGATGCGCCGGTCCTCGACATCCCGAAGGGTGCTATAAGCCGGGACAGTAAAGAAGGGGGGGGTTAGGAACCCCAATGATCGGTGCGTCCACCATGGGGGGCGATGACCAACAATTAGCCACCTCAGGGGGAAAAGGGTATTTCCAATCCCAGTCCCCTGGAATCCCTGTAAGCTTAGTGGGGCATTCCCATTCCTTGAGTACAAGAGCATGGAAGTGAGCCTGTTCGAGAAATTCCAAGCACGCAGTCGTCGTATGGAAACGCCCCCCTCTCGGCTTGTGGACCGCGCTAGGGAGCGAGATAGACAGGGCCTTAAAAATCTTAAGCAACAGACCATCGGTGTCAAACTGGCCCCAGTCATCCTGGCCCGAATCGTCATGCCCCCTCAGCCTCTCATCAGAGGGACCTGGGTCAGAAAACAGTTCTCCATCGTCAGACGGAGTACCATCACGCGGAGAAGTAAACTCCTCCGATCCAATAGCAAAGGCAGAAGCCAGGGGCGTCAAGGGCCGCTTACTGCCAGGGCTCAAGCGTTCGGACCACCCCACAACAATCTGGTCAGCCGTAGGCCGTCTAGAGGACACATCCGGCTGTAACTCCCCACTTGTACGCGACTCAGCAGGAGTGAGATTTAGGCAAGGGGAAAGGGGAGTATCGGAGCGAGGTGCAGCCACAGGCGCCGCTTGCAGGGCCAGTGCTTGCTTGGCACATGGTGCGCAGACCCGTGCTCTGCCAGCAACGGCATGGGGGAGTCCACACGCTACATACAGCCGGTCCCCGAGGGACCCCGGTCACATAATCCTGAGATGCCTCCATATGGTGATCATTTAGGAACAGTATGCCCGTAGGGATTTACGCAATAGGCAACCCTGGATGCCCCAAAGACCCGCTGATTAATGTGGGAGAATTGTAAGTAGGCCCACTAAATATCTATATATATATCTATATATGAGGCCGGGAGAAGCCACCGGAGACTTGGCGTCTGAAAGACATAAAGGGAGAAGAGGTGTCAGGGCCATGCGCAGCTGGAAAAACATATAATAAAGAGACACCCGCGAGGGCACTTACAGAGCAAAGGAGGAGGGGGACCGTCCCCACGTGCGCGAAGATCGTCAAAATGGCGCCCAGCGAACCTCGAAGGGCGGGCTCAATCCTCGGCCGTGACGCAGAGCGCGCCGAGTCAAGTCCCCGCCCACCCCGAAGCTCTGAGGTATTAGTAAAAAAAATACCATTTTGTGAGTACTCACCTGAAAAATGGATATTATCGGTGTGCCACACACCCCGCTTCCCCTTTAATACTTACGATCGGGTTACTCCACCAGCAGGTGGCGACGTGCAGGGAGAAGTCTTGAAAACGAGCCCCTTCCGGCCTATATATACCTGGGACCTCCCACTGAATCACCAGTTATTCAAAAAGCAGAAAGACAAGGTACCAGGAAATCCAACGGTAACCTCAAAATAAAGAAAAGCTTCACCATATAAAGGATTCGGGATACCGAAAAGGGCGGGTGAAGCGGGGTGTGTGGCACACCGATAATATCCATTTTTCAGGTGAGTACTCACAAAATGGTATTATTCTCGGTGTGCCACACACCCCGCTTCCCCTTTAATACTTACGATCGGGACATCCAAAAGCAGTGTCCACAAGGGATGGGTATCCAAAGGCAAGGTGAAGCATAACTTAAATGACTGCAGTCTGCAGAACTTTGCGGCCAAATACAGCATCCGCTGAGGCCCGCACATCAACCTTGTAAAACTTAGAAGTATGAACAGAAGACCAAGTAGCGGCCTTACAAACTTGTTCAACAGAAGCTTGGTGCTGAAAAGCCGAAGACGCTCCAACGGCGCGAGTAGAATGAGCAGTGATACGAAAAGGGGGAACTTTCCCCGTAGCAGAATAGGCCGCAATAATGGCCTGAGGTATCCATTTGCTAATGGAAGATTTGGCCGGCGCCAAACCCTTCCTAGGCCCACAGGGCATAACAAAAAAGGTATCAGTCTTACGAAAAGGAGAAGTAATAATCAAATAGTACTTAACACAGCGTACTACATCCAAACAATGCAAAACCCTCTCCTTGTCATTCTTAGGCTTAGGACACAGGGAGGGAAGAACAATATCCTGATTCAAATGAAAAGCAGAAACAACCTTAGGAAGAAAGTCTGGTTTGAACCGAAAGACCACTTTGTCCTGATGCCTCTCAAAGTAGGGCGCCTGAATAGACAAGGCCGCCAACTCCGAGACACGCCGAACCGAAGTGATAGCTACCAAGAAGACAATCTTCTGAGTCAGGGTAGACAAAGCAATATCTTGCAAAGGCTCAAAGGGAGGAGCCTGAAGAGCAGAAAGAACCAAATTCAAGTCCCAGACAGGGAGTAATGGTTTCCTGGGAGGCCGCACATGCGTAACCCCCTGGAAAAAAAGTTTTAACTAAAAGAAGAAGTGCAAAACGCTTCTGAAAAAAGATAGATAAGGCAGAAACCTGCCCTTTCAAAGTATTCAGCTGAAGACCAGAGTCCAGCCCTGATTGTAAAAACTCCAGAATCCTGGAGACCGAAAAGACCCTACAAGGCAAAGACCTAACCTCACACCAAGCGATATAGGCTTTCCAAGTCCTATAGTAGGTGATAGAAGAAGACCTCTTTCGGGCAGCGATCAGAGTCTTAATAACCGAGTCAGAAAGACCCTCCTCCTTCAAGATGGAGGTCTCAGCAGCCAAGCCATCAAAACCAGCGTTAGTAAACTGGGGTAAGACAGCCGACCTTGAGTGAGCAGATCGGGCCGAAGAGGCAGAACCAGCTGATTCACTGTCAGCCAAACGATGTCTGCGCACCACACTCGTCTTGGTCCTCTTGGGGCCACGAGAATGGCGGACACCCTTTCCAGAACCAGCTTCCGTACCACTCAGCCTAGCATGAGTATCGGAGGAAACAGGTACAGAAAACCCGGGTTCCCCCGGCTCAGGGATATGGCTTCCGCCGCCAGAGGCAGAGGATCCTGGGAGGGTGACAAATATCGGGAGCCTGCAATTGTGACGAAAGGGAAACAGAACCACCTCCGGTGTCCCCCACCGGAGCGGACTGCAGACTGTTGAGAGACAAGGAACATGTGTCTTTGCCCACGTCAGGATCAGGGACTCCACTCTGAGAGCACCCAGACTGAAAGTCCCTCCCTGATGATTGAAGTAAGCAACCACTGCTTGACTGTCCGAGCGTAGCTGAACCAGAAGGCCCAGACCATGATGGGACAAAAGAGCAAGAACCAGACGGAAGGCTCTCAGCTCCAGAACAGACGGCCGAGGATTGGAAAGAAGGATCCAAACCAACTCCTGAATCAGACAAACCTTGGACTGAGTGAGCAACACCCTGTGTTGACCGAAATCCGACCGTATTCCCCGAAAGGACACCACCCTGGCCTGAGCAAGGGGGGACCTGGGAAGTTTGAAAAACTTCCGATGCAGGACGGGGCAAGCTGACCCGTCCTTCTAGGGGACTGCGAACAGAATAGTGTAAAAATCGAGGCCCACCTCTAAGTGCGGCACCGGCCGGATGACCGCTATTTCCAGGAAAACCCGTGAAGGAGGGCGAGACTCGAACTCCGGTTTGTAACCGGGCGACACCACCTCCCAGATCTGTGTGTCCGGAGACTCCCGGCCTTAAACCAGGGAGAAGTGTCGCAATTGTCCCCCCACCCGCATGGGTGAGGGCAGCCCCTCATTGCTAAGCGGGCTTAGCAGTAGGTTTGGGCTTGGCGCCCCAGGACTGACCGGGACGGCCACGACCTCTTCCCCGGGACCAACCTACAGCCCCGGTAACGGAAAGGGAAGCCCCTCTGCCCGCTCTGGCTCCTCGAAAGGAGGGACTAAAGGAACTCGCACCCCTGAAGGAGCGACGAGGTTTCTTGAATTGAGGCAACTTACCATCCTTGGTAACAGCATCCAATTTCTCGCCAAAAAGGTGTAAACCTACGAAGGGTAGCGCTGTAAGCGCCCTTTTAGAATTAAGGTCCGCCGTCCACTGGCGCAGCTATATAGACCGACGAATAGCCACCAGCAATGCCGCTGTCCTGCTACTCGTCACAAGAGCATTGTCCCGAGCAGTCAGGGCAAAAGAAACAAACGATTCACACTGCTTGAGAGAGCTAATCCTACCACAAGCGGGATCAAGATCTGCAAGCAGATCCCTAATCATGGATCTAACAGCCAGCAAAAGAAGCGCCGAAGCACAAATTGGCCGTAGTGTCGAGCCGGCACTGATAAAACCATGGTGAGCCAATTGATCAACCCGACGATCCTTACCATCCTTAATGGTAGTGGTGCCAGAAAGGTGCAACGCAGCCGGGCTAGTCAACCCCAACACCGGGGTGTCGACTTCGGGGGGCACTGACCAAAGCTTCACCAAGTCCTCTGGAAAGGGATAACGCTTATCCCAATTAGGAGGAGTTCCAGCCAGGCGCGTGGGTTGTTCCCATTCTTTAAGGACAAGCTTCTCAAAGTGCTGTTGCCTGGGAAACACCAAACGCGGCTGGGGTACATCAAACAACTCACCTTTTGGTAGAGGGACCACCGCAGGCGGATCCAAGGCCAAAACCTTAAACATTTGAGCCAAAATGGAAGGAGTGTCAAGGGACACCCCCACAGCCTGATCACCAGCAGTATCAAACAATAGCTGGTCTGCAGGCTCATCCGATTCCTCAAGAAGTTCCCCCTCCTCATCAGGGAGACAATCGGAATAATCCAAAAATTCAGATACCTCATCCTCCGGGGCAGGTACTGCCGGAGCAAGGTGCTTCCACTTTGCCGTAGCCTTCTGAGCCACTGAAGCGGAGATAATTTTCTCGAGGTTGGCCAACCACGCATGCACCTCGGAATGCGAATCCCCATTTTTGACAGTGTCACACGGGATCCGGACTAGGTTGGGGGGGATAGGAGATGACGGAAATTGCGAGGAGCCAGAAGCCGGAGCAACGGACTGGCGCGCAATGTTCTGCTGAGCACATGGAACGCATAATATGACATCATCGCCTGGGAGCGGAACCCCACAGCCCCCACACAACCTGGATAGCCCGGAGGAGCCATTTCCTGTAACATTGGCAGCCTCCATATGGTGAATTTGTGGTATTCGCAACAACCCAGGGTTTTACGCAATAAGCAACCTGGGATGCCCCTTTGTAATTAAAGTCCCGGAAGTGGGAGGATTTTTTATTTTTTTTATTTTTAAGCCTAGGAAAATCCCAATTTAGAGACTAAGACTAGCCAGGTATAACAGACCGGGAGAGCCACTGCAGTGAGGGGATCCCAGAATCTGTGGGGGAAAAGAGACCACAGTCAGTCCCCCAGCTACAAGCATACATAACCAATAAGGCAAACATATATGGCTAGCTTAAACATCTTGAATAAATATACATGACATTTCAAGGCAAAGCAGAGTGCAAAAAAATCAGAGCACATACTGTGTATAAATACATGCCCATACACACATATATATATATATATATATATATATATATATATATACACACACACACACACACACACACACACACACACACCTACACACTACACATTCAAATACACATACATCACAATGGTAAAGTGCACAATCGCAGCCACTGGAGCACATATCCCACCTATGTGATAAAATCAACATTCCCCATAAGTAGAAATGCCCCAGGGAGAAAAATGCTGCACAAGCAGCCATAGCATAAGAACGGCCCCACGTGCGCAATGGTGGGGCAGTTTACCTGTGAAGTTTTCTGCCGCAAGGAAGCTCTTCCCCCACCGGCTGCAGCGTCCAGGCTCGTTTTCAAGACTTCTCCCTGCACGTCGCCACCTGCTGGTGGAGTAACCCGATCGTAAGTATTAAAGGGGAAGCGGGGTGTGTGGCACACCGAGAATAGCAAGGATAAAATCACATACGCATTTTGTAAAGGAAGATGCCGTAGCATCTAGACGACGCTGCCGCCCGGCGCAGCAATCTATGCAGAAAGGAAAGGACACACGTACGGCGGCAGCCAAAACAGAATAAAGAGCAAGCAGCGCGGCTCTGACACCCAGATGTTAATAAAAGGCAATAATAAGGCCATAAGCATGACATTACAGTGCACTGGGACCGCCACACACATACCACCCCCTCTTTCTTCCCCCCCCCGGTAATAGTCCTGCAGGGCCGCAGGCTGTAAAAGCCCCGCTCACCTGCGAGAGAGTGATACTTCATGTCTTCGCAGTCAGCACTGCAGAGAAATCTGGGGATTTGTGGGAGGTCCCTGGGTATATGAAGGACCGGGAGGAGCCTGTTTTTGCATGTCTGCAGTGAACAGCGCCTCTGGAGGAGGATTACCCACGTGTAAGTATTATATATGGAGCAGGACGTACTGTATGCTTAGAATACACACACAAGTGCCAAGACACCAATAAAACTTGTGGGCAGGGAGGGTATATACAGCAAAAGGTGGTCCCCCCCCCCAGGCTCATCATAAGCCTGTGGCCAACTACTCTTTCACATAGGGTCTGCGGCCCAGAGCGAAGCTCTGCCGAACGCCAACTGACCCCGGCGTTCACAATACCGTCACAATCCTGTAGCAGCCAAGGCTGGGAGGCAGGAGTGGGTCAGGAGGGATCCGTGGGAATAGGGTCCACAGCGGTTGATGGGCTAGGTGGCCCCGCTCTGCTGCCATCATCTGAGAGTGTCCAAAAGATCTTCTGCAGCCAAGACTGCAAGATGAACAAGTGCAGAATGATAGAGGGGCACCTGCCTTTATAGGGGTTCAGGAGGAGCTGCATCTTTTGATCTTGCAGTCAAGCTAACGCACACTTGGAGTTTATGAGACTCCAAGGCCAGCTAAGTCCCTCTCCCCCGGGGCAACCCAGGATGCCATGCTGTGTGAAACCCGGAATTCTTACCTGTTTGACAAGCCCACAGTGCAAGTGGCTGGCGGCGGCATCACTCGCATCCTCTCATGCCTAGGCCAGGATACTGAAAGCCCCAGACACGTAAATAATTAATAATGAATACAATACTGTATACCTACTTTTGCAACCCCCATATATATTAAAGCAAATAATACTGCAAATATTTGAATAAAAAAGTTTTAAGAATTCTGACACTTTAAAATAAAGTGCACTTACACTTACCTGTGGGGAACCTCAGTCAGTTGATTTTTGCTAAAATTTACCGTCGTGACCGGACAGGTCCCAACGGCACTGAAAACAGCATCAGGAATGATAGCAGCTTGCTTATCACTGGAAGACGCAAAAAAACAAAATAAATGACTCCATCTGTTTATATTTTATGACATACACTGCTGAAAGAATTAGCTTGTAGTGAGTGATTATATATAAAAGACAAGAAAGAAGGAGGATTAGGAAAAATAATTCTTCCCAGCACAGCTCCTTGTGTAGTTTTTTTCAATAATCATGCTTACTGAAGATTCATCCTTGAGACACACGTGCAAGCCCACAAAAACTCAAACAGGGAAAGCACACTTGGCACCTCTCTGTACATAGTGAATTGAATTACATACTCTATTCACAATAACAGTTACCAGAAGGCAAAAGGCATTTTGTTGATTTATCCTAGGCAGGGCTCCTGTGTTACTTTAAGTCCACTTTAAGGGACAGCGAGTTTCCTGACATTAAGGAAAAATACAATTCTGTGATTACTCACCTGTAGAATTGGTATTATATGTATACAACACGTCCTGTTCCAGGATATTCCTTACTCCTGGGTAATATATCCACAAGATGGCGCTGGACAGCAGAAACCAGCTTGTGGCTCCTCCCGGCCCTATATAAGTCATGGACCTCCCACAAATTCCCCAGTATTGACAAGCAGTTAACAATAAGCCAGGAGAACAAAAATAACATATGAACAATCACCATACAGAGGTAACTAAGAACAATGACAACAAGGGCGGGGTGGAACAGGACGTACTGTATACATATAATGCCAATTCTACAGGTGAGTAATCACAGAATTGTATTATTCTAAGTATACAGCACGTCCTGTTTCAGAAGATATTCCTTACTCTTGGGACATCCAATAGTAGTGTCCGTAAGGTAGGGTGGGATCCCCAAAAAGTAACAGCGGGCAGTTTAAACCACTGCCGCCTGCAGAACTTTGCGGCCAAAAGCAGCATCAGCTGAGACCTAACATCAGAAGACCAAGTAGCGGCCTTGCAAACTTGTTCAACAGGCCTGTTGCTGAAAAGCCCAAGAGGCACCAATAGCACGAGTAGAATGAGCAGTAAGCGGAAGGGAGGTACCTTCCCCTTAGCAGAATAGGCTTGTATCACAGCCTGACGGATCCACTTGCTGATAGTGGACTTAGCTGGAGCCAGACCCTTCTTAGGTCCAGACGGGAGCACAAAAAAAGCATCAGTCTTCCTGAAGGATTCAGTAGCCACCAAATAAAACTTCAGGCTAACCACATCCAAAGTGTGTAAAACCTGCTCCTTAGGGTTACTAAGATTAGGGCATAGAGAAGGCAAAACAATGTCTTGATTGAGATGAAAAGCAGACACAACCTTAGGCAGAAAATCTGGCTTAAAATGAAACACCACCTTGTCCTGGTGTCTCTCAAAGAGGTGCCAAGATGGTTGGCACCCCTTCCTGAGCTATCTTGCGCAGCACCCTGCCCAGCAGAGGAAAAGGAGGGAACACATAGAGGAGCTGAAAGCTCTTCCAAGACATCGCTAGTGCATCCATGGCCAAAGCCAGAGGGTCCTGGGACAGAGACAAAGACTGGAAGCTTGTGATTGTGACGGGATGCAAACAGGTCCACATCCGACTGAGCCCAACGGTGGCATAGGGAGCGAAACATCCTGTTGCTGAGGGACCATTCTCCCAGATGAGAAGTCCCCCTGCTGAGGGAGTCTGCCTCCAGATTCTCCACTCCCGGGATGTACACCGCCGAGAGGCAGGGAACGTTTTCCTCTGCCCAGGACAGTATCAGGGACACTTCCTTGAGGGCCCTCTTGCTCCGGGTTCCTCCCTGATGATTTAGGTAGGCAAACGCCGTCTGGTTGTCCGAGCGGATCTGAACAGCCCGACCCGAAGGTGTGGAGTCAGTTGGGCGAGAACCAACCGTATCGCCCTCAGTTCCAGAATGCTAATATGGGTGTGAGCTTCCTGAGGGCCCCATTGACCCTGGAATTTCAGGGACTTCCAGAAGCCCTCCCAACCTGTCAGACTGGCATCTGTGGTGACTGTCTCCCAGCACGGAGTCAGAAAGGATCTGCCCACCAGCAGGTTTCATGAGTCCAGCCACCAAGAGAGACCGCTTGGCCAGAAGGGACAGAGCAAACACCTGATCCAGAGACACAGGGTCCTGATTCCAAACTGACAAGAGGTGAAGTTGAAGAGGTCTCATGTGAAACTGAGCGTATGGAACCGCCTCGAAGCAAGACACCATCAGGCCCACCAGCTGCATCCCCTGCCGGATGGAGGGATGAGGGCAAGACAGAAGAACCCTGGCTTGAGCTTGCAGACTGTCCACCTTCTGCTGAGGGAGAAAGATCTTGACCTGAGATGTATCCAGAGTCATGCCCAGAAAGGACCTCACCATTGATGGTGACAAAGACGACTTGGGGTGGTTGATCACCCAGCCGAAGGAATCCAGTGTGGACCCCATCATCTGTGTATCCAGTTCGGCCTGCTGGAAGGACTGAGCCGTGATGAGAATGTCGTCCAAGTAAGGAAGGATGTGAATGCCCTGAAATCTCAGCAGAGCCATTACACCCGCCAGCACCTTGGTGGACGGCCTCCTACGTTGAGGTAACCTGCCGCCCTTAGCAAACAAGTCCAAACGTTCACCAAAGAGGCGTAGCCCCTTAAAGGGAAAGCCAGTAAGAGCCTTCTTAGCAGCATAATCAGCTACCCACTGACGCAGCCAAACAGAGCGGCGTATAGCCACCAAAAGAGCAGAAGTCCTTCCACACATTCTAATGGCATCATCCATGGCAGATAGAACATAAGCAATAAATTCATAGCAAAGCAGGAGAGATCCGTACTCTTCTCCTCCTGCGTCATCAGAGGCCCCATCCAAGAGACCCTTAAGCAGTCCTTTAATAGCAATAGCTGTAATGGCAGAGGCACAGACCGGGCGCAGCGTAGTCCCCACACAGAAAAAGGCATGGCAAGCCAGCTGGTCCATGCGCCGGCCCTCACCATCCCTCAGGGTAGTAGTATCAGGGGAATGCATGACAGATGTATTGGTCAGCCCCAGAACGGGCATGTCCACCTCGGGAGGGCATGACCAA
Organism: Gastrophryne carolinensis; assembly: GCA_027917425.1. Lineage (NCBI taxonomy): Eukaryota > Metazoa > Chordata > Amphibia > Anura > Microhylidae > Gastrophryne > Gastrophryne carolinensis. Next base: position 412,711,446 of record CM051235.1, read on the forward strand.
CACTTAATCACATCAGCAGGAAAGGAATACCTCTTGTCCCAACTCTTTGGCACCCCAGGGAGCTTGCTAGGCCGTTCCCAATTTTTTGAGCACCAGATTATTAAAGTGAGTCTGCTCCGGAAACTCCAAGCGTGGTTTAACCGTATGAAAGAGCTCACCCTGCTGCTGCGGAGCCACAACAGGAGACGAGATACAAAGCATTTCAAAAATATTAGCCAAAAGTCTGTCAGTGTCATTTGAGGACCATGGGTCTGTCCCAAGAGGAGACCCGGTACCACCATAAGCCTTAGGCCTTTCCTCAGATGATTCTGAATCAGAGAATAATTCCCCCTCCTCCAGGGGAGTATAACCGGTAATGTCAAAAAATTCCTCAGCCTCCATAGGAAAGAGGGAAATAGCAGGTGATAAGTGCCGCTTCTTAGTAGAAGCAGACCCAGCAATATTATTTTCAATGCTGGCTACCCGTGCAGCCAAATCAGGTTGAGAGGCTTTCACAAGCTCATCTTCAATATTCACATTGAGTGTGTAGACAGCTGGGGCGGATGTTAAAGTGCACCTGAAGCAACATGGCATCTTGCTACAGTAAAATGCCTTGTAACTGGGGAGCGGATTCTTTCTAATGCGACAGACTGAACAGAGAGCTCTGGCTGGGTTACCAGGAAATCCCCTGGTGGGCCACTGGTCCCAGGGCCTATGTAAGGGCCTTCATCACCAAAACCTGTGTATAGCTTATATTTGGCACCCCAAGTGCACACACACAGACAATACAGCTTGGTATAATCTGTGCATGGGCCCTGAGTATAAGCCAGTGATACTTGCATCTAAGTGTGGTGTGGGCCCCCAGAGTCAGTTCTACTGGTGAGCCCCTGGCATCCCAGTCTGAGTCTACTGTGGTGGGGGGGGGGGGGGGAGCCCAACTCTAACATATGGTTACTAATAGAGAGGGTTATAGTTCATTTACACCTTTTTACTGCCTCTGACACTATTGTAAAAATGTAGCTATACTTCTTGTCCCCACTGGTATGCACCTCACTGTGAGTCAGATGTAAGCGTGAGGGGGTAGGCGAAGCCAGAGAAGGCGCCGGCCCAGCAACAGGTAACCCAGACTGCAGCGCAAGTACCTGCTGGGCGCAGGGTACACACACCCTGACATCATCATAGGGGCAATACACGGCCGGCTTGTCCCAAAGGAACCCCAAGCAGATTATCCTGAGAAGCCTCCATATGGTGATTATCGCGGCACCGCAGGCCGATAAGGGATTAACACTAAAAAAGCTACCCGGGATGCCCCAAGAGCCCCCTAGGGAAGGGGATAGCCCCACAATATAGTGGTTAATGCTAAATCAAGGGAGAGGACCGGGAGAAACCACAAAAAGTTTGACCCGCCTGAAAAACATAAGCAGACATCCCCGAAAAGACAATCAATAACATAATAACAATAATAAGGCCAGCCCGCAGGGGCACTTACGGACCGCGGTAGGTAGAATGCAGACAATCAGACACGCAGCACAGGAGTCAAAATGGCGCCCGCATATACCTCGAGGGGCGGGGCGCGGTGAAGTGATTCGGTAAACGTCATCCGCAAGGACCCCCCCCCCCCCCGAAGAGAGCGAAACGTGCCCACGTGATCAGGCCGGCCAATAGCAGCCCGGCAGCTCTGAGGAGAATGGGGCTGCCAGCTGTGGAGCGCAGCACAAACGCGCGGCGGGGCGTTTTAAGAAAGTGACAAAACACAAATATATCTGACAGTTTCAAACCGCTAGACATCCCCCCCCCCCCCAGAGAGTGAAGGTGGATACAACAGAATTCTCAGGAGAATGGCGCCCAGGGAACTAATCTAAGGAGTGAGGGTGGAGGGGGAATGGAAAATACCATTTTGTGAATACTCACCTTGTAAAATGGGTATATGTCACACACCCCGCTTCAAGATATTCATTACCTGTGGGTAGTATGGTCCTGTAGAGGGCTTCTGCAGAGATGATTGGAGGAACGAAAGCCCCTCCCAGTCCATAAGTACCTGGGACCTCCCACTCATTACCCAGTATAAAGAAAGCAGTAAGGTAAAGGACCAGGAAGAGCCAAATATCAGTCATAACAACGCAAAGTTCACCATATGAAGGATGCAGAATCCAAAGGGCGGGTTGAAGCGGGGTGTGTGACATTTATAATACCCATTTTACAAGGTGAGTATTCACAAAATGGTATTATTCTAAGTATGTCACACACCCCGCTTCAAGATATTCATTACCTGTGGGACATCCAATAGCAGTGTCCATAAAGGGTGGGGATCCAAAAACAAGGTATAAAGCACAACTCAAACTACTGCAGCCTGCAGAACTTTGCGGCCAAAAACAGCATCCGCTGAGGCCCGAACATCAACCTTTTAAAACTTTGAAAAAGTGTGAACAGAAGACCAGGTAGCGGCCTTGCAAACTTGCTCAACAGAGGCCTGGTGCTGAAAAGCCCAGGAGGCCCCAACCGCACGAGTAGAATGAGCAGTAACACGAAAGGGAGGATCTCTCCCCTTAGCAGAATAGGCCCCTACAATGGCCTGACGGATCCATCTGCTGATGGTAGACTTTGTGGGTGCTAGACCCTTCTTGGGCCCAAAAGGCACCAAGAATGCATCAGTCTTGCGAAAGCAGACGTTACCACCAAATAATACTTCACAACACGAACCACATCCAAAGAATGCAGGACCCTCTCCTTGTCATTGCTGGGGTTAGGACAGAGAGAGGGCAGAACAATATCCTGATTTAAATGAAAGGACGAAACCACCTTAGGAAGAAAGTCCGTCTTAAAACGGAAAACCACTTTATCCTGATGTCTTTCAAAATATGGAGCTTGAATAGACAGAGCCGCCAACTCAGAAACACGTCTAACTGAAGTGATAGCTACCAAAAATGCCACCTTCTGCGTAAGGGAGGACAAAGGACTATCATGCAAGGGCTCAAAGGGGGGACCCTGTAGCGCAGAAAGAACCAAATTCAAATCCCAAACCGGAATCAAAGGCTTCCTAGGAGGCCGCACATGCGTAACCCCCTGGAAAAAGGTCTTAACCAAAGGATGTAGTGCAAAAGACTTTTGGAAAAATACCGCCAGGGCAGGCACCTGCCCCTTCAGAGTACTGAGTTGGGGCCCTAAGTCCAGACCATGTTGCAAGAACTCCAAAATTCTAGAAACAGAGAATTCCCTACAAGGGAAGGCCCTAGCCTTACACCAATCAATATAAGACCTCCAAGTCCTATAGTACACGGATGAAGAAGACTTCTTTCTAGCACGAATGACAGTCTGAATAACAGCGTCAGAAAGACCTTTCTCCTTCAAGATGGAGGTTTCAGCAGCCACGCCGTCAAAGCCAGCGTTGGTAAATTGGGGTAACGAAGATGACCCTGTGTGAGCAGATCTGGCAGCAGGGGCAGAACGAACTGATCTTCTGCCAACCTTACCACGTCTGCGAACCAGACCTGTCTTGGCCACCTTGGAGCTACCAGAATTGCTGTTGCTCTCTCCAGAGCAAGCTTGCGCACTACTCTGGGCACCATGGGAAACGGAGGGAACAGGTACAGAAACCCCAGATCCCTCCAGTTCAGGGACATGGCGTCCGTCGCGAGAGCCAGTGGGTCCTTCACCAGAGACACAAAAGCCGGAAGTTTGTGATTGTGACGGGAGGCAAATAGGTCCACCGCCGGTGACCCCCACCTGAGACAAATTGAGTGAAAGACCCTGGGATTGAGAGACCATTCCCCCTTGCGGGCTGACATCCTGCTCAGAGAGTCCGCCTCCGTGTTCTCCACACCTGGGATGTAAACTGCTGAGATACACGGGACATGTCTCTCTGCCCAGTACAGGATCAGACACTTCCTTGAGGGCATTCCTGCTGCGGGTTCCTCCCTGGTGATTGATGTAGGCCACCGCCGTCCGATTGTCCGACCTGACCTGGACCGGCAAGTCTCGCAGTTGATGAGTCAAATGACAAAGAACCAACCTGATGGCCCTCAATTCCAGAACATTGATAGACTGGTGAGCTTCCAGGGGACTCCGCAACCCCTGAACTTGCAGATCCTTCCAAAAGCCCCCCCATCCTGAGAGGCTGGCATCCGTAGTGACTATCTCCCACTGAGGAGTCCGAAAGGATCTGCCCCTCAGTAGGTTGGTTGAGTTCAGCCACCACCGAAGCGAGCGGCGAACCCGGGGAGACATCTGAAAAAGATGATCCAGCGACTGAGGAGACCTGTTCCAGACCGATAACAGATGGAGCTGAAGTGTCCTTGTGTGAAACTGAGCAAAGGGAACCGCCTCGAATGAGGCCACCATCAAACCCACCAGTCTCATCCCTAGACGGATGGACGGTCGAGGCATGGACATGAGCGACCGAACCAACTCCTGAATCAGAAGAACCTTGGACTGAGGAAGGAAAACTCTGGCCAGATCTGTATCCAGAGACATTCCCAGAAAGGATACTGTCCTGGACGGGTGTAGGGAGGACATGGGGTAGTTGATCACCCAGCCGAACCTCTCCAGAGTGGATATTACCGTCCTGGTGTCCAATTCTGCCTGGCTGAATGACGGGGCCATGATGAGGAGATCGTCCAGATATGGCACAATGCGAATCCCCTGCGCTCTGAGGAGAGCCATCACCCCAGCAAGCACCTTGGTGAAAACCCTTGGAGCTGTGGTGAGACCGAAGGGAAGAGCTACAAACTGAAAGTGCCGATCCTCCACCGCGAACCTCAGAAACCTCTGGTGTGCGGGAAAAATGGGAACATGGAGGTAAGCATCCTGAATGTCTATGGACGTCATGAAGTCCCCCTGACGAAGAGAATGAATAGCCGAGCGTAACGTTTCCATGCGAAACCTTCGCAGTCTGACGAACTTGTTGAGAATCTTTAGGTCCAGTATGGGCCGGATGGAGCCATCCTTTTTGGGGACCGTGAACAGATTTGAGTAAAAACCCCGACCCCGGTCTAATGAGGGAACTGGGCAAATGACTGCCATTTCCAGAAGACTCGATACTGCCGCCCGGAGCTGTTGCGCAGCCAGTGCCTCCGGGGACACCCGAGACCTGAGGAAACGCAGGGGAGGGTAGGACTCGAACTCCAGCTTGTAGCCGGAAGACACCACTTCCCTGATCCACCTGTCCGAGACCTCTCGGTTCCAGACCTGGAAGAAGTGCTGTAGCCGTCCCCCCACCCGCACGGGTGAGGGCGCCCCCTCATTGTTGAGCGGGCTTGGCCACGGGTTTGGGTTTTGAGCCCCAACTGTATCCTGAACGGGCACGTCCTCTGCCCCTATTCCAGGAATTTCCCCTTGTAGAAGGGAAGGCGAAACCTCTTCCTGCTCTAGATCCCCGAAAGGAAGGAGTGAAGGAAGACGCTCCTCGAAAGGGGCGACGTTGCTTCTTGCGTTGAGGTAGTTTGCCCCCCTTGGCCACGGCATCCAGCTTGTCTCCAAAGAGACGTAACCCAACGAAGGGAAGAGCTGTTAGTGACTTTTTTGACCCAAAGTCAGCCGCCCACTGGCGTAACCAAATTGAACGCCTGATAGTAACCATTAGAGCAGAGGCTCTACTACTCATCATCAAGGAATCATCCAAAGCGGCCACCATGAAGGACAAAAAACCCTCACATTGTTTTAGTTCACTAAATTCCTCACTATCCGGATTCAAACCGGAGGAGGATAACAAGTGCCTGACCACCTTTCTCGTAGCCACCGCCAACAGCGATGAGGCACAAACAGGCCTTATTGCTGCCCCAATACTGGCAAAACCATGACAAGCCATCTGGTCAATGCGTTTATCCTCACCATCCTTAAGAGAGGAACAATCAGGGTTGTTCAATACGGCTGAGTTGGATAACCCCAAAATAGGGGCGTCCACCTCGGGGGGAGACGCCCAGCGCTTAACCGTATCCACTGGAAAAGGATACCTCTTATCCCAACTTTGGGGAATGCCTGGGAGCCGGGCAGGCCTTTCCCATTCCTTAGAAATAATATTATCAAATGCTTTTGATTAGGGAATTCCAACCGCGGCTTGGATTCGTCATAAAACTCCCCTTGCTGTTGAGGAACCTCCGCCGGAGGCGAGATAGCAAGCACCTCAAACAGCTGAGTCAGAACATTAGAAGTATCCAAGGAAGTCCCTGAGCTCCGATCGGAATCAGCACCAACAAATTGCTGATCATCAGAAATATCTGAATCCTCAAATAATTCCCCTTCTTCTAGAGGGGAATAATCTGACCAATCCAGGCCGTCCTCGTCATCATCATATTCAAAATGATTAACCGGTGATAAATGCTTCCTCTTAGCCGGTGCTTTCTTGGCAACCGTGGAGGAAATTAATTTTTCAATACTGGCCAACCTGGCACACACGTCAGATTGCGACTGCCCCCCCGTGGCAATCTCACACGGGGCACGGGTCAAAGTGGGAGGGGGAGAGGATGAAGCCGGCTGCGCTGACCCAGATGCCTGGGGACCGGACTGCCGTGTAATAGTCTGCTGTGCACATGATATACATAGGAAAAAATCATCCCGTTAGGGATACCCCACAACCCATACACTTCCAGGATTGTCCCGAGGGGAGCCCGGAATCTTGGGATGCCTCCATAAGGTGAACTTGAATAGTCGCTATGAGTGAGGGAATTACGCTATTAAGCAACCCGGGATGCCATTATATTGTCCAAGTGGGAGGTTTTGTAATAAATAGCAAAAGTACCCAGGTACTCTAGGACCAGGAGAAACCTGAAAAAAATTCCTGGCAGTTCAGCCTGAAAAACATAGAAAAAGACAGTAAGAGGTTCTCCCTATATAAACCTATATCTATTATACCTATATATATGCAAATATGTACAGATATGCAAAAGCTGCAGGGCCACTCACTGAGTCTTTGGGCGCCAATACACTGTGTCCTCTGCCTGAGGTAACACAGATCAGAGCGGGAGACGCAGCAGGGGGGCGTGGCCAGCGTGGATCGCGCGCTGCAAGGCTCCGCCCAGCAGCTCCAAACTCCTAAAGGGCGCGGGCTGCGGCCTCATACCGAAGGCCCGGCCCCGCCCCCTCACTGAAGAGCGTGAGGGGAGAAATCCTCCCCTCAGCTCTGAGGTAAAATCCAGCACCTGTCTCAGCTCTGAGGTAAAATCCAGCACCTGTCTCAGCTCTGAGGTAAAATCCAGCACCTGTCTCAGCTCTGAGGTAAAATACAGCACCTGTCTCAGCTCTGAGGTAAAAATCCAGCACAGTGTCTGTCAGATGTAAGGGGAAGCTCCCCTCCATTAACACTCGCGCACCGGTGCCGCAGGCAGCCGCGGCACCGGGCGCATAATAGAGCCGGTAGCAGCCCGCATAACAAGCGAAGCTGCTCCCCGCTCGGTCACGCTACCAGCTCCAAACTCCTAAAGGGCGCGAGCTGCGGCCTCATACCGAAGGCCCGGCCCCGCCCCCTCACTCAAGAGCGTGAGGGGAGAAATCCTCCCCTCAGCTCTGAGGTAAAAAAGATTGCAACAAGTTTACATTATAACTATTCATACCAGAAAAGTAAACATTTTAAACAAACATTTCAAATAAATCTATTTTCCAGGCGCCCCCATAGAAAAACACCAGAAGCTGAATAAGAGGCCTCCACACAACTAAAAAAGGGGAATAGGCCATTTAAGGGGAAAATTAAACTCTTGGACAGGGCATCCCAAACCGGAGTCACCAACCCGGTATAACCGCCTACCTCCTGAGCACCTGAGGTGCTGTTATACCCTCGCTCGGACAGCAGTCAAGACTGGGAGGCATTTAAATAGCTATATATTAATAAAGGGAATAAAGAGTCCGAACGGAAATAAAAATATATATAGGCCGGGAGTAGACCCGGCTACCTTAAAGTCCCCCTGTGCAAGGAGGAGATATCATCTGCTGCTTGCTCGCTGTCTGCAGAGATGAAGACTGGGTAATGAGTGGGAGGTCCCAGGTACTTATGGACTGGGAGGGGCTTTCTTTCCTTCAATCATCTCTGCAGAAGCCCTCTACAGGACCATACTACCCACAGGTAATGAATATCTTGAAGCGGGGTGTGTGACATACTTAGAATAGATTGGAATAACAACCTTGACCTCTCTCCCCCGGAGGGACTGATGACCCCCATACCCAATAAGTTCTGTACAGCTTGAAATAGACCCTGAGCGGCCAGGGGGTCTAGAGGAATCCGAGACCTGAGAAATCTTGGAGGGGGCCGTGCCGCGAACTCTAGCTTGTAGCCGGAGGACTCAACCTCCAGAATCCACCTGTCTGAGACCTGTTGTCCCCAGACATGAGCGAAGAGCCGCAGCCGTCCCCCCACCCGTAAGGGTGAGGGCGCCCCTTCATGGCTGAGCGGGCTTAATGACAGATTTGACCTTAGATCCCAAGGAAAATCCAGGACGGGCACAGCCTCTACCCTTAACCCAGAAATCACCCCTGTGCCCCGCAAAGGGTACCCCCCTCCCTGAGCTGGATCCACGAAAGGAGGGGGTAAAGTACCCTGAACCCCGAAAGGGCCGCAGTTGTCTTTTGCGTTGGGGCAACCTACCTACCTTTTGCAAAAAGGTCCAACCAGTCACCAAAAAGGCGCAGCCCCTTAAAGGGTAGCCCTGTGAGAGCCTTCTTAGCAGCATTGTCAGCTGCCCACTGGCGCAGCCAGACCGAGCAGCGAATAGAAACAACCAGAGCCGAGTTCCTGCTGCACATCCTATTGGTGTCCTCTAAGGCAGAAAGAATATAAGCAATAAACATTGTGATAAGGCTCTAAATTCGGCACTGGAAGAATCATCAGGATAGACTTCTAATAGGCCCTTGACCAGAGTCCTAATGGCACAGCAGTAATAGCAGAAGCACAGACCGGGCGCAGGGCCGATCCCGCACAGGCAAAGGCATGGGAAGCCAGCTGGTCAATACGTCGGTCCTCACTATCCTTCAAGGTAGTGGAATCAGGGGAATGCACCACAGAAGTATTAGACAACCCCAAAACCGGAGCATCCACCTCTGGTGGAGTTGACCAACATTTAACTACATCCGGGGGAAAAGGGTACCTTTTATCCCATCCCTTAGGGATACCAGGGAGCCGGCTAGGCCGCTACCATTCCTTGTGAACCAGATTATGGAAAATGAGCCTGTTCTGGAAATTCCAAATGTGGCTTTGTAGTACCAAACAATTCCCCCTGTTGCCTGGGTGCCGCAGCAGGGAGAGCAATGGAAAGTACTTCAAAGATTTGAGTCAAAAGTCTATGGGTGTCATCAGCATTCCAATGCTCTGACCCGGCACCAGCGGCAGGGAAATGCTGATCATCGGAAAATACCGAATCTGAGAATTCCCCCTCCTCAAGCGGGGTACAGTCAGACAAATCAAGGAATTCTTCCGTCTCCATAGAGAAGGCAGACGCAGCAGGCGCCAAGTGCCGTCTTTTAGCTGAGGCCTTACGGGCCACAGAGCTAGCAATCAACCTCTCAATGTTGGCCAGCCTGGAAGACACATCAGGCTGAGACTCCCCACTAGTGTTAATCTCACTGGGGGTCACGATCAACCGAGGGGGCGTGGGAGAAGACATGGTGGGCGCACAGGCCCAGACAAGTGCAGCCCAGAGTGCCGCGCAGGGTACACAGACCCACACATCATCGCTTACAGGGGATGCCCCACACACCGCCGGGCTTGCCCAGATGGGACCCCGAGCACAATATCCTGAGAAGCCTCCATATGTTGATTTTTGGTGACACAACCAATGGGAATTACGTGCAGCTACCCGGGATGCCCCTTAACTGTCCGCTAGGATAGTGGGAGGATTTTATTGTTTTTTAGGCCTCTAATATAGTAACTAGACTAATTGAAGGCACAGGACCGGGAGAAACCTCTAATTAGTTTTCCCGCCTGAAAGACATAAGAAGACAATACCAGCATTAATTAAACAGGAGTGAAAGGCAATTAAAACATAAAGGGGGGCCCACAAGGGCACTCACAGACGGCCGAAGAGCTTACAATCGATCCGGCAGGAGAGACAAGATGCCGCTGCAGGGCTCTGAAGGGGCTGGCCGCATGAGGAAGCACCGCCGAGTGTACCCAGCGTTAAGGAACCCCAGGAAGCATGGGGTTACAGGCTGAAGACGGCCACCCAGCAGCCATCAGGTCCCTGAGTGACGTCGCAGCTGATCGCTGACGCCGCAGGGCGCGCGAGTCAGCGGCGGGCAATTCAAAACTGGAGGGGAGAGGAGCAGAGTCGAGGAGAGTGCCAGCGAGACATGAAAAAGGCATCATAACACATTAACTGTAATGTCAAAACGGCAAAACACATTTACACTAACAGGCACTCACCCCCCCCCCCCCCCCCCGACGAGCAGTATAATGGGAGAAGGGGGAGTAAGGAGCCCATTAAACATTAATAAATGTAAGTCAGGGCAATAGCGGGCGGGGCATCCCAAGTCAGGATCACCAGTAACCTGACAACCGCCTACCCTTTGGTGGGGGATTTGCGGTGGAGCAAGCTCCAATGAAGCGCCTCTAATAGGTGCTGCCTACCATCACCCAACCACGCAGCCAGGGCTGGGAGGCAGAATAAAAGTGGAACGGGTGGGAATAGTCCTACAGGGCCCAGGGCTGTGAAGCCCAGCTCACTTGCGAGAAGAGAAGCCATCATCTTGTCATTCGCAGCCCACTGCAGAGAAGAAACTGGGGAAGTAGTGGAAGGTCCCGGGAATATATGGACCGGGAGGGGCCTCTTTTTTGCCATCTCTGCAGTAAAGCGCCCTCTTGTGAACTATATCCCAGATGTTATGAATCATTATCTGGAGCAGGACTTGCTGCATACTTAGAGTAAAATGATGGTTCAGCAAGTAAAACTAAATATCCGTGGCCAGGGCACATGTAAATAACCATTTCTGAAGCTTTGAATCTAATGGGCTATAGAATATGTCTGTACCATAAGCAGTAAGCCAAGCTAAATCTATTCGTGCTGGCTGATGACGACGATCGTGGAAGCTCTGTACCTGTAGTCTAAGGTCTTCAGCGTAGTGATGGAATGTGTATTAACCACAGAGTGGCTTGGCAGCGTCATCGCTGTGACAGCAGGACTTGCATTCTCTTCATTTTGTGAATCTATTAAAGAAAATAATCATGAAAAGATTTCTAGACCTCAAAATGGCCTAAGGAAATATACATAGTTAATATATATTAACATAGTTAACACGGTTGAAATGAGACATATGTCTATCAAGTTCAACTAAGGGTGTTGGGGTAGGGGGAAGTTATTTTTTATTTTATTACTGATAACAGCTAATAGTAACTGTTAATTTTCTTCTAAATAAGCATCTAATCCTTTTTTGAAACTGCCAGTGGTTGATGCTGTAACAGGCTTCTGTGGGAAGCTATTCCACAGATTTATAGTTCTTAAGTTAATGAAAATACAATTCTGTGATTACTCACCTGTAGAATTGTTTTTATGGAATCTAGCACAGGTTGCTTCATCTGTAATTCTTTACATTTGGGTAATTCGCCACAAGGTGGCGCAGTCGACTACAGAAAGACTTGTGGCTCCTCCCGGCCCATAACAGGGCAGGAATTACCCAGAAAACCCAGTGTTTGAAAAGCAGTAATGCAAGAAGCAGGGAGGCAATACATGTTAGAAAAAAATATAGCAAAAAAAAAAAAAACTCTCTCAACAAAAATACCATCTTGTGAATACTCACCAGTAAAATGGTTATTATTGGTGTGTCACACACACCCCGCTTCCTGTAGTAATAACGTTCGGGTAAACCATCTCCAGATGTCATTGCAGAGAGAGAGATCTTGAAACTGGCCCCTCCCAGTCTATATATACCTGGGACCTCCCACTTAATCCCCAGTGTAATTGAAAAGCAGTAAGACAAGGTACCAGAAAAATTAACCCTCAATAAACTTATAGCTTCACCAAATAGAGAAAACCAGGATACTAAAAAGGGCGGGTGAAGCGGGGTGTGTGTGACACACCAATAATAACCATTTTACTGGTGAGTATTCACAAAATGGTATTATTCTTTGTGTGTCACACACACCCCGCTTCCTGTAGTAATAACGTTCGGGACATCCAAAAGCAGTGTCCCTAAAGGGTGGGTATCCAGCAGGAAGATGAAGCATAACTCAAACCACTGCAGTTTGCAGAACCTTGCGGCCAAACACAGCATCCGCTGAGGCTCGCACATCAACCTTGTAAAACTTTGTAAAAGTATGAACCGAAGACCAAGTAGCCGCCTTACAAACTTGTTCAACAGAAGGCTGGTGCTGAAAAGCCCAGGACGCACCAATAGCACGAGTAGAATGAGCAGTGATACGGAAGGGAGGAACTTTTCCCTTAGCCGTATAGGCGCCAATAATGGCTTGACGAATCCATTTACTAAGATTAAGAAGATTTAGCTGGGGCCAAACCCTTCCTAGGCCCACAAGGTAGAACGAAAAAGGCATCAGTCTTACGGAAAGAAGACGTAGCACGCAAATAAAAATGAACACAGCGAACAACATCCAAACAGTGCAAAACCTTCTCCTTGTCATTCTTGGGTTTAGGACACAAGGAGGGAAGAACAATGTCCTGATTCAGATGGAATGCAGAAACAACCTTAGGAAGAAAATCCGATTTGAACCAAAATACCACCTTATCTTGATGTTTCTCAAGGTAGGGCGCCTGAATGGACAAGGCCGCCAACTCAGAGACACGCCGAACCGAAGTGATAGCCACAAGAAAGACTACCTTCTGAGTCAAAGTGGAAAGAGCAATATCCGACAAAGGCTCAAAAGGAGGAGCCTGAAGAGCAGACAAAACCAAATTTAGATCCCAAACAGGTAGCAACGCCTTCCTAGGAGGCCGCAGATGCGTAACCCCCTGGAAAAAAGTCTTGACCAACGGATGAAGCGCAAAAGCCTTCTGAAAGAAAATAGACAAGGCAGAAACCTGCCCCTTTAAAGTGGACCAACACCCAGGATTTTGACTATCCTGGGTTTTGGTCCACTTCGGCGGGGCACCCCGTTCGGGGGTGCCCCGCTGTGTGAAACCCCCCAGAAAGCCCCAAAATCTTACCTGTCCCCGCTCCCACGTGACTGGACGGTCCAATCCCCGCCAACGTCCAGGCGGGGATCAGGAACGTCCAAGCGGCTGCCGCCGCCTCCCTCGCGTCACTTTCGGCGCGCGCGCCCCCGCCGTCCATTCGCAGACGGCCGGCGCGGGCACGTCTACAGGGGCGCGAGGGAGGCGGCCGGCCGCCGCCGAAGATCAGGTAAGCGATTTGGGGTGTCTGGGGGGGTTTCATCCCGCGGGACATCCCGATCTCGGATGTCCCGCGGGGTGGGAGGTGATCGGCCCGGGAATCTTATAGATTTCCGGGCCGATCACCTCTCGGTGTTGGTCCACTTTAAGGTACTAAGCTGGAGACCAGCATCCAGTCCAGATTGAAGAAAATCTAGAATTCTGGAAACAGAAAAGACTCTGCAGGGCAAAGATCTAGCCTCACACCAATCGATGTAAGAACGCCAGGTTCTATAATAGATAGCAGAGGAAGACCTCTTTCGAGCACAGATAAGAGTCTTAATAACTGAATCAGAAAGACCCTCCTCCTTTAAGATGGAGGTTTCAGCAGCCAAGCCGTCAAAGCCAGCGTTGGTAAATTGGGGTAACGCAGCCGACCCTGAGTGAGAAGATCCGGCCGCAGAGGAAGCTCGAACTGATCCACTGCCATCCGAACGACGTCCGCGAACCACATTCTTCTTGGCCACCTTGGAGCCACGAGAATGGCGGGGACCTTTTCCAGAATCAACTTTCTTAACACTCTTCCTAGCAAGGGAATCGGAGGGAACAGATACAGGAACCCCAGTTTCCCCCAGCTCAGAGACATGGCATCCACCGCCAGAGCCAGAGGATCCTGAGACATTGATACAAAAGTCGGAAGTTTGTAATTGTGACGAGAGGCAAACAGGTCCACCTCCGGTGTTCCCCACCGAAGACACAGAGCCTGAAAAACCTGAGGATGGAGAGACCATTCCCCCAGATGGGAGGAGCATCTGCTTAGAAGGTCCGCTTCCGTGTTTTCCACCCCCGGAATGTAAACTGCCGAAAGGCAAGGAACATGAGCCTCCGCCCAGGTCAGAATCAGGGAAACCTCTCTGAGAGCTCCCAGACTGCGAGTCCCTCCCTGATGATTGATGTAGGCAACCGCCGTCCTGTTGTCCTAACGCACCTGAACTGGAAGGCCCCGGACATGGTGAGTCAGAAGAGAAAGAACCAGACGGATAGCTCTCAGCTCCAGAACATTGATGGGCAAGTGAGCCTCTCGAGGACCCCACTGCCCCTGGAACTGAAGATTCTTCCAGAAGCCCCCCCAACCCGAAAGGCTGGCGTCCGTGGTGACAGTCTCCCATAGAGGAGTCAGAAAGGACTTGCCCCTCAAGATATTGTTCGAAACCAACCACCACCGAAGAGACTGCCGGACCCAGGAGGACAACTGGAAGGGTTGGTCCAATGAAAGTGGACAACGGTCCCAAGACGCCAACAGATGCATCTGAAGCGTGCGAGTGCGAAACTGAGCAAAGGAGACTGCCTTGAAGGAGGCTACCATCAACCCACCAGCCTCATCCCCAGACGGATGGAAGGTCGAGGATTGTAGAGAAGAAGCCGAACCAAATCCTGAATCAAAAGTATCTTCGACTGAGGTAGAAAAACACTGTGCTGACAAGAGTCTATTGTCATCCCCAAGAAGGACGCCACCCTGGCCGGAGTCAGGGAGGACTTGGGATAGTTGATTACCCAACCGAAGCTTTCCAGCATAGAAACCACCATACTGGTGTCCTTCTCCGCTTGATTGAAGGAAGGAGCCATGATGAGAAGGTCGTCCAGGTAAGGCAAAATTCGAATGCCTTGAGTTCTGAGAATGGCCATCACCCCTGCTAGAACCTTGGTGAACACCCTTGGCACTGAGGTAAGACCAAACTGAAGCGCCACGAATTGAAAATGCCGATCCTCTATCATGAAGCGCAGAAAACGCTGAAGGACCGGGCAGACGGGAACATGCAGATAAGCATCCTTTATGTCTATGGACGTCATGAAGTCCCCCTGTCGAAGAGAAGTGATGGCCGAGCGCAGAGTTTCCATGCGAAACTTCCGTGGACGAATGAACCTGTTGAGGAACTTTGGATCCAGGATAGGCCGCACCGATCCGTCCCTCTTGGGCACCGTGAAAAGATTGGAGTAGAAACCGAGACCCAATTCCAAGGTTGGCACCGGATGGATGACCGCCATATCTAGAAGATTCCCTACCGACACTCGGAGTTCTTGAGCGACCAAAGGATCGGTAGGTATTCGGGACTTGAGAAATCTTGAGGGAGGAAGGGACTGGAACTCCAGTTTGTAACTGGACGACACCACCTCCCGAATCCATCTGTCCGGGACCGCCTGGACCCAAGTCTGGGAGAAGTGTCGCAACCGTCCCCCCACCCTCACGGGTGAGGGCGCCCCCTCATTGCTGAGCAGGCTTGGGCGTGGACTTAGGCTTAGAGCCCCACGAATGACCGGAACGGCCGCGGCCTCGCCCCCGGTTCCAGCTCGTGCCCCTGGAAGCAGGAAGGGAGGCCCCTCTGCCTGCCCTGGCACCCCGAAAGGAAGGATTGAAAGAAGAGGTTCCTCGAAAAAGACGCCGCGGCTTCCTGCGCTGAGGCAACTTGCCTCCCTTGGTGACTGAATCCAACTTGTCACCAAACAGGCGTAAACCCAGAAAAGGAAGAGCTGTAAGTGATCTTTTAGCACCGACGTCCGCCGTCCATTGACGGAGCCACACTGACTGCTGAATAGCAACCAAAAGAGCAGATGTCCTGCCACACATGGCCATAGCATCATCCTGGGCGGCCAGAACAAAAGAAGCAAAAGACTCACACAATTGGAGAGGTAAACTCCTCACATTCCGGATCAAGATCCGCGTACAAATTTTTGATCAAGGCTTTAAGAGCCAATAGGACAATGGAAGAAGCGCATACCGGACGCAAGGTCGAACCGGCACTGATGAAACCATGACGAGCCAGTTGATCGATTCTACGATCCTCAACATCCTTAATTGTAGTAGTGTCTGGTGAATGCAGCACTGAAGAATTAGAGAGCCCCAAAACCGGTGCATCAACGTCTGGGGGTGCCGTCCAAAGTTTGACCAATTCCTCCGAAAAGGGATACCTCCTGTCCCAATTAGCCGGGGAGCCAACAAGGCGGGTCGGCTGTTCCCATTCCTTAAGCACAACCCTTTCAAAATGTAGCTGACCAGGGAATGCTAAACGCAGCTTAGGCATCTCAAATAGCTCACCCTTAGGCGGAGGGACCGCCGCCGGAGGATCCAGAGACAACATTTTAAAAACCTTGGAAAGGATAGGAGTATCACAAGACACCCCAGTAGTCAAATCTGCCGAAGTATCAGTCAACAGGGGAGCATCATTATCATCCAAATCTTCCAAAATTTCCCCTTCTTCAGGCAAAGGACAATCTGACCAGTCTAACACCTCCGCTGCCTCCAAGGCAGGAGTCAGAGAAGGAGAATCAGTGTTTCCTTTTAGCCGTAGCCTTATGAGCTACCTGTGCAGACAACAACTTCTCAAGAGTGGCCACTCGAGCGCACAACTCAAGATTGCGAATCCCCAGCTGTGACAACATCACCCTGGGTCCGGAATAAAAGTGGAGGGGCAGGAGACGACTGAGGTTGCGAAGAGCCAGGAGCCGGAGTACCAGACTGGCGCGCAATATTCTACTGTGCGCAAGGAACGCACAAAATGACATCATCCCCTGGGAGTGGGACCCCACATCCCCCACACTGCCTAGATTGCCCCAAAGAGCCATTTCCGGTATCATTGGAAGCCTCCATTCGGTGAAACTTTTTTGGAATTCGCAAAGCCCAGGGATTTATGCTATAAGCTACCCGGGATGCCCCTTATTCATTAATTAGAGTCCCGGGAGTGGGAGGATTTTTTGTAACCCAAAACAAGACTAGCCAGGTATATCAGACTGGGAGACCCATGCAGCAGGGGTATCCCAAATCTGGAAAGACAGAGAAAACACTGTAAAAATTCATTAATAATCCACACATGCACACAGAGGAAAAAACACAATATTATCCAATTAAAAAAAAACATATATATATATATATATATATATATATATATATATAATATAAATATGAGTTAAAATAAATATGGTCACATACAGTTGAATCATGCTGCTGCCTGAGTAAAGGATCAAGCATGAGAACAATGCATGGCTTATTATAAAACTGTACTAAAAAACCTCCATTCTATACTTATATGGACCACAGCATAAAGTCCCCTAATGGGAATAAGGACTCATTGAATGCGATATAGAAGACAAGGAGCTATAATAAAAGACCTTTTTTAAGTGACCGCAGCAGAAGAGGCAGCAGGAACAGAGCACAGAATCACCTCAGAGGCCGGTGCGAGCATTCCCACAGCTGAGAGAAGACAGGCAGGCAATCACAATCACCGCACACCCGGCCCCGCCCCTTAAACACAGATTTACCTCAGAGAGGTAAAAAATGGCGGCAGCGCCCTCAGAAAAAGAAAAAAACAAAAAAACGGACCCGGTCTGAGCTGGGAACGCCGCACACAGACACACACACAGTTTAAAAGACGCACACACACACACACACATAGACACGCGCGCACCGACGCCCACATATATCAGTACCAAAATTACCTCAGGATAAAAAGAGTAGCATAAGGCAGAAAAGACCCCTCACACCCCCCCCCCTCCCCCCTAACAGACTTCCCCACCAAAAAGGGGAGTTCCTGAGAAGGAGAGAAGAGATATGGGGACAACGAGACGGGGCATCCCAAAATCCGGGTCACCAACCGGATAACCACTCTGCCCCAATAATGGAGACTAGTGGAGGAGATAAGCTCCTAGGCACCACCAGGTGCCGGCTACCATTACCCAGTCAGCAGCCGAGACTGGGAGGCTTCCGATAATTACAAAATACAAGTAAACAAGAACTGGGCAGAAATAGACCAGGGGAGGGGGGGGTGCCGGGGTGTAACAGGAGACCTCTTTCTTCTGTCTTGACGCATCTTGCAGAGAGAGAACACTGGGGATTAAGTGGGAGGTCCCAGGAATATATAGACTGGGAGGGGCCAGTTTCAAGATCTCTCTCTCTGCAATGACATCTGGAGATGGTTTACCCAAACGTTATTACTACAGGAAGCAGGGTGTGTGTGACACACAAAGAATAATCACCATAACAAGGCAAAAGAGGATAACGATAACAAGGGTGGGATGAAGCAACCCGTGCTGGATTCCATCAAATCAATTCTACAGGTGAGTAATCACATAATTGTATTTTTGAAGATGAGGGATGGTAAGGGGTAGGACCGGGAGAAACCACAACACACAGTTGTCCCGCCTGAAAGACATAAGTAAAGACACATAAGCATCCTGCAACACACAGACAGAGATCACCGCCGCAGCTCCGGGATAAAGAAAGGCCCCAGACGAGCAGGGGGCCAAAATGGCGCCGGAAGAGGAACCTTGAGGGGCGGACCGCGGGAGGATGACGAGGTACGAGTCATCCTCCGCGCCCCCCCGAAGTGACCTCGCCGACGTTATCAGTAGAAAAAAATGCCTCACAGATATAGCGCCGTCCGCCGCGGAGCATAGTACAAAACAGTGAGGCGGCGAAAAAACAGTAAAAAACAAGATACAAACAGTTTGAAAGGCTAAACAACACCCTCGCCGCTACCACCCGCCCCCTCCTCCCCCGAACACATGACGGGGAGGGGGAGAGGAAGGCGAGCGAGCAGCAGCGAGAGCCCAGGCCAGGGATGGGGGGACCCCAAACGCCAGTAAAAGTACATAGTCCCAAAACACTCACCCCCTCATAGGACAGGAACTCCGTATCCCTAGTAGGCTCACCATAAAGCCTATGGCCGGCTACCCTTTGTGGTACAGGGTCTGCGGCTTGGAGCAGCGCTCCTTGAGCACTTGACCCTAGTGCTCCGCTACCCTCACCCGATCTGTCAGCCGAGGCTGGGAGGCACAGAGGGTCCGGAAAAGGGTGGAAATAGCCATGCAGGGCCGCAGGCTTGGTAGCCCCGCTCACCTGCGCAATAGTGAGAGCCATCTTCTATCTTCGCAGAATCACTGCAGAGAAAAAACTGGATAAGTCTATGGTGATTCCGTTTTTATATGGTACCGGGAGGAGCCACAACTGTTCTGCAGTACACAGCGCCACCTTGTGGCGGATTACCCAGATGTAATGAATGTGTGAAGCAGGCCGTGCCATGCAATGGAAAAGAGAGACACCTGCTTTTATAGGGGGCCAGGAGGAGCGACAGCTTTTGATCTTGCAGTCGAGCGCCACCTAGCGGTGGAATACACACGGCATTACTTTTGGGATGACCTGGACTGGATATATTCAAAAACAATTCTACAGGCGAGTTTCACAGAATTGTATTTTTTGTCCTCCCAGACAGAAAATCCTTCTTACAGTTTATGTTTAATACAACTATATTGTGGTCACTGTTAAGATTTTCACGGACTGTTACTGTCCCTGTCAGGTCATCATTATTTGATATTACCATATCTAAAAGAGTATCACCCCTAGTAGATGCCTTCACAAACGTATTCATATAATTATCTTGTAGCAAGCTGAGGAATGCTCTCCCCCTTGTAGAAGAAGCAGAACAGAGTCTCCAGTCGATTCCTGGGTAGTCCCCCATCCCCCATAACCACGACTGTACCAGCCTGTGAAGCCCACTCTATCTGCTTGTGCAGTTGACCCTCTATTTCCTCAGTTATATGTGGGGGCCAATAGATTACACCAAATTGTATTTTAACATTGTTTACATCGCCCCGCACTTCTACCCACAAGTATTCTACATCCTCACAGTCTTCGGCTAGTATCCCCTCATTAATATATGCTACGAATTCCAGTACCAGAGCCTCAAGCTCCCCCACTTTACTTGCCAGACTTCTGGCATTTTTAAACAAACATACACTTTTAAGTTCCCATCATGTTTGACACATTGAGCAATAGCATTAGCTTCTGCAGTAATGCATCCGCCTAATATTCTAAGTATGTCACACACCCCGCTTCAAGATAATCATTACATGTGGGTAGTATGGTCTGAAGAGGGCGATTTGCAGAGATGATTGGAGGAAAGAAAGCCCCTCCCTGATCCATAAATACCTGGGACCTCCCACTCATTACCCAGTTTTCCATCTCTGCAGACGGCGAGCAAGTCAGAAGATGATGTCTCCTCCTTGCACAGGGGGATTTCAGGTAGCCGGGTTTATTCCCGGCCCGCTTTTCTCTCTATTTCCACCCGGTTATGTTTTTTATAAGTCCCAATACACATGCCTCCCAGTCTAGGCTGTATCCCGGGTGAGGGTAGAATGGCACTTTTAGTGCTCTGGAGCCATGCTCCACCGTGAGACCCTGTACCAGAGGGTAGGCGGTTATCCGGGCTGGTGACCCCGGTTTGGGATGCCCTGTCCCTTGGCCCCCCTTTCCTGATGCCCTTCTCCTGTGGTGGTGGGGATAAAATGTCGGGGGCCACCTTTTTTACCTCAGAGTTAGGATTTATTTATTGTGCATTGTTTCACTTTAACAGCGGCGCTTGCTGCTACTGGCGCCAGAGCTGAGGAGAACTTTTCTCCTCAGAAGTTGTAGTTGGGGGGTAGGGCCGGCTGTTGGCGCTGGCTTTTCCCCCTGGCTTTACTGTTTTTTGTTGTGGTGACTACCGCAATGGCCGCGGCGCGGTTATTTGCGCTGGCGGTTCCATTAATCTTGTGAGGGGAGATCTCCCCTCACGCGCTGGCCACAGTGGGCGGGGCCGGGCGATTGCGCGGCCCGCACCCATTACATCCCTGGGGTTTTTATGGTTACCGGCGCCGCGGCTGCTGTTCTTGCCATGGCGCCGGTATATGTGTGCGCTATAGTGTTTTTCTGAGGTAATTTACCTCACACATTTTGCCATTAGGGGCGCAGACCCACTGCGGAGCCCGCTTTCCGCTCTGTAAGGGGGCGGAGCTACGCATATCGCGCGCTCAGCGCTGGCCACGCCCACAGGCTCATCTCTGCCTCTGTGAGCTGCGTGTGTGGTGGACGCCATTTACCTCACGCAGGAAGGCACAGTGAGTGGCCCTATGGGCCCCCTATATTTCTATATATATATTTACTTATATGTAACCCTTTATATCCGGCAGTCTTTCAGGTAGAACGCCTTAGGTTTTAAGGGGTCTTCTTCCGGTCCTTGGGTCCCTGGGTTAAATTTCATGTTAAAATCCTCCCACTTGGGACAATTATAAGGGCATCCCGGGTTGCTTACTAGCGTAATTCCCTCGGTCATTGCGACTACATATAAGTTCACCGTATGGAGGCATCCCCAGATACCGGGCTGCCCTCAGGGCAATCCCGGAAGTCCATGGGCTGTGGGGTATCCCTAACAGGGGATGACGTATTTCTATGTATACTATGTGACTATGTGCACAGCAGACTATTACACGGCAGTCAGAACCCCAGACGTCTGGGTCAGCACCGCCGGCGTCATCCCCTTCCCACCCCATCTTGGCCCATGTCCCGTGTGACGTTGTCACGGGTGGGCAGTCGCAATCTGATGTGTGTGCTAGATTGACTAATATTGAAAAATGTATTTCTTCTGCGGTTGCCAAGAAGGCTCCAGCTAAGAGAAAGCATTTGTCACCGGTCCCACCGACATTTGAATATGACGATGAGGATCGCCTGGATTGGTCAGATTACTCCCCTCTGGAGGAAGGGGAGCTATTTGACGAATCGGATTATTCGGACGACCAGCTATTCGTTGGCGCGGACTCTGAGAAGGGGTCAGGGAGTTCTTTGGATACTCCTAACGTCCTTGCTCAGATGTTTGAGGTTCTGGCTATTTCTCCTCCAGAGGTTGCTCCTCATCAACAAGGGGAGTTTTATGAGGAATCCAAGCTGCGCTTGGAATTCCCTAATCAAAGGCATTTTGATAAGATTATTTCTAAGGAATGGGAGAGGCCGGCTCGGCCCCCAGGCATTCCTCAGAGTTGGGATAAAAGATATCCTTTCCCTTCGGACACGGTTAAGCGCTGGACGTCCCCCCCTGAGGTGGATGCACCAATTCTGGGGTTATCCAATTCAGCCGTTTTTGAATAACCCCGATTGCTCTTCTCTTAAAGATGGAGGGGATAAACGAATTGGCCAGATGGCTTGTCATGGTTTCGCCAGTATTGGGGCAGCCATACGGCCCTTTTTGCGCTTCATCTCTGCTGGTGGTGGCTACCAGGTCGGTGGTCAGAGACTTGTTGTCATCTTCCGGTTTGCACCCGGACAGTGACGAATTTCTGGGACTTAAACGTTGTGAGTTATTCTTGTCTTTCATGTTAGCCGCCTTGGAGAGCTTCTGCTCTGATGGTGACTATAAGGCGTTCAGTTTGGTTGCGCCAGTGGGCGGCCGACTTTGGGCTTATGGCTTTTTGGAGAAAAATTGGATTCAGTAGCTAAGGGGGGTAAGTTACCTCAACGCAAGAAGCAACGACGTCCCTTTCGCGGGGCGGCTTCTTTCAATCATTCCTTTCGCGGATCCAGAGCAGGAAGAGGTTTCGCCTTCCCTTCCACTAGAGGAGATTCCTGGAATAGGGGCAGAGGACGTGCCCGCTCAGGATACAACTGGGGTTCATAACCCAAAACCTGCGAACAAGCCTGCTCAGCAATGAGGGGGCGCCCTCACCCGTGCGGGTGGGGGGACAGCTGCGACACTTCTCTCTGATCTGGATTCGGGAGGTTTCGGACAAACTGATCCGGGAAGTCGTGTCTTCCGGCTACAAGTTGGAGTTCGAGTCCCGTCCTCCTCCGCTTTTCTTCAGGTCTAGGGTGCCCCCGGACGCACCTGGCGCACAGGGGCTTCGGGAGGTGCTTTTCAAGTCTTCTGGAGATAGAGGTCATCTCGCCAGTGCCCCTATCAGATCAGGGTCGGGGATTTTACTCAAATCTGTTCACGGTCCCCAAAAAGGATGGCTCTATCCGGCCCATCCTGGATCTGAAGATCCTCAACAGGTTTATCAGGCTGCGAAAATGGAATCGCGTCGTTCAGCTATCCGCGCTCTCCGTCAGGGGGACTTCATGACGTCCATAGACGTCAAGGACGCTTTCCTCCATGTTCCGATTTTTTCCCGCGCACCAGAGATTCCTCAGGTTTGTGGTGGAAGATCGGCACTTTCAGTTTGTAGCTCTTCCTTTTGGTCTCACCACAGCTCCGAGGGTTTTTCACCAAGGCGCTCGCTGGGGTGATGGCTCTTCTTAGAGCGCAGGGAATTCGCATAGTGCCATATCTGGACGATCTCCTCATCATGGCATCATCATTCAGCCAAGCGGAATTGGACACCAGGACGGTAATATCCACTCTGGAGAGGTTCTGCTGGGTGATCAACTATCCCAAGTCCTCCTTTTACCCGTCCAGGATAGTATCCTTTCTGGGAATGTCTCTGGATACAGATCAGGCCAGAGTGTTCCTTCTTCAATCCAAGGTTCTTTTGATTCAGGAATTGATTCGGTCGCTCATGTCCATTCCTTGTCCGACCATTCGACTAGGAATGAGACTGGTGGGGTTGATGGTGGCCTCCTTCGAGGCAGTCCCCTTTGCCCAGTTTCACACGAGGACGCTACAACTCCATCTATTGTCTGTCTGGGACAGATCTCCTCTGTCGCTGGATCAATTCTTTCTGATGTCTCCCCGGGCTCGCCGACCACTCAGGTGGTGGCTGAACTCAACCAATCTGTTGAAGGGCAGGTCTTTTCAGACTCCTCGTTGGGAGGTGGTCACCACGGATGCCAGCCTCTCAGGATGGGGGGGCTTCTGGAATGATCTGCAATTTCAGGGGTTGTGGGGACCCCTGGAAGCCCACGAGCCTATCAACATTCTGGAATTGAGAGCCATCAGAATGGTTCTTTTTCGTCTGACTCATCTCCTGCAGAGCTTGCCGGTCCAGGTTCGGTCGGACAATCGGACGGCGGTTGCCTACATCAATCACCAGGGAGGGACTCGCAGCAGGAGTGCCCTCAGGGAAGTGTCATTGCTTCTGGACTGGGCGGAGAGCCACGTCCCGTGCATCTCGGCAGTTCACATTCCGGGAGTAGAGAACTCGGAGGCGGACTCTCTGAGTAGGTGGTCAGCCCGCAAGGGGGAGTGGCCTCTCAGTCCCAAGGTGTTTCGTTCAATTTGTCTCAGGTGGGGTTCACCGATGGTGGACCTCTTTGCCTCCCGTCACAATCACAAACTTCTGGCATCTGTGTCTCTGGCGAAGGATCCGCTAGCCTTCGCGACGGACGCCGTGTCCCTGAACTGGAGGGATCTGGGGTTTCTGTATCTGTTCCCTCCGTTTCCCATGGTAGCCAGAGTAGTGCGCAAGCTGGCTCTGGAAGGAGCGTCAGCAATTCTGGCGGCTCCAAGGTGGCCAAGACAGGTTTGGTTCGCAGACGTGGTAAGGTTAGCAGAAGATCAGTTCGTTCTGCCCCTGCTGCCGGATCTGCACACACAGGGTCATCTACGTTGCCCCAATTTACCAATGCTGGCTTTGACGGCGTGGCTGCGGAAACCTCCATCTTGAAGGAGGAAGGTCTTTCTGATGCGGTTATTCACTCTTATTAGCGCTAGGAAGAGGTTTTCTTCTTCCGTTTACTATAGGACTTGGAGGTCTTATATTGATTGGTGTGAGACTAGGGCCTTCCCTTGCAGGGAATTCTCTATTTCTAGAATCCTGGAGTTCCTGCAACATGGTTTGGATCTAGGGCTCCAACTTAATACTCTGATGGGGCAGGTGTCTGCCCTGGCGGTGTTTTTCCAAATATCTTTTGCGCTTCATCCGCTGGTTAAGACCTTTTTCCAGGGGGTTACGCACGTGCGGCCCCCTAGGAAGGCTCTGATTCCGGTTTGGGATTTGAATTTGGTTCTTTCTGCTCTTCAGGGTCCTCCCTTTGAGCCCTTGCATGATATTGCCTTGTCTTCCCTTACTCAGAAGGTGGCCTTTTTGGTAGCTATCACTTCTGTTCGGCGTGTTTCTAAGTTGGCGGCTCTGTCCATTCTGGTCCCGTATTTTGAAAGACATCAGGACAAGGTGGTTTTCCGTTTTAACCCGGATTTCCTTCCTAAGGTGGTTTCTGCCTTTTCACTTAAACCAAGACATTGTTTTGCCCTCTCTGTGTCCTAATCCCAGTAACGAAAAGGAGAGGGTCCTGCATTCTTTGGATGTGGTTCGAGTTGTGAAGTACTATTTGGTGGTAACGTCTGCCTTTCGTAAGACTGATGCCTTCTTTGTGGTACCCTCTGGGCCCAAGAAAGGTTTTGGCGCCCGCTAAGTCTACCATCAGCAGATGGATCCGTCAGGCCATTGTCGGGGCCTTTTCTGCTAAGGGGAGAAATCCTCCCCTTCGTGTTACAGCTCGTTCTACTCGTGCGGCTGGGGCTTCCTGGGCTTTTCAGCACCAGGCCTCTGTTGAGCAAGTTTGCAAGGCCGCTACCTGGTCTTCTGTTCACACTTTTTCAAAGTTTTTACAAGGGTGATGTTTGGGCCTCAGCGGATGCTGTTTGTGGCCGCAAAGTTCTGCAGGCTGCAGTAGTTTAAGTTGTGCTTTATGCCTTGTTTTGGATCCCCACCCTTTATGGACACTGCTTTTGGATGTCCCACATGTAATGATTATCTTGAAGCGGGGTGTGTGACATACTTAGAATAATACCATTTTGTGAATACTCACCTTGTAAAATGGGTATTATAAGTATGTCACACACCCCGCTTCAACCCGCCCTTTTGTATTCTGGATCCATCGTTTTGTGAACTTTGCGTTGTTATGACTAATATTTGGCTCTTCCTGGTCCCTTACCTTACTGCTTTCTTTATACTGGGTAATGAGTGGGAGGTCCCAGGTATTTATGGATCAGGGAGGGGCTTTCTTTCCTCCAATCATCTCTGCAAATCGCCCTCTTCAGACCATACTACCCACATGTAATGATTATCTTGAAGCGGGGTGTGTGACATACTTATAATACCCATTTTACAAGGTGAGTATTCACAAAATGGTATTTTTTCACTGCTGGTTTGCAACACATGGATCTCCTTATCCATCATAGCAGTCCTCCCCCTTATAATTCTCCACCCACCATCATTTGCTGTCCCCTAAGTAACCTATCTTCCCCTTTATTTTCTTTCTTGCCCTACCCACTCGTCTCTAGTTTAAATAAGCATCCACCCCTTCTAGTATCCTCTTTCCCTGCACAGCAGCCCCCTTCCATCCGGGTGCAAATTATCTGAAGAATACAGTTTGTACCCCAATGAAAAAAATCAGGAGAATGCCCTTTTCTATATTGTCAATCCTCCTCAGTGTTGCATTTTGCTCCTCTAGATCTCTAACCCGAGCTTCCAAGGTTGCAACATGCTCACATTTATCACAGCGGTATTCACCCTGGAACTGCTGCTCCTGAAGTGTATACATATGACAAATTGTGCAGTGAAGTAGACCTCCAATGTTGCCGGCCATTATCCCAGTTACAAGAACAGCAGTAAAAACAGTTGCAGCTCTTTGGCTTTTAACTTATTTTACCTCTACAGCACTTAGGCAATAAACACTTAAAGTCCCCGAATATAAAGTCCCTTAATGAAAAGTCTCCTCACTTATAAAACAACCTCACTTGAAAATACAACCAGAACTCACAAAATCTCCTAAACTTGCTTTAAAACAATCTATAGCAAAGAATTCTCTCTCTAGTCATGATTTGGAAGCCAATCAGAGATCGTTTAAAAGGATTGAACATTCAAATATAAATTGCCTTGCAGGTTACCTCAATTTTTGAGGGGTACTGAGTTTAAAGCAGAAGTCCAGGCAAAAAAAACAATCCCCCGCCACCAGCTCTCCAGGCGCTGAGACGGAACTGTAGCGGAGGAGGGGTTTAAAAGGAAAGATAACCTTAGCAGCATTCTAGCACTGTTCCCCGGGGCATGGGTGGCAGCCGCACGGAAAGACACAAAGTGGCAACCCCTTGGCTCCGTGTACGTGCCCGCTGCCCATTCAAGTGAGCCAGGGGGTGCCGCTTTGATTTTGTATGCAGTGATACTCATTACTATACTGGGTACTAATGTGGCATGGCACACCGGCAATAGGGATGCCTCCCTGCAAGGGGAACCCCCATATGTAAAAAAAAAAACAAAAAAAAACAAAAAAAAAAAAAAAAAGGGTGTTGTTCCTGCTTAAAGGAGGAGGGGTAAGGCCTATTTTATTAGGTCTCTGTTCTCCTACTGAGTTATTTTTTCAAGTTAAATCCACAAGTAAGGCATTCCTGATAGATCACAGTTGTTAAGGTGGACCCAAAAATACCCTGGCTCTAGTGTTGGGTCACAGCTTGCCCTCAAGGCATCCTGATTTGCGAAATCCCCACGATTGCCAAAAAACCATCAACCCCATAGAGCATGCATGGGCCACCGGGGGAACCTCCAGAACTCCTCAATCTGATGTGTGTACCCATGCCAGCACCCTGAATGGCTGGTGGTGTGTGTGCACAGCAGAGAGGTGCTCAGCAATTGTTCTATTCATAACTTATTGCTGGGCATGAATATTCACAGCAGTGAGTTCTATTGTACGACAGCCCACCAATGAGCTGAGGGAGCGTTGAACAAAAAGGAGCATCTCAAATCAGGATTCTAAAAGATTTAAATTCAAAAGGATACATGTCTTACCTGGAACTTGTACTCTGCCTCTTAAATATTTCAGGAGTTCCTGGGTGCCTTTCTAAATGGGAAGAAAGATAACTAAGGAAAACATCTTCCTGTTTCATGTAGTGGTAACATTTAATTTAGTGTTAATGTCAGAGAAGGAACTCCTAATCTAACTAAACTAATTTACCCCCTCACGCTATCAGCGAGGCCTACATTGGTGCAATACTCATGTATATAGCAGAGCTCCATACTGTGTACAGGAAAATGCAGCACACATCTACACTGGATGCAGAGGATACTGTCCCGCATCAAATTAGGTAATCACAAGGGTGGGGCAAGGGACAGTGGGGGGGTGTTTTGGTTCTTGCATCAGAGGTTGCTCACATCTCCAAATAATGGCAACAAGGTGTATTTGTGAGGGGGACTCTGCTCAATGTGAACGTCCTGAGATAAGGTGGTGTTGGCAAGTTTTTGGTTAAGAGCTCCACTGCACTTTTATTTGCGTCAATCTTAGATTATGGTCATAATGGACAGTCCTAACAAGCAACATTCCCTCAACACAAAACTACAATACTCACATTCAGAATATCCCTGCGGATACCTCTCAGAGGATTACCCTCCAGTTGTAAGGATTTTAAATTTGGAAGATTCCCCAAGTTGTTTGGCAAACTAAAAATAAAAAGGGGAGAGATTAAAAAAAAAAATAGAAAAAAAAACAAAAAAAAAAAAACACACACAAAAAAAGAACAAGACATTTGACAATTCAAGCCTTTAGTATTAGGGCTGTGGATTCAGATAATCTCATATATAACTTTCTTAGGAATTTCATGCATATATATTAAGTTCTCTCAATCGAAGATCCTTGTTTAAAAAAATGAAAAGAGTGATAATCAGCAGCTCTAGTGATAGATAATGAAGTTCTCCAAGCCCCGCACAGTCCCTTACCCTGCATTCACACCTATGCAGCTGCAGTTGCCATTCAGGTGCAGTATGAGGACAGTTGTGAAGGCAGCCAAACTGGAACAGAAACTGCAACTACATCTGCATAGGTGTGAAAGCAAGGTTATACAAGGCATCTTCATGCTTTCCCAAGGCCCTTAGTTACAATGCCTGACACTCCATTGCATATGCTCAGAAGCAAGTTTCTCCTCTAAAGACTAAAAGAAGTTTATCATGGAGTGGGTTGTCTGCAGTCATCTAATGAGGGCTAGACAGGAACAAAGAAAGTATTAACATTTCAACAAACATTACATGAATCAATAGTTCTGTGTGTTTACATAGATGCATTGATACATTGTATTACTTCAATCTAGATTTTTTTTAGCAGTTCTACACTGTGCTTCCTAAACATTTAGCTGCAGTTCTCTCAAACATGGCGGGTGGAGACAAGCTACCATCCACTATACAGAAAAAGGGATCTGCTTCCTAATCTTATCTTCTGCACTCAACCCCATGATCATGGAGTGCATTACAGTAGTTGTAGCTGGGCTCTTTGTTGTCTCTCCTGGAAACCTATTTCACTCAGGATTTTCTTCCCCTATTTATCCCCATAAAGCAGATTTACTAAATTCCAATAAATCTGCCTTATGTTTCATTTAAGTAGCCTGACTGCTTATATCACATGTGACAAACTCAAGGCCCGGAGGCAGGATGCGGCCCTCCAAGTCTTTTTATGTGATCCTCTGACAAGTGGCAGATAGTGGTGGCTGGGCAAGTGCCTCCTGTAGCTGGCCTAGTCACTCCGAAGCTTCTATGATGCACTGGTCCACTGTGCTACATGGTATGGAGCGCAGTACCTCCTCTAATCCTGTCCCCAGGTGCCTATAAAAGCATCTGGTGTGTGCCTTTCTGGGGGGAGAAGAAAGTAGTATCTGCAACCAATTTTCACCACACAGGGTGGGCCACCAAACCCATCTAACTTACTGCCACAGCAGTTCCACATTTGCTGCAGGGCTTATTACTAGCTATTGCCAGGTAGGGTGGGAAAATATATTGTAGTGCGGTGGGCAAAATTATTCAGTTTCTTCATCCATCCTGGGCAAAATAATTCTGCATTTGTACTCGACAAAATAATACAGCGTCTGTGTCTCTCCTGAGCAAAAATAATACCATTTTGTGAATACTCACCTTGTAAAATGGGTATTATAAGTATGTGACACACCCCGCTTCAAGATATTTATAACCTGTGGGTATACTGACCTGAAGAGGGCGATCTGCAGAGATGATTGGAGGAAAGTAAGCCCCTCCCGGTCCATAAATACCTGGGACCTCCCACTCATTACCCAGTATCAATAAAGCAGTAAGGTAAGGGACCAGGAAGAGCCAAATATAAGTCATAACAACGCAAAGTTCACAAAATGAAGGATCCAGAATACAAAAGGGCGGGTTGAAGCGGGGTGTGCGACATACTTATAATACCCATTTTACAAGGTGAGTATTCACAAAATGGTATTATTCTAAGTATGTCACACACCCTGCTTCAAGATATTCATAACCTGTGGGACATCCAATAGCAGTGTCCATAAGGGGTGGGGATCCAAAACAAGGCATAAGGCACAACTTAAACTACTGCAGCCTGCAGAACTTTGCGGCCAAAAACAGCATCCGCTGAGGCCCGAACATCAACCTTGTAAAACTTGGAAAAAGTGTGAACAGAAGACCAGGTAGCGGCCTTGCAAACTTGATCAACAGAGGCCTGGTGCTGAAAAGCCCAGGAAGCCCCAACCGCACGAGTAGAATGAGCTGTAACACGAAAAGGAGGATTCCTCCCCTTAGCAGAATAGGCCCCAACAATGGCCTGACGAATCCACCTGCTGATGGAAGACTTTGCGGTTGCAAAACCCTTCTTGGGCCCAAACGGCACCACGAAGAATGCATCAGTCTTGCGAAAGGAAGACGTTACCACCAAATAATACTTCACAACGCGAACCACATCCAAGGAATGCAGGGCCCTCTCCTTGTCATTGCTGGGATTAGGACACAGAGAGGGCAGAACAATATCCTGGTTTAGATGAAAGGAAGAAACCACCTTAGGAAGGAAGTCCGTCTTAAAACGGAAAACCACCTTGTCCTGATGTCTTTCAAAATACGGAGCTTGAATAGACAGAGCCGCCAACTCGGAAACACGCCGAACAGAAGTGATAGCTACCAAAAAGGCCACCTTCTGCGTAAGGGAAGACAAAGGAATATCATGCAAAGGCTCAAAGGGGGGGACGCTGGAGAGCAGAAAGAACCAAATTCAAATCCCAAACCGGAATCAAAGGCTTCCTAGGAGGCCGCACATGTGTAACCCCCTGGAAAAAAGTCTTAAAGTGGACAACACCCAGGATTTTGACTATCCTGGGTCTTGGTCCACTTCGGTGGGGCACCCCCGATCGGGGTGCCCCGCTGTGTGAAACCCCCCCGAACAACTCACCTCTCCCCGCTCCCAGCGCCGACGGACAAGCCGCGGACAAGCGGCTCCTCCGCCGCCGCCTCCCACGCGTCCCTCTTGACGCGCGCGTGCCCGCGCCGGCCATTCACAGATGGCCGGCGCGGGCACGTCTAGAGGGGCACGAGGGATAAGAGAAAGATAAGGTGAGGAGTTTGGGGTGTTTGGGGGGGTTTCACCCCGCGGGACATCCCGATCTCGGATGTCCCGCGGGGAGGAAGGTGATCGGCCCGGGAATCTTATAGATTCCCGGGCCGATCACCCGTGGGTGTTGGTCCACTTTAACCAAAGGATGAAACGCAAAAGATTTTTGGAAAAACACCGCCAGGGCAGACAACTGCCCCTTCAGAGTACTGAGTTGGAGCCCTAGGTCCAAACCATGTTGCAGGAACTCCAAGATTCTAGAAATAGAGAATTCCCTGCAAGGGAAGGCCCTAGTCTCACACCAATCGATATGAGACCTCCAAGTCCTATAGTACACAGATGATGAAGACCTCTTCCTAGCACTAATAAGAGTCCGAATCACAGCATCCGAAAGACCTTCCTCCTTCAAGATGGAGGTTTCAGCAGCCACGCCGTCAAAGCCAGCGTTGGTAAATTGGGGTAACGAAGATGACCCTGTGTGAGTAGATCTGGCAGCAGGGGCAGAGCGAACTCATCTTCTGCCAACCTTACCACGTCTGCGAACCAGACCTGTCTTGGCCACCTTGGAGCCACCAGGATTGCTGGTGCTCCCTCCAGAGCCAGCTTGCGCACTACTCTGGCCACCATGGGAAACGGAGGAAACAGGTACAGAAAACCCAGATCCCTCCAGTTCAGAGACATGGCATCCGTTGCAAGAGCCAGAGGGTCCTTCGCCAGAGACACAAATGACGGAAGTTTGTGATTGTGACGAGAGGCAAAGAGGTCCACCTCCGGTGACCCCCACATGCGGCAGATTGTGAGAAAGACCTTCGGATTGAGAGACTACTCCCCTTTGCGGGCTGACAGCCTGCTCAGAGAGTCGGCCTCCGTGTTCTCCACTCCCGGGATGTAGACCGCAGAGATGCACGGGACGTGGCTCTCCGCCCATCCCAGAATCAGAGACACTTCCTTGAGGGCACTCCTGCTGCGAGTCCCTCCCTGGTGATTGATGTAGGCAACCGCCGTCCGATTGTCCGACCGGACCTGGACCGGCAAGTCTCGCAGTTGATGAGTCAAATGACAAAGAACCATCCTGATGGCTCTCAATTCTAGAATTCCAGGGGACCCCACAAACACCCCACGAACACTCTGGCCTGATCTGTATCCAGAGACATCCCCAGAAAGGATATTAACCTGGACGGGTAGAGGGAGGACTTGGGGTAATTGATCACCCAGCCGAACCTCTCCAGAGTGGATAGAACCGTCCTGGTGTCCAATTCCGCTTGGCTGAATGAAGATGCCAAGATGAGGAGATTGTCCAGATATGGCACTATGCGAATCCCTTGAGCTCTGAGAAGAGCCATCACCCCAGCAAGCACCTTGGTGAAAACCCTTGGAGCTGTGGTGAGACCGAAGGGAAGAGCTACAAACTGAAAGTGCCGATCCTCCACCGCGAACCTTAGAAACCTCTGGTGCGCGGGAAAAATGGGAACATGGAGGTAAGCGTCCTGGATGTCTATGGACGTCATGAAGTCCCCCTGACGAAGAGAGTGGACACCCGAGAACTGAGGAAACGCGGGGGGGGGGGGGGGGGGGGGCGGGACTCGAACTCCAGCTTGTAACCGGAAGACACCACTTCCCTGATCCACTTGTCCGAGACCTCCCGAATCCAGACTTGGGAGAAGTGTCGCAGCCGTCCCCCCACCCGCACGGGTGAGGGCGCCCCCTCATTGTTGAGCGGGCTTGGCCGCAGGCTTGGGTTTAGAACCCCAACTGTATCCTGAACGGGCACGACCTC
The DNA here is from genome assembly GCA_027917425.1 of Gastrophryne carolinensis. NCBI lineage: Eukaryota > Metazoa > Chordata > Amphibia > Anura > Microhylidae > Gastrophryne > Gastrophryne carolinensis. The sequence goes on from CM051235.1 coordinate 412,744,510, forward strand.
TGCTCCTATTCCAGGAGTCTCCTCTTGTAGAAGGGAAGGCAAAACCTCTTCCCGCTCTGGATCCCCGAAAGGAAGGGGTGAAGGAAGCTGCCCCTCGAAAGGGGCGTCGTTGCTTCCTGCATTGAGGAAATTTTCCACGTTTAGCTACTGAATCCAGTTTGTCTCCAAAAAGCCTTAACCCAACGAAGGGAAGAGACGTCAGAGACTTTTTAGACCCAAAATCAGCCGCCCACTGGCGCAACCAAATTGAACGCCTAATAGTCACCATTAATATGTACAAACCATAGGAGGAGATCCCACAATCCCCCCAAAAAAGCCAGAACACCAGCACCATCCAATTAAGGAATACAAAAATAACCTATTTATTTTGAATTATGAATCATGGATCACATATCACAGACATTTAAAAACATCTAAAAGGTCACGCAGTGACCACCAGGGGGCGCAAACCGCCGGCTCTTTTCTATTATCCTGTGCCAACTAATACAACCACTATATATCAAACATCATATTGGTGCCTTAATCTAACTACAAAACATTTAAAGTGCTATGTGCTAAGTGCTATGTAATTACATAAGAGGACCGCCAAGAGCGGAAAAAGCAAAACAGACCAAAACCATATAACATGTGAGACAGTACATTACCCATACACTTGGCCAGCCTGTCGGTGTGTCCCCCTGCCCCTAGCCCAATAGTCACCATTAAAGCAGAGGCTCTGCTACTCATCATCAAAGAATCATCCAAAGCGGCTAAAATGAAGGACAGAAACACCTCACAACGTTTCAGTCCAAGAAATTCATCACTGTCCGGATCCAAACCGGAAGAGGATAACAAATCCCTGACCACCTTTCTAGTAGCCACCACCAACAGCGATGAGGCACAAACAGGCCGTATGGCTGCCCCAATACTGGCAAAACCATGACAAGCCATCTGGTCAATGCGTTTATCCTCACCATCTTTGAGAGGGTTATATCAGGGTTATTCAAAACGGCTGAGTTGGATAACCCCAAAATTGGGGCGTCCACCTCGGGGGGGGGGGGGAAGCCCAGCGCTTAACCGTGTCCACGGGGAAAGGATACTTTCTATCCTAACTCTGAGGAATGCCTGGGAGCCGAGCCGGCCTCTCCCATTCCTTGGAAATAATATTATCAAAATGCTTTTGATTAGGGAATTCTAAACGTGGCCTGGATTCCTCATAAAACTCCCCTTGTTGTTGAGGGACCTCCGCCGGAGGCGAGATAGCCAGAACCTCAAACATCTGAGTCAGAACATTAGGAGTGTCCGAGGAACTCCCTGACCCCTGATCAGAATCAGCACCAACAATTTGCTGATCCTCGGAATTATCCGAATCCTCAAATACTTCCCCTTCCTCTGGAGGGGAATAATCTGACCAATCCAGACCATCCGCATCATCATATTCAAAATGAGAAACTGTAGACAAATGCTTTCTCTTGGCCGGTGCCTTCTTGGCTACCGTAGTGGAAATAAATTTTTCAATACTGGCCAATCTGGCACACACATCAGATTGCGACTGCCCCCCCCATGACAACATCACACGGGGCACGGGTCAAAATGGGAGGGGGAGGGGATGAAGCCGGCGGTGCTGACCCAGAAGCCTGGGGTCCCGACTGCCGCGTAATAGTCTGTTGTGCACATGATATACATAAAAAGAAATCATCCCCAGTTAGGGATACCCCACAACCCAGATTGTCCCGAGGGGAGCCCGGAATCCTGGGATGCCTCCATAAGGTGAACTTGAGTAAGTCGCTATGAGTGAGGGAATTACGCTATTAAGCAACCCGGGATGCCCTTATAGTGTCCAAGTGGGAGGAATTTGTAAAAACCTAGCGAAAGTACCCAGGGACCCAGGACCGGGAGAAACCCCTTTTTGAAATTCCCTGAAGATTCACCTAAAATACAGAAAACACAATGAGAAACATAAGCCCTGTAGATATGTGCAAGTAAAAGGCCCGCAGGGCCACTCACAGAGCCTCCGGGCTATTCCAGACCTCTCCTTGCCAGCACGCTGCGTCTCCGGTCTGAGGTAAATCAGCAGCAGGTTGGAGCGGGAGACGAAGAAGGGGGGGGCGTGGCCAGCGCGGACCGCGCGCTTGACCGGCTCCGCCCCCCTTTCACAAGACGATTAGGAGCAACAAGCTCCTCAGCGGCGCAGAGAACTAGAGAGGGGGCGGGCCGCGGCGACGCGCCGCAAGTCCGGCCCCGCCCCCAATGACTAAGCGTGTGAGGGGAGAAGCTCCCCTCCGCTGTGACACCCCGCGCGCCGGTGTCGCGGGAACCCACGGCACCGGGCACGTCACATAATGCCGGTAGCGGCCCGCTGTACATGCGAGCCGCTACCCCCGCTGGAGCCACGCCACCACTACCTCCGGACATAAAGGGCGTGGGCCGCTGCCTCACGCAGAAGGCCTGGCCCCGCCCCCAACAGAAGAGCGTGAGGGGAGAGACCCTCCCCTCCGCCTTCTGAGGTAAATTACAGCACCGCGGCGGCAATGGCGGCCGCGGTGTCTGTCAGGAGCAAAAGTTTCCCAAAACCTATACTGTCATATAGAACGTTCCCAACACACACACAGATAAATAAAACAGTGCAACCAAATCAATGAGGGATTACTACCAGACGCTCCACATCAGGATATCTAAATTCTGAGGAGAGGACCCCCAACCCAGGCTAAGAAGGAGGGGGTAGGCCAAATAGGGGAAATTATTCCCATGGACAGGGCATCCCAAACCGGGGTCACCAACCCGGTATAACCGCCTACCCTCTATATAGGGTCTCGCGGCGGAGCATAGCTCCTGAGCACCTGTGGTGCTAATATACCTTCTCGCGGACCGCAGTCAAAACTGGGAGGTATATATATATATATATATATATGAAGAAAGAGTCCGAGCGGGAATAAATAATATTGGCCGGGAGTAGTCCCGGCTACCTTGAAAATCCCCTATGCAAGGAGGAGACATCATCATCTTCTGCTTGCTCGCCGTCTGCAGAGATGAAGACTGGGTAATGAGTGGGAGGTCCCAGGTATTTATGGACCGGGAGGGGCTTACTTTCCTCCAATCATCTCTGCAGATCTCCCTCTTCAGGTCAGTATACCCACAGGTTATGAATATCTTGAAGCGGGGTGTGTGACATACTTAGAATAATTCTGTTTCTGTAACCATACATTTGAACGGTGTTGTTTACATTTTGTTTTTTGTTCGTTATTAACAGGTCCTTTTGAAGGCAACCAGAATGTTGTGGCCCTCGATGAAAATGAGTTTGACCCACCGGCCTATATATTTGTGAGGAAATGCCTGTTACCATTTTACTACAGGAAATTTGTTATTAGTAATTACTAACACAGCCCTGTTTAGTGTAGATCACTAAGCCAAAAATCATTTCTGTATTTACCCAAGCCAATAAACACTAGCTGTCATGGAACATGGGTGGGCCTTCCTTGCATCCCCTGCTCATTGCCATGCAGAGGATTCCCGCATATGCCCCGTGGAGCCAGGTAAGCACCCGATGATTACAGAGGTGTAACTAAACCAAAACACATAACTTTCTCTGTACACACTAAGGCTCCTTTCACACCTCTGCATTTTACTTGTGTTTATGTTGTGCTTTACTTCCATTTGCTATGTATTGCCATCAGACTTCTATGGAGCCGTGTTGTGTTGGATTGGAAATGTTGCATGCAGAACGTTTATAAAGAAAACAGCTAGTTGCAAAAAGGGCCCATGAGAGCAATGTTCTGACAAATGGCAAGTTTGTAATTTCAGATTTATACAGTAAGTCGTTTGTAGACAGATCTCTTACTTTAGTGAAAAGTATTTATCCTCACCAATCAGAAATCTAGCCACCAAAGCTAAATAAAATAAGGAAGAGTGGAAACGTTTTTTTCCTTACCTTCCCAAGTCATTATTGCTAAGATCCAGCCTCTCTAATCCTTTCAGAGCAGATATTTCCTCTGGCAGGCTCTTCAGCTTGTTATCCCGCAGCTCAAGGATGCAGAGGGATTTTAAATGACCAAGGTGCTGGGGGCCCAGTGTGCCTATCTGGTTGTTTCCTACATGCAGCTCCTGCAAAGTAAAACATTCAGGCTGATGTGGCCAACTTCTGCCAAAACGAGTTTTTAGAGTGGAGTGAGGGGTTAATACCAATTTTAACCCTCTTTTTATTGTCAGTTAGTTGAGTTATTGAGGAGATAAACATTTAAATTCTGTTTGCAGACTACAAACAGCAAGCTCATCTTGGTTGTTTCTGGTAAAAACACCTTGAATGTAGTGTTTCTCATCACCTTTGGCTGACATGCAGGGATTTTTTTGATCCATACCTTCAGATGCTTGCAGCTGGGAAGCTCGGGCAGGAATGTCAGCTTGTTCTGTCTTAGGTACAGCTGCTCCAGCGAGTCCATACTGGCTAGAGACAGGGGGACATCTTCCAAAAGATTGGAGGTGCAGTCTAGCTGCCGAAGACCTGCAAGATTCATCCAGATACAGTCAACAATTGACGCCAACACAACCGTTTTTTTCCCTTTTTTTAATGGAAGGAAGGGGAAATCGGGTGACAGGCTCTGTCACCCCACTACACTAAACCTCTCATCCCTGGAATTTATTCCTACCAGGAAAAGAAAACTACAAGTTTGGCAGGTGTTTTATGCATTTGGGGTGTATAAGTGACCCCTCCTCTCATTAGCCAACATGTTTATATGAGTTTTTAATATTACACAAGATTGTGATAGTGATCCTTTAATTGTCACAAAAAAAATAAAAAAAAAACAAAACAGTAAATTAAATCCTTTGCCTCTCCAGCACCAATGCTGCCTAAAACCTGGCACCAAAATCCAACCAGATCTGCAGTTCAGTCCTCTCTCTAGCTGCCTTTCCTTAGGCTGGCCTCTAAACTGTCTGAACTATAGACCTTTTCAAGGCTACCACTGCTGCACCCTGATAAATAGACTATTCAAAACCAGTACAGTCAGTATGGGTCCGGTGGATATGGAAGCCTGGTAAACCAAGCCCAAATAGCATTTATTCTTAGTATGTCACACACCCCACTTCAAGAATCCATAACATGTGGGTAATATCGTCCTGAAGAGGCGTTCCTGCAGAGATGATAGCAAAAGAAAGCCCCTCCCCGATCCATAAATACCTGGGACCTCCCACTTACTACCCAGTTTTCCATCTCTGCAGACGGCGAGCAAGTCAGAAGATGATGGCTCCTCCTTGCACAGGGGGATTTAAGGTAGCCGGGATGTTTCCCGGCCTGTTATGTATTTTTTCCGTTTGGACCTCTTTTTCCCCTTAATATATATGCCTCCCAGCCGTGGCTGCAGGTCCAGGCGAGGGTATATTGGCACCTCTGGTGCTTAGGAGCAACGCTCTGCCGTGAGACCCTATAAGAGAGGGTAGGCGGCTTTACCGGGTTGGTGACCCCGGTTTGGGATGCCCTGTCCCTTAGCCTTAATATGGGAATGGCCCTCCCAGGATCCCCTTTGTTCCACTATGGAGATGGGGGGAGTGGGTTCTCCTTTTTATTTCACTTACTCCTGCACTGTCTTTAACTTTTTGTTATGTGTGTGTTTCTTTAATTTTATCTGCACCGCGGCCGTTTATATTATGGGCCTCCGTGCTGTGCTGCGGTCCCCTGCTCAAAATGGAGGTATTTTACCTCAGGATATCTCTTGTGAGGTATAGGAGGGGGCGGGGCCGGCCCTTCGGGGGGGGCCGAGGTCCGTTCCTCCCGGCTTTCTTTATTGCTTAATTCACTGGCCAAGCACCGCAGCAGTACATTTGCTGCGGCGCCGGCCGGTTTGGCGCTCTTTTCATGAGGGGATTTTTTCCCCTCACGATTCTTATGGGGGCGGGGCCGGACTTGCGGCGCGCAATCGCGGCCCGCCCACTACCTTCCCAGCGCCGCTGAGTTGCGGCTTGTCTGCAACTGTTGCTAGGCATAGGAGGGGGGGGGCGTGACCTTAACAACGCGCGCGTCCCGCGCTGGCCATGCCCCCTCCTCCTCTTCTTTCTGTCAGAAATTATTTCTCCTCACGATCGGGTGGCAGTGTGACGTCCCGGCGGTGCTGTGAGTGGCCTGTGGCCTTTCTCTTTTTTTACTCTGCTTCTTGTTGCTACTTTTTCTCATGGTTCTTTCTTTCTTCTTCTTTCAGAACGGAGGCTTGTAATTCTGATCTTCTATAGTATTAGAGGTTCTTTCCTGGTCCTCATCCCTGGGTTCATTTTATTTGTTCACAAATCCTCCCACTCGGGACATTAAAGGGGCATCCCGGGTTGTCTAATTGGCGTAATTCCCTGGGTCTTAGCGACTATTCAAAGTTCACCTTATGGAGGCATCCCCTGATACTGGGACTCCTTCGGGGCATCCCAAAAAGTGTATGTTGTGTGGGGTTTCCATTGCTGGGGATGATGTGTTACTCTGTATACCATGTGCACAGCAAACTATTACGCGGCAGTCCGAACCCCAAGCATCGGGGTCAGCACAGCCGGTCGCCTCAACTCCCCCTCCCGCCTTGACTCGTGCCCCGTGTGACGTTGTCATGGGCAGGGACCTGCAATCTGAAATGTGCGCCAGATTGGCTAGCCTTGAAAAAAATGCTCTCTAGCTCGGTCGCCCGTAAGGCTCCGTCCAAGAGAAAGCATTTGTCGCCGGCTCCGCCGGTGGATGATCTTGATGACAGAGATAATCTGGATTGGTCCGATTATCCCCAGCTAGAGGACGGGGAGGTTGATGAGGGTTCAGAATTTTCGGACGATGAGCAGTCTGCTGGTGCTGATGCCGAGCTTTCTGACTTAGGGAGATCCTTGGACTCTCCTCAAGCTCTGTCTCTGATGCTGGAAGTTCTGAACATTTCCCCTCCAGAGGAGGTGTCACACCAGAAGGGTGAATTGTTTGAGGAATCCAGGCCGCGCCTGGAGTTTCCTACACAGCGGCATTTTGATAGAATCATTGACAAGGAATGGGATAGGCCGGCTCGGCTCCCTGGCATCCCTCAGGGGTGGGATAGGAAATATCCCTTTCCTCCTGAGGCGGTCAAGCGCTGGGCGTCTCCCCCCGAGGTAGATGCTCCGGTTTTGGGGTTATCCAACTCCTCGGTTTTAAACAGACCTGATTGCTCCATTCTCAAAGATGGAGAGGATAAACGTATTGATCAGATGGCTTGTCACGGCTTTACCAGTATTGGGTCGGCCATCCGGCCTGTGTGTGCTTCGGAACTAATGGTTTTGGCTGCCAGGTCTGTGGTCAGGGACCTGTTGTCTTCTTCTGGGCTTCGTCCTGGTAGTAACGAGTTCCTTAGCCTTAAACGATGTGAGTTGTTTTTATCCTTTGTGTTGACTGCCTTAGATGACACCTTGATGATGTGTGGTAGGACGTCGGCTCTGCTTGTAGCTATCCGGCGGTCCGTGTGGCTGCGCCAGTGGGCGGCCGATTTCATGTCCAAAAAGTCACTGACGGCTTTACCCTTTCTGGGTCTACGGCTCTTTGGAGAAACATTGGACTCTGTCACCAAGGGTGGTAGGTTACCTCAACGTAAGAAACAACGCCGCTCCTTTCGGGGGGCGCCTGCCTTTAACCCCTCCTTTCGGGGAGCCAGATCTGGCAGGGGTTCTGCATTTCCCTCTTCCAGAGGAGATTCTGGAAGCAGGGGTAGAGGACGTGCCCGTGCTGGATATAGTTGGGGCTCTAAGCCCAAACCGGCGGCTAAGCCGGCTCAGCAATGAGGGGGCGCCCTCACCCATGCGGGTGGGGGGACGGCTGCAGCACTTCTCTCAGATCTGGGATCAAGAGGTCTCGGACAGATGGATCCGGGAAGTGGTGTCTTCCGGTTACAAGCTGGAGTTCGAGCTCCGCCCCCCTTCCAGGTTTGTCAGGTCTCGGATGCCGCCGGAGCCTCTGGCAGCGCAGGGGCTCCTGTTGGCAGTGGAGAATCTTCTGGACATGGCTGTCATTTGCCCAGTGCCCCCTTCAGATCGGGGCAGGGGCTTTTATTCCAATCTGTTCACAGTACCCAAGAAGGACGGGCTGGTCCGGCCCATCTTGGATCTGAAGTTCCTCAACAGGTTCATCCGGCCGAGGAAATTCCGCATGGAAACGCTGCGTTCGGCCATTCATTCTCTTCGTCAGGGAGATTTTCTGACGTCCATAGACATCAAGGATGCTTATTTACACGTTCCGGTTTTTCCAGCTCACCGGTTTTTCTCAGGTTCGTGGTGGAGGATCGGCACTTTCAGTTTGTGGCACTTCCTTTCGGTCTCACCTCAGCTCCTCGGGTGTTCACCAAGGTGCTAGCGGGAGTGATGGCTCTGCTAAGGGTTCAGGGTATCCGCATCGTGCCCTATTTGGACGATCTACTGATCATGGCCTCTTCCTTCAACCAAGCGGAGTTGGACACCAGAGCGGTGGTGTCTACTCTGGAGAGGTTCGGTTGGGTAATCAATCACCCCAAGTCTTCTCTATCTCCGTCCAGAATTCTGACATTTCTGGGAATGTCTCTGGACACTTCACAGGCCAGGGTGTTTCTGCCCCAGGCCAAGATTCTTTTGATTCAGGAGTTAGTTCGGCTTCTCTTGTCAACCCTTCATCCGACCATCCGGCTAGGGATGAGGCTGGTGGGGCTAATGGTGGCCTCATTCGAGGCAGTCCCCTTTGTGCAGTTTCACACAAGGACGCTTCAGCTTCATCTGTTGAAGGCTTGGGACAAGTCTCCTCTTTCGTTGGATCAGTTCTTCCTGATGACTCCCCGAGTTCGTCGATCCCTGCAGTGGTGGCTGGGGTCGGTCAATCTGTTGAAGGGCAGATCTTTTCTGGCTCCGTGTTGGGAAACTGTCACCACGGATGCCAGTCTGTCAGGTTGGGGGGGGTGTTTGGAAGGACCTCCAGTTTCAGGGTCTGTGGGGCCCGCAGGAGGCTCACGAACCCATCAATGTTCTGGAATTGAGAGCCATCAGGCTGGTTCTGTTTCACTTGACTCATCAGTTGAGAGGCCTGCCAGTGCAGGTCCGGTCGGACAACAGGACGGCGGTGGCTTACATCAATCACCAAGGAGGGACTCGCAGCAGGAGTGCCCTCAGGGAAGTGTCTTTGATTCTGGACTGGGCAGAGACCCACGTCCCGTGTATCTCAGCAGTCTACATTCCGGGGGTGGAGAACACGGAAGCGGACTTGCTGAGCAGGGCCTCCTCTCGTCAGGGGGAGTGGTCTCTCAGTCCCAAGGTGTTTCGTTCAATATGTCTCAGGTGGGGGGTCCCTGCGGTGGACCTCTTTGCTTCTCGTCACAATCACAAGCTCCCAGTCTTTGTGTCTCTCTCGCAGGATCCTCTGGCTCTGGCAGTGGATGCCATGTCTCTGAACTGGAGGGATCTGGGGTTCCTTTACCTGTTTCCTCCGTTCCCAATGCTAGCCAGAGTGGTGCGCAAACTGGCCTTGGACGGCGCGTCGGCAATTCTGGTGGCCCCAAGGTGGCCAAGGCGAGTTTGGTTCGCAGACCTTGTAAGACTGGCAGAGGATCAGTTTGCCCTGCCTCTGCTGCCGGACCTGCTCACCCAGGGTCGGCTACGCTATCCCAATTTACCATCGCTGGCTTTGACGGCATGGCTGCTGAAACCGCCATCTTGAAGGAAGAAGGTCTTTCTGACGCGGTGATTCAGACTCTTATCTGTGCCAGAAAGCGCTCTTCCTCTTCTATTTACTACAGGACTTGGAGGTCCTATATTGATTGGTGTGAAAGTAGGTCTTTCTCTTGTCGAGAGTTCTCCATACCTAGAATTTTGGAGTTTCTTCAACATGGTCTAGATCTGGGGCTCCAGCTTAGTACATTGAAAGGGCAGGTTTCTGCCCTGGCGGTGTTCTTTCAAAGGTCCTTTGCACTTCATCCCTTAGTCAAGACCTTTTTCCAGGGTGTTACGCATGTTCGGCCTCCTAGGAAGCCTTTTGTTCCAGTTTGGGATTTGAACCTGGTTCTTTCTGCTCTCCAGGACCCTCCGTTTGAGCACTTGAATGAGGTAGATTTGTCTTCTCTTACGCAAAAGGTGGCCTTTTTGGTGGCGATCACTTAGGTTAGGCGTGTTTCTGAGTTGGCAGCTTTATCCATTAAAGCTCCGTACTTCGAGAAACATCAGGACAAGGTTGTCTTTCGTTTCAAGCAGGATTTTCTTCCTAAAGTGGTCTCGGAGTTTCATTTGAATCAGGACATTGTGTTGCCTTCTCTATGCCCAAATCCCAGTGACGATAGGGAAAGGGCTTTGCATTCCTTGGATGTAGTTCGTGTTGTGGAATATTATATGGAGGTTACGTCTTCCTTTCGAAAGACTGATGCCTTCTTTGTGGTGCCCTGCGGGCCTAGGAAAGGTTTGGCGCCTGCCAAATCTTCCATTAGTAAATGGATTCGTCAGGCCATCATTGGGGCCTATTCTGCCAAGGGGAGGAGTCCCCCTTTTCGTGTTACTGCTCATTCTACTCGTGCAGTTGGTGCGTCCTGGGCTTTTCAGCACCAGGCTTCTGTTGAGCAAGTTTGTAAGGCCGCTACCTGGTCTTCTGTTCACACCTTTTCCAAGTTTTACAAGGTTGATGTTCGGGCTTCAGCGGATGCTGTTTTTGGCCGCAAAGTTTTGCAAGCTGTTGTGGTTTAGGGTTGTGCATTGTTGCCTAGTTTTGGATCCCCGCCCTTGTTATGGACACTGCTGTTGGATGTCCCACATGTTATGGATTCTTGAAGCGGGGTGTGTGACATACTAAGAATAATACCATTTTGTGAATACTCACCTTGTAAAATGGGTATTATAAGTATGTCACACACCCCGCTTCAACCCGCCCTTTTGTATTTAGGTTCCTCTTTATTGCGAACTTTGCGTGGTTGTGTTTATATTTGCCTCTTCCTGGTCCCTTACCTTACTGCTTCTGTATACTGGGTAGTGAGTGGGAGGTCCCAGGTATTTATGGATCGGGGAGGGGCTTTCTTTTGCTATCATCTCTGCAGGAACGCCTCTTCAGGACGATATTACCCACATGTTATGGATTCTTGAAGCGGGGTGTGTGACATACTTATAATACCCATTTTACAAGGTGAGTATTCACAAAATGGTATTTTTACAATTACAATTCCCCTAATGAATAAAAATTGATTACCTAATCTGCGCTGGGGGGGAGGGGTTACAGTATAGGGCAGATTTAAAGAGGAACAACGACTTTTAGTCCAATTAGGCCAATTTCCACATCCCTAGGGCATCCCGATTTGGGTTAAAGGATGGGACTGTGCCAGAACAGCCAACAACTGACTGCGCTAAAATAACCAAAAACAACGTCACCGACTCCTCAACCTTAGACCTCAGAAGGGGGGTTCACCACCATCTGCAACACCTTATGCCCCAGAGCAGTATCAGCAGATGTCCTGACATCAAGTCTGTAAAAATTAATGAAGGTGTGGAGAGACAACCAGGTCGCCGCCTTGCAGACCTGTTCCACAGGAGCCTGGTGTTAGAAAGCCCAAGACACTGTAATCACCCTGGTGTAGTGAGCAGTGACTAGTAATGGCGCCTCCTTCCCCTTGCAGGCGTAGGCTTGTATGACCGCCTGCCTGATCCATTGTCCACGAGCGGACCTGGCAGCCGCCAGGCTGCTCGTTGGCCTCTCCGGGATCATGAACAAGACATCTGTCTTACGTAGCTCTTGAGTATCAGTCACGTAATACTTTAATGCCCTGACCACATGGAGGGAATGCAGGAGTCGCTCAAGGAGGGTAGCACTATCTCCTGATTAAGATGGAAGGGAGAGAGCACCTGGGGCAAAAATCATGCTTCTCATAAAACACCGCTTTGTCTTCATGCAGCACCAAAAAGGGTGGTATGATCGAGCGCTGCCAGCTCCGAAACCTGCTGGATGGAGGTGATTGCTACAACAAGAAAAGCCACCTTCAACGTGAGCATCGTCAGGGAAGCCTGATGGTTTATATAGGCCACAGTCATGGAATTGTCCAACTGTACCCTGACCGGAAGGCCACGGAGCTGGGGAGACCAATGCCTGAGAACCAGCAGAATTTCCCTCAGTTCCAACACATTAATTGGAAGACTGCACCCTATTCGTTCCAGAGACCCTGAGCCATCTGGTTGTCCAGAACCCCACCCCAGCCTGTCAGACTTGTATCTGTGGTCAGAATGACGCACTGGACCGGCAGGAAAGACAGACCCACTGCCAGAGACTGCTGGTCCAGCGACCAATTCAGGGATCGCTGGGCATTGTATGTCAATATGAAGCGGCGTTCAAGCGGCTGCACAGCCGTTGTAGAGGCCTGGAGTGGAACTAGTCATACGGAACTGCCTCGATGGTAGACACCATCAGGCCAAGGAGACGAATGCCTTGCCTGATCGGGGACTGTTCACTGTCAGCAGCAACCTGAAGAGCCATACCCTTCTGCACCGGAAGAATGACTCTTGCCCATCGAGTATCCAATGTCTATCTAGATAGGTCGCCACCATGGAGGGAACCACCTGGAACTTGGGGTAGTTGACCCACCCAAAATTTCCAGCGTGGACAGGACCCTCCAAACATCCCGCAGTGCCTCTGCCAGAGATGGGTCTCCAACGAGCAAGTCGTCCACGTATGGGGTGATGTACACACCCTGCCTCAGCAGGAGTGCCATCACCACCACCAAGACTTTTGTGAACACTCACGGGGCAGTGGACTGTCCAAGCGGCAGTGCCACAAATTGGAAATGTGGGGTGCCCACCGAAGATAAGCATCCTTTATGACCACAGTGGCCATAAAATCCTCCTGTTGCACAACTCACCTTGGAGATTCCATACAGAACTTCCACACTCTAATGTAAACTGTTCAGACCCCGGAGATCCAGGGTCGGCCGAACGGACACATCCTTTTTGGGGATAACAAACTGTATTGAGTAGAAGCCACAGCCTTGGTCTGAGGGGGCAGAGGTACAACAACTCTTAGGTCCAGCAAGAGCTCTATCACGAGGCCGTGACCCTTTCCATAACGCGGGAAGGCTCGGACAACACAAAGGGCTTGGCTGAGGGCTTGAATGGGATGGCCCATTGGGGTCTAAGTTGCCCACTTGGCTTTCGCTTACTTGAAAAAAAACTTGCGGTGTCTGGAGTCTGTCAAACCTACACATTTCCAGAAGGGACGGAAATTCAGCAACCTGCAAAACAAGGTCCTTAGTTTCGGTTTCTGTTGAAGCCTAGTCGACTTCTCACCAGTGGCCTTCCGAAGCAGGTCATCCAGAGGCTCACCAAAAGGATAACCCCCACAAAGGGGTGACCAGCAAGACAAGCCCCCTAGCCACCAGGCGCACCAAGTCGTCCATAGACGGCATAATGTATTTGAAGACCTCCATAGCAAAGAAGTTCAAGTGAAGTGCAGAGGAATGCAAACTCCTCTTCTGCTGCTTCATCCAGACCTTGCCTGCCATAGCCACCATGGACCTGATGCAAGCCGGGCAAATGCCTGACCAGCTGGCCCAACCTCCAATCTGGCAGGTCTCTCAAGGCCACACTATCCAAAGTAGGAATAAGGGAGTGCCGAGCCAGACCCAACACCAGTTTGTTTACCTCAGGTGGCGAGGACCAAACCCAGACCGCCTCCAGAAAGGGGTACTTGGCGTCCAGGACCATAGGAAAAGAAGGAAGCCTAGCCACAATCCTGGTAAAAATACCATTTTGTGAATACTCACCTGTAAAATGGGTATTATAAGTATGTCACACACCCCACTTCAATCAATTATTACACTTTGGTAACTCCACCAGCAGGTGGCGACGTGCAGAGAAGTCATGAAAAACAAGCCCCTCCTGGTCTATACATACCTGGTACCTCTCACTCATTCCCCAGTATTCAAACAGCAGTAAAGACAAGGTACCAGGAAAAAAACCCATTGGAAACCCTCAAACTGTAAACGAAAACTTCACCCTATAAAGAATCCGGGATACCAAAAGGGCGGGTGAAGTGGGGTGTGTGACATACTTATAATACCCATTTTACAGGTGAGTATTCACAAAATGGTATTATTCTAAGTATGTCACACACCCCACTTCAATCATTAATTATTACACTTGGGACATCCAACAGCAGTGTCCAGAAAAGGGCGGGTATCCAACAAGGCCATAATGCAAAACTCAAACCTACTGCAGCCTGCAGAGCCTTGCGGCCAGACGCAGCATCCGCTGAAGCCCGCACATCACCTAGTAAGAACTTAGAAAAAGTGTGAACAGAAGACCAAGTAGCAGCCTTACAAACTTGTTCAACATAGGCCTGGTGCTGAAAAACCTAAAGCACGCCAACAGCACGAGTGGAAAGAGCAGTGATACGAAAAAGGGGAAACCTTCCCCTTGGTAGAATAGGCCCCAACAACAGCCCGACGAATCCATTTGCTAATGGAAGACTTAGCGGGAGCCAAACCCTTACTAGGCCCAACAGGGCACCACGAAAAAGACATCAGTCTTACGAAAAAGAGAAGAAGTAAACAAACAGTACTTCGCCCAGCGTACCACATCCAAACAGTGCAAACCCTCTCCTTGTCATTCCTAGGCTTAGGACACAAGGAAGGAAGAACAATGTCCTGGTTAAAATGAAAAACAGAGACCACCTTAGAAGGAAAGTCCGGTTTGAAGCGGAAAACCGCCTTGACCTGATGTCTCTCAAAGTGAAGAGCCTGAATCAACAAGGCTGCCAACTCCAAAACAAACAGAACAGAAGTGATGGCCACCAACAAAGCAACCTTCTGAGTCAGAGTAGGAAGAACAATAACCTGCAAAGGCTCAAGGAGAAGCCGGAAGAGCAGAGAGAACCAAATCCCAAACAGGGAGCAAAGGCTTCCTAGGAGGCCGCAGATGAGAACCCCCTGGAAAAAAGTCCTGACCAAAGTATGGAGCGCAAATGACCTAAAAAGATAGACAAGGCCGAAGCCTGCCCCTTCAAAGCACTCAGCTGAAGACCAGAGTCCAGCCTAGATGAAAGAAATTCCAAAATCCTAGAAACAGAAAAGACCCGACAGGGCAAAGATCTAGCCTCACACCAATCAATATAAGATCTCCAATCCCTATAATAGATGGAAGAAGAGGATCTCTTTCTGGCACTAATAAGAGGCCGAATGACCGAATCCGAAAGACCCTCCTCCATTAAGATGGAGATGTCAGCAGCCAAGCCGTCAAATCCAGCAATGGTAAACTGGGGTAGCACAGTTGACCCTAAGGGAGGAGATCCGGCCGAAGAGGCAGATCGAACTGATCCGCTGCCAGACGAACCATGTCTGCGAACCACACCCGCCTTGGCCACCTTGGAGCCACAAGAATGGCGGTAACCCCTTCCAGAACCAACTATCGCAGCACCCTGCCTAGCATGGGGATCGGAGGAAACAGATAAAGAAACCCCAGATCCCACCAGCTCAGAGCCATGGCATCCGCCGCCATAGCCAGAGAATCCTGGAAAAGCTACACGAATGTCGGAAGCTTGTGATTGTGACGAGAGGCGAGCAGATCCACCTCCGACGTCCCCCATCGGAGACAAAGCGACCGAAAATCCTGGGGGTAGAGAGACCATTCCCCCCGGCTAGAAGAACACCAGCTCAGAAAGTCCACCTCCGTGTATTCCACTCCTGGAATGTACACTGCCGAGATGCAAGGAACAAGAGTCTCTGCCCAAACTAGGATCAGAGACACCCCACTGAGGGCACCCAGACTGCGAGTCCCTCCTTGGTGATTGATGTAAGCAACCGCCGTCCGACTGTCCGAACGAACCTGAAACAGGCAAGCCCTGTAAATGCTGCGTCAAGTGAGACAGAACCAACCTGATGGCTCTCAACTCCAACACATTGATGGGCAAGTGGGCTTCCAGAGGACCCCACCGCCCCCGGAACCGAAGATCCTACCAGAAACCTCCCCCTCCTGACAAACTGGCGTCCGTGGTGACAGTTTCCCAAAGCAGGGTCAGAAATGCCCTTCAAGAGATTGTCCGAGACCAACCACCACAGTAGAGACTGCCGAACCTGGGGGGACATCCGGAAGGATCGATCCAACGACCGCGGTCGCCGGTCCCAAGACGCCAACAGATGAAGCTGAAGCGTCCGCGTGTAAAACTGCGCGAAGGGAACTGCCTTGAAAGAAGCTACCATCAACCCCACCAGTCTCATCCCTAGCCGGATGGACGGGCGAGGATTGGAAAGAAGAAGCTGCGCCAATTCCTGACTCAAAAGAACCTTGGCCTGAGGTAGAAAAAACTCTGTGCTGGCAAGAGTCCAGGGACATCCCCAGAAAGGCCACCATCCTGGCCGGAACCAGAAAGGACTTGGGGTAGCTGATCACCCAGCCGAACCTCTCCAGCATAGACACCACCGTGCTGGTGTCCACATCCGCTTTGACTGAATGACGGAGCCATGATGAAAAGATCGTCCAAATAAGGCACAATGCGAATTTCCTGAGCTCTGAGCAGAGCCATCATGCCCGCCAACACCTTGGTGAACACTCTTGGAGCCGAGGTGAGGCCGAATGGAAAAGCTACAAACTGGAAATGCCGATCCTCCACCACAAGCGAAGAAACCTCTGGTGAGCCGGAAAGATCGGAATGTGAAGGTATGCATCCTTGACGTCTATGGACATCATAAAGTCCCCCTGCCGAAGAGAACTGAGCGCAGACCGCAGAGTTTCCATGCGAAACTTCCGGGGACAAATAAACCGGTTGAGAAAACTTCAAATCCAGGATGGGGCGGAACGACCCATCCTTTTTGGGTACAATGAAGAGATTGGAATAATACCCGTGCCCCACCTCCGAAGGAGGGACCGGGCAGATGACTGCCAATTCCAGAAGATTCCTTACCGCCGCCAGGAGCCCCTGTGCGGCCAAAGGATCTGAAGGGACACGATACCTGAAAAGAAACCTTGGAGGAGGGCAGGACTCGAACTCCAGCTTGAAACCGGCCGACACCCCCTCCCGGATCCATCTGTCCGAGACCTCCTGGTCCCATACCCGGGAGAAGAGTCGCAGCCGTCACCCCACCCGTAAGGGTGAAGGCGCCCCCTCATTGCTGAGCGGGCTTGGCAGCTGGCTTGGGCTTAGCGCCCCAAACGTGAACGGGACGGCCGCGGCCAATACCCCTGTTCCAGCTGGCACCCCTGGAAGCCAAGAAGCCCGCACCCCTGCCGGCTCTGGCTCCCCGAAAGGAAGGATTGAAAGGGGACCGCCCCCCAAAAGGAGCGACGAAATATCTTGCGCTGAGGTAACTTACCTCCCTTGGCAACAGAATCAAGCTGCTCACCGAAAAGTCTCAAACCCCGAGAGGGAAGAGCCGTGAGCGATCTCTTAATTAAAATCAGCAGACCACTGCCACAACGAGCGGCGGATAGCCACCAACAGAGCCGTAGCCCTGCCACGCAATAACATGGCAACATCCTGAACGGCAAGAATAAAAGAAACTTATCACGAGTAGGATCAAGATCCACACATAAATCCCTGACCGCCAACAATAAAAGTGCCGAAGCACAAACAGGCCTCAAGACCGAACCCGCACAAAACCATGGCAGGCCAGCCGATCAATCCGGCGATCCTCGCCGTCCTTAAGAGAACTCGTGTCAGGAGAATGTACAACCGCCGTATTAATAGTCCCAAAACCGGAGCCTCAGCCACGGGAGGGACAGACCAACGCATCACCAAGTCCGCCGGAAAAGGATACTTCCTACCAGACGTGTAGGTTGCTCCCATTACTTAAGGGCAATGCCCCAAAATGCTGATAACTTGGAAACGCCAAGCGCGGCTTGGACACCCCAAAAAGCTGACCCTTAGGCCGAGAAGCAGCTTCAGGAGGGTCCAAATCCAAACCTCAAACATTTGGGCCAGAATGGAAGACGTATCCAGGACAGGCCCTTCAGCCTTCACCCAGCAACTGCTGGCCCTCGGGATTTTTTATTTTTTTTTTTAATTCCTCAACGAGCTTGCCCTCTTCAAGGGGCCGATCTGGCCAATCCAGGTCCTCAATAACCTCCTCATCTGAGTCCGGCGGAGGCGGGGACAGGTGTTTCCGCTTAGCCGGAGCCTTCTGAGCGACCACAGCGGAAAACATCTTCTCGAGGCTGGCCAATCAGGCGCAAACCTCGGACTGCGAATCACCCCCAACGACTACGTCACATGGGGTCCGGAACAGGCGAGAAGGGGAGGGAGACGGTGCGGCCGAAGACGTACCGGGCACCGGGGTGCCGGACTGGCGCTCAATGTTTCGCCGTGCACATGGAATACATAGAATGACATCATCCCCTGGGAGCGGAGCCCCACACCCCCCACAGAGCCTGGACTGCCCCGAAGAGCCATTTCCGGTATCTTTTGGTAGCCTCCATATGGTGAAATTATGGTATATGCAGTAAACAGGGATTTACGCCTAAAGCGACCCGGGATGCCCCTGCAGTGCTGACTAAATAGCTAAGCTCAAAAAAATTGGAAATCAGCAATTCAAACAATGGCCCCCCCAACTAGCCAGGTATCCAAGACCGGGAGAGCCCTGCAGCGTGGGATCCCGGGATCTGAGAGACCAAAGACACAGTCAACCAATACACAATAAGCACCTGGATAACTATATCAATGAAGAGACAAAGGAATCTGCATAGAACATAGAAAACCAATTTTATTTATTTATTTATTTATTTATATATATATATATATATGAAAGGGGAAATAAAGGAGTACATATACATAAATATACACTAAAAACTGGCATGGCCCAGGGCAGCAGGGGCTCCCTGTCAACTGGCCCAGAGCCGGGATAAGGGGAATGCCGCCCCCCCCCCCCTAAACGGCGAGGAAGGGGGCCATACTCGAGCTGCCCCCCCCCCCCCCCCCGGACATTAACCCCTGGAAGACCAAGCACAAAACCGCCTACCTGACTCAGAGCAGAAATGGCGGCTGCGCCCCGGAGGAGATCGTGGAGACGAAGGGCGGGCCCAGCCAGAAGCGGGAGACGCTGTGGCCCCGCCCCTCACCAGGCCGTCAGACACGGCGCGGGCCGCGCAGCACGCGGCCCCGCCCACCCCTCCGAAACCGCGGCAACAGCGGGCGCCACAGAATGGCGCTCGCAAGTGCCGTCAGGCGGGCCGGCGGCCTACACGCCGCCCGGACCCGCCTGCACCAAACACCTCGCCAGCGGGCGCCGAGACTGACACTCGGCGCCCCCACACACCCCGCTTCAAGATATCCATAACATGTGGGTAATACCGACCTGAAGAGGGCGTTCCTGCAGAGATGATAGCAAAAAGAAAGGCCCTCCCTGATCCATAAATACCTGGGACCTCCCACTCATTACCCAGTATATAGAAGCAGTAAGGTAAGGGACCAGGAAGAGGCAAATATAAGTCATAACAACGCAAAGTTCACAATATAAAGGATCCGGAATACAAGAAGGGCGGGTGAAGCGGGGTGTGTGACATACTTATAATACCCATTTTACAGGTGAGTATTTCACAAAATGGTATTATTCTAAGTATGTCACACACCCCGCTTCAAGAATCCATAACATGTGGGACATCCAATAGCAGTGTCCATAAAAAGGGCGGGGATCCAAAACAAGGCAACAATGCACAACTTAAACCACAACAGCTTACAGAACTTTGCGGCCAAAAACAGCATCCGCTGAGGCCCGAACATCAACCTTGTAAAACTTAGAAAAAGTGTGAACAGAGGACCAAGTAGCGGCCTTACAAACTTGCTCAACAGAGGCCTGGTGCTGAAAAGCCCAGGACGCTCCAACCGCACGAGTAGAATGAGCAGTAATACGAAAAGGGGGACTCCTCCCCTTGGCAGAATAGGCCCCAATGATGGCCTGACGAATCCATTTACTAATGGAAGATTTGGCAGGAGCCAAACCTTTCCTAGGCCCAAAAGGCACCACAAAAAAAGCATCAGTCTTACGAAAGGAAGATGTAACCACCAGATAATATTTCACAACACGAACTACATCCAAGGAATGCAGCGCCCTTTCCTTGTCGTTGCTGGGATGAGGACATAGAGAAGGCAGAACAATGTCCTGATTCAGATGAAAGGCAGAGACCACCTTAGGAAGAAAATCCGGCTTGAAACGAAAGACAACCTTGTCCTGATGCCTTTCGAAGTACGGAGCTTTAATGGATAAAGCTGCCAACTCAGAAACACGCCTAACCGAAGTGATAGCCACCAAAAAGGCCACCTTTTGAGTAAGTGAAGACAAGGCAACCTCATTCAAGGGCTCAAACGGAGGACCCTGAAGAGCAGAAAGAACCAGGTTCAAATCCCAAACTGGAACAAAGGGCTTCCTCGGGGGCCGTACATGCGTAACTCCTTGGAAAAAGGTCTTGACTAAGGGATGAAGTGCAAAGGACCTTTGAAAGAACACCGCCAGGGCAGAAACCTGCCCCTTCAAGGTACTAAGTTGAAGCCCCAGATCCAGACCATGTTGAAGAAACTCCAGGATTCTGGAAATGGAGAACTCCCGACAAGAGAAAGACCTACTTTCACACCAGTCAATATAGGACCTCCAAGTCCTATAGTAAATAGTAGAGGAAGAGCGCTTCCTGGCGCTAATAAGAGTCTGAACCACCGCGTCAGAAAGACCTTCTTCCTTTAAGATGGCGGTTTCAGCAGCCACGCCGTCAAAGCCAGCGAAGGTAAATTGGGATAGCGCAGCCGACCCTGGGTGAGCAGGTCCGGCAGTAGAGGCAGAACGAACTGATCCTCTGCCAGTCTTACCAGGTCTGCGAACCAAACCTGCCTTGGCCACCTTGGTGCCACCAGAATCGTTGACGCGCCCTCCAGGGCCAGCTTGCGCACCACTCTGGCTACCATTGGAAACGGATGGAACAGGTAAAGAAACCCCAGATCCCTCCAGTTCAGAGACATGGCATCCACCGCCAGAGCCAGAGGATCCTGCGAGAGAGACACAAAGACCGGAAGCTTGTGATTGTGACGAGAGGCAAAGAGGTCCACCGCTGGGAACCCCCACCTGAGACAGATCGAACGAAACACCTTGGGACTGAGAGACCACTCCCCCTGACGAGAGGAGTCCCTGCTCAGAGAGTCCGCCTCCGTGTTCTCCACTCCCGGAATGTAGACTGCTGAGATACACGGGACGTGGCTCTCCGCCCAGTCCAGAATCAAAGACACTTCCCTGAGGGCACTCCTGCTGCGAGTCCCCCCCTGGTGATTGATGTAAGCAACCGCCGTCCGGTTGTCCGACCGGACCTGAACAGGCAGGCCCCGCAACTGATGAGTCAAGCGAAACAGAACCAACCTGATGGCTCTCAACTCCAGAACATTGATGGGCTCGTGAGCCTCCTGCGGGCCCCACAGACCCTGAAACTGGAGGTCCTTCCAAACACCCCCCCCAACCTGACAGACTGGCATCCGTGGTGACTGTTTCCCAACGCGGAGCCAGAAAAGATCTGCCCTTCAACAGATTGACAGACCCCAGCCACCATTGCAGGGATCGACGAACTCGGGGAGTCATCAGGAAGGACTGATCCAACGATAGAGGAGACTTGTCCCAAACCTTCAACAGATGAAGCTGAAGCGTCCTTGTATGAAACTGCACAAAGGGAACCGCCTCGAATGAGGCCACCATTAACCCCACCAGCCTCATCCCTAGACGGATGGCCGGACGAGGGGCCGACAAGAGAAGCCGAACTAACTCCTGAATCAAAAGAATCTTGGCCTGGGGCAGAAACACCCTGGCCTGCGAAGTGTCCACTTCCCAGAAAGGTCACTACTCTGGACGGAGAAAGAGAAGACTTGGGGTGGTTGACCACCCAACCGAACCTCTCCAGAGTGGACACCACCACTCTGGTGTCCAACTCCGCTTGGTTGAAAGAAGAGGCCATGATCAGAAGATCGTCCAAATAGGGCACAATGCGGATACCCTGAACCCTTAGCAGAGCCATCACCCCCGCTAGCACCTTGGTGAACACCCGAGGAGCCGAGGTGAGACCGAAAGGGAGTGCCACAAACTGAAAATGCCGATCCTCCACCACGAACCTGAGAAACCTCTGGTGTGCTGGAACGTGTAGATAAGCATCCTTGATGTCTATGGACGTCAGAAAGTCTCCCTGACGAAGAGAGTGAATGGCCAAACGCAGCGTTTCCATGCGGAATTTCCGTGGCCGGATGAACCTGTTGAGAAACTTCAGATCCAAGATGGGTCGGACCGATCCGTCCTTCTTGGGTACCGTGAACAGATTGGAATAAAAACCCCTGCCCTGATCCGAAGGGGGCACTGGGCAAATGACAGCCATGTCCAGAAGATTCTCTACTGCCAACAGGAGCCCCTGCGCCGCCAGAGGTTCCGAAGGCATCCGAGACCTGAAAAATCTGGAAGGGGGCGGAGCTCGAACTCCAGCTTCCCGGATCCATCTGTCCGAGACCTCTTGATCCCAGATCTGGGAGAAGTGTCTCAGCCGTCCCCCCACCCGCATGGGTGAGGGCGCCCCCTCATTGCTGAGCCGGCTTAGTAGCCGGCTTGGGCTTAGAGCCCCAACTGTATCCTGGACGGGCACGTCCTCTGCCCCTGCTCCCAGAATCTCCTCTGGAAGAGGGGAATGCAAATCCCCTGCCAGATCTGGCCCCACGAAAGGAGGGGGTAAAAGAAGGCGCCCCCCGAAAGGGACGGCGTTGTTTCTTGCGTTGAGGTAACCTACCAGCCTTGGTGAAAGTCCAATGTCTCTCCAAAGAGCCGTAATCCAACAAAAGGTAGAGCCGTCAGTGACTTCTTGGACATAAAATCGGCCGCCCACTGGCGCAGCCACACCGACCGCCGAATAGTCACCAGCAGCGCCGATGTCCTACCACACATCATCAACGTGTCATCCAAGGCTGTTAACACAAAGGATAAAAACAACTCACACCGTTTAAGGCTAAGGAACTCGGCACTACCAGGACGAAGCCCGGAAGAAGTCAGCAGGTCCCTGACCACAGACCTGGCAGCCAACACCATTAGCGCCGAAGCGCAAACAGGCCGCATGGCTGAACCAACGCTAGCAAAACCATGACAAGCCATCTGGTCAATACGTTTATTCTCTCCATCCTTGAGGGTGGAACAATCAGGTCTATTTAAAACCGAGGAGTTGGACAACCCCAAAACTGGTGCATCCACCTCGGGGGGGAGATGCCCAGCGCTTAACCGCCTCTGAAGGGAAGGGATATTTCCTATCCCATCCCTGAGGGATGCCAGGGAGCCGAGCCGGCCTGTCCCATTCCTTAGCAATAATTTTGTCAAAATGCCTTTGTGTAGGAAATTCCAAGCGCGGCCTGGATTCCTCAAACAATTCACCCTTCTGCTGTGACACCTCCTCGGGAGGGGAAATATTCAGAACCTCCAACATCAGAGCCAGAGCGTGAGGAGTATCCGAGGATCTCCCCAAGTCACCAAGCTCGGCATCAGCGCCTAAGGACTGCTCATCGTCCGAAATATCAGAATCCTCATAAACCTCCCCTTCCTCTAGCGGGGAATAATCAGACCAATCCAGATTATTAACATCCTCATGGTCCTCCACCAGCGGAGCCGGCGACAAATGCTTCCTCTTAGTCGGAGCCTTACGGGCGACCAAGCTGGAGATAATTTTTTCAAGGTTAACCAATCTGGCGCACATCTCAGATTGCAGCTCCCTGCCCATGACGACGTCACACGGGGTGCGTGTCGAGACAGGAGGGGGAGATGAAGCGACCGGCGGTGCTGACCCAGACGCCTGGGGTTCGGACTGCCGCGTAATAGTTTGCTGTGCACATGGTATACACAGAAGTACATCGTCCCCAGTAATGGATACCCCACACAACATACACTTCCGGGGATGCCCCGAAGGGGCCCCGAGCCCAGTATCCGGGGATGCCTCCATAAGGTGAACTTTTAAATAGTCGCTATGACCCAGGGAATTACGCCACTAGACAACCCGGGATGCCCCTTTAATGTCCCGAGTGGGAGGATTTATGAGCAATAAATGAACCCAGTGATCAAGGATCGGGAGAGACCCCCTAAATGCTACTGGAGATCCTCCTGAAAACCTCTGCCTGAAAGACACAGAAACAGCTTATAAGGCGATGGGAAACAAAAGACACATGTACACAACACAGGATGGGGAAGAGGGGGGGGCCACAGGCCACTCACAGAACCGCGGGAGCTTGAAATGGCGACCAGACCGTGAGGAAGAGGCTTGCTGACAAGAAGAGGAGAAGGGGGCGTGGTCAGCGCGGGACGCCAAGCACCGCCCCCCCCCTACGCAAGGCAAGAGCTCCTCAGCGGCGCCAGGGATAGATGGGGGCGGGCAGTGGTGACGCGCCGCAAAACCGGCCCCGCCCCCAGGAGGACAATCGTGAGGAGAATGTCTCCTCAGGAAAGAAGCGCCAAAACCGGCCGGCGCTGCAGCGTTATGTGCGGCCGCGGCGCCCGGCCGGTGGAATAAACACAGTAAAATGTATGCACCTAAGCACCGCAGCAGACATACCAGGAGGGACGGACCCCGGCCCCGCGCCGACGGTCCGGCCCCGCCCCCCCCACTACATGGTCATCCTTACAGTGCGTAAGGTAACTACCTCCGCCATTATGAAGATAAGGAGACAGGCCCAGCACCGCACAGAGGCCTCCTCAAGAACGGCCGCGGCGCTTAATAAAGACATTTAAAGTGACACACACACACTAACATTAGTAAAAGACAGAAAGGGTTAAGAACGTGCTAGGGAGAGTAGTAAAGAAGGGACCCACACCCCCCATCCCCACTGTGGAAAAGGGATCCTGGGAGGGCCATTCAAGGTTAAACTAAGGGACAGGGCATCCCAAACCGGGGTCACCAACCCGCTGTAACCGCCTACCCTCTTGTATAGGGTCTCACGGTGGAGCGTTGCTCCTGAGCACCTGAGGTGCTGATATACCCTCGCCTGGACCCACAGCCAAAGCTGGGAGGCATATGGATTCTAGGAAAAAAAGGGTCCAAACGGAAATAAATAAGTAGCGGGCCGGGAATCATCCCGGCTACCTTAAATCCCCCTGTGCAAGGAGGAACAATCATCTTCTGACTTGCTCGCCGTCTGCAGAGATGGAAAACTGGGTAATGAGTGGGAGGTCCCAGGTATTTATGGATCAGGGAGGGGCTTTCTTTTTGCTATCATCTCTGCAGGAACGCCCTCTTCAGGTCGGTATTACCCACATGTTATGGATATCTTGAAGCGGGGTGTGTGACATACTTAATATAACCTAGCGTGTGTGACATAATAATAACCTAGCCACCTTCTGGCGCTTGTGGGGTTAACCCCTCTCCAGCTGCCGCTTTGGCCATAGAGTAGAGAGGTGCCTGAATAAACTCAATCTGATATGTCGGGGGCTCCGGAGAATCACCTGGGGCAAGCACAGCTTCTGGTCCTCTCCACTGCTGCATGACACCTCCCCCTCTCACCAGCCAGAACTAGGTTCTGAATCCCTAAATAGATCCTCAATGTAGGAGTTAGAATCCCCCGAGGACTCCGTCTGAATATGCCTACTCTTGGCCGTAGTCTTCCAGCCTGGCCGGACAGCCACAGATTCAGGATGCCCCTGCTGACAAAGGCCACAGACCATTCTCTCACTGAGCCACCGTCTGCCACGTCCGAAGGAGAACCCTGGGACAAGGATGGACCTGGCAGCTGCATAAGGCGGCGCAGGACAGCAGTGTCCCAAGGGCACAGGGGTCCCTCTCGCTTGAGGTCAGGTGTGCTTGGCACATGGAACACGCGGCACCACCCTCCACTAAAACATGAAACCCCCGTGCCTCCGACATGGTAAAATGGCTGCTCTAACTGCTAAGCAATATAGCTGGAGCGCTGGTCCCCACACCCTCCTGCCTGTTAACTATTGGTCAGACCTGCCTGCACTACCAGAAAAGCAACCTCCCTACAGCTAAAATCAAGCCACGGGTCAAGGATGCAGCAGCTTCTGGACCCCCACCCTGTAAAAACATGAACAAATGGCAGATTCAGAAGGGAATCAGTACAAGTCAAAATGCTTCAGACAGAGGGATGGCAGACAGCCAGGGTAGGTGAAAATCCATGGGGTAGAGGGAATGGGGAGTCAGTGTGAGGCACACAGCAGGGCCACCATACAAGGCCCAACATGGTTCCTGATCCAAAGGTCTCAGACCCAGTCAGACGAGCCACAGCACACTTACCTGGACCCATGCAAGCTCCCCTCACTATACACGATCCCACGCTATCGGCTTGAAAACTGACTTCAGGCATCTAATTGGGGTCCCCTGGAACACTGCAGCTGGTGAGGGGCGGGGAGACAGACAAAGTTGAAGCCCCCACTACAGGTCAGCATTGTACTTTAAACAAAAAAATCCAGACATCTTCACAGTTCCTTGCGACTGCAAGAGAACTAAGGAGATCATGCCACAACATGACCTATATAGGCTGGGAAGGGCTAGCTTTTTTCCTTTATCTTGCAGTCCCCGTCTACGGGAGATTAACCCATGCATTGCTACTAGTGGTGCCCTGGAATGGAAGAGATGAGAAACACGGTTTTACTTACTTTTCATGCCACCTATCTCTGCAGGGAGGGCCTTCAGCTTGTTGTGGGATAAGTTCAGCTTGGAGAGGTAAATGAGTGCACCAAGGCAGCTGGACACACTTTGCAGGCAGTTGTTGGAGAGGTCCTGCAACATGAAAGCATTTCTCAGCAAAAAGAAATATGATGCTTGCATAAAAAACATTTCCACAAAACATAACCCACCAATTCCTCTAGAGCGCTCAGCTGTCCGACTGCATCCGAGACCTCCTCCAGCTGGTTCTGCTGTAGCAGCAGGCTCTTCAGGTTCAGTAGCTGTCCCAGCTCCTCTGGAAGGACCTTAAGTTTATTGTGACTAAAAAGAAGAGAGAAAAAATAAACTGATTGGGAAGGAGAAATCGAATATTATTGATACTAAAAAACATCTAAAACAGGTTAAAAAATACCATTTTGTGAAATACTCACCTGTAAAATGGGTATTATAAGTATGTCACACACCCTGCTTCAGAATATCCATAACATGTGGGTAATACCGACCTGAAGGGGCGTTCCTGCAGAGATGATAGCAAAAAAGAAAGCCCCTCCCTGATCCACAAATACCTGGGACCTCCCACTCATCACCCAGTATATAGAAGCAGTAAGGTAAGGGACCAGGAAGAGGCAAATATAAATCAAAATAACGCAAAGTTCACAATATAAAGGATCCCGAATACAAGAAGGGCGGGTGAAGCGGGGTGTGTGACATACTTATAATACCCATTTTACAGGTGAGTATTTCACAAAATGGTATTATTCTAAGTATGTCATACACCCCGCTTCACAATATCCATAACATGTGGGACATCCAATAGCAGTGTCCATAAAAAGGGCGGGGATCCAAAACAAGCCAACAATGCACAACTTAAACCACAACAGCTTGCAGAACTTTGCGGCCAAAAACAGCATCCGCTGAGGCCCGAACATCAACCTTGTAAAACTTGGAAAAAGTGTGAACAGAGGACCAAGTAGCGGCCTTACAAACTTGCTCAACAGAGGCCTGGTGCTGGAAAGCCCAGGACGCTCCAACCGCACGAGTAGAATGAGCAGTAACACAAAAAGGGGGACTCCTCCCCTTAGCAGAATAGGCCCCAATGATGGCCTGACGAATCCATTTACTAATGGAAGATTTGGCAGGAGCCAAACCTTTCCTAGGCCCAAAGGGCACCACAAAAAAAGCATCAGTCTTACGAAAGGAAGACGTAACCACCAGATAATATTTCACAACACGGACTACATCCAAGGAATGCAGCGCCCTTTCCTTGTCGTTGCTGGGATGAGGACATAGAGAAGGCAGAACAATGTCCTGATTCAGATGAAAGACAGAGACCACCTTAGGAAGAAAATCCGGCTTGAAACGAAAGACAACCTTGTCCTGATGCCTTTCGAAGTACGGAGCTTTAATGGATAAAGCTGCCAACTCAGAAACACGCCTAACCGAAGTGATGGCCACCAAAAAGGCCACCTTTTGGGTAAGTGAAGACAAAGCTATCTCATTCAAGGGCTCAAACGGAGGACCCTGAAGAGCAGAAAGAACCAGGTTCAAATCCCAAACTGGAACAAAGGGCTTCCTAGGAGGCCGTACATGCGTAACTCCTTGGAAAAAGGTCTTGACTAAGGGATGAAGAGCAAATGACCTTTGAAAAAACACCGCCAAGGCAGAAACCTGCCCCTTCAAGGTACTAAGTTGAAGCCACTCCAGGATTCTGGAAATGGAAAGCTCCCGACAAGAGAAAGACCTACTTTCACACCAGTCAATATAGGACCTCCTAGTCCTATAGTAAATAGTAGAGGAAGAGCGCTTCCTGGCGCTAATGAGAGTCTGAACCACCGCGTCAGAAAGACCTTCTTCCTTTAAGATGGCGGTTTCAGCAGCCACGCCGTCAAAGCCAGCGAAGGTAAATTGGGATAGCGCAGCCGACCCTGGGTGAGCAGGTCCGGCAGAAGAGGCAGAACGAACTGATCCTCTGCCAGTCTTACCAGGTCTGCGAACCAAACCTGCCTTGGCCACCTTGGTGCCACTAGAATCGCCGACACGCCCTCCAGAGTCAGCTTGCGCACCACTCTGGCTACCATTGGAAATGGAGGGAACAGGTAAAGGAACCCCAGATCCCTCCAGTTCAGAGACATGGCATCCACTGCCAGAGCCAGAGGATCCTGCGAGAGAGACACAAAGACTGGAAGCTTGTGATTGTGACGAGAGGCAAAGAGGTCCACCGCTGGGAACCCCCACCTGAGACATATCGAACGAAACACCGTGGGACTGAGAGACCACTCCCCCTGACGAGAGGAGGCTCTGCTCAGCAAGCCCGCCTCCGTGTTCTCCACTCCCGGAATGTAGACTGCTGAGATACACGGGACGTGACTCTCCGCCCAGTCCAGAATCAAAGACACTTCCCTGAGGGCACTCCTGCTGCGAGTCCCCCCTTGGTGATTGATGTAAGCAACCGCCGTCCTGTTGTCCGACCGGACCTGAACTGGCAGGCCTCTCAACTGATGAGTCAAGCGAAACAGAACCAACCTGATGGCCCTCAACTCCAGAACATTGATGGGATCGTGAGCCTCCTGCGGACTCCACAGACCCTGAAACTGGAGGTCCTTCCAAACACCCCCCCAACCTGACAGACTGGCATCCGTGGTGACTGTTTCCCAGCACGGGGCCAGAAAGGATCTGCCCTGCGACAGATTGGCCGACCCCAGCCACCATTGCAGGGATCGACGAACTCGGGGAGTCATCAGGAAGGACTGATCCAACGATAGAGGAGACTTGTCCCAAACCTTCAACAGATGAAGCTGAAGCGTCCTTGTATGAAACTGCGCAAAGGGAACTGCCTCGAATGAGGCCACCATTAACCCCACCAGCCTCATCCCTAGCCGGATGGACGGACGAGGGGCCGACAAGAGAAGCCGAGCCAATTCCTGAATCAAAAGAATCTTGGCCTGAGGCAGAAACACCCTGGCCTGCGAAGTGTCCAGAGACATTCCCAGAAAGGTCACTACTCTGGACGGAGAGAGAGAAGACTTGGGGTGGTTGACCACCCAACCAAACCTCTCCAAGGTGGACACCACCATTCTGGTGTCCAACTCCGCTTGGTTGAAGGAGGAGGCCATGATCAGAAGATCGTCCAAATAGGGCACAATGCGGATGCCCTGAACCCTTAGAGCCATCACCCCCGCTAGCACCTTGGTGAACACCCGAGGGGCCGAGGTGAGGCCGAAAGGGAGTGCTACAAACTGAAAATGCCGATCCTCCACCACGAACCTGAGAAACCTCTGGTGTGCTGGAAAAATTGGAACGTGTAGATAAGCATCCTTGATGTCTATGGACGTCAGAAAGTCTCCCTGACGAAGAGAGTGAATGGCCGAACGTAGTGTTTCCATGCGGAATTTCCGTGGCCGGATGAACCTGTTGAGAAACTTCAGATCCAAGATGGGTTGGACCGATCCGTCCTTCTTGGGTACCGTGAACAGATTGGAATAAAAACCCCTGCCCTGATCCGAAGGAGGCACTGGGCAAATGACAGCCATGTCCAGAAGGTTCTGCACTGCCGACAGAAGCCCCTGCGCCGCCAGAGGTTCTGAAGGCATCCGAGACCTGAAAAATCTGGAAGGGGGGGCGGAGCTCGAACTCCAGCTTGTAACACCACTTCCCGGATCCATCGGTCCGAGACCTCTTGATCCCAAACCTGGGAAAAGAGTCACAGCCGTCCCCCCACCCGCAAGGGTGAGGGCGCCCCCTCATTGCTGAGCCGGCTTGGCAGCCGGCTTGGGCTTAGAGCCCCAACTGAAACCTGGACGGGCACGACCTCTGCCCCTGCTCCCAGAATCTCCTCTGGAAGAAGGGAATGCAAATCCCCTGCCAGATCTGGCCCCACGAAAGGAGGTGGTAAAGGAAGGGACCCCCCGAAAGGGGCGGCGTTGTTTCTTGCGTTGAGGTAACCTACCACCCTTGGTGACAGAGTCCAATGTCTCTCCAAAAAGCCGTAACCCAACAAAGGGTAGAGCCGTTAGTGACTTTTTGGACATAAAATCTGCCGCCCACTGGCGCAGCCACACCGAACGCCGAATAGTGACCAGCAGCGCCGACATTCTACCACACATCAAAGTGTCATCCAAGGCTGTCAACACAAAAGATAAAAACAGCTCACACCGTTTGAGGCTAAGGAACTCAGCACTACCGGGACGCAGCCCTGGCAGCCAACACCATTAGCGCCGATGCGCAAACAGGCCGCATGGCTGACCCAAAGCTAGCAAAACCATGACAAGACATCTGGTCAATCCGTTTATCCATTCCATCCTTGAGAATAGAACAATCAGGTCTATTTAAAACCGAGGAATTGGACAACCCCAAAACCGGCGCATCCACCTCGGGGGGAGATGCCCAGCGCTTAACTGCCTCCGAAGGGAAGGGATATTTCCTATCCCATCCCTGAGGGATGCCAGGGAGCCGAGCCGGCCTGTCCCATTCTTTGGCAATAATTTTGTCAAAATGCCTTTGTGTGGTGAATTCCAAGCGCGGCTTGGATTCCTCAAACAATTCACCCTTCTGCTGTGACACCTCCTCAGGAGGGGAAATATTCAACACCTCCAACATCAGAGCCAGAGCGTGGGGAGTATCAGAGGATCTCCCCAAATCCCCCAGCTCAGCATCAGCGCCAAAGGACTGCTCATCGTCCGAAAAATCAGAATCTTCATAAACTTCCCCTTCTTCTAGCTGGGAATAGTCAGACCAATCCAGATTATTAACATCCTCCAGGTCCTCCGCCAGCGGAGCCGGCGACAAATGCTTTCTCTTAGCCGGAGCCTTACGGGCAACCGAGCCAGAGATAATTTTTTCAAGGTTAGCCAATCTGGCGCACATCTCAGATTGCAGCTCCCTGCCCATGACGACGTCGCACGGGGCGTGTGTCAAAGCGGGAGGAGGAGATGAAGCGACCGGCGGTGCTGACCCAGACGTCTGTGGTTCGGACTGCCGCGTGATGGTCTGCTGTGCACATGGTATACACAGAAGTACATCGTCCCCAGAAATGGATACCCCACATAACATACACTTTCGGGGATGCCCCGCAGGGGCCCCGAGCCCAGTATCCGGGGATGCCTCCATAAGGTGAACTTTTGTTTAGGAATAGTCGCTAAGACCCAGGGAATTACGCCGTTAGACAACCCGGGATGCCCCTTTAATGTCCCGAGTGGGAGGATTTATGGCAAACAATTAACCCAGTGATAAGGATCAGGAGGGACCCCCTAAATGCTACTGGCGAACCTCCTGAACCACCATCTGAAAAACAGAACAGAGGGACTGTTTTAGATAAGGCTAATGAAGAAACATCAATCATACAGGAAAAGGAAGAATGGCCAGAGGACACTTACAGAACCATCGACTTAAAATGGCGACCGTGAGGGAAGATCCAGACGCTCCACAGCAACAGGCAGGGCTGCAGTCAGAGAGGGAGAAGGGGGGCGTGGCCAGCGCGGGACACGCGCGAGGCCAGGCCACGCCCCCCCCTCCCCTCCAAGAGCTCCACAGTGGCACCAGCGAGGGCAGGAGGCGGGGAGCAGTGACGCGTCGTCACTCCGGCCCCGCCCCCCCCAGCCTGCGTGAGGGGAACATGGCTACTGTAGAAAAAATCACCTCAGAGAAAGTGCTCAGAGCCGGCCGGCGCCGCAATAGTAAGAAGAGTAAAGACATAACACACACACAAGGGAGAAAAAACGGGAGGGACAAGTCCCGGCCCCGCCAACGGTCCGGCACCCGTCGCCCCCCCAAACCCCCCCCCCCCTGAAGAACAGCAACATGGCGTGAGGTGAATACCTCCGCCATTAACAGAGATGAAGGGAAGAAGGGGGGAAAGAAGGCAGCCAGCACCGCACAGGCTGCAGCGCTTTCAATTTAAAGTGACAACACCCACACACACACTCAAGTATGCTGTCCTGTAAAAATAATAAACTAATAGATTAATGAAAAGACGAACACTCCCCCACCCCACCTATGGAAGGGGATCCTGGGAGGGCCATTGTATGAAAGGAAGGGACAGGGCATCCCAAACCGGGGTCACCAACCCGGTAATACCGCCTACCCTCTCATATAGGGTCTCACGGTAGAGCATAGCTCCTGAGCACCTAAGGTGCTGAAATACCCTCGCCTGGACCCTCAGCCGAGGCTGGGAGGCATATGGATTTCTGGGGAAAAAGGTCCAAACGGAAATAAATAAAAAGCGGGCCGAGAGTCATCCCGGCTACCTGAAATCCCCCTGTGCAAGGAGGAGCCATCATCTTCTGACTTGCTCGCCGTCTGCAGAGATGGAAAACTGGGTGATGAGTGGGAGGTCCCAGGTATTTGTGGATCAGGGAGGGGCTTTCTTTTTTGCTATCATCTCTGCAGGAACGCCCCTTCAGGTCGGTATTACCCACATGTTATGGATATTCTGAAGCGGGGTGTGTGACATACTTAGAATAAAAACGTTAAGCCCAGCTCCAGCCAAAACCTCTTACAGTAAAGGTTTGGCCGAAACATAAAGACTGTGGGCTTGGGTCACAGTCATAGGATGCTTGAGTTATACTCCTGGGTCACACAGTAGATGGAAGCTGGGAAATCAAGCACAGCAGTGGAATCTGCAGGGATACATTTATTCGCTTTTATCAGAAAAATTACAATTTGCTGTAGATTACCATCTTAAAGCGGAACAGGACCCAGGGTTGCCAGCCCTCGGGGCCCCCAGTGTGAAAGCCCCAGAGTGCCAGTTTTCACTCATCTCTCCACGGTCCAACGGCGCATGCGTGGGCTCTTGTCCAATCAGAGCCATTTGTTGTGTCTATAATTCGGCAAACAGCTCTGATTGTTTACAATCGGGAGTGAGAGAGGCTGCATCCCCGGCCTGTGCTCGCTCTCCTGTCCCAGCCATTCACATAGGCTGAGAAGGGAGCACGCGCTGCTGGGGATGCTCCCCATTGAAGCCTATCAAAGCCGTTTGCGGAATGACAGTCATGGCAAACGGCTCTGACTGGACAAGGTAGAGGTGAGTTGTACTGGGCAATCTGGTGGAGTTGAAAGTGCACCTATACCTCATACTGGGCTGATTCAACACCATGAGGATTTTTTTTCCTCACATTTTTCTGTGAGAAAAATATTTTTATTATGTTTTTTTCCTTTTCCTGGTGCAATTCAGCACCATTTTAGCTGTGCATATTTTTAAATAATTTGCACAGCTAAAAATAATGCTGATGACACCTAAAAAAATTTCCACAAAAAAAAAGTGAGGAAAAAATTGTAAATTCAATGTTATAAAACATTTGCACAGCTAAACATGGTGCTGAATTGCATTGTGGAAAAAAAAGCAAGATACATTTTTTTTTCTCAAAAAAAAATTAATTCTTATGGTGCTGAATCTGCCCTACTGGCAGTTAGGTTCGCTGGGGGCGGGGCTTTTCGGTAAGGCAGCAATATGGCTGACTGCATCCAGTTCATGTTGCTATGAATATTGGGCAAAGCCTTTAGTAAAAAAAAGAAAAAAAAAAAAAAAGGAACACAGGCTGTATTGGGGCACTGAGCTGGGGATGGAAGGGGATGACACAAACTTGTGTCTGAGTATAGGTGCACTTCACCACAGCAGGGCATCCTAATTCAGCACATAACAAAACCTGGCTTGGAAAAGTCTTTGACTGGAGCTTGTGCAAGTTAACTTGTGTCTGAATGGGTGACAAGTTAATTTACATTTCTCATTGTATATATACCGTATATACTCGTCGAGTATAGGCCGACCCGAATATAAGCCGAGGCACCTTATTTTACCACAAAAAAACTGGAAAAGTTATTGACTCGAGTATAAGCCTAGGGTGGGAAATGCAGCAGCTACCGGTAAATTTCAAAAATAAAAATAGATACCAATAATGCTTGTATTCTAATACCTAAAACTTGTACAGGAGAAGCAGCATTTCCCCACCCCTTCCCTCTAGATAGACCTGAGTGTCTGATGCCCGATTGTGCCCTCTCCCCACAGACAACCCCCCTCCCCATCATCCAGCACACTCTACCACAGCAGCATGTTTGTGTAAAGACCAAGACAACAAGAAGCTGAAGATCATTAAGGGTCAAAGCAAAGGATTGGCACTACCATAGTGGGATTTTGACTTCAATAAATGCAATGGATGATTGAACCACATTGAATGTTGTTAAATACCTAAAACTTACCTGCTCCACAGACCGCTGCTCCTTCCCGCACACAAGACGAATTGTTGCTCCTCAGACGCTGCTCCTTCCCTCACACAAAAATGGCGGGCACGCTCGCTTCATTAAATATGCCGGATGACGTGGTGAGCAGCCCGTCATTTTCGAGTGAGGGACGGAGCAGTGTGAGAGAAGGCCTTGCTGACCAATCGGGAGAAACCTAGGCATGATGACAGTGGAGGGGCGGGGTTTATATCCGCATCAACTCACAGCGACAGCAGCTGTGAGCGGCGGTGCTGGCCGTGGCGGAGCCGGCGGACTTAACAGAGCATTTTTTTTTTTTTTTGCCAACATGACAGAAGCGGAGGAGCTGCCGTGGGTGCGAGGCTTAGAGGGAACGCTGCTGACAGGTACCGCCGTCCGCCGTCGTCCCCCTCCGACTTCCTCTCCCCCTCCTAATGCCGGCTGTTGCGCGCTGGGCCACTGGCCGGTGGGCATGCAACAGTGCCTGGCAGACCAGGCGGCCGCGGGCGCGGCCTATGCAAGCCAAAATTTTCCCTGACTCGAGTATAAGCCGAGGCGGCTTTTTTCAGCCCAAAAAGTGGGCTACCACTCACTACCATGAACCAGTTAATGGAACTGGGCCTTTCCTGGAAGATGATTAGGGAAATGTGGGTTTAGAGTTACTTTAATGACTGCAACATAGGTAACAGTGTGTGATCATATATCGAACCCATTCCAAAAATAAAGTGAATCAGAGTCACCTCACCTGGAAAAAAAATAAAAAAAAATCATTGCAGATGACAATTTCCAAAACCTACCTGATGTTCAGCCTCTGAAGGTTCACCAGCTCTCCGATGGCACTGGGAAGTCCAGACAACTGATTGTCATGAATCTACAAAACAAATTGTTAGAAGGGGCTGGAACTTTAGAACATGAACCTACATCACTGCTGCTCCTCCTGTGATAGGCTGACTCAAGGATCACTAGGTCCTAGCTCCAAATGAGCTGTGAAAATAAGTGCCTGGTTTCTGTAGTGATCAAAAGAGAATCACAGCGACAGGGTACATAAATAAGAGCAGCTCCTGCATTCAGCTCTACGTCTGGTTCTGGCAATTCCCGGGCCAGTGCTCCTGAGGCCCCTTCGGAAATGCAGAACGACATTATCCCATTGAGACAACTAAACAATTCACATGGAAGAGGTGGGTCTTCTATATTTTAACAACAATGGACCACCTCGTACCTTAGTTGAAATTTGGTCCTGGAAAGACGTGCCACGTGACTGGCGGACAATCGCAGGACAGCATTTCAGCCAAGGATTGGTGTTAAGGTAAGGATTTTGGGGTGTTGCGGAGGGGAGCGGCAGCCAGTCACAATGCAGCCCCACATCCATTAGAAAACGGGTGTGGGATTGCTTTAAATTACATATATACATGCACTTTTTGTAGATCAAGAGAGGGTTAGGAACCCTTAATCCAAGCATATGTTCTCTGGTGGCAATGGGAGCTGTACCAATGTGTAAATTAACACTTTTTCTTCTATTGTTTTTTAGGTTCATATATACTGAAAAAGCAGAACAAGCAAAATACATCTACATGTGGGCAGAACGTGATTAACACAAATGGCTTGGAACTTGTAGAAACCATATTACACATATGTTTGACAGAAAATTAACTAAAATTAAAAAATAAAGACTGAATGGCACTTACATCCAGTACCACCAGAGCAGGCAGCAGTCGGAGGTCATCTGACAGAAGCTGTAGCTTATTGGAGGCCAGAATCAGCTTGGTCAGATCGGTTTGTTCCCACCATCGGTCATTCCCATCAAACTGGACATTGGCGTGCGCTTCCTCTGGGGTGTCCAAGTTAATCCGCCAGACGCTGATTGGGACTAAAGACAGAAGACACCTCAGTTCTCCCTCTCCCATAGACACGGCTATCTGCTCAGTTCTATAGGACTAACCCTCTCATTACTACAATGCTAATCTGTTAGCACACAGACACCCTGTAGCTTCTTACCCATAATACCCAACCCCACTGGTATTCATCTTCAGAACTGGAGCAACTAGAAGGTAGGTAAATGAAAAGAAAACTCAACATGGATGTTGCAATTGTTTTGGCTTTTATGAGGGTTTGCTTACAGTCGTTATTTAAAAAGAAAAACATTTACCCACCCAGTAGAGATAATCCTGTGCTGCATTGGCTCCTCCCACCGCCTGGTTCTTATGCCTGGCCAGTATCCAGCACATTGAGATTAACATACCGTTTGGTTACCAAGAGTAGGTGACTCCCCACTGGAGTCACAACCTCCCGATGATTTGCCTGTTCCCTCCATAAACACCCAGATATTAGCCCACACCTAGACACTCCAATATCATTTTTGCCCCACTGTTCACACCCAATGTATTGTCTATGTTATTACTACAACTAGTACTATTGTTCCTCTGCAGACACCCTTATGTCACTTAGTTCCATCCAGACATCCTAAAATCAGTATCTTGTTTTACAGAAACCCCAGTATTACCCTCTTCTCACTGTAGACAGCAGGCAGACAAAGATACTATGCTAGTAGTTACCCCTGCCCCCCAGCATAACCCCTGCATACACCCCTGTATTACAGTCACTCATAGGAACCCCAAATATCAGTACACATCACAATGCTTATGTCACCCACTTAAGGCACCCCACCTATTTTCCTTGATATAATGCTTCTGCCCCAATGACACCTCAGTATTACCGTCAACCCCTCCAGACATCCAAATATAATTCTCGAAGCTGCGTGTGTACCAAGCAGGTGCCCAGTGTTCTGAGGGATGATAAGACTGTAAGATGGGCAGGTTACTCACAAAGCTGCCTCAGGATTGCAGTCACCCCTCCACTCAATAACAGTGATACGCTCCAATATTCCTCTCCTAGCCTGAGGTCACCTCACAACTGATTGTGAAGTGAGTGTGGCTGTTGAGGCTGCATGTCTGGGGGGGCCCCCGTTTTTTAGATTCACTGTAAATGTGTTTTTATCAATGTTGTGTACCTTTAATAGTGCCATGAATTTTTGCTATCAATAAATTTCATTTTGTAATGGCCATGTGGCTGTTTGATGGTATTGGGCCAGTTCCAGCGAGTAACCGAGTTTAAATGTGTGTTTACTGTATTTCATAGGGGTTAGCGGGACGCCAGTATTTCTGGCAGTGCTCATACAATATTAAGTAGGACTCCCCTTCCTTTTATTATTCAACACCTCACAACTGTGGTTACACCCCCCAGACACACCACTAATTATATACAAGCACCTTGATATTATGCTCCTGCACCAATAACACCTCAGCATTTGCTATCTATCCCTCCAGACACCCCAATATTTTTTATTCATAAAGTGCCATTGTATTCTGTGCAAGATAGAAGGCCCGGAATAAGAGAAGTAAATAAACACAAAGATGCAGGAAAATAGGTGAGGAGACCCTGCCCTTGTGAGCTTACAATCTAAAGGGACAGGGGATGAGACAATGAACCGGGTCACAAAGGGTGTGTACTAAGCAGGTGCCCAGTGTTCTGAGGGATGATAAGACTGTAAGATGGGCAGGTTACTCACAAAGCTGCCTCAGTATTGCGGTCACCCCCAGACACCCCACTCAGGAATAGGCATACACCCCAATATTACTCTCCTACCCTGAATCCACTTCACAATTGCAGTCACCCCACTCATAATAGGCATACGCCGCAATATTACACCCCTACTCTGAAGTCACCTCACAACTGCAGTCACCCCACTCATAATATGTATACACCCCAATATTACACCCCTACTCTGAAGCAACCTCACAACTGCAGTCACCCCACTCATAATAGACATACGCCCCAATATTACACCCCTACTCTGAAGTCACCTCACAACTGCAGTCACCTCACTCATAATAGGCATACGCCGCAATATTACACCCCTACTCTGAAGTCACCTCATAACTGCAGTCACCCCACTCATAATAGGCATACGCCCCAATATTACGCCCCTACTCTGAAGCCACCTCACAATTGCAGTCACCCAACTCATAATAGGCATACGCCCCAATATTACGCCCCTACTCTGAAGCCACCTCACAATTGCAGTCACCCCACTCATAATAGGCATACGCCCCTACTCTGAAGCCACCTCACAATTGCAGTCACCCCACTCATAATAGGCATACGCCCCTACTCTGAAGCCACCTCACAATTGCAGTCACCCAACTCATAATAGGCATACGCCCCAATATTACGCCCCTACTCTGAAGCCACCTCACAATTGCAGTCACCCCACTCATAATAGGCATACGCCCCAATATTACGCCCCTACTCTGAAGCCACCTCACAATTGCAGTCACCCCACTCATAATATGTATACACCCCAATATTACACCCCTACTCTGAAGCCACCTCACAATTGCAGTCACCCCACTCATAATAGACATACGCCCCAATATTACGCCCCTACTCTGAAGCCACCTCACAATTGCAGTCACCCCACTCATAATAGGCATACGCCCCAATATTACGCCCCTACTCTGAAGCCACCTCACAATTGCAGTCACCCCACTCATAATAGGCATATGCCCCAATATTACTCCCCTACCCTGAAGCCACATCAATATTGCAGTCACCCCACTTGGTACCTGCAGACACACCAATATTAATCTCACCTAAGTAAATCACATACGCCCCACTATCACTTTTACCAAACCACCCCCAGTACTCTGTAATTACCCTGCATGGCTCCCATTACCACCAGACAGCCCCACTTATTGCCCCCTCACCCTCGGTCAGGCCTCTGGCTGACAGGTTCAGCTGGCCGCTTTTCCGGGCAGCCTTGATCAGTCCCTGAGGAATGGACGGCTCCTTGTCCCTCTCATCTCGGAAAACGGCACGGGAATCCGGGGCTCTGGCACCTCGACTGAAACGAGACATGGCCGGGCGGCGGAACAGCAACGTGCGACTCCCGCCCAGACCTGTCAGCGTTTCGCTGCTTCTGCCGCTAGAGGTCGCCAGGGAGCATAAAATTGTCACACGCCGAACGCTGCCAGCATACGTCACTAGCCTGGAGAATAGAGGCTTGTTATACTCGCCGCCACTAGATGTCGCCAAAATACCTCCTGACACAGGCGATACACTGGAGCTGCTGTAACCCATCGCACCTTACAGGAGACGCTTTGTTATAATATAGGGCTGCTTCAGTATCCTGAGAATTTTCCCTCACTTTTTTGTGAGATAAAAATTTCGCTCGACTTTTTTCTGGGTGCAAGTTGGCACCATATTTAGCTCTGCAAATAAAAAAGATTTAAACTGAACCTTCAGCATCATATAATGAAAAGTCCAAACTATTCTATTCTAATTATATATTCTATACTAACTATTCCCCGGCATCTAAAATTAATATAATTAATTTTTATTCTTTCCACCACTGGGCTGGATACTAGGATACGGGGGCCACTATCTTGCCTCAGAAGCATCACATACTGAGGAGAGGAGAGCAAAAGTACAGGGGAGGCGAGTTATAACTGTGCTTTGCACAAAAACAGCAGAGCTGGGGTCAGGAAAAGCAAATTAATCCCAGAATGCAAAGAGGCACAGTCAGAAGACACTTCCTGCTTGCAGGTAGCCTTAGACTCCATGTGCCGCCATATTGAATGTTTAAAGGCTCAGAAAATGCAGTGGCTGCAGGTAGCATGATTTTTAATGTGTATGTACAGGGTGGGGGAAACATAAGATAATCTATTATTCAGGGTGTAGGTCCGCTTTAAACAAAAAAAAATTAAAGCTAAATATGATGCTGAATTGCACTGAGGAAAAAACTCAAAAAACATGAGAGAAAATATTCTCACGGTGCTGAATCAACCCTGTTGTGAGTTCCCCAATTCAGGGGCAATTTTATGGTCT
This sequence comes from Gastrophryne carolinensis, assembly GCA_027917425.1. Classification (NCBI taxonomy): domain Eukaryota; kingdom Metazoa; phylum Chordata; class Amphibia; order Anura; family Microhylidae; genus Gastrophryne; species Gastrophryne carolinensis. The sequence goes on from CM051235.1 coordinate 412,785,106, forward strand.
AGATATAACATTCAGGGGCAGAGTTATGCTTTATTGTCTCATTTACCCAGGGTCAGACTGTAGCACCTGGGGCCCACCAAAGAATAACATTCCTGGGGCCCACCCTTTAGCTAAAACTACATTTGATTGTAATAATAACATAAAATACTATATTTATTGACCAAATAACTAACGTGAGTTACTGAAGAAATAGCAAAATCCTGTGTGTTACCCCTGTGAGGAGCAACATTATCCCGTGTGTTACTCCTGTGAGGAGCAACATTATCCTGTGTGTTATCCCTGTGAGGAGCAACATTATCCTGTGTGTTACCCATGTGAGGAGCAACATTATCCTGTGTGTTACTCCTGTGAGGAGCAACATTATCCTGTGTGTTACCCCTGTGAGGAGCAACATTATCCTGTGTGTTACCCCTGTGAGGAGCAACATTATCCTGTGTGTTACTCCTGTGAGGAGCAACATTATCCTGTGTGTTACCCCTGTGAGGAGCAACATTATCCCGTGTGTTACCCCTGTGAGGAGCAACATTATCCTGTGAGGAGCAACATTATCCTGTGTGTTACCCCTGTGAGGAGCAACATTATCCTGTGTGTTATCCCTGTGAGGAGCAACATTATCCCGTGTGTTATCCCTATTGGGAGCAACATTATCCCGTGTGTTACCCCTGTGAGGAGCAACATTATTCTGTGTGTTACCCCTGTTAGGAGCAACATTATCCTGTGTGTTATCCCTATTAGGAGCAACATTATCCTGTGTGTTACCCCTGTGAGGAGCAACATTATCCTGTGTGTTATCCCTATTAGGAGCAACATTATCCTGTGTGTTACCCCTGTGAAAAGCAACATTATCCTGTGTGTTACCCCTGTGAAAAGCAACATTATCCTGTGTGTTACCCCCTTGTGAGGAGCAACATTATCCCGTGTGTTACCCCTGTGAGGAGCAACATTATCCTGTGTGTTATCCCTGTGAGGAGCAACATTATCCTGTGTGTTACCCCTGTGAGGAGCAACATTATCCTGTGTGTTACCCCTGTGAGGAGCAACATTATCCTGTGTGTTATCCCTGTGAGGAGCAACATTATCCTGTGTGTTACCCCTGTGAGGAGCAACATTATCCCGTGTGTTACCCCTGTGAGGAGCAACATTATCCTGTGAGGAGCAGCATTATCCTGTGTGTTACCCCTGTGAGGAGCAACATTATCCTGTGTGTTATCCCTGTGAGGAGCAACATTATCCCGTGTGTTATCCCTATTGGGAGCAACATTATCCCGTGTGTTACCCCTGTGAGGAGCAACATTATTCTGTGTGTTACCCCTGTTAGGAGCAACATTATCCTGTGTGTTATCCCTATTAGGAGCAACATTATCCTGTGTGTTACCCCTGTGAGGAGCAACATTATCCTGTGTGTTATCCCTATTAGGAGCAACATTATCCTGTGTGTTACCCCTGTGAAAAGCAACATTATCCTGTGTGTTACCCCTGTGAAAAGCAACATTATCCTGTGTGTTACCCCCTTGTGAGGAGCAACATTATCCCGTGTGTTACCCCTGTGAGGAGCAACATTATCCTGTGTGTTATCCCTGTGAGGAGCAACATTATCCTGTGTGTTACCCCTGTGAGGAGCAACATTATCCTGTGTGTTACCCCTGTGAGGAGCAACATTATCCTGTGTGTTATCCCTGTGAGGAGCAACATTATCCTGTGTGTTACCCCTGTGAGGAGCAACATTATCCTGTGTGTTACCCCTGTGAGGAGCAACATTATCCTGTGTGTTACCCCTGTGAGGAGCAACATTATCCTGTGTGTTACCCCTGTGAGGAGCAACATTATCCTGTGTGTTATCCCTGTGAGGAGCAACATTATCCTGTGTGTTACCCCTGTGAGGAGCAACATTATCCCGTGTGTTACCCCTGTGAGGAGCAACATTATCCTGTGTGTTACCCCCGTGAGGAGCAACATTATCCTGTGTGTTACCCCTGTGAGGAGCAGAATTATCCTGTGTGTTATCCCTGGGAGGAGCAACATTATCCTGTGTGTTACCCCTGTGAGGAGCAACATTATCCTGTGTGTTATCCCTGTGAGGAGCAACATTATCCTGTGTGTTATCCCTGTGAGGAGCAACATTATCCTGTGTGTTACCCCTGTGAGGAGCAACATTATCCTGTGTGTTACCCCTGTGAGGAGCAACATTATCCTGTGTGTTACCCCTGTGAGGAGCAACATTATCCTGTGTGTTATCCCTGTGAGGAGCAACATTATCCTGTGTGTTATCCCTGTGAGGAGCAACATTATCCTGTGTGTTACCCCTGTGAGGAGCAACATTATCCTGTGTGTTACCCCTGTGAGGAGCAACATTATCCTGTGTGTTATCCCTGTGAGGAGCAACATTATCCTGTGTGTTACCCCTGCGAGGAGCAACATTATCCTGTGTGTTACCCCTGTTAGGAGCAACATTATCCCGTGTGTTACCCCTGTGAGGAGCAACATTATCCTGTGTGTTACCCCTGTGAGGAGCAAAATTATCCAGTGTGTTACCCCTGTGAGGAGAAACATTATCCTGTGTGTTACCCCTGTGAGGAGAAACATTATCCTGTGTGTTACCCCTGTTAGGAGCAACATTATCCTGTGTGTTACCCCTGTGAGGAGAAGCATTATCCTGTGTGTTGCCCCTGTGAGAAGCAACATTATCCAGTGGGTTACCCCTGTGAGGAGCAACATTATCCTGTGTGTTACCCCTGTGAGGAGCAACATTATCCTGTGTGTTACCCCTGTGAGGAGCAGCATTATCCTGTGTGTTGCTCCTGTGAGGAGCAACATTATCCCGTGTGTTGCCCCTGTGAGGAGCAACATTATCCTGTGTGTTACCCCTGTGAGGAGCAACATTATCCTGTGTGTTATCCCTGTGAGGAGCAACATTATCCTGTGTGTTATCCCTGTGAGGAGCAACATTATCCTGTGTGTTACCCCTGTGAGGAGCAACATTATCCTGTGTGTTACCCCTGTGAGGAGCAACATTATCCTGTGTGTTATCCCTGTGAGGAGCAACATTATCCTGTGTGTTACCCCTGCGAGGAGCAACATTATCCTGTGTGTTACCCCTGTGAGGAGCAACATTATCCTGTGTGTTACCCCTGTGAGGAGCAACATTATCCTGTGTGTTACCCCTGTGAGGAGCAACATTATCCTGTGTGTTATCCCTGTGAGGAGCAACATTATCCTGTGTGTTATCCCTGTGAGGAGCAACATTATCCTGTGTGTTACCCCTGTGAGGAGCAACATTATCCTGTGTGTTACCCCTGTGAGGAGCAACATTATCCTGTGTGTTATCCCTGTGAGGAGCAACATTATCCTGTGTGTTACCCCTGCGAGGAGCAACATTATCCTGTGTGTTACCCCTGTTAGGAGCAACATTATCCCGTGTGTTACCCCTGTGAGGAGCAACATTATCCTGTGTGTTACCCCTGTGAGGAGCAAAATTATCCAGTGTGTTACCCCTGTGAGGAGAAACATTATCCTGTGTGTTACCCCTGTGAGGAGAAATATTATCCTGTGTGTTACCCCTGTTAGGAGCAACATTATCCTGTGTGTTACCCCTGTGAGGAGAAGCATTATCCTGTGTGTTGCCCCTGTGAGAAGCAACATTATCCAGTGGGTTACCCCTGTGAGGAGCAACATTATCCTGTGTGTTACCCCTGTGAGGAGCAACATTATCCTGTGTGTTACCCCTGTGAGGAGCAGCATTATCCTGTGTGTTGCTCCTGTGAGGAGCAACATTATCCCGTGTGTTGCCCCTGTGAGGAGCAACATTATCCTGTGTGTTACCCCTGTGAGGAGCAACATTATCCTGTGTGTTATCCCTGTGAGGAGCAACAGTATCCTGTGTGTTATCCCTGTGAGGAGCAACATTATTCTGTGTGTTATCCCTGTGAGGAGCAACATTATTCTGTGTGTTACCCCTGTGAGGAGCAACATTATCCTGTGTGTTACCCGTGTGAGGAGCAACATTATCCTGTTACCCCTGTGACCCCTGTGAGGAGCAACATTATCCTGTGTGTTACCCCTGTGAGGAGCAACATTATCCTGTGTGTTATCCCTGTGAGGAGCAACATTATCCTGTGTGTTACCCCTGTGAGGAGCAACATTATCCTGTGTGTTACCCCTGTGAGGAGCAACATTATCCTGTGTGTTATCCCTGTGAGGAGCAACATTATCCTGTGTGTTACCCCTGTGAGGAGCAACATTATCCTGTGTGTTACCCCTGTGAGGAGCAACATTATCCTGTGTGTTACCCCTGTGAGGAGCAACATTATCCTGTGTGTTACCCCTGTTAGGAGCAACATTATCCCGTGTGTTACCCCTGTGAGGAGCAACATTATCCTGTGTGTTACCCCTGTGAGGAGCAAAATTATACAGTGTGTTGCCCCTGTGAGGAGAAACATTATCCTGTGTGTTACCCCTGTTAGGAGCAACATTATCCTGTGTGTTACCCCTGTGAGGAGCAGCATTATCCTGTGTGTTGCCCCTGTGAGAAGCAACATTATCCCGTGGGTTACCCCTGTGAGGAGCAACATTATCCTGTGTGTTACCCCTGTGAGGAGCAACATTATCCCGTGTGTTACCCCTGTGAGGAGCAACATTATCCTATGTGTTGCCCCTGTTAGGAGCAACATTATCCTGTGTGTTACCCCTGTGAGGAGCAACATTATCCTGTGTGTTATCCCTGTGAGGAGCAACATTATCCCGTGTGTTACCCCTGTGAGGAGCAACATTATCCTGTGTGTTACCCCTGTTAGGAGCAACATTATCCTGTGTGTTACTCCTGTGAGGAGCAGCATTATCCTGTGTGTTGCTCCTGTGAGGAGCAACATTATCTTGTGTGTTACCCCTGTTAGGAGCAACATTATCCTGTGTGTTATCCCTGTGAGGAGCAACATTATCCTGTGTGTTACCCCTGTGAGGAGCAACATTATCCTGTGTGTTACCCCTGTTAGGAGCAACATTATCCTGTGTGTTACCCCTGTGAGGAGCAGCATTATCCTGTGTGTTACTCCTGTGAGGAGCAACATTATCCCATGTGTTGCCCCTGTGAGGAGCAACATTATCTTGTGTGTTACCCCTGTTAGGAGCAACATTATCCCGTGTGTTACCCCTGTGAGGAGCAACATTATCCCGTGTGTTGCCCCTGTGGGGAGCAACATTATCCTGTGTGTTGCCCCTGTGAGGAGCAACATTATCCCGTGTGTTACCCCTGTGAGGAGCAACATTATCCTGTGTGTTACCCCCTTGTGAGGAGCAACATTATCCCGTGTGTTACCCCTGTGAGGAGCAACATAATCCCGTGTGTTACCCCTGTGAGGAGCAACATTATCCTGTGTGTTGTCCCTGTGAGAAGCAACATTATCCCGTGTGTTACCCCTGTGAGGAGCAACATTATCCAGTGTGTTACCCCTGTGAGGAGCAACATTATCCCGTGTGTTACCCCTGTGAGGAGCAACATTATCCTGTGTGTTACCCCTGTGAGAAGCAACATTATCCCGTGTGTTGCCCCTGTAAAAAGCAACATTATCCCGTGTGTTACCCCTGTGAGGAGCAACATTATCCCGTGTGTTACCCCTGTGAGAAGCAACATTATCCCGTGTGTTGCCCCTGTAAAAAGCAACATTATCCCGTGTGTTACCCCTTGTGAGGAGCAACATTATCCTGTGTGTTACCCCTGTGAGGAACAATATTATCCCGCGTGTTATCCCTGGGAGGAGCAACATTATCTTGTGTGTTATCCCTGTGAGGAGCAACATTATCCAGTGTGTTACCCTGGTGAGGAGCTAAATTATCCCGTGTTTTACCCCTGTGAAAAGCAACATTATCCCGTGTGTTACCCCTATGAGGAGCAACATTATCCCGTGTGTTATCCCTGTGAGGAGCAAAATGATCCTATGTGTTACCCCTGTGAGGAACAATATTATCCTGTGTGTTACTTCTGAGGAGCAACACTATCCTGTGTGTTACCTTGTGAGGAGCAGAATTATCCTGTGTGTTACCCCTGTGAGGAGCAACATTATCCCGTGGGTTACCCCTGTGAGGAGCAACATTATCCCATGTGTTGCCCCTGTGAGGAGCAACATTATCCCGTGTGTTGCCCCTGTGAGAAGCAACATTATCCCGTGTGTTACCCCAGTGAGGAGCAACATTATCCTGTGTGTTGCCCCTGTGAGGAGCAACATTATCCTTTGTGTTACCCCTGTTAGGAGCAACATTATCCTGTGTGTTACCCCTGTGAGGAGCAGCATTATCCTGTGTGTTGCTCCTGTGAGGAGCAACATTATCCCGTGTGTTGCCCCTGTGGGGAGCAATATTATCCTGTGTGTTGCCCCTGTGAGGAGCAACATTATCCCGTGTGTTACCCCTGTGAGGAGCAACATTATCCTGTGTGTTACCCCCTTGTGAGGAGCAACATTATCCCGTGTGTACCCCTGTGAGGAGCAACATAATCCCGTGTGTTACCCCTGTGAGGAGCAACATAATCCCGTGTTTTACCCCTGTGAGGAACAACATTATCCTGTGTGTTGCCCCTGTGAGAAGCAACATTGTCCTGTGTGTTACCCCTGTGAGGAGCAACATTATCCTGTGTGTTACCCCTGTGAGGAGCAACATTATCCCGTGTTTTGCCCCCATGAGAAGCAACATTATCCTGTGTGTTACCCCTGTGAGGAGCAACATTTTCCCGTGTGTTGTCCCTGTGAGAAGCAACATTATCCCGTGTGTTACCCCTTGTGAGGAGTAACATTATACCGTGTGTTACCCCTGTTAGGAGCAACATTATCCTGTGTCTTACCCCTGTGAGGAGCAACATTATCCCGTGTGTTACCCCTGTGAGAAGCAACATTATCCCGTGTGTTGCCCCTGTAAAAAGCAACATTATCCCGTGTGTTACCCCTTGTGAGGAGCAACATTATCTTGTGTGTTATACCTGTGAGGAGCAACATTATCCAGTGTGTTACCCTGGTGAGGAGCTAAATTATCCCGTGTTTTACCCCTGTGAAAAGCAACATTATCCCGTGTGTTACCCCTATGAGGAGCAACATTATCCCGTGTGTTATCCCTGTGAGGAGCAAAATGATCCTATGTGTTACCCCTGTGAGGAACAATATTATCCTGTGTGTTACTTCTGAGGAGCAACATTATCCTGTGTGTTGTCCCTGTGAGAAGCAACATTATCCTGTGTGTTACCCCTGTGAGGAGCAACATTATCCTGTGTGTTACCCCTGTGAGGAGCAACATTATCCCGTGTTTTGCCCCTGTGAGGAGCAACATTATCCTATGTGTTACCCCTGTGAGGAGCAACATTTTCCCGTGTGTTGTCCCTGTGAGAAGCAACATTATCCCGTGTGTTACCCCTTGTGAGGAGTAACATTATACCATGTGTTACCCCTGTTAGGAGCAACATTATCCTGTGTGTTACCCTTGTGAGGAGCAACATTATCCTGTGTGTTACCCCTGTGAGGAACAATATTATCCCGCGTGTTATCCCTGGGAGGAGCAACATTATCTTGTGTGTTATCCCTGTGAGGAGCAACAGTATCCAGTGTGTTACCCTGGTGAGGAGCTAAATTATCCCGTGTTTTACCCCTGTGAAAAGCAACATTATCCCGTGTGTTACCCCTATGAGGAGCAACATTATCCCGTGTGATACCCCTTGTGAGGAGTAACATTATACCGTGTGTTACCCCTGTTAGGAGCAACATTATCCTGTGTCTTACCCCTGTGAGGAGCAACATTATCTCGTGTGTTACCCCTGTGAGAAGCAACATTATCCCGTGTGTTGCCCCTGTAAAAAGCAACATTATCCCGTGTGTTACCCCTTGTGAGGAGCAACATTATCCCGCGTGTTACCCCTGCGAGGAACAATATTATCCCGCGTGTTATCCCTGGGAGGAGCAACATTATCTTGTGTGTTATCCCTGTGAGGAGCAACATTATCCAGAGTGTTACCCTGGTGAGGAGCTAAATTATCCCGTGTTTTACCCCTGTGAAAAGCAACATTATCCCGTGTGTTACCCCTATGAGGAGCAACATTATCCCGTGTGTTATCCCTGTGAGGAGCAAAATGATCCTATGTGTTACCCCTGTGAGGAACAATATTATCCTGTGTGTTACTTCTGAGGAGCAACATTATCCTGTGTGTTGTCCCTGTGAGAAGCAACATTATCCTGTGTGTTACCCCTGTGAGGAGCAACATTATCCTGTGTGTTACCCCTGTGAGAAGCAACATTATCCCGTGCTTTGCCCCCGTGAGGAGCAACATTATCCTGTGTGTTACCCCTGTGAGGAGCAACATTTTCCCGTGTGTTGTCCCTGTGAGAAGCAACATTATCCCGTGTGTTACCCCTTGTGAGGAGTAATATTATACCATGTGTTACCCCTGTTAGGAGCAACATTATCATGTGTGTTACCCTTGTGAGGAGCAACATTATCCTGTTTGTTACCCCTGTGAGGAACAATATTATCCCGCGTGTTATCCCTGGGAGGAGCAACATTATCTTGTGTGTTATCCCTGTGAGGAGCAACATTATCCAGTGTGTTACCCTGGTGAGGAGCTAAATTATCCCGTGTTTTACCCCTGTGAAAAGCAACATTATCCCGTGTGTTACCCCTATGAGGAGCAACATTATTCCGTGTGATATCCCTGTGAGGAGCAAAATGATCCTATGTGTTACCCCTGTGAGGAACAATATTATCCTGTGTGTTACTTCTGAGGAGCAACATTATCCTGTGTGTTACCCTGTGAGGAGCAGAATTATCCCGTGTGTTACCCCTGTGAGGAGCAGAATTATCCCGTGTGTTACCCCTGTGAGGAGCAACATTATCCCGTGGGTTACCCCTGTGAGGAGCAACATTATCCTGTGTGTTACCCCTGTGAGGAGCAGAATTATCCTGTGTGTTATCCCTGGGAGGAGCAACATTATCCTGTGTGTTACCCCTGTGAGGAGCAAAATTATCCTGTGTGTTATCCCTGTGAGGAGCAACATTATCCTGTGTGTTATCCCTGTGAGGAGAAACATTATCCTGTGTGTTACCCCTGTGAGGAGCAACATTATCCTGTGTGTTACCCCTGTGAGGAGCAACATTATCCTGTGTGTTACCCCTGTGAGGAGCAACATTATCCTGTGTGTTATCCCTGTGAGGAGCAACATTATCCTGTGTGTTATCCCTGTGAGGAGCAACATTATCCTGTGTGTTACCCCTGTGAGGAGCAACATTATCCTGTGTGTTATCCCTGTGAGGAGCAACATTATCCTGTGTGTTATCCCTGTGAGGAGCAACATTATCCTGTGTGTTATCCTTGTGAGGAGCAACATTATCCCGTGTGTTACCCCTGTGAGGAGCAACATTATCCTGTGTGTTATCCCTGTGAGGAGCAACATTATCCTGTGTGTTACCCCTGTGAGGAGCAACATTATCCTGTGTGTTACCCCTGTGAGGAGCAACATTATCCTGTGTGTTATCCCTGCGAGGAGCAACATTATCCTGTGTGTTACTCCTGTGAGGAGCAACATTATCCTGTGTGTTACCCCTGTGAGGAGCAGAATTATCCTGTGTGTTATCCCTGGGAGGAGCAACATTATCCTGTGTGTTACCCCTGTGAGGAGCAACATTATCCTGTGTGTTATCCCTGTGAGGAGCAACATTATCCTGTGTGTTACCCCTGTGAGGAGCAACGTTATCCTGTTACCCCTGTGACCCCTGTGAGGAGCAACATTATCCTGTGTGTTACCCCTGTGAGGAGCAACATTATCCTGTGTGTTACCCCTGTGAGGAGCAACATTATCCTGTGTGTTATCCCTGTGAGGAGCAACATTATCTTGTGTGTTACCCCTGTGAGGAGCAACATTATCCTGTGTGTTACCCCTGCGAGGAGCAACATTATCCTGTGTGTTACCCCTGTTAGGAGCAACATTATCCCGTGTGTTACCCCTGTGAGGAGCAACATTATCCTGTGTGTTACCCCTGTGAGGAGCAAAATTATCCAGTGTGTTACCCCTGTGAGGAGAAACATTATCCTGTGTGTTACCCCTGTGAGGAGAAACATTATCCTGTGTGTTACCCCTGTTAGGAGCAACATTATCCTGTGTGTTACCCCTGTGAGGAGAAGCATTATCCTGTGTGTTGCCCCTGTGAGAAGCAACATTATCCAGTGGGTTACCCCTGTGAGGAGCAACATTATCCTGTGTGTTACCCCTGTGAGGAGCAACATTATCCTGTGTGTTACCCCTGTGAGGAGCAGCATTATCCTGTGTGTTGCTCCTGTGAGGAGCAACATTATCCCGTGTGTTGCCCCTGTGAGGAGCAACATTATCCTGTGTGTTACCCCTGTGAGGAGCAACATTATCCTGTGTGTTATCCCTGTGAGGAGCAACAGTATCCTGTGTGTTATCCCTGTGAGGAGCAACATTATTCTGTGTGTTACCCCTGTGAGGAGCAACATTATCCTGTGTGTTACCCGTGTGAGGAGCAACATTATCCTGTTGCCCCTGTGACCCCTGTGAGGAGCAACATTATCCTGTGTGTTACCCCTGTGAGGAGCAACATTATCCTGTGTGTTATCCCTGTGAGGAGCAACATTATCCTGTGTGTTACCCCTGTGAGGAGCAACATTATCCTGTGTGTTACCCCTGTGAGGAGCAACATTATCCTGTGTGTTACCCCTGTGAGGAGCAACATTATCCTGTGTGTTACCCCTGTGAGGAGCAACATTATCCTGTGTGTTACCCCTGTTAAGAGCAACATTATCCTGTGTGTTACCCCTGTGAGGAGCAACATTATCCTGTGTGTTACCCCTGTGAGGAGCAAAATTATACAGTGTGTTACCCCTGTGAGGAGAAACATTATCCTATGTGTTGCCCCTGTGAGGAGAAACATTATCCTGTGTGTTACCCCTGTTAGGAGCAACATTATCCTGTGTGTTACCCCTGTGAGGAGCAGCATTATCCTGTGTGTTGCTCCTGTGAGGAGCAACATTATCCCGTGTGTTGCCCCTGTGAGGAGCAACATTATCCTGTGTGTTATCCCTGTGAGGAGCAACATTATCCCGTGTGTTACCCCTGTGAGGAGCAACATTATCCTGTGTGTTACCCCTGTTAGGAGCAGCATTATACTGTGTGTTGCTCCTGTGAGGAGCAACATTATCCCATGTGTTGCCCCTGTGAGGAGCAACATTATCTTGTGTGTTACCCCTGTTAGGAGCAACATTATCCTGTGTGTTATCCCTGTGAGGAGCAACATTATCCTGTGTGTTACCCCTGTGAGGAGCAACATTATCCTGTGTGTTACCCCTGTTAGGAGCAACATTATCCTGTGTGTTACCCCTGTGAGGAGCAGCATTATCCTGTGTGTTGCTCCTGTGAGGAGCAACATTATCCCATGTGTTGCCCCTGTGAGGAGCAACATTATCTTGTGTGTTACCCCTGTTAGGAGCAACATTATCCTGTGTGTTACCCCTGTGAGGAGCAACATTATCCCGTGTGTTGCCCCTGTGGGGAGCAACATTATCCTGTGTGTTGCCCCTGTGAGGAGCAACATTATCCTGTGTGTTATCCCTGTGAGGAGCAACATTATCCCGTGTGTTACCCCTGTGAGGAGCAACATTATCCTGTGTGTTACCCCTGTTAGGAGCAGCATTATCCTGTGTGTTGCTCCTGTGAGGAGCAACATTATCCCATGTGTTGCCCCTGTGAGGAGCAACATTATCTTGTGTGTTACCCCTGTTAGGAGCAACATTATCCTGTGTGTTATCCCTGTGAGGAGCAACATTATCCTGTGTGTTACCCCTGTGAGGAGCAACATTATCCTGTGTGTTACTCCTGTTAGGAGCAACATTATCCTGTGTGTTACCCCTGTGAGGAGCAGCATTATCCTGTGTGTTGCTCCTGTGAGGAGCAACATTATCCCATGTGTTGCCCCTGTGAGGAGCAACATTATCTTGTGTGTTACCCCTGTTAGGAGCAACATTATCCTGTGTGTTACCCCTGTGAGGAGCAACATTATCCCGTGTGTTGCCCCTGTGGGGAGCAACATTATCCTGTGTGTTGCCCCTGTGAGGAGCAACATTATCCTGTGTGTTACCCCTGTGAGGAGCAACATTATCCTGTGTGTTACCCCCTTGTGAGGAGCAACATTATCCCGTGTGTTACCCCTGTGAGGAGCAACATAATCCCGTGTGTTACCCCTGTGGGGAGCAACATTATCCTGTGTGTTGTCCCTGTGAGAAGCAACATTATCCCGTGTGTTACCCCTGTGAGGAGCAACATTATCCCGTGTGTTACCCCTGTGAGGAGCAACATTATCCCGTGTGTTACCCCTGTGAGGAGCAACATTATCCTGTGTGTTACCCCTGTGAGAAGCAACATTATCCCGTGTGTTGCCCCTGTAAAAAGCAACATTATCCCGTGTGTTACCCCTGTTAGGAGCAACATTATCCCGTGTGTTACCCCTGTGAGAAGCAACATTATCCCGTGTGTTGCCCCTGTAAAAAGCAACATTATCCCGTGTGTTACCCCTTGTGAGGAGCAACATTATCCTGTGTGTTACCCCTGTGAGGAACAATATTATCCCGCGTGTTATCCCTGGGAGGAGCAACATTATCTTGTGTGTTATCCCTGTGAGGAGCAACATTATCCAGTGTGTTACCCTGGTGAGGAGCTAAATTATCCCGTGTTTTACCCCTGTGAAAAGCAACATTATCCCGTGTGTTACCCCTATGAGGAGCAACATTATCCCGTGTGTTATCCCTGTGAGGAGCAAAATGATCCTATGTGTTACCCCTGTGAGGAACAATATTATCCTGTGTGTTACTTCTGAGGAGCAACATTATCCTGTGTGTTACCCTGTGAGGAGCAGAATTATCCCGTGTGTTACCCCTGTGAGGAGCAGAATTATCCTGTGTGTTACCCCTGTGAGGAGCAACATTATCCCGTGGGTTACCCCTGTGAGGAGCAACATTATCCCATGTGTTGCCCCTGTGAGGAGCAACATTATCCCGTGTGTTGCCCCTGTGAGAAGCAACATTATCCCGTGTGTTACCCCAGTGAGGAGCAACATTATCCTGTGTGTTGCCCCTGTGAGGAGCAACATTATCCTGTGTGTTACCCCTGTTAGGAGCAACATTATCCTGTGTGTTACCCCTGTGAGGAGCAGCATTATCCTGTGTGTTACCCCTGTGAGGAGCAACATTATCCCGTGTGTTGCCCCTGTGGGGAGCAACATTATCCCGTGTGTTACCTCTGTGAGGAGCAACATTATCCTGTGTGTTACCCCCTTGTGAGGAGCAACATTATCCCGTGTGTACCCCTGTGAGGAGCAACATAATCCCGTGTGTTACCCCTGTGAGGAGCAACATAATCCCGTGTTTTACCCCTGTGAGGAACAACATTATCCTGTGTGTTGCCCCTGTGAGAAGCAACATTGTCCTGTGTGTTACCCCTGTGAGGAGCAACATTATCCTGTGTGTTACCCCTGTGAGGAGCAACATTATCCCGTGTTTTGCCCCCATGAGAAGCAACATTATCCTGTGTGTTACCCCTGTGAGGAGCAACATTTTCCCGTGTGTTGTCCCTGTGAGAAGCAACATTATCCCGTGTGTTACCCCTTGTGAGGAGTAACATTATACCGTGTGTTACCCCTGTTAGGAGCAACATTATCCTGTGTCTTACCCCTGTGAGGAGCAACATTATCCCGTGTGTTACCCCTGTGAGAAGCAACATTATCCCGTGTGTTGCCCCTGTAAAAAGCAACATTATCCCGTGTGTTACCCCTTGTGAGGAGCAACATTATCTTGTGTGTTATCCCTGTGAGGAGCAACATTATCCAGTGTGTTACCCTGATGAGGAGCTAAATTATCCAGTGTTTTACCCCTGTGAAAAGCAACATTATCCCGTGTGTTATCCCTGTGAGGAGCAAAATGATCCTATGTGTTACCCCTGTGAGGAACAATATTATCCTGTGTGTTACTTCTGAGGAGCAACATTATCCTGTGTGTTGTCCCTGTGAGAAGCAACATTATCCTGTGTGTTACCCCTGTGAGGAGCAACATTATCCTGTGTGTTACCCCTGTGAGGAGCAACATTATCCCGTTTTTTGCCCCCGTGAGGAGCAACATTATCCTGTGTGTTACCCCTGTGAGGAGCAACATTTTCCCGTGTGTTGTCCCTGTGAGAAGCAACATTATACCATGTGTTACCCCTTGTGAGGAGTAACATTATACCATGTGTTACCCCTGTTAGGAGCAACATTATCCTGTGTGTTACCCTTGTGAGGAGCAACATTATCCTGTGTGTTACCCCTGTGAGGAACAATATTATCCCGCGTGTTATCCCTGGGAGGAGCAACATTATCTTGTGTGTTATCCCTGTGAGGAGCAACATTATCCAGTGTGTTACCCTGGTGAGGAGCTAAATTATCCCGTGTTTTACCCCTGTGAAAAGCAACATTATCCCGTGTGTTACCCCTGTGAAAAGCAACATTATCCCGTGGGTTACCCCTGTGAGGAGCAACATTATCCCGTGAGTTGCCCCTGTGAGGAGCAACATTATCCCGTGTGTTGCCACTGTGAGAAGCAACATTATCCTGTGTGTTACCCCAGTGAGGAGCAACATTATCCTGTGTGTTGCCCCTGTGAGGAGCAACATTATCCTGTGTGTTACCCCTGTTAGGAGCAACATTATCCTGTGTGTTACCCCTGTGAGGAGCAGCATTATCCTGTGTGTTGCTCCTGTGAGGAGCAACATTATCCCGTGTGTTGCCCCTGTGGGAGCAACATTATCCTGTGTGTTGTCCCTGTGAGGAGCAACATTATCCCGTGTGTTACCCCTGTGAGGAGCAACATTATCCTGTGTGTTACCCCCTTGTGAGGAGCAACATTATCCCGTGTGTTACCCCTGTGAGGAGCAACATAATCCCGTGTGTTACCCCTGTGAGGAGCAACATAATCCCGTGTTTTACCCCTGTGAGGAGCAACATTATCCTGTGCGTTGCCCCTGTGAGGAGCAGCATTATCCTGTGTGTTGTCCCTGTGAGAAGCAACATTATCCTGTGTGTTACCCCTGTGAGGAGCAACATTATCCTGTGTGTTACCCCTGTGAGGAGCAACATTATCCCGTGTTTTGCCCCCGTGAGAAGCAACATTATCCTGTGTGTTACCCCTGTGAGGAGCAACATTTTCCCGTGTGTTGTCCCTGTGAGAAGCAACATTATCCCGTGTGTTACCCCTTGTGAGGAGTAACATTATACCGTGTGTTACCCCTGTTAGGAGCAACATTATCCTGTGTGTTACCCCCGTGAGAAGCAACATTATCCTGTGTGTTACCCCTGTGAGGAGCAACATTATCCCGTGTGTTACCCCTGTGAGGAGCAACATTATCTTGTGTGTTACCCCTGTGAGGAGCAATATTATCCTGTGTGTTATCCCTGGGAGGAGCAGAATTATCCCGTGTGTTACCCCTGTGAGGAGCAACATTATCTTGTGTGTTACCCCTGTGAGGAGCAATATTATCCTGTGTGTTATCCCTGGGAGGAGCAACATTATCCTGTGTGTTACCCCTATGAGGAGCAACATTATCCAGTATGTTACCCTTGTGAGGAGCAACATTATCCCGCGTGTTGCCCCCGTGAGAAGCAACATTATCCTGTGTGTTACCCCTGTGAGGAGCAACATTATCCCGTGTGTTACCCCTGTGAGGAGCAACATTATCTTGTGTGTTACCCCTGTGAGGAGCAATATTATCCTGTGTGTTATCCCTGGGAGGAGCAGAATTATCCCGTGTGTTACCCCTGTGAGGAGCAACATTATCTTGTGTGTTACCCCTGTGAGGAGCAATATTATCCTGTGTGTTATCCCTGGGAGGAGCAACATTATCCAGTATGTTACCCCTGTGAGGAGCTAAATTATCCAGTGTGTTAACCCTGTGAGGAGCTAAATTATCCCGTGTGTTACCCCTGTGAGAAGCAACATTATCCTGTGTGTTACCCCTGTGAGGAGCAACATTATCCCGTGTGTTGCCCCCGTGAGAAGCAACATTATCCTGTGTGTTGCCCCTGTGAGGAGCAGCATTATCCTGTGTGTTGTCCCTGTGAGAAGCAACATTATCCTGTGTGTTGCCCCTGTGAGGAGCAACATTATCCTGTGTGTTACCCCTGTGAGGAGCAACATTATCCCGTGTTTTGCCCCCGTGAGAAGCAACATTATCCTGTGTGTTACCCCTGTGAGGAGCAACATTATCCCATGTTTTGCCCCCGTGAGAAGCAACATTATCCAGTATGTTACCCCTGTGAGGAGCTAAATTATCCCGTGTGTTAACCCTGTGAGGAGCTAAATTATCCCGTGTGTTGCCCCTGTGAGGAGCAACATTATCCTGTGTGTTACCCCTGTGAGGAGCAACATTATCCCGTGTTTTGCCCCGTGAGAAGCAACATTATCCTGTGTGTTACCCCTGTGAGGAGCAACATTATCCCGTGTGTTGTCCCTGTGAGAAGCAACATTATCCTGTGTGTTACCCCTGTGAGGAGCAACATTGTCCCGTGTGTTGCCCCCGTGAGAAGCAACATTATCCTGTGTGTTACCCCTGTGAGGAGCAACATTAACCCGTGTGTTGCCCCCGTGAGAAGCAACATTATCCCGTGTGTTACCCCTGTGAGGAGCAACATTAACCCGTGTGTTGCCCCCGTGAGAAGCAACATTATCCCGTGTGTTACCCCTGTGAGGAGCAACATTATCCTGTGTGTTGCCCCCATGAGAAGCAACATTATCCTGTGTTTTGCCCCTGTGAGGAGCAACATTATCCCGTGTGTTGCCCCAGTGAGGAGCAATATTCTAATGGTACAGAATACATCCTGCGTGTTACCTCTACTGTGAAGAGAAACGTTATCCTGTGTGTTGTTCAGCATTACCCTTTATGTTACCCCTAGGAGGGGCATAGTTGTACCCTGTGTGTTACCTCTGTGAGGGGAATTCTCGTGTGCATTAGACTGTGTTCTCACTGTTAAGGGGCAACATTATCCTGTGTGTTACCTCTGTAAGGGGTAACTTTAGCATGTGTGTTTCCTCTGTAAGGTGCAGATTTACCTTGTGTATTACCCCTATGAGAAGCAACATTATCCCATTTGTTACCATCGTGAGGGGCAGGTTTCCCAAGTTTTACCCCTGTGACGGGCAGTGTTATCCCATATGTTACATCTGTGATGGGCCATGTTATCCTGTAATGGGGCAGATTTATGTTGTGTGTTACGCCTTATAGATGACAGTGTTATTCAGCATTATCCTTTATGTTACCCCTAGGAGGAGCAGAGTTATTCCCCTTGTGTTAGTGGGCAGATTTGTGTTGAGCTTTATTTGGTGTTATCCCGTATGTTACCCCTAGTAGAGGTGGTCTTGTTATACTCCATCGCTCACAATGGAGCAGGGGGAAGTCTCGTCGTATCGGAAAGCCTTCCCTAAGAATACAGACAGGAGCTTGTGTCACTGCGCACCCTGCAGGATGCCCCGAGTACTGCAGCAGACCCGGCCGTTCCTATAGGGAACATGCAGCGCGGGCCGAGGTCTGGCCTGAGGAGAAATGGGGGCGGGGCTTGTATCTGTGCCGGAGGAGGCGGTGTGGTAGCGCGCGTGGTGCATTGTGGGACGGTGCGGCCCAGTCAGGCTCTTGTCGTTGTTGGATGGCGGCGCTCTCCTGGTCGCTGTAGCCGCCGCATTACTAATCGTGTGTGTCCCTCTTGTGTTTTTCTTGTCTCCGTATTTCATGTGTTAGAGCAGGAGGCGCCATGACTTCCAGCACAGACGTCATCCAGGTGACCAATGTCTCCCCCAGCGCCAGCTCGGAGCAAATGAAAACCCTCTTCGGCTTCCTGGGCAAGATCGACGAGCTGCGCCTCTTTCCGCCCGAGTAAGTGGCCCGCGGTAGGGTGAGGGGGGCCGAGCGTGTCGGGGAGTGCTGCTCGGGGGACAAAATGGCGGGCTGGCCATATGTGTGATGGGAACAAGGCCCAATATGGCCCCTCGCTGATGTACGACTACCATTTATACTGATGAACTACAGGTCGCAGCATGCCTTGTTTACTAGCGACCTGTAGTACTTACATGCCTGAGGGACTACAAGTCTAAGCATGGCAACTATTTGTTCAGCAGTCACCTGGCTTTTTCCTTTAGTGGCCATTACCCTGCTGGGGCAGTTCCTGCTTTTCCTCTTGTCACTGAGGGACTACAATAACCAGCTGATGGAGTACCATGCTCCATATGTTATGCTGTGCAACTGCTATACCCACCCTGCCTTCCAGACAGTAAAGCCCTTACTGGAGTTCTTATTTTCCTCTTATGTCTGAGGGGCTTCCGGTCTCCAATAGTCTGGTCTGGACCTCCCTGCAGTTCTTGTTTGTCCTCTTCTAGCAGAGGCACTGTAAGTCCCAGCGGACTGGACACTGTGAATGCTGTACCCATCATGCCTTTTAGCCACTAAAGCCCTTAGTGTAGTTCTCTGCTGCTGAGGCAATACAAGGCCCAGCATGCATCACTAACTATAGGCCTTATTTTGTCATCCACCAGCAGCTGAGTGATTATCAAAGCTATGTAGTATGTTTCTGTTATGTTATGCATTGTTACTATACCCACCATGGCAGTAAAGCTACTGCTACGACTACTCTCCGCTGCTGAGGAACCATAGGGCTCAGTGTGTGCTCATGTTGATTCAGGGTAAACTGTGGGCCTCTCTTTGTCTTCTCCCTTCAGCTGCTTGCTAGTGGTGGTCCTAATCCACTCCTCTAGGGCCACAAGCAGGTCCTGTTTAATCCACCCCTGTATCTCTTTCTGAGCACTAATACCTTCACCTGTTTATCTGTGTGGAGATCTGCAAAACCTAGCCTGGTAGTGGCCCTTTTGGAGAGGGTTGGGGATCACTTCCCTATGAGACGGGATCAGGAGGAGAGAGTGCAGCTCCTCGGCTATCAACTTAAATGGTTAAATGGAACATCGGGTTAAAACCTCACCGGACTGCACCCCCATCTCCATTTTACTAACCTTGCCAGTTCGTCAAACTTCTGAGTCCCCATCTTGCACCCTGTCAGGCACTGTGCGTGCTATATCCCCCCCCCCCCCGATCTACAGTGGGGTGCAATGGGGCTGCCCAAAATTCCTGCAAGATTTTTCTGAGCAGCGTGGAACTCTGAAGAGCATGGCTACAGCTGTGCTGTCACTTATAGACGGCTAAGCCAGCAGGGGGGCAGAGGCTCGGGTCCTGAAGTAGCCGGATGTCGCCGCAGCGGAGACATTCAAGAGGGAAGTATGGGCTGGTGGTGGTGGTGTGTGTGTGGGGGGGGGGGGGTTAGACCCTTTTTATTTTAGGTCCGATGTTCCTCTTTAATGCCCAGCAGGACTTTCCTCTAGCATCTTTATATTGGACCAAAACCTGTGGTTGACAACCCTGGAATCTCTAAGATTCCCATTCCACCTGATTCCACCTCCTGGGGTATCCCAAATTGGGATCCTTTTGACTAGTCTTGCCCCTTAGTTGACATTGCAAAGCCTGCTCATGCACCATAGGACTGGGGAAAGGTGAGTTTTCCAGGGGGTCTGTTTTTTTTTCTTGCCGGGATTCCATTTCAGGGGCAGGAAGGGTAAATGCGACATGGCAGCGGTTATGTTTTGTCCATATCCCTGGATGTTGCATCCCAGGATTACTGGCAAAAAAGGTAAGAAGCCTATCCAGAGGCCTAGACCTTTTACAGACCTTTCCCCTCTCTCGTTGTTGGGCTCTTTGGAGCTCATTATATCCACTGGCTCTTTTCACACCTTTCTACTTGCACTGCTTTGGACAGCATGGTACAAATGCAAGGGAAGATTCTGCCCATTATTTTCAATGCGACAATTTGCATATATGCCCTGAGTAACACTTCGAGTGAATGTTGCATATTTGAAGGACAAGTATCATTTGCCAGGTTGGCTGATAAGGGGCTGGATATATGTACATCAAGGACACTTCTCTCCCTCTCGGCTGAAAAATCTGTTACATTTGTGTATTTTTTTTTGGTTAAAATCTTTTTGTGAGAGTTATACAGGATAATGGTAGAAGTAATAACAAGAAATCAACAGTTTGTCGCATTTGTCTTGTGCTATGCTTAAAGCTGAGAATTTTTCTTTATTTTCCAGTACCTTTCTCTACTCCTTTTGAACAATAGGTTGCTTGCGCTCAGCTTTGGCAAAACTTGTTGGGAGTTTCCATGGGGCTCCTGGCATATATGACCCTTGCCAGTCTGAAAGATCCCCGTTGTAAGCCAACCTTTGTCTCTCTGCTTAAATTTAGGAGAACCGTTTCAACAGTAGGGTGAACATACCAGTCAGTTATTGAATATCACAGTACAGCAGAGTAAGGTGGGAATTTCACAGGCTGCGCTAAATAAGCTGTAGCTCTGGGTGGGGGATGTACAGAGCTATATATACCACCATGGTTATCATGTTTCTACATTTTGTAAGTGTGTTTATGTATTGCTTATTTCCACGCTGCCTATATTTTTGTATGTTTATGTAATAGTGACTTGTTCAGGGAAGTTGCTTTTAATTTGTGATTATTCTTTAAAACTTCTCAGCAGCAGATTGCAGTGCTTACCAGGTTATGTTGCACTACATATTGTGCCAAGCTGGTAATTCTGAAGCTTTTGGGGGTCCTGTAAGCTCATAAACCCCACTCTAGTTTAATTTTGTTTTGATTTTATTAGTTGTATCTCCATGTTTTGCATACATGGATATATTACAATGTCTTAAACTGGACCAATAGAGTGGCACAGTTGGAAAGGAAAACTCCACAAAACTGCCTTGTCACATCTGCACCCATGATACTGAATCATTGTCAGCACTTTAATTTGCTCCTGCAGCCACTCAAACGCCAGCTCACAGTTTTTCTCCTGGTAACGGCCAATTTGGAGCTTCCTTTTCCAGCATTTTATCAATGCTGCTGTTTGGATTCAACTGACAATGAACAATAACAGAAAACCCAGCAGCACTTCCTGATTGCAGGCATCCTGCAGATCCATGAGTCGCCATTTTGTCTTTTAAATTTACCACAGCAGGAGGTAGAAAAAGGTAAATTAATGTTTATGTCCAGCAATCTAAATTGCCCTGGGGAAGGGTTGCATATGAGCACTGTTTGTTGGTCCGGTTTAAGTCATTTTTTACTGTTGGTCCATTTTAACTTTCTAAATCCAGACCAGCAATAGTATTGGCAGGTATAACATTTTGCATGTTTTTGGTTTGTTAATCCTTTTAACTGTGATTTACTTACGAAGGAATGAATCTAGCAGTTTGAACAATCATTTATGGCTGGTTTGAGGTAAACTACTAGCTTGTCATGACAAATGCATCGGTCGGTGGTTTTTACTCAATTTTTAAAAGCATATTGGTAGGTAGCTGTATTTTCAGAAGGATGACACATTTAAGCCTAAAATGTCACTTATGTGATTAAAGTGGACTAAAACCTGTGATTTTGACTATCCCAGGATCTAGTCCTCGTCCCCGCAGCATCCCGATTTAGGATTCCCCTTCTGTGTGAACCCCCTCCCCGGGTTGCCCACAAAAATGTACTTTCCATGGTCCACAGCACATCGCAGGTGTGCAGCCAGTCGGCGCGCTCGGCTCCATTTGTCATTTTTGGCTAATGGTCAAATGCACCTGAGCGCACACATATGGCCAAATACCCACTAGCCTCAAAGGGGCGGGTGTGTCTGCATCGGCGATCAGGAAGGTATTACTAGGGACTCCCTGTTTTGTCATATACTCAAGCCAGGCAAACTTGAATGGATTCCGGCAGGTGTACACAGCTGGAGGGAAGCGGACATGTCGTGAAGTGCAAGGAGGGCAAAATAACCAATATGGGTCTACTTGCAAATTTGTAAATTAAAGGATTGCATAACCACATTCATGTGCAACGTAGATCTGGCAAGTTTCAATTTCTAAGCCCTCACCTACATCTGTGGAGACCTTGCTATGCATATATGTCTAATGTCTCTATAAACGGCGTATCTTGGCTAGCTATGTTTTAACTTTTCCTAATGGGGTGAGTATTGCATTGTTCAAGAGGGAAACGCCACAAATTAGTGCTCTTGACTTGTTTCAGCTGCCCCGTCGGTGCTTCCTTTTTTAAATCATGTATTTCACCTGCTTTTTTCCTTTTCCTTTTTTTAGTGATTCTCCTTTGCCTGTAACATCTCGTGTCTGTTTTGTAAAGTTCCATGATCCAGAATCTGCAATTGTGGCCCAGCACCTGACGAACACAGTGTTTGTGGACAGAGCACTTATAGTCGTTCCATATGCAGAAGGTTTGTACATGACCTGATTATTACTATCTTGTTATGGTGGGGGGTGTCTGTTTGGGGTCCTAAATGCACAGTCTGCATGTTTCAGTCACTGTTTTCCCATCCCTGGTACACACAATAATTCTTATACTAGGAATTTGCAACAAGGCTGGGAAAGATCTCCTATCTGTGCGCATCTCTTAAACTGTAGCACACACAGCCTTAAGTTGCAACTTTAGAAGATAATTGCTTCTTGGTGTGTGTGTCTTAGTAGCTATTAGTACATTTATAGTTTAATGAAACCAAAATATACCCCTTGATTTTGACATTAAAATACCCCTATTTAAAATCTGACCCTCTGAACAAAGCCCACATACAGTATATTAACTTCAAATACATGGCTGTTTGTGATAAGCATCTACTAGTTAAATTATATATTTGACTTTCTGTAAAAAAAAATCACACCAGCCCATTGATACCAATTGGAGACTTGTTACGTCATGCACTGAAGCCTGTCGCTAGCATTCTGGGGCATCCTACTGACACATTTACTTAGATTGTGTGTACCACGGATCTGTTTTGGTGTTGCTGTAAGTTGATAGTGTTACAGAGGTGCTGAATGGGCGAAGGTTGTTCAGTTCTCCTCTTTCCCTCTGAAGTTTGCATCCTTCAATACCTCACAGTATATATGTTGAATAATGAACTCTCTTCTCTGTTATTTGTGTGTGTGATTTTTGTAGTGGAGAAGGCATTTGCAAAGCCCTTCCTGATGGCAGAAAAGTGGGTCCTCTGCTGCTTCAGGGGATACTAGACATTAACTAGATGCCAGCAAGCACACGCGTCCCCAAGTGTTAATCATGGTGTAACTACTCGCTAACCTTATTTTCTTTCCCCCATGTAGCGTAATTTTCTGTATTTTTAGGATTGTTATAAAATAGATAACATGAGGTTTTCTCCTGAAAGAGGTTTTTGTTTTTCTCCAATATTTAAAGATTAGAGGTATCTGTGTGTGGGCAAATTGGTCATTGACCCAGTATGGGTGCAACAAGTTTCCCTTGGCCTCTTGTCCATCTGTACTGATAATTAGGAGCACTTTTAATCACAGAATTTCGGCGGCTTCATTGACTACTACAAATACATCTTTCATTTAAAGTGGTCCAAAAATAAAATCGACTAAATTGCACCCATAAAGCAACCAGTGACACTATTTGAGTGCTTAACTCAATGCAGATGTTATGGAATTGCAGGCAGATTCTATGCTGCATAACTGCATGGGAGCGGCCATCTTGCCACATGAGTCCAGTTTCTGAAAAACTCAATCCCACAGTCAAAATTGCCTCACATATTGGTGCAATCCTCTATTTCTAGTAGAAAGCCATCAGCTGTGATGAGTCATTGATCTGCACAGCTGAAATAATTGTAACATTTAGAAGATACATTTGTTTACACTGACTGAATGGTGTGGTAAATCCAGGTTCCACTGTGATAAGGAAACATTGTTGCAGCTTTCCCATCACACAAGATACATCTAGGCTAGTTATTCAGCGTGTGTTTATATAACAACATACGCAAATTGCCCATGTTTGAGCCGTTTTATCTCTGTTTGATGTGGGCTGCTGCTGGCACAACTCTCCCCCCCCCCCACCTTGCTTATGTGTGTGACAAGATGGCCGCTCCCATGCAGTTCTGCAGAAAAATATCGGCCTGTTATTACAAAACCTCTGCATTGAGTTAAGTCCTCTCAAATAGTTTTTGCCAGAGGGGCTCTTTAGGGAATCAATTTACTAAACATTCTTTTTTTTACTTTCTGTCAGCTTTAAGCTGTGCCGATATGTTGCTGATTGGTATAAAGATAGATTTCTGGAAAGGGTAATCTGAAACCCAGCTCGCTCACTGAACTAGTGCACTTTGCTTCCCCCTTAGTGCATCATCAGTATGAATACAAGAAGCGCTTGTATAGGTGGCACAGAAATGCACATTATAATTTATATCCAACCTTTCACAAACGATGATCACCTCCTCACTTGTGGATGCTCAGAGAGCTATCTGTGGCTGCTCCAACAATAGGCCTTTTTAAGTTGGATTGTGCTGTTTTATATTGGCAGAGGGCTGTACCACTCCTGTGGGTCCTGCATCACAATCTAGTGGTCAGTCAGTTGTGTTTATTCTGCAGCAGGAAAATTTAATTTATCAGCTCAGAGGCACAGAGTGATTAAAATATACTCAACCAGTCACTAGAACAGCTGTTGCTGTCAAATACTTGTCCTTTTAAATGACAACTATTGTTTGCCAGCTTTTTCTGGCAAAATACAGTCCTTTTGCCCCTCAGCTGATAAATTATTCTCTGTGTCTGAGAGTGGTTGTGGCATTGTGATATATTGTATTCTACTCCAACAACGTATTACATTGTAACAGGCACTCTAAGCAGCAGTATAACTAATTCATCAGAGAAGCAGAGAACTGTATGTGTTGAAAATATATCCAATCCCTGGAAAGCGCAGGAAAATTATCCTTTCCTTTACCAAATGTTACCCCTGTCAACTGACTTGTAAGGTCATCATTCCTGTGATTCCACTATTAGTCCAGAAAACCAGAACATGACAGTTTTATTTCTATTTAGAAAGGGTTTTTGTCTATATAGCCACAAATCACTGAACTTTTCGAATATCCGTAGCTACTGCAGGCTGGACCATTGTTGCTGACCTTCCAGGCTTTTGGACAATTTAAAGGATGGGTATCATTTGCTGCCTCTTCTGACTCGAGACGTTTTAGTACACACAGTCCTCTGCCTCTACACAGCAGAATGTAGCAAACTCATCAGCTGAGTGTCCATTATATTGTATGCTACTCTTGTTGTGTGCTCTGGTGCTGCAGACATAGTAGAGTTTGTGAAGGAAATGTATCCAGCCCCTCACCAGAAGAGGAGTCAAATTATACTATTCCTTTAAAGTGGACCAACACCCAGGATTTTGACTATCCTGGGTCTTGGTCCACTTCGGTGGGGCACCCCCGATCGGGGTGCCCCGCTGTGTGAAACCCCCCCTAACCCCCCGAAAAACTCACCTCTCCCCGCTCCCAGCGCCGACGTACAAGGGGAGAGCTGGGACGTCTAAGCGGCGGCCGCCGCCGCCTCCCTCGCGTCACTTTTGACGCGCGCGCCCCCGCGCCGGCCATTCGCAGACGGCCGGCGCGGAGGCGCGCACGCCTACAGGGGCGCGAGGGAGGCGGCGGCGGCCGGCTGCCGCCGAAGATAAGGTAGGTGAGTTGGGGTGCTTGGGGGGGTTTCACCGAGATCGGGATGTCCCGCGGGGTGGGGGGTGATCGGCCCGGGAATCTTATAGATTCCCGGGCCGATCACCCCAGGGTGTTGGTCCACTTTAAGCTCTCCGTTTACTACAAAACACTTGTTACACTGCCAGTACCTTAGGAAGTTGTAGTAGATATCTGACAAATGCACAAATACTGGTGTACACCTTCTGCTGTTATTGAATAGGGCCAGATCCTACAGTTTACGGCTTTGTCACATACCTTGTTATATGTATTGACAAGGGTCATTAAAGTCTATCTTTCCAGCAAAAACTTGCTTCATTTCTGTAGGTCGTCCTCTTCAGCTGTCAGGAGATAGTGAGTTTAGGGTGCCATTGCTGTAATTGCGGTCCCTGGCATACAGCCTGCAGGTCCACACTGCCTGCATGACTGCAAAATCCTCTGCAAAAACCTCCTAAGGATTATGAGCCATGGGGATAAGGTATGCACTCTGCTTTGTGGGCAATTTAGCCATGGATAGGAGGAACATGCTTTCTTTGAAGTATAATTCATATAATCAATACGAATTGACTTGTAGTGAAATAGTTTGGGGAAAATGTCTATGGGAATATAAACTAAAATATTGTAAATAAAAATGTCACTTGGCAATAAGAAATTCCTGCAGGTATAGCTAAAATTTTTAAAAGGCTTGGTGCAGCTTAAAAAATAAAATAACAAAGACTCTTCACAATTTGGGTTTCAATACAGAAAGGCCTGATTACATTCTCTCTTGATAATCCAGTAGACTTAACTATACACTTGGAACTTCTCGTTCCTCTGGATATTCTGACTCCTCAAAGCATTAGGTGATGTTGCCATGCAGCTGTAGATCCCATTCTAGGGCCTCTTAAATTCTTTGCCATATATTATAAGGAAATAGTGGCAAATGCATCAACTCTTTAGAAAGAGTTCCTTTCTCTTTAATTGTATATTAAATGACAGTTGTAGGAAAGAAAAAACTCACTTTAGTTTTTGGGCCAGCATAGTGTTCGGTTCTTCTGTCGGGCTTAAGTTTGCTCCTTTCCTTGAAAAGATTGGTGAGCCTGGAAACAAAATACTACTGTCTGCATCTTGCCTGCTTCTGTCCTATTTTTCTGTTTTTCTCTCATCACAGTAGGGAAAAAAACAGCGCCTCCCCCTCAGTCCTGTCCATCAATTAAAGCCTGTGACCTATGACGAGACCACCTCCTCCCATTAAATGAGATGCATACTGTTCTCCTGCTCCCTCCGTCAGTCACCTTTTTCCTCCCTCAATATTTGTGTCTTAGAAGCCTTGTTTTTGGCTAGCACTCCCAAAGCATTGGGCTAGAAAGATGTAGCTGTGATTCATCAATGACTTTGCAGACTAATGTTCCTCTTTAAACTAGTAGCTGCTATATCCCCCCCCCCCCCCCGCTCACTTCCTTTTGGTTGTCTTAGATTTCCCATTCAGCTGCTTTGCTCTTCAAGACCAGAGCATAAGTTTTGACCCCGCTGCTTAGCCGCTAATGAGTGATAAGAACTGTTTTAGCTGCTCATGTCACATTTTCCGAAAACCGGCCAACCACTAGTTACTTGAGGTGTGCCTTGAATTAAAAGCATGTCACCAGCAATCCTGTCCCACTCTGAGCTGATTAGGGGATAGGATGTAAAAAAGAATGTGTCATTATGTGAACCTGTAAACCTGGATATTTCTGCTTCAATTTAAAAATGTAAAACCGTTTAGGACCTTGCCAAATGTAGCCCAATGCAATGGTGTAACAATTACCTTTGCACTTGTAATAGGCAAAGTTTGGGGGGTTTAATTAATGGGCTACCCTGTTGCTCCTCTTTAATCCTTTGTAGGCTCCCTAGCTGTTTGGACCTTATGCCATGAACCCACACAGAATTTCTTCATTTCAGTTTTGCCTTTCCTAAGTAGATGTTGGTCATGGTGGGGCTTGGCTGAAGTGGGGAGATTAGAACAAACGTCGGTGCATCTAGATGTTTTAGGGTAAGGGGGTGTTTGTAATTTTTTTTTCTTTTTTTCTTAAATAATTTTAGGAGCCATATAGTTTGACTGTACACACCAAGTGATTGTCCAGGCTAAAATATATAAGCTCAAATACTTGCCTTTTACACCCCCCTGCAGTACTCTCCACCTACTCTATTTCCAATATTGGTTTCTAATGCCTGTGTGTATCCAGTGATTCCTTAAAGTGGACCTGGATTTTCACTCTTCTGATTATTTTGGTCTGTACCCTTGGGCATCCTGTTTTGGGATGCCCTGCTGTGTGAAACCCGGCAGTCATCCAATATACATACCTTACCAGTGTTCCACACAGACGCAGCTCTGCTCTGATAAGCTTCTTTGACCATACATGTAAATGAGCAGCTATAACACGGTGGAGCTAAGCCGCTCTCTCAATTGGCAGCAGCACACCTGCATCTACGTATAGCGATTCAGTTTTGGCAATCGCTGATGCCAGAGGGGTTTCCCACATCAGGATGCCCTAGTGTGTTTAACCAAACCTCTTGCAGATGCCAGTTTTGGTTCACTTTAGTGGAACCCATTTTGATAGAATTTTTGAAAGGGTGCACTCAAGTTGCTGAACTTATGTAGTATTTTACTTATGTTAGCAAATGTATGTTTTATGGAAGCAGTTTTTACTATCTACAATATTTCTATTGGCAACCGTACACCACAGATCTACAAGAAGATAGAAGTGAATCCTGTACTCCTAGGACACTGTTATCGCCACTGCTCTCAACCTTACCCATGACCGGCAGCAGTTTTCTATGTGTACAGGGCTCAATCATCTTTTGGTGTACAGTTACACTATCTGCAATCTGTTGCTATAGACAAACTGCTTCAATAACACACATTTGCGAACAACATAAAAAAAAATACCAGAAAAGCTCAGCACTTTAAATACATAATTTTGGAACTTAAAAATATGCACATTCAAAAATGCAGGTGAAGTGGACTTTCTTTCGGAGCGTGTCCATCATTTTCAAACAAATAGGCCAAAAGGTTCCACCCCCTGCTTTTGCCACATTGCCTAGATTGCGCCAGAATGCAGTGGGATCTGATCTCAACATATGGCCATTATTACACAGCCGGGGTAGGATGAAGCTGCTGCAGTAGACTAAAGGTGAGCATTTCCTTTTTTTTTTGTTTTGATTCTATTTTGGCTTGGGCAAGGCCTTTAATATCCACAGCTACCAAAATCATTTTGCTCACACATTCCTTACGATAGGATCATTACTTTCTGTTGGTAGTCTGGCAGTACCCCAGCTTTGTATAAAAGGTTGCATCATTTTAGGAACCCCAGATTGAAAGACCTCATGATCCCAGTGCTTCTTTCTTCTACCCTCGGGCACCACCAGTAGCAACGCCCGGCCTATATAGGACATGCTGTGGCAGGATCTCCTCAGTCCTTTTCTTGCAGTCACGACTCTGGGGCCGGCTGCACGATGATTGGCTGTGGGGCGGCCTGTCCCCGCGTTCCTGGAGGGGGCGCGGCCTAGCGCTTGGCGCGTTTCGCAGGCGGCCCGCCCCTCCTGAACCTCTCGGCGCCATCTTGTCCAAGGCATTGCGGTGGAGTGCAAGCTCTTCGGCGTCCGTGAGTGCCCTCAGCGGGCTTGTATTTAAATTTGCCTTTTTTTCATTTATTGTGTATATCATGCTGACTGTGTGTATTGTGTTGTCTTTCAGGCGGCACAACCTAATTAGAGGTTTCTCCCAGTCCTGTGCCCTCTATTAGCCATATTGACACCGTTAGAGGCTTAATTATTAAATCCTCCCACTAGCGGACATTTAAGGGGCATCCCGGGTAGCTGCACAGCGTAATTCCCTTTGGTCATTGTGACAATAAAAATCACCATATGGAGGCTTCTCAGGATGTTGTGCTCGGGGTCCCATTGGGGCACGCCCGGCTGTGTGAGATCAACAACAGCGGGGAGTCTCAACCTGATGTTTCCACCAGGCTGGCCAACATTGAGAGACTGATTGCTAGCTCTGCGGCCCGTAAGGCTCCAGCTAAAAGATGGCATGTGGCGCCTGCTGCGCCGGCCTTTACTATGGAGCAAGATGATCTCCTTGATTTGTCTGACTATACCCCTCTCGAGGAAGGGGAATTATTCTCAGATTCAGATTTCTGATGATCAGCATTGCCTTGGCGCTGATGCCGGCTCAGAGCATTGGGATGCTGATGACACCCATAGGCTTTTGACTCAAATTTTTGAAGTACTTTCCATTTCCCTTCCCGCAGCAGCACCTAAGCAGCAGGGGGAATTGTTTGGTACCGCAAAACCACCTTTGGAATTCCCAGAACAGACTCATTTTATTAATCTGGTTCTCAAGAAATGGGAGCGGCCTGGTATCCTTCACTCCCTCCTTTCGCGGCTCGAGGTCAGGCAGGAGGGTATCCTTCGTGGGGCACAGGGGAGATTTCTGGGGCAAGGGCAGAGGCCTTGCCCGGATCCTCCTGGGGCTCCAAAACCAAATCTACTGCCAAGCCCACTCAGCCATGAGGGGGCGCCCTCACCCTTGCAGGTGGGGGGACGGCTGCGGCTCTTCGCTCAAGTCTGGGCTCAACAAGTCTCAGACAATTGGATTCTGGAGGTTGTCTCCTCCGGATACAAGCTGGAGTTCGCGGACTGGCCTCTTCCCAGATTCCTCAGGTCCAGGGTTCCTACGGACACTCGGGCAGCTCGGGGTTTGTTTCTGGCGGTACAAAACCTCTTGGCCATGGGAGTCATTTGTCGGGTCCCTCCGGGAGAGAGGGGTCAGAGCTACTATTCCAATCTCTTCACAGTGCTCAAAAAGGATGGTTCCAACAGACCCATCCTGGACTTAAAACTTCTCAACAAGTTCATCAGGACCAGACGTTTTCGCATGGAAACTCTGCGCTCCGCTATCAGCTCCCTGCGCCCGGGGGACTTCATGACTACAATAGACATCAAGGATGCTTACCTTCAGGTGCCGGTCTTCCCAGGTTTGCAGTGGAGGAACAACACTACCAATTTGTGGCACTTCCCTTCGGTCTCACCTCAGCCCCCAGAGTGTTCACCAAGGTGCTGGCGGGTGTGATGGCCCTTCTCAGAGCCCGGGGTATTCGCATTCTTCCTTATTTGGACAACCTTCTCATTACGTCCCATTCACTCCAGCAGGCGGTACTGGACACCCGGACGGTGGTGGCGACCCTGGAAATGTTCGGATGGGTGATCAATTATCCCAAATCCTCCCTCTCCCTGTCCCGAGTGACCCCCCCCTTCCTGGGTATGACTCTGGATACCATTCAGGCCAGGATTTTTCTTCCTCAGCAGAAGGTGGACTCTCTTCAAGCTCTGGTTCATTTCTTGCTGTCCAGCCCTCATCCCTCCATCCGGCAAGGGATGCAATTGGTGGGACAGATGGTGGCCTGCTTCGAGACGGTCCCTTACGCGCAATTTCACATGAGACCCCTTAAGCTCCATCTTCTGTCAGTCTGGGACAAGAGTCCCCTGTCTCTGGATCAGGCCTTTGTTCTATCCCCTCTGGTCCGGCGGTCCCTCCTGTGGTGGCTGGACTCGAGGAATCTTCTGGGGGGCAGGTCATTTCTGACTCCATGTTGGGAGACGGTCACTACGGATGCCAGTCTGTCAGATTGGGGGGGCTACTGGAGAGCCCTCCAATTCCAGGGGCTGTGGGGCCCTCAGGAGGCCCACGCCTCCATCAATGACTCCTCGCCTCCAGGGCCTGCCGGTTCAGGTTCGCTCCGACAACCGGACTGCGGTTGCCTACATCAATCATCAGGGAGGGACTCGGAGCAAGAGTGCCCTCCGGGAGGTGTCGTTGATCTTGGCTTGGGCTGAGGACAATGTCCCGTGCATCTCTGCGGTCTACATTCCGGGAGCGGAGAATCTGGAAGCGGATTCCCTGAGCGGGGGGCCTCTCGCCGGGGAGAATGGTCTCTCAACAGCGAGGTCTTCCTATCTCTTTGTCACAGGTGGGGGATGCCGGACATGGATCTGTTTTCTTCCTGCCACAATCACAAGCTGCCAGCATTTGTCTCACTTTCCCAGGATCCTCTGGCGGTGGATGCACTGTCTCTGTCCTGGCAGGGGTTCGGTCTCCTGTACCTCTTCCCTCCTTTTCCCCTTCTGAGCAAGGTTCTGCGCAAGTTGGTTCAGGAAAGGGTGCCGGCTGTTCTGGTGGCCCCCAGGTGGCCAAGACAGGTGTGGTTCGCAGACTTCGTGCAGCTGGCAGGGGATCAGTACCCTCTGCCCTTGGTTCCGGATCTTCTCACTCAAGGAAGGCTCTGTTACCCCAATTTACAAACGCTGGCTTTGACAGCCTGGCTGCTGAAACCTCCATCCATCCAAGGGAAAAAGGTCTGTCGGATTCGGTTGTTCAGACTCTTGTCAGGGCTAGGAAGAAATCCTCTTCTACCATCTACTATAGGACCTGGCGGACCTACATTGACTGGTGTGAGGCTAGGACCTTTCCCTGTCGGGGTCTGCCCTTCAGGGTCCTCCTTTTGAGCCTGTGCATGAGGCTGCGCGGTCTATTCTCACTTTGAAGGTTGCCTTCTTGGTGGCTATCACTTCTGTCCAGCGTGTTTCTGAGTTGGCGGCTCTGTCTATTCAGGCCCCCTACTTTGAGAGACACCAGGACAAGGTGATATTCCGCTTAAACCAGACTTCTTGCCTAAGGTTGTCTCCACCTTCCACCTCAATCAGGACATTGTGCTTCCTTCCTTGTGCCCTAATCCTGGTAATGACAAGGAGAGGGCCCTGCATTCTCTGGACGTGGTCAGGAATTTGAAATACTACCTGGTGGCTACAGCACCTTTCAGAAAGACGGACGCCTTGTTTGTGGTACCCTCGGGTCCCAAGAAGGGTTTTGCTCCTGTTAAGTCTATTATTAGTAAATGGATTCGTTAGGCCATTGTTAGGGCCTATTCTGCTAAGGGGAAGGATCTTCCTTTCCGAGTCACTGCTCATTCTACCCGTGCTGTTGGGGCCTCTTGGGCTTTTCAGCACCAGGCTCCTGTTGAACAAGTTTGTAAGGCTGCTACGTGGTCTTCTGTTCATACCTTTTCCAAGTTTTACTAGGTTGATGTTCGGGCCTCAGCGGATGTTTTTGGCCGCAAGGTTCTGCAGGCGGCAGTGGTTTGAACTGCGCATTGTTGCCTTTTGGGATTCCCACCCGTTTGTTGGACACTGGTATTGGATGTCCCCAGTTGTTATGAATCATTACTGGAGCAGGACGTGCCGCATACTTGGAATAATACAATTCTGTGAATACTCGCCTTGTCGAATTGTTATAAATATGCAGCACGTCCTGCTCCATCCCACCCTGAGTACTTTATTCTTGGATCCTTTATATGGTGATTAGTTCCTCCATCCCACCCCGAGTACTTTATTCTTGGATCCTTTATATGGTAATTAGTTCCTTGTTAAATTGTTACTTTTTGTTATTGGCTTCTCCTGGTTCCCTTACTGCTGTTTGCTACTGGGGAATTAGTGGGAGGTCCCGGGTATATATGGACCGGGAGGGGCCTCTTTTTTTGCCATCTCTGCAGTAAAGCGCCCTCTTGTGGACTATATCCCAGTTGTTATGAATCATTACTGATACTTATAATAATTCTGCAAGGTGAATATTCACAGAATTGTATTTTTGCACTATATGCTGGTGTGGTGGGAACAGATATCCGACTTCTGGGAGGATACAAGATCGAGTTCGGGACCAAGCCTTGTCGCTTCCTGGCACAATCGGAATGTCCAGAGTTTCGTGTCCAGGGTGTGAAATCCCCTGGCCACGCTGGCCATTTCCTGGTCTGTGTACAGCCTGCTCTACGCATTCCCAGCACTGCCACTTCTGGGTCGCGTGTCAACTGCAAGCAGATTCCCATCATCCTGATCGCCCCACACTGGCCCAGAAGAGTGTGTTTTGCGTATCTGGTCAGCCTGGCAGTGGAGCCCCGGTGGCAGCTCCTCAACCACCTAGATCTTCTGCAACAAGGTCCTCCAAATCTCCAGCACTGGTTTTAGTGGCTTGGCTGTTTAGACCAGTATATTGGAAGAAAGGTGTTTGCCTGCCTTGGTAATTCGGACCTTGGTTCGAGCACGGAAACAGTCATCCTAGAATTTGCTACAGGACTTGGAGGCCCTTCGTGTCTTGGTGCGAATCTAAGGGCCATTCCTGAAGGAAGTTCTTGGTACCCAAAATTTTGGAGTGCCTACAGCCCAGCACCCTTAAGGGCCAGGTCTCGGCCTTGTCCATTTTTTCACATTTTCATGCAGGGTGCTGCACCTGTTTGGCCTCCAGGGGTCACTAGTCCTGTCCTGGGATCTCAATCTGGTCCTATCAGCACCTCAGGGGCCCTATTTGAACCCATGGCTGAGGCTTTCCGGGTGACACTTATGGTGATGGTGGCTTTTCTTGTGGCTAGCATGTCTATCTGCCGGGTTTCGGAGCTGGCAGCGCTTTCAATCAGATCACCCTTTTTGGTGCTAAATGAATACAAAGCGGTGTTTAATGTGAAGCGGGATTTTTTTGCCGCAGGTGGTCTTTCCCCTCCCTTCCATCTTAGTCTGCCACAACCTGCCTTATATAGGCCCGGAGAAGCTTTTTTTTTTTTTTGCAGTCCCCCGCCTATGGCTGAGATTAGCCATGCGTTGCTACTGGTGGTGCTCCAGAATGGAAGAAGACGAGAGGAAACTGGTGGTGCCCTGGAATGGAAGAAGACGAGAGGAAATTTACCGGTGAGTACACAAATTTCCCTTATTGTGGCTATCGAATCTGCCAAACCAAAGTTTTCTAATTGGGTGCTGTGGGTTTGACACATTGACCAATGTACTGTGGCTTAAATGGAAACCCAGCATAGGAGAAATATAGGGCTGCTGTTGCTAATCATTCAACAGCTTGGAGTTTTTCAAAATGCCAGATCTCTACAGTGTCCTGCTGCGAACCTCATTTGACCTAAATACCCATGGAAAGGCCCTAAGTCAGGCAATAGTGCTTATACATTCTATGCCCACTGCAGTGGCTCACCTGATTAGTAGCAGCCACTTGGGGTTTGCTGGGATGGTGTACTTAATGTTGTACATGCCCCCTGACAACCTCTTTGGCTGTGGGCAGGCTGCTGCATACACACTGCACTACAGAATTTACTGCCTGTTTTTCTGGCATTACCGGGGGTTAGGCAGATGGGCATCCCGATGGGATTGCCGAGGTGGTACCGCAGCAGTAAGATTTAGGACCACTCTACTTGTTGCGTGTAGAACACATTAGTCAACTTGAAAGTGGTTTGCAAGGACGACACCCATATATTTTTTTTTCTTGCCACCATCAGCCTCCTATATGCACTTGTCCACAAGCCACCAATCAAATCTGCACTTAAATTTAAGGTTGTAAAATCTTGAATGGTGGTTTCCTTCCCATGGAAAAACTGTTCTGTGCTCAAGGTGGTACATTCATGACGTGACAGGTGTACAGATTAACACGCTGCTGTCCGGGTCACTTACTAGCAACCAACCAGGCTTAATCCTGATCATGTAGAATACCACTATTTACATGGGTGCCTACCCCGCAGGGGGCATCGGCTCCAGCACTCTGCATCATCAGGATCTGGCCACCGCTTAACCATGTATGTATATTCCCAGGTAGAAGAATCTAGTTTTAAATTGAGTATTTTAAATTAAAGTTGATTTTATAGAAGTTCTGGGCAGGTTTTCAGCAGTATTGGTTAATGTTTGTTTCTTTTTTTTGTCTGTTTTCTTTCTTTCATTTCAACATATCCGCGCAGTATTTCATGGTTCTTGCAAAGCGACAGTGTAAAAAAAAAAAAATAACCATGACGCATGAGAACAACCTGGTGAGGGTCCTCATTGCTTTTTCATTTTATTTATTTTTTTAAATATTAATATAAAAAAATCCAGGCTGGTCTGTCCAGTGCTTGATTTATGGTGGATGCTGTTTTTAGTTTATACTTAAATTTTTTTTAATTAATGGCCAAATTCTATTCTCTCGGGACACTTGCATGACTATCCCTAGAGATTTGCCATGGGTATAAATGTAATGTTTGGTACAAATTTAAATATATTTAGTCACCCTGGGCCTTTTTCCCTCCCTCGGAATGCAGCTATCTGCCTCATAAGTTGTAATATTTAAGATCTGCAGCTCTCAGCGTAGGTGGAAGGAACCATGATCCTTATTTAACAGTGGTTTTTCTTTTTTTGTTGTTGTGTTTTACAGTTCTTTTCCCTGGTTCAGCCTGAACTATATACCAGGCCCTGCTGAAAATACCACTCAACCGTTTTCTTCTCCAGCTTGTCCAGTTTCTCTTAAAGTGCCCTGTACATGTTGTGTGTTTATTGCTCATACACTTTAATCCAAGACAAACGACTGGTATTTGGAAATCTAGATACATTTTGTTTTTTTTTTTTTTTTTTTTTGTTTTCTCCGTTTCTTTGCTTATGCTCCCATTCTGATTTCGAAGAAGAATCTGGTTAGTTTGGCCCGGAAAGTTATGAAAAGTTTGACACTATATCACATGCCCTTTATTTAAATATACTCATCTACACACAGCAAGGGCAGCCATTGTTTTTTTAACAGTCAAAAGATGAATGCTGCTGATCTGCTTTCTGCCTCAGAGACCTAATGCGTGTTGAGGAGGAGTTCAGGACGAGCACTGGTGAAACCAACAAAACCCCAGTGTCACCATTGATGTTAGGGTTATTGCTATCATCTGGGTGGCATGCAAAGACTAATGCTGAATTTGGATGCCCCATTTAATGGCTATATTCTTACCTTCCTTCCCGGATCTATCGTTGCCTCCATATGCAGCATCCCCAGCTCATACTGGTCTTTGCATGTCTGGCAAACCTGATGATTTTATTGGTTTGCCAGCTGCCACATGCCTAGCCCAGGAAGCGGTGATGCACAGGCAATGTGGAAGGCAAGTGTATAGCCTGAAAAAGGGCCTGGAAACGTGGGGCCTCTCCAATTGGTATGTATCCTTGTATGATCCAGATGATTGGTTTGGATCATTTTAGACCTCCATGCCACAGCACTGCTCGAGTTTTGCCCTGGCTCTCTTCCCTTTCCCCAAAGCCTTGTTTCAATAGTACTGAGGTGTTGAAAGGGAAGTACTTCCTTCCGTTGTCATTCTTAGTACTAAATCTTTAAGGAGTTTTATTGCAATAAACGCTCAATAATAAAAATTCACAGAAATGCTAGATAGCATGAGGAGTGGCAGCTTGATTTTCAAAGTACCATTTCACTTTTACTGGGTAAAACGGCACAACCCTGCTTGCCTCCTGATCTAGCTTGTGTGGAAACTGTGCATTAAGCACTTGCCCTGTATGTCCTATACTTTGCTGAGGTTAATATCTCCCTGCCTTTATTTATTTTGTTACGTTTCAAGTAGTCTTTTCCTCAAATCTTGAGGACTTATCTTACTGTAGCCTAATGGGGCCTTCTAAAAAGGTTTAGAAAATGCTACATTTTGTTTCTGGCTACAACACATGCCCCCCCCCCCCCCACACACACAAAAAATTACATCTTCAGTAAACTAATATAGTAAGAGCCTCCCTCAGGTTTTTTGGAGCAGTATCATTTTTACTTCTCTACTTGTACATTACTTTACAATTAGTGAGGTTTCTTAACAGATACTAGGATAGTTGAGCCATTTTATCACAAATTATCCAAACAGTGTTCTTAAAATTTGACTATCCCGGTATTTGGTCCTTGGCGCTGTCCTGCTGTATGAACACCCTCTCCCCATGGGACGCCTACCAAAACTTATCTGTCCCCATCCTGCACGGCCTCTGGTCTAATTGGTGCACTCGACTGCACTGACATTAAACAAGTTCCGACTGTCACGTCCCTGCTGCTATCTAAAAGGGATCGTGCCTGTCTATGGTGGAAAGGTCTGTAACTCAGGGCCAGGCCCTTCATCCTGCTATTTCCCCTTCCATGCTTCAACCCTCTTCTGACAGCTTGTCTGCTACTGAGGGAGGACCAGCTGAGGGTGTAATTCGGACGGCTGCTGCAGTGATCTTCATATAGAATGACGCGGCTCTGGTCATAAGTTCACCCAAAGCCATTCCACCTGTGAGAAGCAGATGTGGCTTTCAGCAGGGGCAAACTAGAATGGGGGATTTGCTGGAGGGGAAGCCTGAATTACAAAGCCTGACATCCCCTCTTCCTTTATATGGATGTTGACTGTTCTGAAATCTGTTCCCCCTAAAGATGTGGCTTTAGGAGGTTTTCTTTCCCCTAGTTAGAAGCATGGATCCCATGGCCAAACTTTCATAAATGGGCATCTGTCCATTTTAAAGCTTCATCTGGATAGCATATTTCTGGCTGTACTGCACATAGTTACTTTAGTTCTCTATGTGGACATCCCTGACATTTGAACGTGAGGTGTGTGACTGCAGAAAAGGGGTCCCTTCTTACTGCTTATATCCAAAAATGGCATTGCATGGGATGAAACGTATAAAGTACACTTTTCAGTTTTTAAATGTCGAATTAGGGAGTTATAAACAGAAGCATGTAATAAGATGTTGCTGTATACTGGGTTCTGGATTGATTGTCTTAGATCAATCTAATAATTCCTCCATGTGCTTTGAAAGTTCTTAATCTGATCTAAGTTAATCAAACATATTTCCCCTCCCCCAACTGCTCTGCCCCCCCTTTGCAAAACTAACCTTTCTGGCTCTCTAGCCAATGTAAACACCAGCGTCTGTATCCCCAGATGTTTGGGCTGTGCGCATGCTCCCGCCTTGGGCTATTTAGATTGGCTGGAGGCGGGTGTGCTCCCGCTGCTGAGCATGCGACCACTTGCACTCCCGGTTACCACAGACAGCCGTTGGCTGATCATTACATATGCACAGCTAGCTGCTCTGATTGGATGAGAGCCTGCATATGTGCCATAGGACTGGGGAAAGGTGAGCTATGGGTGATCTGGGGGGTTTCACACAGCAGGACACTCCAAATCTGGATGCCCCAGGGACAGGGAACAGGACCTAGGATAGTCTAAATCAAAGGTTTTTTTCTGCTTTAAACTAAAATGTTACGTTATAAGTGGTCCTTTTCTGTTCATGCCAGATATGCATTGATTTAGGCATTGCTTTAGTGAACAGTCACCCAATCACTATAGCAGTGGTAAGTCTGCTGCTAGATTGGCCCCACTGCAGCCAGAAGGCCCCTTTTCACAGTAAACGGAAGAGGATCATGGCAACACTACCAACATCAACCTGGGGAGAATGGACAGGAGGGTTAAATCTGCTTTAATTCTCGCCTCACATTTTTTTCTATTTTAAAACTATATATATCTGCTTCCTCTGCTGTGTGTAGATGTCATTTTGCTTAAAGTGCACCAAAATCTGAGATTCCCGCTATCTCTGGTTTTGGTTCTTGTCCCTGGGACATTCTGATTAGGGATGTGCCCACAGAGCATGCACAAGCTCTCCTCTAATCGGTGCTTAATGCCATACATATTAATGAACAGCATGAAGCACTGTTTTTATTGAAGCTCTGCATCCCTGGCCTTACTGCAGTCTCTCACTCTGTCTGAGAAATTGTACACAATTAATGGAGCAAGCTGATTTCTGTCCTTGGTTTGGGGTCGGAGCACACCCAGCCACAGGAAAGCTGGGAATGCGGCCTGCAAACGTGGTGTGAGAGTGCTGGGAAGGTGAGTGATCATAGTGACAAGGGAGTAAACTGCCATCACACAAGCTTTCTATTGTAAGCCCCCACCCCATCAATACCAATAACCATTAGGTGTCCTTTAATTTAAAAACTGCAAAGGTGCTTCCCCCTGCTGTGTGTAGGTGATATTTTACAGAAACACAAACGCACATGTTCATGTGAATGGACAAGTAGACTGCCTTCCCACAAGCTTTCTTCTGTCCCCCCCCCCCCCCCCCCCCCATTTTTATTAGCTTTCATCATCAGGTAAGCAAAGCATTAGATGTCTCTCAATAAATCTCCCAGACACTCTTGCACACCACACACTATAGCTTACCCTTCTATGGTAGGTATTGATACAAGAGCTAGTAAATTGTTCCATATGATTTAACGGCTAAACCGACCTTTTTTTGTCTTGTGTATCTTGATTTCTCTGTGTGCTTTATAGTGAAGCAGCCGACACGAGTCGTTGTTCATATAACAGCTTTTGAAAAGTTGAGAGCACACCCCCCACGGAGAAAACCGACTGTGCTTGCTTACGTTTGGTTCATGAATTAAAAATCTCGTACAGGTGATGAAATCTCGGCAGTGTTAACACAAAGCAGCAGTAGTGTGTATTGTGAAGTATCTCTCTTACACTAGAATTGTTAACCATATCTAGAAAGAGAAGGGCAGGTCCACCGATTTCTGTTCTCCTTTTCGCTTATGTTTCTAGAACTAGCATGAACATAGTGGCCACAGTTTATAATTGTTATCAGGGAGTTGAAGCGGTCAGTGAAACTGGGGGGTTTGTTTCTCTTCTTTCTTTTTATTTTCTTTTGCGTGGGTGTTTAGTACTTTGCTAAATGGTGTGACTAATGCAGATTTGTCCTTTTACAGGAATCATTCCTGATGAGTCTAAAGCTCTGTCACTTGTGGCCCCAGCTAATGCAGTCACAGGTCTGCTGCCAGGTGGAGGGCTTCTGCCTACTCCCAATCCACTTAGTCAAGTAAGTCTATAAAAAAAATATATACACACATACACTTGCCAAGGCTTAGCTCATCTGTCTCTACCCATTTAGATATCTGATCTTTCCATCTCTGCCTGAACTCCCCCAGCACATCATATGGAGAACTCTTGACAAGGTGTCCTGTCTGTTGCAGTAAATGGCTTTTAGGGATTCCACACAGTCAAAAACACTACTAAACCCTCACCCCACCCCGTTCAAGCTGCACACACTATTAAGTCAGACATACACCGTGGAGGGGGGCAGGGATGCTTCTGCACGCACTTCTGTTTATTATTTTGGTCACTGCTGGTATCATGAAGTGGTGCTGTTGGTTTAAACCGGACCTTCACCATAATTTATTGAAAAGCCCAAACCCTTAAACTATTCCCCAGCATCTAAAATTAAGATATCTTGAGTTTTTAGTCACTTACCTATTTTTCCCTTCACTGGGCTGCAACTCTGTTCAGGA
Source organism: Gastrophryne carolinensis (assembly GCA_027917425.1). Taxonomy (NCBI): domain Eukaryota; kingdom Metazoa; phylum Chordata; class Amphibia; order Anura; family Microhylidae; genus Gastrophryne; species Gastrophryne carolinensis. The sequence goes on from CM051235.1 coordinate 412,825,835, forward strand.
CTTTAGCATATGGGCACCGCCGTCTTGACTCAGAAGCATCACACTTACTGAGGAGAGTGGGATAAAGTACAGGGGGTGGGTTATAGCTGTGCTTTGCTCAGACAGAGCAGAGCTGGGGTCAGGAGAAGGTCAGCAATCCCAGAATGCAGAGCAGCACAGTCAGAAGGAACTTCCTGTTTGCAGGCTGCCTGTTGTTCCATGAGCCGCCATCTTGGATGTTTAAAGGCTCATAACATGCAATAAGATGCAGGTAGGATGATTTTTAATGTGAGCAATCTGTATGTACAGGGTGTGGGAAACATATAAGATAGATTTTTATTCAGAGTGAAGGACCGCTTTAAGTTTCGGTTCTGACTGCGGACCATTCCTGTTTGGTTAGGGGTGTAGTTAGCAAGTTAAATAGCATCGACTGAAGTTAAGATTTTATTGGGGTGCACTACAGCATGTTGTCTACTGTAGTATGTATAAGAGATTATAATTGCATGTCTGATCTAGGTTCTAAATAGGACAATTATGAACATATTAATATAATTACTAATGCCCATGCTCAGAATGACTAGGACATGCATGAATGTTTATTTTTGTTGTTAGCATTTTCCTGCTAATGTGATCCCTCAAAACTGTTATTCTAAGTATGTCACACACCCCGCTTCAAGACATTCATTACATGTGGGTATACTGCCTGTAGATGGCGATCTTGCAGAGATGTCAATAAAAAAAGTTAGACCCTCCCGGTCCATAAATACCTGGGACCTCCCACTCATTCCCCAGTCTTTCATCTCTGCAGACGGTGAGCAAGTCAGAAGATGGATGTCTCCTCCTTGCAAGGTAGCCGGGGTGACTCCCGGCCCTCTATCTGATCTATTTCTGCCCGGATCCCCTTACTTGATTTTACTTGCCTCCCAGCCTAGGCTGCTGGTCCGGGCAACGGTAGATGGCACCCTTGGTGCTTAGGAGCTACGCTCCTCCGTGAGACCCCATAACAAGGGGTAGGTGGTTAACCGAGTTGGTGACCCCGGTTTGGGATGCCCCATCCCTTGGCCCTTCCACTCTAGCGTGGTTTTCCCCCTCTCCCAGATACCCTTAGAGAGGGGGGAGCGCTCTGTCCCTTGAAGATTGTCTGTCTGTTTGAGTGCCTTTATTGTATGTGTGGTGCGTGTTTGATCACGGTCGTTGGTCTGTACTTAACCGGCGCCGGCCTCTGTAGTTTGCCATGGCGGCGGGGGAGCTTCTTCCCCTCAGGCGCGTGGGGCCGGGCGTTTGCGCAGTCGCCTACGGCCCGCCCCCGTGATGCTGGCGCCACTGTTCAGGTCCCAGCTTCTGGCCGGGGGGGCCGGGAGGGGCGGGGCCGGGCCCTCCTCCCTCTGCTTACGCTTGTTTATTACCCCCTTTGGACAATTGTCACTGAGGTCTGATTGCTGTCTGTTTTTGTGTTCCAGGTGGACCATTGTTTCTATTAAAGGGGGGTTCTCCCGGTCCTAGGGTCCCTGGTTAAATTTAGGTGTCTGTAAATTCCTCCCACATGGGACTTAAAGGGGCATCCCGGGTTGCATTTATTGCGTAATTCCCTCTGGGCATTGTGCCTAATTTTAAAAAATCACCATATGGAGGCTTCCTCAGATACTGGGCTTGTGCCCCCCTCGGGGCATTCCAGGCTGTGTTTGGGGTGTGGGGTATCCCTTTCGGGGTATGATGTATTTCTGTGTGTACCCTGTGCGCAGCGGTCTATTACGCGGCAGTCCGGATCTCAGGCGTCTGGTTCTGCTCCGCCAGTCTCTTCTCCTTCTCCCCCTCGCTTGATAACGTACCCCATGTGATGTGGTCATGGGTGGGCAGTCGCAATCTGAGGTGTGTGCCATATTGGCCAATCTTGAAAAATTGTTTTCCAGTGCTGTTGCCAAAAAGGCCAGGGCGAAGAGAAAACATTTGTATACAGCCATGCAGGCTTTTGATATGGAGGAGTTTGACTCTCTGGATTGGTCTGATTGCTCCCCGCTTGAGGAAGGGGAGCTTTCTGAGGAGTCTGAGGGGTCCGATGATCAGCAGTTTGTGGGTGCTGATACCAAGCAGGGCCATGGGGATTCCTTGGATACCTCTAAGGTCCTGGCTATTTCTCCCCCTGAGGCGGCTCCTCCGCTGAAGGGGGAGTTCTTTGAGGTGACCAAGCCGTGCTTGGAATTTCCTTACCAAAAGCATTTTGATGGTATCATTCTCAAAGAATGGGAGAGGCCTACTTGGCTTCCGGGCGTCCCTCCGGGTTGGGACAAAAATATCCCTTTCCGGTGGACGCGGTGAAGCACTGGTCGTCCACCCCCCTTCCCCCCCCCCCCCCCCCCCCCCCCCCCCCCCGAGGTTGATGCTCCTGTTTTGGGGTTGTCCAGCACCTCAATCCTGCATTCTCCGGACTGCACTAATCTCAAGGATGGTGCGGATAAACGCATTGACCAGATTGCTTGTCATGGTTTTGCCAGTGTTGGGTCGGCCTTGCGGCCGGTTTGTGCTTCGGCGCTTTTATTGGTAGCTGCCAGGTCGGTTGTTAGAGGACTCTTGACCTCTTCCGGGCTTGACCCGGCTAGTGAGGAGTTTACCGCCCTTAAGCGTTGTGAGTTGGTTTTGTCTTTTGTGCTGACCGCCTTGGATGACACATTGGTGATGTGTAGCAGAACTTCGGCCTTGCTTGTGGCTATCCGGCGGTCGGTTTGCTTACGCCAGTGGGCGGCTGATTTTGTGTCCAAAAAGTCGCTTACGGCCCTTCCCTTTGTGGGGTTGCGGCTCTTTGGAGAGAAATTGGATTCGGTTGCAAAGGGAGGTAAGTTACCTCAGCGTAAGAAGCAGCGCCGCCCCTTTCGGGGGGGGTGGCCTCCTTCACTCAGTCCTTTCGTGGGGCTAGAGTTGGCAGGGGTTCGGCTTTCCCCTCATCCAGCGGTGATTCCTGGTCCAGGGGCAGGGGTCGTGCCCGTCCAGGACACAGTTGGGGTTCTAAGCCTAAAGCCGCTGCCAAGCCGGCTCAGCAATGAGGGGGCGCCCTCACCCTTGCGGGTGGGGGGACGGCTGCAACTCTTCTCCCGGGTCTGGGTCCAAGAGGTCTCGGACAGGTGGATTCAGGAAGTGGTGTCTTCCGGTTACAAGCTGGAGTTCTGAGTTCCCGCTCCCTCCCAGATTCTTCAGGTCTCGGGTGCCGTCAGATCCTCTGGCCGCTCAGGGGCTTCGGGCGGCAGTAGCAAGTCTTTTGGACATGGCTGTCATCTGCCCGGTGCCCCCCTCGGACCGGGGCCTGGGCTTCTATTCCAATTTGTTCACGGTGCCGAAGGAGGGATCTGTTCGTCCCATACTGGATCTGAAGTTGCTCAACAGGTTCGTCCGTCCCCGGAAGTTCTGTATGGAAACTCTCAGCCATGCACTCACTTCGTCAGGGGGACTTCATGACGTCCATAGACATCAAGGATGCTTATCTGCATATTACAATCTTTCCGGCACACCAGAGATTTCTCAGGTTTATCGTGGAAAATCAACATTTTCAGTTTGTGGCTCTTCCGTTTGGCCTTACCTCAGCTCCAAGGGTTTTCACCAAGGTGTTGGCAGGAGTGATGGCCATCCTCAGAGCCAGGGGTATCCGCATCGTGCCATATCTGTACGATCTTCTCATCATGGCGTCTTCCCTCAGTCAGGCTCAGCTAGATACCAGGATGGGTGATCAACTCTCCCAAGTCCTGCCTCTCTCCCTCCAGGGTGGTGGGGTTCCTGGGAATGTCTCTGGATACTTCTCAGGCCAGGGTGTTCCTCCCCCGGGCCAAGGTACTTCTGATTCAGGAATTGACTCGGCGTCTCTTATCTATCCCTCGCCCGTCCATCAGGCTGGGGTTGCGGCTGGTGGGATTGATGGTGGCTTCGTTCGAGGCGGTTCCCTTTGCCCAGTTTCACACAAGGACGCTCCAGCTCCATCTCTTGGCGGCCTGGGACGGGTCCGCGCTGTCATTGGATCAGTCTTTTCTGATGTCCCCCGGGTGCGGCGTTCCCTTCGGTGGTGGCTGAAACCAAGCAATCTGACGAGGGGCAGATCCTTTCTGACCCCTCGTTGGGAGACGGTCACCACGGATGCCAGCCTGTCAGGTTGGGGGGGATTTTGGAAGGATCTTCAATTTCAGGGACTGTGGGGGCCTCTGGAGGCTCACGATCCCATCAATGTTCTGGAGCTGAGGGCCATCAGGTTGGTTCTGGCTCACTTGACTCCTCAGTTGTGGGGTCTACCGGTTCAAGTTCGGTCGGTCAATCGGATGGCGGTCGCCTACATCAATCACCAGGGAGGGACTCGCAGCAGGCGTGCCCTCAGGGAAGTGTCTTCGATCCTGGCTTGGGCAGAGGGCAATGTCCCATGCATCTCGGCAGTGTACATTCCGGGAGTGGAGAACACGGAGGCGGACTCCCTGAACAGGGGGTTCATCTCGCCGGGGGGGAATGGTCGCTCAGCCCCAAGGTGTTTCGGTCGCTTTGCTGCCGGTGGGGGACTCTGGAGGTGGACATCTTTGCCTCTCGTCACAATCACAAGCTTCTGGCATTTGTGTCTCTCCCGCGGGATCTGCTGGCTCTGGCAGCGGATGCCATGTCTCTGAACTGGAGGGATCTGGGTTTTCTGTACCTGTTGCCTCCGTTTCCCAAGGCGAGCAAAATGGTGCGCAAGCTGGCCCTAGAGGGCGCGTCAGCAATCCTGGTGGCTCCAAGGTGGCCAAGACAGGTTTGGTTTGCAAACGTGGTAAGGTTGGCGGCGGATCAGTTAATCTGCCCCTTCTGCCAGATCTGCTCACTCAGGGTCAACTACTCTACCCCAATTTACCAACACTGGCTTTGACGGCGTGGCTGCTGAAACCTCCATCTTGGAGGAAGGTCTTTCTGATGCTGTCATTCAGACTCTGGTTAGGGCTAGGAAGAAGTCTACTATAGGATTTGGAGGTCTTATATTGATTGGTGTGAGGTCCGGGCATTGCCTTGCAGGGCGTTTTCTATCCCTAGGGTTTTGGAATTTCTACAACATGGTCTGGACCTAGGTTTGCAGCTTAGTACGCTGAAAGGGCATGTTTCTGCCCTGGCGGTTTTCTTTCAAAAGTCTTTTGCTCTTCATCTTCTGGTTAAGACCTATTTCCAGGGGGTTTCACATGTGCGGCCTCCTAGGAAGCCTTTGCTCCCAGTTTGGGATTTGAATTTGGTTCTTTCTGCCTTACAGGGTCCTCCCTTTGAGCCTTTGCAGGATATTGTACTTTCTACGCTTACTCGGCGCGTATCGGAGTTGGCGGCTTTGTCCATTAAGGCCCCTTACTTTGAGAGGCATCAGGACAAGGTTGTTTTCTGCTTCAAGCCCGATTTCCTTCCTAACGTGGTCTCTGCCTTTCATCTTAATCAGGACATTGTTCTTCACTCCTTGTGTCCTAAGCCTTGCAATGACAAGGAGAGGGTTTTGCATTCTTTGGATGTGGTTCGCTGTGTGAAGTACTATTTGTGGTGCCCTCTGGGCCTAGGAAAGGTTTGGATCCCGCCAAGTCTTCCATTAGTAAATGGATTCGCCAGGCCATTAGTGGGGCATATTCTGCCAAGGGGAAGATTCCTCCTTTTCGTGTTACTGCTCATTCTACTCGTGCCGTTGGGGCGTCCTGGGCTTTCCAGCACCAGGCCTCTGTTGAGCAAGTTTGTAAGGCTGCTACTTCGTCTTCAGTTCACAGTTCCAAGTTTTACAAGGTTGATTTGCGGGCCTCAGCGGATGCTGTTTTTGGCCGCAAGGTTCCGCAAGCAGCAGTGGTTTAAGTTTGTGCCTTGTTGCCTTTGTTTGGATCCCCGCCCTTTATGGACACTGCTATTGGATGTCCCACATGTAATGAATGTCTTGAAGCGGGGTGGGTGACATACTTAGAATACCATTTTGTGAATACTCACCTGTAAAATGGGTATTATAAGTATGTCACAGACCCCGCTTCATCCCGCCCTTTGGTATCTGGATCCTTTATATGGTGAACCTTTTTTAGTTTCATTAGTTATAATTGGCTTTTCCTGGTCCCTTTACCTTACTGCTATCTTTATACTGGGGAATGAGTGGGAGGTCCCAGGTATTTATGGACCAGGAGGGTCTTACTTTTTTTGACATCTCTGCAAGATCGCCATCTACAGGTCAGTATATCCACATGTAATGAATGTCTTGAAGCGGGGTGTGTGATATACTTAGAATACCCATTTTACAGGTGAGTAATCACAAAATTGTATTTTCTTACTCCAGGAGTGGGCCTGAATTGGGACGCACCTCCTATTTAATAATCAGGAAGCTTAAATTTGGACATGGTTCTCGCCCTTCTGCGTTCCTGACCATGTCAGCCTTATGTCGGGCACATGTGCCCAGCGATGGTGGGCGATGGCCTGCAGAAATGGCCAGTAAACCAGGCCCTTACTGATCTTTTAAAGGATCAAAATCCTGGGTTTTGGTCCCTGCCCCTGCGGCACCTGTGATTGGAGTCTTAGAGGCCAGGGTGGGTATTGGTCCCTTTTAAACAGTAGCCTCCCCAGTTTTTTACCTAGTGTCCTGTTCAGGTCGCTCCATTTCTGACAAGTGGATTATCCACCACAAGGTGGCGCAGTGACTGCAAGAAGAAAATTGAAGCTCCTCCCGGCCCCAAATAAGGCAGCTGTCTCTCAAAATCCCCCAGAATTCTCTTGCAGCCTGACTGCGAAGATTGTGCCATTTCTCTCTCTGGATATCGCAGACGAGCGGGGCATCCCAAGCCTGTCGGCCAATGCAGCCCTATTTCCAATTTTTTCCGGGGACCTATTCTGCCTCCCAGCCTTGTGCTACGGAACAGGTGACGGTAGAGGAACGCAGAGGGTCCGGCGAAGGGTAGTCGGCCATAGGTGAGCCTATATAGGGGGGAGGGGGCCACTTAGGGACTCTTATACCCACGTCTCCCACATGCTTTATTTTTGTGTAGGTATGTGTTTTGTTGTGTCACTTATTCTAAGCATACAGCACGTCCTGCTCCAGAAGTAATAACGTGGGTAGTCCTCCGGCGCCGTGCACTGCAGACATGTAGAAAACAAGCCCCTCCCGGCCCTTCATATACTGGAGGACCTCCCACAAATCCCCAGAATTCTCTGCAGTGCTGGAACTGCGAAGACATGAGGAATCACGCTCTCGCAGGCGAGCGGGGCTTGACAGCCCGAGGCCCTGCGGGACTATTCCCACCCGTCCTTCTTGTTAAGAATATGCCTCCCAGCCTGGGCTGCGTTGGTCGGGTGAAGGTAGGCAGCACCTAGTGTGCTTACGGAGCTAGTCTCCACCGCAATCCCCCTCCATAGGGTAGGCGGTTAAAGGCGAATGGTGAGCCTTCAGTGGATGCCCCCCCGCACTAGTGCCCCCATGCCCCATCTAACGGTGAACCCTCTATTGGCTCACCTTCCTTCCCAGTTTCCCCCGTTAGGGAGGGGGGGGGGCTGTGTGTTGATGGCCTACTCCTTGCCCTAGTACACCTTAGTCCCTTACAACTTCTGGGTGTTAGAGCGCGCTTTACTTGTTTAATGTTAAACTGACCCTACGCACACTCAGCAGCATGCTTTGGGGAAGCTATGGCGTTTCTCAAATTCCCTTCCTCACTTCGTCCTCTTCGCTGAAGTGATGCTGACGTAGCCGCATTCTATCCTGATTGGCTGCGCGCCTTCTACTTTGCACGCTCCGGGGGGAGGCGCGGTTCCGCCTGGCGCGTTCCGCATCATCGGCTGCTATTGCCCGCCCTTCGAGGTTCGCTGGGCGCCATTTCCTTCTCGCATGCGCGTGGCGAAGACGGTCCTCCCCTCGCTGACTGTAAGTGCCCTCGCGGGCGACCCTTTTTCTAGCAGTTTCCTCGCGCTCGGCTCTGACACTCCTCTTCCCCTTGTGTCTTTCAGACAGCTGTCTCCGGTGGCTTCCCCTAGTCTGACGTAGCACCCGGTCCAGACCAGCTTTCAGCTTTTACTCCCACTTCCCAGCGGGTTATAGGGGCATCCAGGGTTGCTTAAAGCGTCAATCCCTACTGGCACATTGAAGTTAATAATGACCATATGGAGGCATCCCAGGACATCGCGAACGGGGTCCCTCTGGGACAAGCCCGTCTGTGTGCAGCTTGTGGGGTTTCACCTAGCAGCAGTGACAAGTCACGTGTTTGCGTACCTTGTGCTCAACAGGCGCTAGCCGGTCTCCCCACCTCTTCCGAGGCTGGGCCCGCACCTCGCCTTATTTCCCCTACTCCCCCAAGCTTGAGCATAACCCCCAACTCTAGTGGGGATTCTCATGCTGATTTGGCCTCTAGATTGGCCAGTGTGGAAAGCTTTATCGCTGGCTCCATGGCGCGCAAGGCCACCGCCAAGAAGCGTCACTTGAACCCTGAAGCTACTATTCTCCCTGTAGAATCTGATGAGGTGCAGCTTTCCTATGCTCAGTCCCTATCAGAGGAAGGGGAACTCCTATCTGACTCAGGATCCTACGAGGACGAGCCCAGGAGTCAGGAGGAGTCTGGTTCTGATCCTGGCTCCCAGGACGACATTGACAGACTGTTATCCCAGATCTTTGATGTCTTATCCCTCTCCCCCCCCCCCCCGCGGCACCCCGGCAGCCGGGCAATCTGTTTCATACCGCTAGGGTGCGGTTGGAGTTTCCCGAACAAACTCACTTTAATAACCTAGTGCTGAGGGAGTGGGAACATCCCAGTAAACTCCAGGGGATTCCCAAGGCTGTGGATAAGAAGTATCCATTTCCTGCCGATCTGGTTAAGTGCTGGACATTGCCGCCCGAAGTCGATGCCCTGATCCTGAGTCTGTGCAGTACCTCTATTATGCACTCCCCTGACACTACTACGTTGCGGGACATGGAGGATCGGTTGATCAATTGGCTTGTCACGCCTTTGCCTTCGGGGGAGCGTCGCTCTGCCCGGTTTGCGCCTTAGCCATCACGGCGGTGGCGCTCAGAACTGTGGTTAAGTCTGCTCTGGAAGGGGTGGATGACTTGCCCTCTGATACCGCCAATGCTCTGGCCACCTGTGAGACCTTTGTGAATTATATCCTATCTGTATCGGACGATGCTATTAAACTGAGTGCTAAATCCTCTGCTCTGGTGGTAGCCATACGCCGCGCGGTCTGGCTCCGCCAGTGGGCTGCTGACAATGTAGCCAAGAAGGCCCTTACGGGGCTTCCGTTCAAGGGACTGCGCCTGTTTGGAGAAAGATGAGACATCTTTGCCAAAAGGGGCAAGCTGCCCCAGCGCAAGCGTCAGATTCGGCCCTTTCGTGGTCCCAGCTCCCATTCTACCCCCTACCGGGGGACCAAGCAAGGTAGGGGGGTGTCCTTCTCTGGTCCGCGCTCAGAACCCTGGAACAAGAACAGAGGACGCCTCCTGGGCTCCCAAGCCCAAAGGCCCCCCCCCCCCCCCCAAGACCCCCCAGGCATGAAGGGACGCCCTCGCCCGTCAGGGTGGGGGGACGTCTACAGCACTTCGAGCATGTCTGGAGGCGCCTCGTCCCAGACCGGTGGATTCAGGAGGTAGTCTCCTCCGGTTACAAGATAGAATTCGCTGTGCTGCCTCCTACCAGGTTCGTCGGGTCTCGGATCCCACAGGATCCTGCCTCAGCTCGGTCATCTGCGAGGTCCCCTTAAGAGGGGCATGGGGTTTTATTCCAACCTGTTCACGGTCCCCAAAAAGGACGGGTCAGTCAGACCCATTCTGGATTTGAAAATCCTAAACAGGTTTGTCAGAAGCAGGCATTTTCGTATGGAGACCCTGCGCTCGGCCATTGCCTCGCCGCGTCCAGGGGACTTCATGACATCTGTGGACATCAAGGACGCTTACCTGCATGTGCCGGTGTTTTCAGGGCACCAAAAGTTCCTCAGATTTGCGCTGTTGAATCAGCACTATCAGTTCGTGGCCCTCCCATTCGGCCTCACTTCGGCCCCCAGGGTCTTCACCAAGGTGCTGGCAGGGGTGATGTCTCTCTTAAGACTAAAGGACATACGTGTGTTGCCCTACCTGGACGATACTCTCATCACCTCTCAGTCCCTGCGGCAGGCAGAGCTGGACACTCGGTCGATGGTGTCCACCCTGGAGTCCTTCGGCTGGGTGATCAATTACCCAAAGTCCTCTCTGTCCCCCTCCTCAGTGACACCGTTTCTGGGGATGATTCTGGACTCGGTTCAATCAAGGATATTCCTTCCTCCGCTGAAGGTGGAAGCTCTGATAACCCAGGCGAGATCCCTGCTCGCGGACCCTCATCCCTCCATCCGGCAGGGAATGCAGTTGGTGGGCTCGATGGTGGCAAGCTTCAAGGCGGTGCCCTATGCCCAGTTTCATCTGAGAACTCTGCAGCTTCACCTTCTGTCAGTATGGAACAAGGACCCAGCGTCTCTGGGCGACAGCTGGGTGATTCCCCCCTCGGTCAGTCAATCCCTTGCTTGGTGGTTGGACCACAGGAACTTGACAAGGGGCAGATCCTTCCTGGCTCCCTCCTGGGAGACGGTCACAACGGATGCCAGTCTTTCGGGCTGGGGGGGTTTCTGGAAGTCCCTGCGCTTCCAGGGGAGATGGGGCCCTCGGGAGGCCCATCTTCCTATCAATGTCCTGGAACTCGGGGCGGTCAGGTTGGTACTGGAAAGACTGACCCAGCACCTGAAGGGTCTGGCGGTTCAGGTACGCTCAGACAACAGGACGGCCGTAGCCTACATCAATCATCAGGGAGGAACCCGGAGCAAGGGTGCTCTCCAGGAGGTGTCTCTGATTCTAACTTGGGCAGAGACCAATGTACAATGCATATCGGCTGTCTACATTCCGGGGACGGAGAATCTGCTAGCAGATGCTCTGAGCAGGGGGTCGTCCCGTCAGGGGGAATGGTCCCTCTGCGACAGGGTATTTCAGTCACTTTGTCACCGTTTGGGGTGTGCCGGACGTGGATCTCTTTGCGTCACGTCACAATCACAAGCTCCCGAGCTTTGTATCCCTGTCTCAGGATCCTCTGGCTCTTGCCACGGATGCCCTGTCAATGTCTTGGAAGGAGTTTCGGCTCCTGTATGTGCTTCCACCAATTCCCCTTCTGGGCAGAGTGCTGTGCAAGATCGCTCTGGAAGGGGTACCCGCGATTCTGGTGGCCCCAAGGTGGCCAAGAAGAGTGTGGTTCGCGGACGTGGTTCAAATGGCAGTAGATCAGTGCGATCTGCCAAGGTTACCAGACCTTCTGACCCAGGGGTCTCTACGCCATCCCAATTTACTAATGCTGGCTTTGACGGCCTGGCTATTGAAACCGCCATCTTGAGGGAAAAAGGTTTGTCTGAGTCTGTTGTGGCTACCATGGTCCAAGCCAGGAAGAAGACTTCTGCTGCCATCTACTATAGAGTGTGGCGGGCTTACATTGACTGGTGTGAATCCAGGTCTCTTCCCTGCCGGGAATTCTTAGTATCCAGGGTGCTGGAGTTCTTACAACATGGCCTAGACTTAGGTCTCAAGCTCAGTACCTTGAAGGGCCAGGTTTCGGCACTGTCCATCTTCTTTCAGAAGACTTTTGCCCATCACTCTCTTATCAAGACCTTCTTTCAGGGAGTCACTCATGTGCGCCCCCCTCGGAAACCTATGGTTCCTGTTTGGGACCTGAACTTGGTGTTGTCGGCCCTGCAGGGGGCTCCATTTGAGCCTATCCACGAGGCCGCACTAGCTGTGCTCACGATCAAGGTTGTCTTCCCGGTAGCCATTACTTCGGTCAGACGCGTGTCTGAGTTGGCTGCCTTGTCTATTCAGCCTCCCTACTTTGAGAGACACCAGGACAAGGTGGTGTTTCGCCAGACTTCCTGCCCAAGGTTGTGTCTGCATTTCATTTGAATCAAGACATCGTGCTTCCTTCCTTGTGCCCCAATCCTAGTAACCCTAAGGAAAGGGTTTTGCATTCCTTGGATGTGGTCAGGTGTGTCAAGTCTTACTTGGTTACCACGCAGGCCTTTAGGAAGACGGATGCTCTCTTCGTTGTGCCTCATGGGCCTAGGAAGGGTCTGGCTCCCGCCAAGTCTACCATCAGTAAATGGATTCGTCAGGCTGTTGTTCAATCCTATACTGCCAAGGGGAAGACTTCCCCCTTTCGTCTTACTGCTCACTCTACTAGAGCTGTTGGGGCTTCTTGGGCTTTTCAGCACCAGGCCTCTGTTGAACAAGTTTGCAAGGCCGCTACTTGGTCTTCTGTACATACCTTTTACAAAGTTCTACAAGGTTGATGTTCGGGCCTCAGCTGACGCTGTTTGGCCGCAAGGTTCTGCAGGCAGCAGTGGTTTAGACTGCCTGCTGCTGCCTTCTGTTGGGGATCCCACCCTGTTTTATGGACACGGCTATTGGATGTCCCACATGTTATTACTACTTCTGGAGCAGGACGTGCTGTATGCTTAGAATAATACAACTCTGTGAAGTACTCACCTGTAGAGTTGGTATTATACGCATACAGCACGTCCTGCTCCACCCCACCTTCACCTTGTTCTGGATCCCCTGTTGGTGATTGTTATCTTTGATATTTTTGCCAGTTTTGGGTGGTTGCTTTCTCCTGGTCTCTATTTTTCACTGCTTTTCAATGCTGGGGATTTGTGGGAGGTCCTCCAGTATATGAAGGGCCAGGAGGGGCTTGTTTTCTACATGTCTGCAGTGCACGGCGCTGGAGGCGGAGGACTACCCACATGTTATTACTACTTCTGGAGCAGGACGTGCTGTATGCGTATAATACCAACTCTACAGGTGAGTACTTCAGAGTTGTATTTTTTCCCACTTATTTATACTCGCCTCCCTCATGCCGCCTTCTCCTCACCTCTCCTCCATGTGCTGCAAAGGAGGGAGGGGGGCGTGGGCACCGCTCTGCGATGAGTTATACCGCGGTGGGAAGGGGAGGGGCCTCCTTCGGCTGCCTCTCTCATTGCTGTCCGGGCGCCATCTTCATCCTCCTAGCGCCCGAGACTCGCGCGCTGTGGGGGGGGGGGCGGGCGCAGCGTGCTGACGCGTTCTGCATTATCGCTGCGCGGCCCACCCCTCGAGGTGCTTCTGCGGCCCGCGCTCTGCGCCATTTGTTACTGCGGCCTGCGTGCGTCTCTCTAGCAGGGGGTCTCAAGGGCGCGCTGGTCTCCTTCCTCCTGTGCTGTTGATGTGGAGCATCGGGAAGTAATCCCTCAATGAATTTGGCTCTTTCCTCCTGTGCTGGGCATCTGGAGCGCTCCCCTCTGGTGGACACTACCTCCGGGATCTGACGTCACGTTCGGCCTTCGTTCGCTGTGGTCTGTGAGTCCATTTCTTCTTGTCTGTGTCTGATGCATGCGCTGTGGGATGCTCATTTCTTCCCCTTGTGTTTTCCAGGTGGTCCCGTATTACTGCACAAATTGTGGTTCCTCCCGTTCGTATGCACCCCCTCCTCCCCCCTCTCGGCAGTCTCTATTTTTAAGTGTTAAATCAGAGGGGTTAAATTGGGGTTTGTCTGGGTTTGGGCCGTCGGTGCCTTGTAACCCGATTTATTTTTGCCTTAATCACCATTATGTGGGCTTCTGGGGATGGCGAGCTAGGGGCCCCCTCAGGGCGGGTTAAGCTCTGCCTCATGTGCTGTACGTCCCCGTTGAGCGGTCTCGGCGCGGTTTGTGTTCCTTGCGCCAAAAGCGTCCTCCTGGAACAGGATAGGGCATGTCTCCAGCCCTATTTTACCTACGGCCTAGCCGACACCCATGCACCTGCATTTAGCTCCCAGTGAGGGGGAGGCCAGCAGGGGGTCTCAAACGGATTTGGCGCTCAGAGTGGCCAGTCTAGAGACAATTATAGTGCTCGGCCGCTGGCAAGGCCGCGTGTAAGAAGCGGCATATTGAGCCTGGTTATTCGCTTTTTGCTGATGATGATTGAGGCTTTTAGTGGCTGAGACTCCATGGAGGAGGGTGAGTTGTTTTATGACTCCGACTCCTCAGGGGACTGATCGGGTGGCTTTGACGGTGACCCTGGGTCTTCCTTGGATGAGGACATAGGGCCCCACGATGACACGGAGAAGTTGTTGTCTGCGGTATTTTTAACCTTGCACATTGTTCCCCCGAAGGCGGCCAAAAAGAAGCAGGGGGACCTTTTTCGGCCTGAGAGACAGCGTCTTGTTTTTCCTGAGCAAGGGCACTTCTCCAAAATGGTTTTGAAGGAATGGGAGAGGCCTAATAAATTGCCGTCGGTGCCTAAGGGTCTGGACAGACGGTATCCTTTCTCTGAGGAGTTGATTCGCCTTTGGTCCCTTCCCCCGGAGGTGGATGCTCCTGTTTTGGGGCTCTCCAAAACCACGGTTATGCCGTCTCCCGATACTACCTCCTTGCGCAATCCTGCTGACAGGCGCATGGATCAGCTGGCCTGTCACGCCTTCACCTTTGTGGGTGCTGTCCTCCGTCCGGCCTGTGCCGCTGCCATTGTCTCCCTAGCCATCAAAAAGAAAGTGAGATGCCTTGTGGATATCGCCAGTTCTCGCAAACGGGCGGAGTATAAGGACCTCCTAGCTTGCGCGGATTTCATTGCCTTTGTAATCAGGGTGGATTTGTTTTAAATCACGATTTAAAGTGGACCAACACCCAGGATTTTGACTATCCTGGGTCTTGGTCCACGGGGTGCCCCGCTGTGTGAAACCCCCCCGAACAACTCACCTCTCCCCGCTCCCAGCGATGACGGACAAGCCGCGGTCAAGCGGCTCCTCCGCCGCCGCCTCCCGCGCGTCCCTCTTAACGCGCGCGTGCCCACGCCGGCCATTCACAGACGGGGGGCGCGAGGGAGGCGGCGGCGGCCATAGATAAGGTAAGGAGTTTGGGGTGTTTGGGGGGGTTTCACCCCGCAGGACATCCCGATCTCGGATGTCCCGCGGGGAGGGAGGTGATCGGCCCGGGAATCTTATAGATTCCCAGGCCGATCACCCTTGGGTGTTGGTCCACTTTAAATCACGATTTAAATCACTAGTCAGTAAGGCTTGATTTAAATCAGTGATTTAAATCAAAGTTTCTACCTAAACTAGTTCTTGCTATTTTAACATGCAAGTAGATGAAGATTTTTAGAATCACTTTTTATATTACTTTTTTCTCCCCAGTTTAATGGGTTAATCATTCATATTTGGACACCACTGTTCTGTTGTACTTAGGAAGGAGAAAAATAATCCTGACCTTAATAACAATTTAAATAGATTTATTCAACTGAAACAATAACAACATTACAGCATAAGTTATTTGCTTAAACAAACATCCATGTTTTGTTAACTAATTTGGCTAAACAAAATATTTTAAGAAACTTAGACTGTCAGCCCAGCCGATACATGAAAAACTTCTACTGTCCCTGCTGTCCTCTGTAGCTCACTAGTCATAGGTTTGTAGAACAATAGGATTAAGGTCTTTTTCTCAACTCTGTTCATGTTGTAACATTTTTGCTGTGAAGAAGAGGCTGGGACCTCTGCGGAGTCAAATTCAGTTTTGAGAACTGCGTAAGTAAAGCGAGCGTCTGTGATAATATAGGAGAGAAACTGCCCACTAATCCTACAGAAACCTCTGGAAGAGCATGGCATTGTGAATGTTACACACATATACAGCCTTTGTTCTACTGAGTTAAACAACTCAGCTTTATCTCATGATGGAAGAACCTTTGGATGGTAAAATATTTTCCTCAAAAAGCAGTTTATTGAAATAAAATCCGATTTAAATAAAAAAAAAATCCGATTTTTTTTTTTTTTTTTTTTTTTTAAACTTTGATTTTTATCCACCCTGTTTGTAATCCTGCTCTTCGTTCTATCTGGCTGCGGCAGTGGGCAACTGAAATCTCACTGGTATTCCCTTCTTGGGGCTTCGGCTATTCGGGGAGCGTCTGGATCTGCTGACGAAAGATGGGAGGCTCCCTCAGCGTCGGAAGCCTGTGCGGCCCTTTCGGGGCTCGTCTTCCTTTCGCCCCTTTCGAGGGGGAAGAGGCTCTTCCTTTTCAGGTGGCCGCAGATACTCCTGGGGACGAGGTAGATCCCGCGGTTGTCCCAATCCCTCCTGGGGGTCCAGGTCCAAGCCCCCTGTCAAGGCCTCTCAGGCATAAGGAGGCGCCCTCACCCATCCGGGTGGGGGAACTGCTTCTGCTATTTGCTCACATTTGGAGACAGCACGTCTCGAATCGGTGGATTCAGGAGGTGGTGTCCTCTGGCTACAAAATAGAGCTGGCAGCCTGGCCGCCTCCAAGATTTTTTCTGTCGCGGATCTCCCAGAACCCATTGATGGCGCAGGGCCTAAGAATGGCTGTCCGTCTTCTGTTGTCTGGGGTGATTTGTCCTGTTCCTCACCAGGAACGGGGTCGAGGGTTCTATTCCAATCTGTTAACTGTTCCCAAGAAGGACGGTACTTTGAGGCCTATCCTGGACCTGAAGGGCCTCAACAGGATTGTCAAGATTCAGACATTACGGTCCGCGGTGAGTGCGCTTCGGCCGGGCGACTTCATGACCACAGTGGACATCAGGGATGCTTACCTGCACATCAGAAGTCTTTCAGCAACAAGATCTTTCACGCTCTGTCGCCGCTGGGGTCAGCCGGATGTGGACCTGTTTGCGTCCCTACACAATCACAAGGTTCGTCTCCCTGTCAAGAGATCCTCTGGCCTTCGCCACGGACGCTCTGGCAATTCCTTGGACAGAGTTCCGACTCCTTTACGCCTTTCCTCCATTTCCTCTCCTGGGTCGAGTGCTGTGCAAGATAGCCCAGGAGGGGGTGCCAACCATTCTGGTGGCTCCTCGTTGGCTGAGGCGGTGTTGGTTCGCGGACAATGACAGATGTCAGTGGATCGCTACGTCATGCCCGACTATCCAGGGCTTCTCACTCAGGGGCTGTTACGCCACCCCAATTTACAAACGCTGGCTTTGACGGCTTGGCTGCTGAGACCTCCATCTTGACGGAGAAAGGGCTGTCTGCTTCGGTCGTGCGTACCATGATTCAGGCTCGGAAGAAATCTTCCTCCAAGATTTACTACAGAGTCTGGCACGCTTACATTGCCTGGTGTGAGTCTAGGGGTTTTCCCTGTCGCATTTTCTCTTTTTCTAGGATTTTGGAGTTCCTACAACATGGTTTGGATTTGGCTCTCCAGCTGAGTACCCTCAAGGGTCAGGTTTCTGCCTTGGCTATTTTCTTCCAAAGATCCTTCGCCAATCATAGACTTATCAAGTTACTCTTGTATGTCCACCGCGTAAGCCTATGTTACCGGTGCAGGATTTGAATTTGGTGCTTTCTGCTCTCCAGGGTCCTCCTTTTGAGCCCTTGTGCGATGCTGCTTTATCCATTCTGACTCTAAAGGTGTTTTTTTTTTGATAGCTATCACTTCAGTGCATCGCGTTTCCCCCACGCTGATAGGTGGGAGGTGGATGGTAATGGGCCAGATACAGCCAGGCGGGGGAGCCATCGTTCAGGAACACATTTAACCCCTTCCTCACTTATCTTTATACATTTCCTGCTACTTGCCCATCAGCGTGGGGGATGGGGCCAGTACCAGTGTGTGCAGTTGTGGTGATTTGTGTACTTCCGGCCGGAGTATGCAATCACCACATTCAGCTGGGGCCAGGCGTGGGAGTGGTCGGGAGGGTATGTATTTAAGGAGGGCTGTGGCCCTCTGTCCCCACACACATACTGACCCTGAGCAAGAGCCCATAGGGGGCTCGAAACGCGTTGGTCTGCGCCTGAGGGGGGCCTGCCTGTCACCATACTAACAGTAAGCACTTGTTTGTTGTGTGTTGTCTGTGTGCCCTTGCTCTCTGTGAATGGGCTTAAATATTTTGCACAAGGGACTATTTGTGATGGAAGCACTGGCACTTTATGAGGGTGAGGATATTAATTGTGAATTGTATATTAAGTTTTAGAATAGTTGTATATATATGAATTTATTGATAGATTAGCACAGAATCACTTTGAAATTACTTATATGTATATGAGATTGTATTGTTAATGAGGGAGTACGCCCCCTGGTGGCTTACCATGCATATGGTTCAGTAAAATTGTTTTTAAATTGGTTTTAAACAATATGCTACAATAAAATGGATTTATGAATTGATTGTTTGAGTGCAATAGTGAGTCTCTGTTGGGCTTTTTGGCAGGGGGTGTAGAGGTCGCCCCAAACTAATACATTTGGTTTTTGGGTGTTAACCCACAGAGCAGTGCACCTATAGAAATATTTACTGGTGCTGCCCACATTTCTTATCCGTAGCCCAAACGGATGTTTATTACTGGTTGAACAGGACACTAGGAAAAATACAGTTCTGTGAGTACTCACCTGTAGAATTTGTTTTTGGTAGTGTCCTGTTCAGGTCGCTCCATCCCACCTTTGTTTTGTTATCTCCTTTGCCTGTTATGGTGATTACTGTTGTATTTTGTTTTTTCTTGAGAGAGTACATGCTGAAGCTATGTGAGGTAACATGGTTTCCGGGCCTCCCGGCATGTGTCGGGTTTTTACTGCTTTTGAACCACTGGGGGATTTTGAGAGATATCTGCCTTATATGGGGCCAGGAGGAGCTTCGATTTTCTAATTGCAGTCACTGTGCCACCTTGTGGCAGATAGCCCACTTGTCAGAAATGGAGCGACCTGAACAGGACACTACCGAAAACAATTCTACAGGTGAATGCTCACAGAATTGTATTTTTTAACCCAGAATAACCCTCTCTAAGAGTTTTAACCTAGTTTTTAAGATTTTGTTTGTTGTCTTTAGATCGGGGCTGTTCCTCTTGCTGCTCTTGGGGCACCTGCACTTGACCCGACTCTTGCTGCTCTCACTCTTCCTGGAGCAAATTTGAACACTCAGGTATTTGACTTCATTATATTGCTTTGCATTATATTGCATTGTTCCATACAGTATGTTTAGAGCTTGTACTTGAGGCATAAGCACATCTTTATAGACTGTATTATGCTTCTCAGACAGCAGCTCAATTTTTATTAAATATTAAAAATATATCTACCCATTTTTACAAACACTAGGCTGTTTAATTTCAAATGAAAGTCTCCACTATTCTAGTCAAATCAATGTGTTTTTGTGTTTGGTTCCAGTCTCTTGCAGCAGATCAGCTTTTGAAACTCATGAGCACAGTTGATCCAAAGTAAGCTATGTTCACTCTTTAATTTTCTATTGAGTTTTTATAGTGTGTGTGTGCAAGCTAACTTAGAAATGTGTTTTTTGATTTGTAGATTAAACCATGTGACTGCGGGGCTGGTGTCTCCAGGCCTGAAAGCTGATGCTTCAAATAAGGATATAGAGGAGGCAATGAAGCGGGTCAGGGAGGCCCAGTCATTGATCTCTGCAGCTATAGAGCCAGGTAAGTATTGCGTTTTCTCTGCCTTTTTTACAGTTGTAGCAGTAATTGATAGCTAACTATATTTTTGTTTCAGACAAAAAGGATGATAAAAAAAAGCATTCAAGGTCCCGTTCCCGATCCAGGAGGCGGCGGACTCCCTCATCATCCAGACACAGGTGAGAACTGCGGATTCCAGATACTTTTTCCTCTATTGTTGGGGCACAGCTCATCAGTGTGGGATGTTGGGCACTAGGAAACAAAGGTTGCTCATTACTTGTGTTCTGTACTCCTGTACTAGGCAAAGACTTTGAGGATGGCAAGAAGCAGAGGCAAGGCACATTTTCAAAACCAATGTATTAGATGCTCCTTGCTTTTAGTGCAATTTGGGATGTCCTTTTAACCCAGTACAAAACAATGATCACTGCTGAAATCCAAATTCACACTTCATTGGCCAGTGTAGGCAACAGTAGTCGCACAACTGCACTACTTGTACATTCAGAATAATTATTTATACAGAAGGCAGGGAAAACACACTAGATCCAATTAATATTAAATTCTGTGATGGCCTGTATGGTTTGTGTAATACTTTTGGACATTCATATTCCCAGTGAGGTATGGGCCTTTCATACTCTGTGCTGTATTCCTAACTTAGGTTGCTCCCTACTTCCCCAGCCCCCCCCCCCCCAAATAGACATATAAACATATCATCTTTACATTTTCTTTTTCTTAATCAGGCTCCTATATTTTACATATTTGCCCTGCTTATGAATGTACGATTGTGAATAGAATAAAGTCTCTCCAATAGCTAGCCAATGATTTATAGTGGACATGTGAAGCAGAGTTCAAGGGGAGAGGCCAACTTCACTGCCAGGGCCAGATTAAAAGCAACCTGAGGTAGGCTGCTTGAAGATTAGAGGACCAAACCCGCTCAGACTGGCCCTAGTTTCTTAAATACAATCAGGCCGGGTGTTTTCCTGTCCTAGCCATGTGCAAACCACAACACAGCAATTCGGCATGGGGGGGGGGGTGCTGGGAGAAGGGCAAATATGCATTATGGGATCCTGGATTATTCCTGGAGGGTTTTGCACTGTGGGACATTCAAATTTAAAGTGGACCAAAACCCACCCTGGAGTCTGGGATTCCAGGGAAGGCAAAATCCCGGGTTCTGGTCCACTTTAAGTAGGAGGTATGGGCATGCCCCTTACCCACACCCAGAGTAGAAATACTCCTCCCATCATCTTGGAACTGAGGTAGAAAACTGGTGTCAAATCTGGCTTGGAACACCATTATCCCTACATCTGAGTGTGGCCTTGAGAGACCCGGCGGATAGGAGGATGGACCAGCTGGCCAGACTGTGTTCCCCATTATGGGGTCGGCCATGCACCCAGCCTGTTCCACTGCACACCCCCGGAACCCCCTCCCCACCCAACTTGGCGCGTAAGGCTATGGGTGGAAAGTCGACTTCCGCATAAACTGATTACCTCGTTTCGCATGTCACTGAATTTTTGTCCCTTCCGGAAGTTCTGAGGTTCTACAGAATTCCAACGCTGCAAGGATTTTTTCGGGTAAGCGAATTTCCCGGGGGGAACCTAAAACCCAATGGGCCAGCCACCTCATGGCCCCCAGCCAAGCCCTCTCACCCAATCGGGTGGGGGGGGTCGGCTTTTGCACTACACGCCGCTGTGGAGGGAACAGATATCCGACACTACACGCCGGTGTGGAGGGAACAGATATCCGACGTCTGGGTTCGGGAGGTTGTTTCTTCCGGATACAAGATTGAGTTGGCCTCCACACAGGTTTGTGGCGTCTAAGCCTTCCCATGTCGCAGAAAGGGTGGCAGCTCGTGACTGCATGATAGAGCTCTTGCTGGACTGGGGAGTTGTAGTACCTGTGCTCCCTCAGAGCGAGGCTGTGACTTCTACTCAATGCTATTCGTCATCCCCAAGGAGGACAGGTTCATTCTGCCGATCTCCAGAATCTGAACAGTTACGTCCGGGTGCAAAAGTTCTGTATGGATTTTCTGGCCACGGTGGACATAAAGGATGCTTGTCTGCAGGTTCCGATCTTCCCTGGTCACCAACAATACTTGCGCTTTTCGGTGGGCGCCCAACATGTCTAATTTGTGGCGCTGCCGTTTGGCCTGTCCACTGCCCCGCGAGTGTTCGCGAAAGTCTTAGCCTGGTGATGGCACTCCTGCGGATGCAGGATGTGCACATCAACTCATACCTGGACAACTTGCTGCCATTTGTGGCAGAGGCACTGCGGAATTTTCGGAAGGTCCTGTCCACGCTGAAACTTTTTGGTTGGGTGATCAACTACCGCAAGTCCCAGTTGGTTTCCTCCATGGTGGCGACCTGTCTAGGTATGGATACTCGATGGGCACGGGTCCTACTTCTGGTGCACTGCTCTTCAGGAGGCGGTGAGGTTGCTGCTGACACATACATTCCTCAATCAAGCAGGGCATGCGATGCTTTGGCCTGATGGTATCCACCATCAAGACAGTTCCGTATGCCTAGTTCCACCCCAGGTGCTGTTCCTATCAAAATAGCACAGGACTGTGCAGATGTTGGACTAAAGCTTCATATTGACGGACAATGCTGGCGATTCCTAAATTGGTGGCTGGCAGTGGGTTGATCTTTCCTGCTGGCCATTCCCTGGTCATCCTGACCACAGATGCCAGTGGTGTTCTAGACCACCAGACCGATCAGGATCTCTGGGACCAGTGGGAGTACAATCAATATTTTGGAACTCCATGCCGGAGAAGGATTTTGCTGGGTTCTCAGACATTAGTCTGCCCAGCTCCGTCAGGGTAGTCGGACAATTCCAAGGCTGTGGCCTACATAAACCATCGGGGAACGGACAAGCTTTCCAGGAAGTGAGTCTCATCATGAAGTGGGCAGAACTTCACATTCCCTGTATCTGGCGGTTTACATTCCGGGGGTGGAGTATCTGCAGCTGATTTGAGCAGGGAGACTGTGGACCAGGACATGTTTCAAGATCTTAGTGACTGGTGGGGAGTGCTGCAGGTGGACCTCTTTGCATCTCGAAACAATTGGAACTTCCAGAGGTTCGTGTTCAGGGTGCGAGACCCCTTGGCCATGGTGGTCGACGCTCTGGCCATTCCCTGGTCAGGGTACAACCTGCTCTATGCATCCCCCCCCCCCCCCCCCCCCACTGCCACTTGTGGGTCGCCTGTTAAAGAAGGTAAACTGCGAACGTATTCCTATTTTCCTGATTGTCCCACAATGGCGCAGAAGGGTATGGTTCGAGACCTGAGATCTCAATCTCAGGGGTCCCCATTTGAACCCATGGTAGAGGCTTCCCTGACGATGCTCACATTGAAGGTGGCTTTTATTGTGGCTATCACCTCCATCTGGGGGGTTTCGGAGCTGGCAGTGCTTTGGATCAGATCATACTTTTTGGTGCTGCATAAAGACAAAGTGGTGTTTCATGTTGAGCAGGATTTTTTTTTTTGCAGAAGGTGGTCTCTCCTACCCATGTTATTTGGGAGATTGGGACTCCTGCATTCCCTCAATGTGGTCAAGACATTTAAAATATTACTTGGCTATTACTCGAGAGGTACGTAAGATGGATGTCGTTTTCTTGTTCCCAGAAGGACCAAGGAGGGGCCTGGCGGCTGTCAGGTCGCTCTTAGCAGATGGATCAGGCAGGCAGTCATACAAAGCTACACCTGCAAGGGGAAGGAGGCGCCCTTCCGAATAACCATGTCTTAGGATTTCCAACACCAGGCCTTGGCAATAGAGGTCTGCCAGGCGGCAACCTGGTCTTCTCTCCACACCTTCACCAAGTTTTACAGAATTGAAGTTGAGGTATCTGCCAATGCCGCTCTGGGGCTAAGATGTTGCAGACGGTGGTGAACCCCTTTCCGGGGGTCTAAGCTTGAGGTGTCGGTGCTGTTCTTGTTTAGGTTGATGCTGTTGGCTGTTCTTACACAATCCCATCCTTATTTAGGATACTGCTTTGGGATATCCCACGTGTTGCTACTGGCGGTGCCCCAGGATAGAAGATATGAGAAAAGGTACATATGTGTAGTCACGGGTAAACGTCCTTTCTCATCTTCCATTCTGGTGCACCACACCTGCTCTACTGTTGTGTTATGACGGCATTGGTGGCAGTTGATGCCTACTACAGTGTTTTAGTTTTGTTGCATTGTTTTTTAGTTGCGCACAGGTTAGCATTCTCCCCTCCCAGGGCTGTGGCTGAACTGCTTTTTAATTAATGGAAGAGATCCTGCCACAGCCTGTCCTATACAGGCCCCGGAGGAGCTAGTTTTTTTTTTCTATCTTGCAGTCCCAGTCTACAGCTGAGATTAACGTGTTGCTACTGGTGGTGCCCCGGAATGGAAGAGGACGAGAGAATATTTACCAGAGTGCACACAATTTCCCTTATCTCTTATACAGCCTATAAAATAAAGGCTCTGTGCTCACCTTTTGTATATGCAGAATAGGGCTGTTGGTGGAAAGCTCTTAGAACATGGTTGAATATATAGAGATGGCCTTATATACTGAAATCTTTGTGGTCAGATGACATGTTAGAGCTTTCCAGTTACACCTTGCATCTAGAAAAGATAAAAGGTCTATAAAAAGATGCAGGTGCTATGTATGCAGACAAAGTTGGCTTTAAAGTGGACCAACACCCAGGGGGGATCGGTCCGGAAATCTATAAGATTCCCGGACCGATCAGATTCCTCCCCGCGGGCCACTGAAATCGGGATGTCCCGCGGGGAGGAACCCCGCTGGAGGCCCACAAACCTTACCTCAGCCTCGTTCCATCGGCGCATGCCGTTTGTGAATGGCCGGTGCAGGCGCGCTCCCTGTTAGAGGGAAGCGCAAGACGCGGCCTCCAGCGCTCAGAGCCAGCTGAGCTGGTATGCGCGTCCAGGCGGCCTTGGACGCGCATACCACAGCGGCTCTGAGCGCTGTGATTGGCTGGCGCGGTCACGTGGGAGCGGGGAGAGGAGTTTTTTGGGGCTTTCTGGGGGGTTTCAGACAGCGGGGCACCCCCGATCGGGGTGCCCCACCGAAGTGGACCAAAACCCAGGATAGTCAAAATCCTGGGTGTTGGTCCACTTTAAGACATGGCTCCTCTTCTCTACCCCTTCTGGGGGGTAACCATTTTATACAATGTATGAGTTTGTTTATATTTGCTTAGCAGCAAATGTAACACATGCCAGCTGTGCAGAGCCAGGAGGGATTGCTACTTGTCATTCACTGTCATTCACGTAGGAGTATTTGTACACAATCAAGACTTCAGGATGTGTGTTGGAGAAAATGTACATGTATAATAAGCTAAATTAGGCATTAATGCAACCCCTGCCCTCACCTTTGGTAAACCAATGTGCATATGCCTTATATATTAATACAATTTTGCCATTGTGTCCCAAAAATTGTATACATTAACTTGAAGTGTTTTATGTATGTTTGGTTAAGACGCTCCAGAAGCAGATCAAGGAGGAGATCCCATTCAAAGTCTAGAAGCCGCCGTCGATCTAAGAGCCCCCGGAGGAGGAGGTCTCGCTCTCGGGACAGAAACAGACGCTCTCGATCTAAATCCAGGTTAGTGTCTCAGAAATTGCTTTCTTTTGGTGAATATGGCACAAGGGTCTTTGTACTTGTCTGTAAGATTCAGTTCATTTTTTTTTCTTTTTTTAACCAGTGCTGAACTCATGCTATGAAAATAAACCTTGATTTTTTTTTTTCTTAAAGCTTAAACCTAACTGTAACACCTAAAGTCCAACCCAAGTTTAGTGTACTGGCCAGTGTCTGTTTTATGTGTTCTTTTGTCACCTCTACTAAACAAAAATCCATGGGTGCCATCATTTAGTAACACAAAAATGTCAAGTGATACCCAGGGTGATTCTATTGCAGCTCCTGGACCATACTTGCTCTGCTACTATATGGTGAGCACAGTACCACAGTTATGATGGCTCTCTTTCTTGTATTTGACATACTGTCTTTGCACTGATTAGTTTCTAACACTAGAGGACCTGTTTAGTCAACGCAGGCAGCAGCAGCAGCAGTCTTACTCTCTAGACATTTTTCTTTATACTTTTCGCAGTAGTCTGACCCTAACAAGTCATCCTAGTGGCACAAACATCCGAAAACCTAACCTTTTGTTTTTGGCTGGATAAATTCCTGTAAGTTTCAAGGCATTGTGAATGAGGGCCCTGATACAGAGTATAGTGAACAGGGAAGATTTTCCTATTGCATGGCACGGCCTGCTTCAAAATGTCCTTACTTATGGGATATTCCGCCACAAGGTGGCGCAGTGTACTGCAGAAGAGTTGTGGCTCCTCCCGGCACTGTATAAAAACCGGATCACCAATAGACCTCTCCAGTGTTTTCTCTGCAGTGATTCTGCGAAGATAGAAGATGGCTCTTATATTGCGCAGGTGAGCGAGGCAACCAAGCCTGCGGCCCTGCATGTCTATTTCCACCCATTTCCCTGTGCCTCCCAGCCTCGGCTGTCTGATCGAGTGAGGGTAGAGGAGCACTAGGGTCAGGTGCTCAAGGAGCGCTGCTCCTGGCCGCAGACCCTGTACCACAAAGGGTAGCCGGCCATAGGCTTTATGGTGAGCCTACTAGGGATGCGGAGTTCCTGTCCTAGCTTCTGACGGGGTGAGTGTTTTGGGGACTATGTGCCTTGTTTCTGGTGTTTGGGGTCCCACCCCCCCATCCCTGGCCTGGGCTCTCGCCGCTGCCTGCTCGCTCTCCTCCCCCCGACGTGTGGTATCGGCGGGCGCCTTTTACCTGTTTTTAAACTGTTTTCGCTGCCAACGCCGCTTTGTACTCCGCGGCGGGCGGCGCTATAACTGTTGCGTTTTTTTTTGCTGTGTTGTGATGACGGTCACGTGAGCGCCTTTTTCACGCTCTTTGGGGGGGCGGAGGATGAAGCGTATCGCGCCGTCCTCCCGTGGCCCGCCCCGCAAGGTTCCTCTGCCGGCGCCATTTTGATTCTGCTGAGCGTCTGGGGCCCCTCTTCCTCCCTGAGCTGCGGCGGTGATCTCTGCCTGTGTCACTTCCTCCTGTGGTCTGGCGGCTTGGTGATCCTTTGGCCTGCTTGGTCCGTGAGTCCCCTTTGTGGGTTTTGTTTCCTTGGGGCATGGGCTGCTGGATGCTTATGTGTTTTACTTATGTCTTTCAGGCGGGACAACTGTGGGTTGTGGTTTCTCCCTGTCCTGCTCTCTACCCTCCCTCATCTCCCCTTACTGGCTTCTGGGGGCATGCCTTGGGGGGCATCCCGGTGGCTTTTTATTAGCCCTTACCCTGTGCTGGCCTTTTGCGCCTGTCTTAATCACCATATGGAGGCTTCTGGGAATAGCGTGCTCGGGGGTCCTTCGGGGCAATCCCGGCTGTGTGCCATGTGCGGGGTATCCCCTTTGAGTAACAGTGCCCCGGTGTGCGTGCCGTGTGCCCTAGGTATCATTGCGGCTCAGGCTGGGCTGCCCCCTTTGGCATCGCCTACCCCTCCGCGCCTGCATTTAGCCCTCAGTGAGGGGGCTACTAGCAGGGGGTCACAATCTGATCGGGCACTTTGTGTGGCCAGCATTGAAAGGCAGCTTGCCAGGCCTGTTCCACGTAAGGCCTCTAGCAAGAAGCAGCACCTGGCTCCCACGCCCTCCCTCTTTCCTGGGGAGTTTGTGGAAATTGATGCTTTTGGTGACCGTTACTCCCTAGAGGAGGGGGAGATTTTCCCCGGGCTCTGACTCCTCTGGGGACCAGCAGGAGGGGTACGATAGTGACCCTGGGTCTGAGTCTGGGGAGGATTCATGGTTCCCCGATGACACTGATAGTCTGTTGTCTCACATTTTTTAAATCTTGCACATTGTCCCCCCTGAGGTGGCTAAGAGAAAGCAGGGTGAGCTCTTTCGTCCTGATAAACAGCATCTGGAGTTCCCTGAGCAGAGCCATTTCACTAATATGGTGCTCAAGGAGTGGGAACGTCCTAGTAGATTGCCTGCGGTGCCCAAAGGGTTGGATAAGAAGTATCCCTTTCCTGCTGACCTGGTTAAGCAATGGTCGGGTCCCCCTGAGGTGGATGCTCCCATTCTAGGGCTGTCCAACACCTCGGTCATGCCTTCCCCTGACACTACTTCACTGCGGGACAGCGAGGACCAGCGTATGGATCAGCTGGCCTGCTATGCTTTTGTGGGGGCATGGCTGCGTCCGGTTTGCGCCACTGCCATTACAGCTATTGCCCTTAAGAAACAGCTCAAGCGTCTCCTTGATGGCGCTACGGCTGGTAGGAGGGGGGAGGATTATAGGGCCCTCTTGCTGTGCTCTGATTTTGTTGCCTTTGTCCTTACTGCCATGGATGATGCGGTACGGCTGGTGGCTATGCGCCGCTCTGTTTGCGTCAGTGGCCAGCTGACGCTGCTGCTAAGAAGGCTCTCACTGGGCTCCCCTTTGCGGGGCTGCGGCTCTTTGAGTGTCTGGATGTTCTAGTCAAGGATGGTAGGTTACCTCAGCCTAGGAGGCAGCCCCGGCCCTTTCGGGGGCCCTCCACTTCCCTCCCCTCCTTTCGCGCTCCCAGAGGAGGCCGTGACTCCCTCCTCTCTGGTAGCCGCAGATTCTTGGGGCCGTGGCAGATCCCGTGGTCGTCCCGGTCTCTCCTGGGGTTCCAAGCACAAACCTCCTCCCAAGCCTTCTCAGGCATGAGGAGGCGCCCTCACCCATCCGGGTGGGGGGGCAGCTTCGGCTCTTTGCTCACGTCTGGAGGCTCAGAGTCTCAGACCAGTGGATTCAGGAGGTGGTGTCCTCCGGTTACAAGATAGTTTGCAGCCTGGCCGCCCCCAAGATTCCTCAGATCCCGGATGTCTCAAAACCCTCTGTCAGTTTATGGTTTGCGTCTTGCGGTTGAACGTCTGTTGGAGTCAGGAGTCATTTGCCTGGTGCCTTCCCCGGAACGGGGTCAGGGGTTCTACTCCAATCTTTTCACGGTTCCCAAAAAGGACGGGTCTTTGAGGCCCATCCTGGACTTGAAGGGTCTCAACAAGTTTGTCAGGTTCAAGCACTTTTGCATGGAGACCCTACACTCGGCTGTCAGTACCCTTCGCCCGGGCGACTTCATGACCACCGTGGACATCAGGGATGCCTACCTTCATGTGCCAATCTTTCCAGGTCATCAGAGATTCCCGAGGTTCGCTCTAGAGGATCAGCTTGACCAATTTGTGGCTTTACCGTTCGGTATCACCTCGGCGCCTCGGGTGTTCACCAAGGTGCTGGCGGGCGTGATGGCTCTGCTGTGGAACCAGGGCATTTGCATCCTCCCTTACCTGGACAACATTCTGATTGCGGCTCAGTCTTTTCGTCAGGCCGAGAAGGATATTCAGGTGGTATCCACTCTCGAGTCCTTCGGCTGGGTGATCAACTTTCCCAAGTCTTCACTGTCTCCGTCTTTGGTGAGGTCCTTTCTGGGCATGACTCTGGATAGCTCTCAGGTCAAGGTATTCCTGCCTCAGCAGAAAGTGGAGGGCCTTCAGAAGCAGGCACTGGCTCTGCTGCTTCGAGGGGGTCCCCTTTGCTTAGTTTCACATGAGACCTCTTCAGTTGCACCTCTTATCGGTTTGGGATCTGGACCCTGTGTCCCTGGATCAGGAATTTGCTCTGTCCCCCCTGGCCAGCCAGTCCCTCTCGTGGTGGCTGGACTCAAGGAACCTTCTAGTGGGAAGGTCCTTTTTGCCCCAGTGCTGGGAGACTGTCATCACAGATGCCAGTCTGACCGGTTGGAGGGCTTTTGGAAGTCTCTGCAGTTCCAGGGTCTGTGGGGCCCCCAGGAGGCCCATGCTTCCATCAATCTCCTGGAACTGAGGGCGATCAGGTTGGTTCTTTCTCAGCTGATCACACACCTTCGGGGTCGGGTTGTTTAGATCCGCTCGGACAACCAGACGGCAGTGGCCTACATCAATCATCAGGGGGGGACTCGGAGCAAGCAAGCCCTCAAGGAAGTGTCCCTGATACTGTCTTGGGCGGAAGAGAATGTATCTTGCATCTCGGCGGTCTACATTCCGGGGGTGGAGAACCAGGAGGCAGACTCCCTGAGCAGGGGGACGTCTTGGCTGGGGGAATGGTCCCTCAGCAACAAGGTATTTCACTCCCTGTGTCACTGCTGGGGTCAGCCGGATGTGGACCTGTTTGCGTCCCGCCACAATCACAAGCTTCCAAGATTTGTCTCCCTGTTGCAGGATCCTCTGGCCTTCGCCACGGTTGCGCTAGCAATGCCTTAGACGGAGTTTCGGCTCCTCTGTGTTCCCTCCCTTTCCTCTGCTGGGCAGGGTGCTGCGCAAGATAGCCCAGAAGGGGGTACCAGTCATCCTGGTGGCCCCCTGTTGGCCAAGGAGGGTGTGGTTCGCAGACGTCTTGCAGTTGGCAGTAGATTGGTATGTCTTGCCCAATGATCCAGATCTTCTCACTCAGGGACAGCTGCGCCATCCCAATTTACAAACGCTGGCTTTAACTGCTTGGCTGCTGAAACCTCTATTTTGATGGATAAGGGGTTGCCGTCCTCTGTTACTATGATTTGGGCTAGGAAGAAGTCCTCGTCCTTTACTACAGGGTCTGGCATGCTTACATTGCCTGGTGTGAGTCCAAGTCTTTTCCTTTTTTGGGTGTTTTCTATCCCCAGGATTCTGGAATTTTTGCGACATGGATTCGGGCCTTCAACTTAGTACCCTCAAGGGACAGGTGTCTGCTCCGGCAATTTTTTTCCAAAGATCCTTTGCCAATCACCGGATGGTTAAGACTTTTTTCCAGTGAGTTACCCATATGCGTCCGCCACGTAAGCCTATGCTACCGGTTTGGGACTTGAATCTGGTGTTGTCTGCTCTACAGGGTCCTCCCTTTGAGCCTATTCGTGGGGCAGGGTTGCCCATTCTGACTCTTAGGTGGCCTTTTTGGTGGTTATTACTTCGGTCAGGCGAGTTTCTGAGCTGGCGGCACTTTCCATCAAACCTCCTTATTTTGAGAGGCATCGGGATAAGGTGGTGGTTCGGGTTAAGCCGGATTTCTTGCCTAAGGTTGTGTCTGCTTTTCATCTCAATATGTCAGGGCTCTGAAGTTTTATTTGGTTGCTACTGAGCCTTTCAGGATATCTGATGCTCTTTTTGTTCTTTCTGCTGGACCTAGGAAGGGTTTGCCTCCGGCTAAATCCACTATCAGCAAGTGGATCCGTCAGGCGGTGGTTCAGGCCTTTTCTGCTAAAGGGAAGGTTCCTCCCTTTCAGATTACTGCTCATTCCACTCGTGCTATTGGTGCCTCTTGGGATTTTCAGCACCAAGCTTCTGTTGAACAAGTTTGTAAGGCCGCAACTTGGTCTTCTGTTCCTACCTTTTCCAAGTTTTACAAGGTTGATGTTAAGGCCTCAGCTGATGCTGCTTTTGGCCGCAAGGTACTTCAAGCCGTAGTGGTTTGAACTACCTGCTGTTACCTTTTGGGGATCCCACCCTACCTTACGGACACTGCTATTGGATGTCCCATACATAAGGACTTCTTGAAGCTGGCCGTGTCATGCAATAGGAAAAAGACAATTCTGTGAGTACTCACCTGTAGAATTGCTTTTACTATGCATGGCACGGCCTGCTTCACCCCACCCTTGTTGTTATTCTTGGTTGCCTCTTTATGGTGGTGATTGTTCCAAGTAAGTTGGGGTTGTTACACTTTTTTACCTTTATTATCTCACGGCTTCTTGTATAACTGCTTGTCAATGCTGGAGAGGTCTATTGGTGATCCGTTTTTTTTATAGGGTGTCTGGAGGAGCCACAACTCTTCTGCAGTACACTGCGCCACCTTGTGGCGGAATATCCCATACGTAAGGACTTCTTGAAGCAGGCCGTGCCATGCATAGTAAAAGCAATTCTACAGGTGAGTACTTAAAGAATTGTCTTATTAGACTCATTATCACCGCTAGAACACCATGCTGCTGTTTCACTAGTTTTTATAAATAAGGGCCTCAGATTGAGACAATATAAAATTTATTTTATGTTAAATGTTTCTAAAGGTTGTATTTATTTATAGAATATTAGTAAGATGTTCTTTGTTATGCTGGAGTTACATTTCTACTGACCCCAGGCAAACCTATCTCTGACTCAGATACCAGAGCCTGGTAATTTAGATGGATATGTATTGCTAAGCATTTTCATGTTTTTCTTTGTGGTTTTAGAGAGAAGAAGCGAGAAGATAAAGAGAAAAAGCGATCTAAAACTCCTCCTAAAAGCTATAGTACAAGCAGACGATCCAGAAGCGCAAGCAGGTCTGTAGCTAAATATGTCGCACATATTAGTTCAGTAATTGCTGTGCATGAGATCTCCCTATTGCTTCAAGGATGGCTTACATTTTTTTTTCCTAACAGAGATAAAAGGCGCAGGAAAAGCCGAAGTGGATCACGTTCTCCAAAAAAGCTAAGGTCACCCAAGAGGAAGTCCTCACGTTCCCCTTCACCAAGAAGGTAATTGTATTAATTTCTCATCACTTCCATTCCAGGGCACCACCATTAGGACTTTTTTGGAGTTCCTCCAGCAAGGCCTGCATGCTGCCCTACAGCCTTAAAGCTGTCCTTAACTCTGAATAAGAGTCTATCTTATATGTTTCCCACACCCTGTACATAGATTGCTCACATTAAAAATCATCCTACCTGCATCTACTGCATGTTATGAGCCTTTAAACATTCAAGATGGCGGCTCATGGGACATCAGGCAGCCTGCAAACAGGAAGTGCCTTCTGACTGTGCTGCTCTGCATTCTGGGATT
Source organism: Gastrophryne carolinensis (assembly GCA_027917425.1). NCBI lineage: Eukaryota > Metazoa > Chordata > Amphibia > Anura > Microhylidae > Gastrophryne > Gastrophryne carolinensis. Next base: position 412,857,900 of record CM051235.1, read on the forward strand.
GCTGACCTTTTCCTGACCCCAGATCTGCTCTGTCTGAGCAAAGCACAGCTATAACCTGCCGCCCCTGTACATTATCCCACTCTCCTCTCCTCCAGTAAGTGTGATGCTTCTGAGTCAAGATGGTGGCACCCGTATCCTAAAGTCCTGAACAGAGTTGCAGCCCATTGGGGGAAAGAATAATAGGTAAGTGTCTAAAAACTTAAAATTCTAAGTATGTCACACACCCCGCTTCAAGATATTCATAACCTGTGGGTAATACTGACCTGTAGAGGGCGAACTGCAGAGATGATAGGAAAAAAAAGCCCCTCCCGGTCCATAAATACCTGGGACCTCCCACTCATCACCCAGTCTTCATCTCTGCAGACGGCGAGCAAGTCAGAAGATGATGTCTCCTCCTTGCACAGGGGGATTTCAGGTAGCCGGGATAACTCCCGGCCAGTTATTTATCTATTTCCGCTCGGACCCTTTTTTCTTTATTTGATCCTGTTTATATACATGCCTCCCAGTCTTGGCTGCTGTCCAGGAGAAGGTAAATTAGCACCTCAGGTGCTCAGGAGCTATGCTCCGCCGCGAGACCCTATATAAGAGGGTAGGCGGTTACACCGGGTTGGTGACCCCAGTTTGGGATGCCCTGTCCACTGGCAGTTATTCCTGGATGGCCCCTTTCCACCTTTCCTAGTTTGGGTCGGGGGTCCCCTCTTTAGTGTTAGGTGTTACAATAAGGTATATGTATTTTGTATATATGTGTTTTTCACTGTATGTTATCTTTATTTAACTGACAGACGCCGCGGCGCTGGTTTTTACCTCAGATGTGCGGAGGGGAGTTTCTCCCCTCACGCACTTCAGTTGGGGGCGGGCCCGGGCCTTCGGCGCGAGGCCGCGGCCCGCTCCCCTTACACTTGGCGCCTCTTGTAGCGTGGCTCGAGCGGGAAGCGGCCCCGAATGCTCTGCGGGCCGCTACCGCTTGCTGCTACTTGACCGGTGCCGCGGGTCGCCGCGACACTGGCTCCCCGGTGGTTACAGCGGAGGGGAGCTTCTCCCCTCACGCGTCTAGTTTGGGGGCGGGGCCGGACTTTCGGCGCACCGCTGCGGCCCGCCCCCTCTACCTCTGGCACCGCTGAGCAGCTCGCTCCTCACAAATGGCACTGAGTGGCCCTGTGGGCCCCTTCCCCCCCTTCTTTCTGAAACTAGCCGTTGTTATCACTTATTTAGTCTATTTGTGTCTTTCAGGTGGAATCTTCAGGGATATTTGGGGGGTTTCTCCCGGTCCTAGGGTCCCTGGGTATTTTAATTATCTATTTTAATTATCTATTTACAAATCCTCCCACTCGGGACATTAAAAGGGCATCCCGGGTTGCTTATAAGCGTGATTCCTTCGGTCATACACTAGCTACAATACAATTTGAGACTGCACCGGAACCTATAATTTAAATATTAGGATGATAAGTAAGAGCGGTGTGCTCAAGTGGGTGACCAATACTCTAAAGAAATTTATTGAGGCAAGTCCCACAACATGCCCAAACACCCATTAAACCAAGGCACCACCGCTGTAATTAATTAAAAAATATAACTATTTTATTTGATAGAAAAATATGACCTACATTAGACATAGTTAAAAAACACTAAAGACAATGAACACAAAGGAAGGGAGACATCTAGTGGGGGCGGTGGGGAGTGGTACTAGTCACAACTAATCATAATATATACAAATAAATAAATCCTGGCTGTCTTAAAGTGCATAAGTGCCAACTAACCTAATCCACCTAATTATCTAAAGGTCACTAAAAAGACCTCAAATTACGTGCAATAAACAATTACCAAAAATTCATAAAGAGTATTATACACAATTACCTGCAATTCATAATGACAACATGTGATGCTGTGAAACCAACCTAATAACACTACCTCAAAAACTAAATCAAGCAGACACAGCCAGGGAGGACAAAGGAAACAATCCCCAAAATGAAAATACTTACATGTACGAACGACCACCTGCCCACCGCCCCGCCCGTCTACGCGTTGCGTGACGTCAGAACGCGTCACTTGTTGGTCCTGAGGAAGTCCTGAGGAAGTGACGCGTTCTGACGTCACGCAACGCGTAGACGGGCGGGGCGGTGGGCAGGTGGTCGTTCGTACATGTAAGTCTATTTTCATTTTGGGGATTGTTTCCTTTGTCCTCCCTGGCTGTGTCTGCTTGATTTAGTTTTTGAGGGAGTTCTTCGGATACTCCTAACGTCCTGGCTCAGATGTTTGAGGTTCTGGCTATTTCTCCTCCAGTGGTTGCTCCTCAACAACAAGGGGAGTTTTTCGAGGAATCCAAGCCGTGTTTGGAATTTCCTAATCAAAAGCATTTTGATAAAATTATTTCTAAGGAATGGGAGAGGCCTGCTCGGCTCCCAGGCATTCCTCAGAGTTGGGATAAAAGATATCCTTTCCCTTTGGATACGGTTAAGCGCTGGGCGTCCCCTCCCGAGGTGGACGCACCAATTCTGGGGTTATTCAACTCAGCCGTTTTGAATAACCCTGATTGTTCCTCTCTTAAAGATGGCGAGGATAAACGCATTGACCAGATGGCTTGTCATGGTTTTGCCAGTATTGGGGCAGCCATATGGCCTGTTTGTGCCTCAGCGCTGTTGGTGGTGGCTACCAGGCCGGTGGTCAGGGACTTGTTGTCCTCTTCCGGTTTGGATCCGGACAGTGACGAATTTCTTGGACTTAAACGATGTGAGTTGTTTTTGTCCTTCATGTTAGCCGCTTTGGATGATTCCTTGATGATGTGTAGCAGAGCTTCTGCTCTGCTGGTGACTATCAGGCGTTCAGTTTGGTTGCGCCAGTGGGCGGCTGATTTGGGGTCAAAGAAGTCGCTGACGTCTCTTCCCTTCGTGGGGTTACGGCTTTTTGGAGAAAAATTGGACTCTGTAGCTAAAGGTGGTAAGTTACCTCAACGCAAGAAGCATCGACGTCCCTTTCGAGGAGCGGCTTCCTTCACTCCTTCCTTTCGGGGATCCAGAGCGGGAAGAGGATTTGCCTTCCCTTCTACAAGAGGAGATTCCTGGAATAGGGGCAGAGGACGTGCCCGTTCAGGATACAATTGGGGCTCTAACCCCAAACCCGCAGCCAAGCCTGCTCAGCAATGAGGGGGCGCCCTCACCCGTGCGACACTTCTCCCAGATCTGGATTCGGGAGGTCGTGTCTTCCGGCTACAAGCTGGAGTTCGAGTCCCGCCCCCCCCCCCCGCGTTTCTTCAGGTCTCGGGTGCCCCCGGACGCACTGGCCGCGTAGGGGCTCCGGGCGGCGGTATCGAGTCTTCTTGAAATGGCAGTCATTTGTCCAGTGCCCCCATCAGACCGGGGTCAGGGTTTTTACTCAAATCTGTTCACGGTCCCCAAAAAGGATGGCTCTATCCGGCCCATCCTGGATCTGGAGATTCTCAACAGGTTTGTCAGGCTGCGAAAATTTCGCATGGAAACGCTGCGTTCAGCTATCCACTCTCTTCGTCAGGCGGACTTCATGACGTCCATAGACATCAAGGACGCTTACCTCCATGTTCCGATTTTTCCCGCGCACCAGAGATTTCTCAGGTTCGTGGTGGAGGCACTTTCAGTTTGTAGCTCTTCCCTTTGGACTCACCACAGCTCCAAGGGTTTTCACCAAGGTGCTTGCTGGGGTGATGGCTCTCCTCAGAGCGCAGGGAATTCGCATAGTGCCATATCTGGACGATCTCCTCATCATGGCATCGTCATTTAGCCAAGCGGAATTGGACACCAGGACGGTAATATCCACTCTGGAGAGGTTCGGCTGGGTGATCAACTACCCCAAGTCCTCCCTTTACCCGTCCAGGATAGTATCCTTTCTGGGAATGTCTCTGGATACAGATCAGGCCAGAGTGTTCCTTCCTCAATCCAAGGTTCTTTTGATTCAGGAGTTGGGTTCGGTTGCTCATGTCCATTCCTCGTCCGACCATCCGGCTAGGGATGAGACTGGTGGGATTGATCCTCCTTCGAGGCATTCCCCTTTGCTCAGTTTCACACAAGGACGCTACAGCTCCATCTATTGGCTGTCTGGGACAGGTCTCCTCTGTCGCTGGATCATTCTTTTCTGATGTCTCCCCGGGTTCGCCGCTCACTTCGGTGGTGGCTGAACTCAGCCAATCTGTTGAAGGGCAGATCCTTTCAGACTCCTCGTTGGGAGGTGGTCACCACGGATGCCAGCCTTTCAGGATGGGGGGGCTTCTGGAAGGATCTGCAATTTCAGGGTTTGTGGGGACCCCTGGAAGCCCACGAGCCTATCAATGTTCTGGAATTGAGAGCCATCAGGATGGTTCTTTGTCGTTTGACTCATCACCTGCGGGGCTTGCCGGTTCAGGTCCGGTCGGACAATCGGACGGCGGTTGCCTACATCAATCACCAGGGAGGGACTCGCAGCAGGAATGCCCTCAGGGAAGTGTCTCTGATTCTGGACTGGGCGGAGAGCCACGTCCCGTGCATCTCGGCGGTTTACATTCCGGGAGTGGAGAACACGGAGGCGGACTCTCTGAGCAGGTTGTCAGCCTGCAAGGGGGAATGGTCTCTCAGTCCCAAGGTTTTTCACTCGATTTGTCTCAGGTGGGGGTCACCGGTGGTGGACCTCTTTGCCTCCCGTCACAATCACAAACTTCCGGCATTTGTGTCTCTGGCGAAGGACCCACTGGCTCTTGCAGCGGATGCCATGTCTCTGAACTGGAGGGATCTGGGGTTTCTGTACCTGTTCCCTCCGTTTCCAATGGTAGCCAGAGTGGTGCGCAAGCTGGCCCTGGAGGGCGCGTCAGCAATTCTGGTGGCCAAGACAGGTTTGGTTCGCAGACGTGGTAAGGTTAGCAGAAGATCAGTTCGTTCTGCCCCTGCTGCCGGATCTGCTCACACAGGGTCATCTACGTTATCCCAATTTACCAACGCTGGCTTTGACGGCGTGGCTGCTGAAACCTCCATCTTGAAGGAGGAAGGTCTTTCTGATGCTGTGATTCGGACTCTTATTAGCGCTAGGAAGAGGTCTTCTTCTTCCGTTTACTATAGGACTTGGAGGTCTTCTATTGATTGGTGTGAGACTAGGGCCTTCCCTTGTAGGGAATTCTCTATTTCTAGAATCTTGGAGTTCCTGCAACACGGTTTGGATCTGGGGCTCCAACTCAGTACTCTGAAGGGGCAGGTGTTTGCCCTGGCGGTGTTTTTCCAAAGATCTTTTGCGCTTCATCCGTTAAGACTTTTTTCCAGGGGGTTACGCATGTGCGGCCTCCTAGGAAGCCTCTGATTCCTGTTTGGGATTTGAATTTGGTTCTTTCTGCTCTTCAGGGTCCTCCTTTTGAGCCTTTGCATGATATTGCCTTGTCTTCCCTTACGCAGAAGGTGGCCTTTTTTGGTAGCTATCACTTCTGTTCGCGTGTTTCTGAGTTGGCGGCTCTGTCCATTAAAGCTCCGTATTTTGAAAGACATCAGGACAAGGTGGTTTTCCGCTTCAAGCCGGATTTCCTTCCTAAGGTGGTTTCTGCTTTTCACCTAAATCAGGATATTGTTCTGCCCTCTCTGTGTCCTAATCCCAGCAACGACAAGGAGAGGGCCCTGCATTCCTTGGATGTGGTTCGCGTTGTGAAGTACTATTTGGTGGTAACGTCTTCCTTTCGCAAGACTGATGCCTTCTTTGTGGTGCCCTCCGGGCCCAAGAAAGGTTTGGCGCCCGCCAAGTCTTCCATCAGTAAGTGGATTCGTCAGGCCATTGTTGGGGCCTATTCTGCTAAGGGGAGGAATCCCCCTTTTCGTGTTACGGCTCATTCTACTCGTGCGGTTGGGGCTTCCTGGGCTTTTCAGCACCAGGCCTCTTGAGCAAGTTTGTAAGGCTGCTACTTGGTCTTCTGTTCACACCTTTTCCAAGTTTTACAAGGTTGATGTTCGGGCCTCAGCGGATGCTGTTTTTGGCTGCAAAGTTCTGCAGGCTGCAGTGGTTTAAGTTGTGCTTTATGCCTTGTTTTGGATCCCCACCCTTTATGGACACTGCTATTGGATGTCCCACAGGTTATGAATATCTTGAAGCGGGGTGTGTGACATACTTAGAATAATACCATTTTGTGAATACTCACCTTGTAAAATGGGTATTATAAGTATGTCACACACCCCGCTTCAACCCGCCCTTTTGTATTCTGGATCCTTCATATTGTGAACTTTGCGTTTTTATGACTTATATTTGGCTCTTCCTGGTCCCTTTCCTTACTGCTATCTTTATACTGGGTGATGAGTGGGAGGTACCAGGTATTTATGGACCGGGAGGGGCTTTCTTTTTTCCTATCATCTCTGCAGTTCGCCCTCTACAGGACAGTATTACCCACAGGTTATGAATATCTTGAAGTGGGGTGTGTGACATACTTATAATACCCATTTTACAAGGTGAGTATTCACAAAATGGTATTTTTATATGCTGGGGAATTGCTTTTTTAAGGGTTTGGACTTTCAGTAAATCATGGTGAAGGTCTGGTTTAAGAGCCAGGTCCATTTTTCTCCAACAGACTATTGCGGAGCATAGGTTAATCCACACCTGCAGGGTTCTGCGCATATTCAGCCTCTGGCGGTCGATAGTCCCACACCAGGATCTAAATTTGGTGGTATCGGCACTTTAGGGGTCCCCCTTTGAACCCATGGTGGAGTCTTCCCTGGCGGCGCTCACACTGAAGGTGGTTTTTCTTGTGGCAATCACCGCTATCGGTCAGGTTTCGGAGCTAGCAGCGCTTTCCATCAGATCACGCTTTTTGGTGCTGAATGAAGACAAAGCTGTGTTTTGTGTTTCATGTGAAGCAGGATTTTTTGCTCAAGGTGGTCTCTCCCATCTTCATCAGGTGCTACCCTCCTTGTGCCCACAAGTACACAAATTTTTTTTCACCACCAAAAGCAAGTAATTTGGGACTGATTGTATGTAGGATACATTTGCTTAGAAATTGCACATTTCACCTATGCCATAGACTTTTATTTTTGAAAAGGACTAGGCTAGCAGGTGGAGTTGCTATCTGGCCTATGCACCTATCACTTTAGGGACCAATGTGCTAATGCATTTCAGCTGGGCTCTTGTTGAACAATACTTATTCTTTTAATGCTTTAACCATCTTTAACTTTTTAGACATAAAAAAGAAAAGAAGAAGGATAAGGACCGGGAGAGGAGCAGAGATGAAAGAGAGCGATCTTCCAGCAAAAAGAAGAAAAGCAAAGACAAGGATAAGGAGCGTGAGCGTGAGCGAAGATCAGAAAGCGAGAAGGATGTCAAAGTAAGTTGAGGGGGGTATTCCTCCACAAAATTTATAGCATTCTAGTGCTTACATTTCCAGTTTTGCAGTCTAAAAGACTCCCAGGGCTGTCAAGAGTGTCACTCATTGGGGCATGCCGAATTGGGTGCCTCACTGTGTGAACACCCACATCACCAGATCTACTTAAATGTTACCAGAGCCCTCGGCACCACGGCCGCATCCCCGATCACCTCTAGCTGTGTGTACACCCGCATTTGGCCTTTCTCAATAGGCGTTGCATGCACAACACATCTAGACGCTGAGCGGGTTATGCGGCTGGGCGGCCCACCAGAGCCGAAGGAAGCCAAGTGAAATCGAGCAGCTGGAAAGGTGATTGGGAATACACACAGCAGATCATCTCAATTTGGGATGTCCCACCCGAGAGGACCACCACACAGGTAATTGAAATTCCTGTGTGGTGGTCCTCTTAAAGGATTTTAAAGGGATATTCCAAACCATTAGGACAAGAGACTCCCCACCGCTCCATGGCATCCAATGCTCTCCTCTGGGCTTAACCTGAGCTAAAGTGCTTGCTTCTGACCTCATGATGGGCACGTAAGGAGTGGAAGGATCACGATCTCGAAATTATGTAATAAAATTCCATATAAATGTCTGCTAATGTGAAGAAGTGTCACCAGGCTTGTGGTTTCTCCTGGTAGGAATATAATCAAGGGGTGACGGGTTTAGTGCATTAGTGGTGCCAGAATCTTGATGCCGGGTGTATAAGTGACCGCCTCCCCACACCATCCAGCATAATTATATGGATTTTCTTTAATGCATGGCACGGCCGGCTTCGGTATTCATAACTGATGGGTATTCCACCACCAGGTGGCGCAGCAGCACTGCAGAAAGCTGTGGCAGCTCCCGGCTCCCTATAAAAACGGGAACAACCAACAAGTTCCCAGTGTTGTCTCTGCAGTGATACTGCGAAGTTAGAAGATGGCTATCTCTCTTGTGCAGGTGAGCGGGGCAACCAAGCCTGCGGCCCTGCATCTTTCCATCCGTTTCTGGACCCTAACTGCTTCCCAGCTATGGCTGGCAGATCGGGTGAAGGTAGAAGAGCACTAGGGTCAAGTGCTCCTGGAGCGCAGCTCCAAGCCGCAGACCTTGTGCCATAAAGGGTAGCCGGCCATAGACTATGGTGAGCCGCCTTGGGATGAGGAGTTCCTGCCCTAGCTTCTGAGTGGGTGAGTTGTTGGGGACTGTGTCCCCTTATTTTCCTTTTGGGGTCTCGGCGAGGAGTAATATCTGTGGTGTTTTGACTTTTTTTTTTTTTAGCTGCTACGCCGCTTTTTACTACTCTCCGGCTGTGGGCACTATAACCTGAGGTGATTTTGCCTTGTCATGGTGCCGGCCAGGTCACGTGAGAGCCGTATTCTAAGTATGTCTCACACCCTGCTTCGGAAATATTCATTACACTTGGGTTAAGTCCAGTAGAGGGCGAACTTCTGCAGAGATGAATAGAAAAAAAGGAAGCCCCTCCCGGCCCATAAATACCTGGGACCTCCCACACATTCCCCAGTAATAGTCTCTGCAGACGGCGAGCAAGTCAGAAGATGAAGTCTCCTCCTTGCAGGTAAGCCGGGTTCACACCTGGCCATTTTTATCCCTATTTCTGCCCGGACCTAGTTATGCTTAAGTCCCCTAATGCCTCCCAGCCTTGGCTGTAGGTCCGGGTGACGGTAGGATTCACCTTAACAGGTGTACTGATAGGAGCCACGCTCCTCCGTGGGACCCCATTACAAGGGGTAGGCGGCTACCAGGTTGGTGACCCTGGTTTGGGATGCCCTGTCTGTTTCCTCATGTTTTACTACCGTAGTTGGGGATACCTCCCTCCCTTTACTTTATTCCCTTTATTCGCAATGGGAGGGGGGGCCTGTGACTTCTCACTTGTCCAGTTGATGTGGAGCATCGGGAAGTAATCCTTCAATGAATTGGTGTATGAGTGTGTGTGTGATTTTAACATTTCATTTTATCTTTCCTTTGATACATGGGACGGCCATATTGAGAGCCGGCCGCCCTGTCCGGCTCTGCACGTGTGGCTGCTCAGACTAAGGGTGAGCTTCCCCCCCTCCTTGCTGTGAGGGGAGGGGGCGTGGCCAGGCGCTCGGCCCGCCCCACTCTCTCTGGTGCCCTCGGCGGTGCCCGGTCAATGGAATCGCGTTGCTGGGTGAGGATGTGGCGGGGCCAGGCGCGGCGCGCGATCCGCGCTGGCCCGCCCTTCTTCCTTCTGCCATCAGGCTGGGGATCGCCTTTTGTTGTGCGGTGAGTGCCCTGCAGGGCTTTGCTTGTTGTGCACTGTTGTGCTTGAGTTTGCTCCTTATCCAGCGCGGTGGCGGGCAAGAACACTGAGGAATCGTATTGTCCCATCTTGCGGTTTCTTGGTCTTGTTAAGATCAACCTCCAATTTTTTCAATGCCCACGTGCGCGCTGGGCGTCATTAGTGTTATTGTACTACTTGCGCATACATTCTGTTTATTACTTACATGAATAAATAAGTATGCCATATTATTATTATTATATACATTACTATTACTATTAGTATTATATACTATATTTTCAATGTTATATACAATGTTATATAAACATATATATATATATATATATTTATCTTATGTTTGCCACACTCTTTTTTACATTCTGCATGTATGAGTGCTTGTCTTGGTGTACCTTACTTACTGGGGCCCCCATTTTGTTGTGTCCTGGGGTCCCTTGGCCAAAAAATAAGGGCTTGCAAATCCTCCCACTAACTGACTTAAGCTAGCTTCTAGCGTAATTCCCGCTGGTCATTGCGACTACCATACAAATCACCACATGGAGGCTCCCCAGGATACCGGGTTCCGGCTCCCTTCGGGGCAGTCCCGGCAGTGTGTGGGTTGGGGGGTATCCCTTGCGGGGGATAATGTGCTGGTTGCATACCATGTGTTCAGCAGGCCATAACACGGCAGTCGGGAGCCCAGACGTCTGGGTCAGTGCCGCCGGCCTCATCACCTACCCCACCTTGACTTATCCGTACCCCTAGTGACATGGTCATTAGCGGGGAGTCGCAATCTGATGTATGTGCTAGATTGGCCAACATCGAGAAATTGTTTTCTAGCTCTGCAGCCAGGGAGGCCCCGGCTAAGAGAAGGCATCTGTCACCGGCAGTGCCGGTTCTTGATGATCATGATTCCCTTGACTGGTCTGTTTATTCTCCGCTTGCGGAAGGGGAACTGTTTTAGGAATCTGATGGCTCTGAGGATCAGCAGTTTTTGGATGTTGATGCTGGGCAGGGGCTTGGGGATGTCGTGGATACCCCCAAGATCCTGGCCCATTTATTTGAGGTGCTGGTTATTCCTCCTCCGGCGGAGTCTCCTCCGCAGAAGTGGGAATTTTTCTTTTGGGACCTCTAAGCCTCGTCTGGAGTTCCCAAATCAGATACATTTCTGATACGTGTTTATTAAGGAATGGGAAGGACCTAGCCGGCTTCCCGGTTTTCCTCAGGAATGGGATAGGAAGTATCCCTTTCCGGTGGACACGGTGAAGCGCTGGTCGTCCCCTCCCGAGGTCGATGCGCCCGTACTGGGATGGTCCAACACATCTGTGGTGCACTCTCCAGACGCCACCACGATTAAGGATCGTGAGGACCGTCGTATTGATCAGATGGCTTGACATGCCTTTGCTAGCGTGGGTTCTGCCTTGCGGCCTGTTTGTGCTTCTGTACTCACGGTTGTGGCTATCAGGTCTGTGGTAAGGGGCCTGTTGAGGGGTTCCCAGCTGGACCCAGCCAGTGATGAATTTGCAGCGCTTATGCTGTGTGCATCGTTCATGACCATTTGTCTTATCTGCCTTGGATGACACAATATGTATGTATAGCAGAACCTTAGCGTTGCTTGTGGCTATACGACGCTCTGTCTGGTTGCGCCAGTGGGGGGCTAACATTGCGGCTAAGAAGTCACTTGCAGGGCTACCCTTTCTGGGTATGCGGCTGTTTGGAGATAAATTGGATTCATTTGCGGAAGGAGGAAGGCTTCCGCCAAACAAGAAGTCTTCAGGGGTGATTCCTGGAGCAGAGGCGGAGGACAGGCCCGTCCAGGACCTGTCTGGGGTTCCAAGCCCACTGCCGAGCCAGCTCAGCAATGAAGGGGTGCCCTCACCTTGGCGGGTGGGGGATTGGCTGCGGTCTGGGTGGATCTTGGAAGTGGTCTCTTCCGGGTTCAAGCTGGTGTTCGAGTACCGGCCTTCCCCAGATTCCTCAGTTCTCGGGGATCGCGCAGGGGCTCCTGTTGGCAGAGCAAAATCTTCTGGACATGGAGGTCATATGTCCGGTGCTTTTCTCAGGGAGAGGCTGGGGCTATTATTGCAACCTCTTTACGGTTCCCAAAAAGGATGGATCCATCAGAACCATTCTGGTTTTTGAAGCTTCTCTACAGGTTCATCAGATCCAAGAAGTTCCGCATGGAGACTCTGCGCTCAGCCATCAATTCCCTTAGTCAGGGGTGTTTCGTGACATCTATAGACATCTAGGTTGTTTAACTTTATGTACCAATCTACCCAGCACGCCAGAGATTTCTCAGGTTTGTGGTGGGAGATGGGCATTTTCAGTTTGGCCCTCCCTTTCGGGTTGACTTCGGTACCAAAGGTGTTCACCAAGTGGCTGGCGGGCATAATGCCCCTTCTCAGAGCCCAGGGCATTCACATTGTGCCATATCTGGACGACCTACTCATTACAGCTTCTTTTCTATGTCAGGTGGAGATGGTCTCCAGGGTGGTGACGACGCTGGAAAGGTTCGGATGGGTGATCAACCAAGTCCTCTTTCTACCCATCAAGGGAGATCTCATTTCTGGGCATGAATCTGGATACCAGTCAGAGTGTTCTTTCCTCACCCATAGGTGCAGAAGTTTCAGGATCTGATACGTATTCTCCTGGCCAATCCTCGCGCCTCTATCCGGCTAGGGATGAATCTGGTAGGATTGATGGTGGTTTCCTTCGAGGCAGTCCCCTTTGCTCAGTTCCACATGAGGTCGCTCTAACTCCATCTATTGCTGAACTGGGACGGATGTCCCCGGTACTTGGATCAGTCCTTTCTGCTGTCTCCCAGGGTTCGGCAGTCCTTTCAGTGGTGGCTGGAACCAAGCAATCTAATGAGGGGCAGATCCTTTCTGGCCCTTGTTGGGAGACGGTTACCACGGATGCCAGCCTGTCGAGCTGGGGAGGTTTCTGGCCGGATTTTCAGTTCCAGGGGCTGTGGGGTTCTCAGGAGGCTCACACCCCCATCTATGTCTTGGAGCTCAGAGCTATTCGGTTGGTTCTGTCATGCTTGACGCATCACTTACAGGGCTTACCGGTTCAGGTTCGATCAGACAATTGAACTGCGGTCGCTTACATCAATCACCAAGGAGGGACTCGCAGCAGGAGTGCCCTGAGGGAAGTTTCTCTGATTCTTGCATGGGCGGAGAGCAATGTTCCATGCATCTCAGCGGTATTCATTCCGGGAGTGGAAAACATGGAGGCGGACTCCTTGAGCAGGGGATCCTCTCGCTGAGGGGAATGATCTTTCAATCACAAGGTATTCCAGTCACTCTGTCGCAAGTGGGGGACTCCGGAGGTGTGTCTCTTTGACTCTGGTCGCAATCACAAGCTCCCAGCGTTTGGGTCTCTGTCTCAGGTTCCTCTGGCCCTGGCAGTGGACGCCATGTCTCTTGCCTGGAGGGATCTGGGGTTCCTGTACCTGTTTCCTCCCTTCTCCATGGTGGGCAAGATGGGCGCAAGCTGGCTCAAGAGGGTGCGCCAGCAATTCCGGTGGCTCCAGGGTGGCCAGGACAGGTTTGGTTCGTACCACAGTTTACAAACGCTGGCTTTAACGGCGTGGCTACTGAAACCTTCTCCGTCTTAATAGAAGGTGGTTTGTCTGATGTTGTGATTCAGACACTTGTCAGGGCTAGGAAATGATCTTCCTCTAACATCTTCTACAGGACTTGGAGGTCCTATATTGATTGGTGTGAGGCTAGGGCCTTGCCTTGCAAGGTGTATTCTAAGTATACAGTACGTCCTGCTCCAGATATAATACTTACACTTGGGGTTATCCTCCGCCAGATGGCGCTGCACTGCAGAGACATGCAAAAAAAAAAAAACAGGCTCCTCCCGGCCCTTCAAATACCCAGGGACCTCCCACAAATCCCCAGATTTCTCTGCAGTGCTGACTGCGAAGACATGAAGTATCACTCTCTCGCAGGTGAGTGGGGCTATTAAAGCCTGCGGCCCTGTTGGACTATTCCCACCCGTCCTCTTTGTGATGTGCCTCCCAGCCTGGGCTGCGCTGGTCGGGTGAAGGTAGGCAGCACCATGCGTGCTTATGGAGCCATGGTCCACCGCAGTCCCCCACCAAAGGGTAGGCGGTTTAGGCTGATGGTGAGCCTCTAGGGGATGCCCCTCCCGCATTATTGCCCCATGTAGCGGAGGGCCCTGTCCAAAGGGCCGCCATCCTCCCTCGTTCCCCCCGTAGCTCGGGAAAGAAAGGGGGGGGGGGGTGTTTGGTGTCAGTGTATTGTGATTACATGCATATGGCCTTTGTAATGTTTTTGGACTTGTATATGCGGTGTCAGCTGCCGCGCTGATTTTGTATTCTTACTAGTGTAACTGCCGCCGCGCGCTTTTTCCTTCATTGGATGCTCTGCGCCGGGTGGCATCGCCTCAGGCGCTGCGGCGTTATCATTGACTGCTGTCTTAGAGCTTTGCACTCTTCGGGGGGGGCTGGGACCTGGCTTGGCGCGCTCCGCGTCACAGGCCGCTCTGGCTCGCCCTTCGAGGTTCGCTTGGCGCCATTTTGATGTGTAGTCGCGCGCCGCGTGGTAGCGGTCCCCCCTTCTGCGACCTGTAAGTGCCCTCGCGAGCGATTTTTATGTTCCTTGCTTACTGTGCATGGTTCTGACACCCCTTATTCTCATTATGTCTTTCAGACGGGTGAATCCAGTGGCTTCTCTCGGCCTGGTGTAATTGTCAGTTGGGCCTAGTATAATTACTCCCACTTCCCTGCGGGTCATTGGGGCATCCAGGGTAGCTTACAGCGTCAATCCCTACTGGCCTATTGTACCTATTAATCACCATATGGAGGCATCCCAGGATAATGTGACCGGGGTTCCTTCGGGACAAGCCCGGCTGTGTGTAGCTTGTGGGGTCTCGCCTATCAGCGGTGACAATGCACGGGTCTGTGTTCCTTGCGCACAGCAGGCGCTAATGGTACTTCCCACCCCTCCGGTGGCTGGGCCTGCACCTCACCTCGCCTCACTTCACCTACTCCCCCAAGCCTGAGTCTAACCCCCAATACAAGCGGGGATTCTCATCCTGATGTGGCTGCTAGACTGGCCAGTGTTGAAAAATTGATTGCTAATACCTTAGCGTGTAAGGCCACCGCACTTAACCCCTGATGCCACTCTTTTCCCTACGGAGTCTGACGAGTTGTTGCATCTATATGGCTATACTCCCTCGGACGAAGGGGAGCTGTTCTCTGACTCGGGGTCATCTGACGAGAAGTCAAGGGGTCATGACGATTCTGGGTCTGATCTCTGGACCCCGGATGATACTGACAGACTGCTGGTGCAGATTTTTGAGGTTTTGTCCATCTCTCCCCCTGTTGCGGCTCCCAGGCAAAGGGGTGAGCTCTTTCATACTGCTAAGGCTCGATTGGAATTTCCTGAGCAAACCCATTTCAATAACTTTGTGCTTAAGGAGTGGGAACATCCTAATAGACTTCCCGGGATACCTAAGAGTTTGGACCGGAACTATCCTTTTCCTGCTGATATGGTTAAGTGCTGGTCATCGCCCCCCGAGGTCGATGCTCCTATTCTAGGGCTGTCTAACACCTCTATTATGCACTCTCCCGACACTACTACGCTGCGGGACTCTGAGGACCGGCGCATTGACCAATTGGCATGCCATGCCTTTACATTTGGGGGGGCGGCGCTGCGCCCGGTTTGCGCCTTGGCCATTACTTCTGTGGCGCTCAGGGCCCTGGTCAGAAATGCACTCGATGGCCCAGACAAATTGCCACCTGATACGGTTAATGCACTATCTAACTGTGATGTGTTTGTAAACTTTATCCTGTCTGCATCGGATGATGCCATTAGGATGTGTGCCAGATCTTCTGCCTTGGCGGTAGCTATACGCCGCGCAGTGTGGCTGCGTCAGTGGGCTGCTGACAATGCGGCAAAGAAGGCCCTTACTGGGCTTCAATTTAAGGGGCTACGTCTGTTTGGGGACCGCCTTGACCTCTTTGCTAAAGGAGGTAAGTTACCCCAGCGCAGGCGGCAGTCTCGGCCCTTTCGCGGCCAGGGCCCCCTTTCAGTCCCCTACCGAGGCGCTAAGCAGGGAAAAGGGGTGTCCTTCACGGGGGCTCACGCAGATTCCTGGCATAGGGGCAGAGGATGACGTCCTGGCCCCTCCTGGGGGTCCAAACCCAAAGCCCCTCCCAAGACCCCTCAGGCATGATGGGGTGCCCTCGCCCGTCAGGGTGGGGGGACGGCTACAGCACTTTGCGCACATCTGGAGGCACCAATTCTCAGACCGGTAGATTCAGGAGGTAGTGTCCTCTGGTTACAAGATAGTTTGCTGTGCGGCCCCCCACAAGATTCATCAGGTCCCGGATCCCCCAGGACCCTGTAGCAGCTCAGGTCTTGATGCAGGCCGTGCAAGGACTTCTGGATCTGGGGGTCATTTGCAGGGTCCCCTTAAGGGAAAGGCGCAAGGGATTCTATTCCAACCTTTTCACAGTGCCCAAAAAAGATAGGTCAGTCAGGCCCATTCTGGATTTAAAGATCCTCAACAAGTTTGTCAAGAACAGGCGCTTTCGCATGGAAACTTTGCGCTCGGCCATCGGCTCTCTGCGCCCAGGGGATTTTATGACGTCTGTGGACATCAAAGATGCTTACCTTCACATCCTTGTGTTCCCGGGACATCAGGTTTCTCAGATTCACGTTGAAAGATCAACATTACCAATTTGTGGCCTTGACATTTGGCCTCACTTCAGCTCCCAGAGTGTTCGCCAAGGTGCTGGCGGGGGTGATGTCTCTGATAAGGTCAGGGGGCATACGCGTGCTGCCCTACCTGGACGACATTCTCATCACCTCTCGGTCCCTACAGCAGGCAGAGTTGAACACTCAGCTGGTGGTGTCCACCTTGGAGTCCTTCGGCTGGGTGATCAATCATCCCAAGTCCTCTCTGTCCCCTTCGTCGGTGACCCCATTCCTGGGGATGATTCTGGATACGGTTCAGTCATGGATATTCCTTCCTGGGGTGCCAGTGATTCTGGTGGCCCCCAGGTAGACCAGTACGTCCTTCCAGGGGCGCCAGATCTGCTCACTCAGGGCCCCTTACGCCATCCCAATTTACAAACTCTGGCTTTGACGGCCTGGCTGCTGAAACCTCCATCTTGATGGAGAAAGGCTTGTCTGCCTCGGTGGTGGATACCATTGTGCAGGCTAGGAACAAAACTTCTTCTGCCATCTATTATAGGGTATGGCGTACCTAAATTGATTGGTGTGAGTCTAGGTCTCTTCCCTGTAGTGAGTTCTTAGTCCCTAGGGTTCTGGAGTTTTTACAGCATGGGTTGGAGTTGGGTCTAAAGCTCAGTACTCTGAGGGGTCAGGTTTCTGCCCTATCTGGCTTCTTTCAGAAGTCTTTTGCTCAGCATTCCTTGGTTAAGACCTTCTTTCAGGGGGTCACTCATGTGCGTCCCCCACGTAAACCTATGGTCCCTGTTTGGGATTTGAACTTGGTTTTGTCTGACTTGCAGGGTGCTCCCTTTGAGCCTATTCAAGATGCTGCTCTGGCTGTACTTACCCTCAAGGTTGTCTTTCTGGTGGCTATTACTTCGGTTAGGCGTGTGTCTGAGCTGGCTGCTCTGTCCATTCAGCCCCCATACTATGAGAGACACCAGGACAAGGTGGTGTTCCGCTTTAAGCCAGACTTTCTGCCTAAGGTGGTGTCTGCTTTTCATTTGAATCAAGATATTGTCCTTCCTTCATTGTGTCCTAATCCTAGCAACGCTAAGGAAAGGGTTCTGCATTCCTTGGATGTGGTCAGGTGTCTGAAGTATTACCTGGTAGTCACTTCGGCTTTCAGGAAGACTGATGCTCTTTTTGTGGTCCCTTCTGGGCTTAGGAAGGGTTTGGCTCCTGCCAAGTCTACTATTAGCAAATGGATTCGTCAGGCTGTGATTCAGGCCTATTCTGCTAAGGGGAAGAGGCCTCCTTTTCGCCTTACTGCTCATTCTACTCGTGCTATTGGTGCTTCTTGGGCCTTCCAGCACCAGGCTTCTGTTGAACAGGTTTGCAAGGCCGCTACTTGGTCTTCTGTTCATACCTTTTCAAAGTTTTACAAGGTTAGTTAGGGCTGATGTTAGGGCCTCAGCTGATGCTGTTTTTGGCCGCAAGGTTTTGCAGGTGGCAGTGGTTTAAACTGTCTGCTGTTATCTTTTGTTGGGGATCCCACCCTGCTTATGGACACTGCTATTGGATGTCCCAAGTGTAAGTAATCTATCTGGAGCAGGATGTACTGTATACTAAGAATAATACAATTCTGTGAAATACTCTACTGTAGAATTGGTATAAGTATACAGTACGTCCTGCTCCTCCCCACCCTGTTTTTTTTGCGTTGTTCTGGATCCCCTGTATGGTGATTATCATTCTTATAGTTACCAGTTGGTGGTTACATTCTCCCGGCTTCTTGTTCACTGCTTTTCAATGCTGGGGATTTGTGGGAGGTCCCTGGGTATTTGAGGGGCCGGGAGGAGCCTGTTTTGCATGTCTCTGCAGTGCAGCGCCATCTGGCGGAGGATAACCCAAGTGTAAGTAATCTATCTGGAGCAGGACGTACTGTATACTTATAATATCAATTCTAAAGGTGAAAATCTCACAGAATTGCATTTTTCTTCCAAAGATCATTCGCCAATCATACTTATCAAGACCTTTTTCCAAGGAGTTACTCATGTACGTCCTCAGCGTAAGCCTATGTTACCGGTGTGGGATTTGAATTTGGTGCTTTACGCTCTCCAGGGTCCTCCTTTTGAGCCTTTGTGCGATGCTGCTTTATCCATTCTGACGCTAAAGGTGGTCTTTTTGGTAGCTATCACTTTGGTGCGTTGCGTTTCAGAATTGGCGGCGCTTTGTATGAAGCCTCCTTATTTTGAGCGGCATCAGGATAAGGTGGGTTTCCGTCTTAAACCGGACTGTCTACCGAAGGTTTTCTGCCTTTCATCTCAATGAGGACATTGTCTTGCCTTCCTTGTGTCCCGTGCCTTCTTCTAAGGAGAGGACTCTCGGATTCTCTTTTTGTCCTTCCTGACGGGCCTAGGAAGGGCTTGCCCCCAGCCAAATCCACTATCAGCAGGTGGATCAGACAGGCGGTGGTGCAAGCGTACTCTGCCAAGGGGAAGGAAACCCCTTTTCGTGTTACAGCTCATTCTACTAGAGCTATGGGTGCCTCTTGGGCTTTTCAGCACCAGGCTTCGGGTGAACAGGTTTGTAAGGCCGCTACTTGGTCTTCAGTCCATACTTTTACAAAGTTTTACAAGGTTGATGTTAGGGTCTCAGCTGATGCTGTTTTTGGCCGGAAGGTTCTTCAGGCGGTAGTGTCACGAACTGTGTGCTGTTGCTCACTGGGGCTCCCACCCTTTTTTGGACACTGCTTTTGGATGTCCCACTTGTCAAGAATGAATCGACCTGAACAGTACACCAGGAAAAATACAATTCTGTGAGTACTCACCTGTAGAATTGATTTTAGTGGTGTCCTGTTCAGGTTGCTCCATCCCACCCTTGTTCTGTTATCCTCTTTTGCCTTTTATGGTGATTACTGTATTTTTTCTTGAGTGTTCATGCTGAGGCTGTGTGAAGTAACATGGTCCCTGGCCTCCCGGCATGTCTGTTTTTACTGCTTTTCAACCACTGGGGAATTTTAGGGAGACAGATGCCTAATATGGGCCACAGTTTTCATCTTGCAGTCACTGCGCCACCTTGTGGCGGATAACCCACTTGTCGAGAATGGAGAGAACTGAACAGGACACCACCAAAATAAAATTCTACAGGTGAGTACTCACAGAATTGTATTTTGTGCAAGGCATGAGCTGAGAGTTTTTGACTAGTGCAAAACAGCCAGTTGCTTTGACTCTGGTCTCAGCCCGCTTTAACTAAGGCCCATTATGTTAGCATCAGTAGACTCATGTGGCTTCTTCCATTCTGTAGCAGGTAACCAGAGACTATGATGAGGAGGAGCAAGGCTATGACAGTGAGAAAGAGAAACGAGAAGAAATAGTCGCTGAAGAGGTTGGTGTGTCCCAGGAGAGCGATCCTGTAGTTGAGGGAGAGAGCAGTGAATTGGTAAAAGACTCCAAGGTGAACGGCGATGACCATCACGAGGAAGACATGGATATGAGTGATTAACCCCTCTTCCGCCATTTTTATTTTCTATTTAATATGTTCTCATTATTTTGTTGTATGCAACACTGAGCTATCGGTGAATGTATTTCTTTGAGTCGCTAGAGCTGTACCGAAAGGTTTGTCTTTCTCTCTGAACCGTTGAAGTGGACAAGGGTTCTTGTAAAGTCAGAAATGTAGAAAAATAAAACCACCGCCTCTCTGTGACCCACTTAACCCATATGTTGCATGCGTCTTACACCTCGCATGGTATTTAGTTCCCAGTTTTTCCTGTGTACTTGCAGAACACAGAAGAAAGGTTTGTGGTCAGCAAATCATCCATGCCCGTATAAGTTGTGCGGCAGATTATAAATAACCCCCAACCCTGTTGCTGGTATGTTACTAGCCATGCAGTATATTTTGTGAGTTTTGTTTTTGAGGCTTAAATAAAATGTACTAACTTTTTGAAGACTGTGATGATCCTTTGATGTTCACTATGTTCTGTGATCTTGACAATTTCCATTGTTTTTAAATTCTTAATAGGCTTCCCTCACTAAGGAAGTGAAAAGGACAGTGATTCATGGCAACCAATGGCTAATAGGGTTCCATGCTATCCAAACCTAAAGGTCCTAGTTGGCTGTAGGTCCCCCGTGTATAGTCTCCTGCCTTTCCTTATTAAACAGGCCAGCGAGACAGTGTGCGATTAACTCATCTAACCATTCTCTTGGATATTTTTCTCTCCTGGTTTGTGAAGGAGTTGAAATGACTGCATTTTAATACTTTTTTTATTTGCTTTTGAGGAGTCAGGTTTTTTTTTCTTCAAAAATGTACCTTCTGTTTTTGTTTTTCGCTGTTGGTGACCTAAAAATTAAAGGATATCTTTAGGTTTTTTTTTTCATCGGCCAGCCTGCAGCATTTTTTCCCCTGCCATCATTTGATACCCCAGTCTGTATGTATGTGAATAGGATGGAATTCTTGTGTGGCTGGTCATTGTTTGCGTCAGCGCTGTGCAAACCCCCTTATGAATCACTCATATGGAGTATCGGAAATTTTGCAAGCTCCACATAGTAATGTGGAGCTTGCAAAAAAAGCAGACTGACAGGACAGTGTTGTTGGAAAACGGGGGAGGTCCCTATACAACACTGTAGGATGCTCCATTGCCTGACTCCAATAAGTGATATCCATATTGTGATTGCTACTGGCAGGCTGCAAAATTCATTGACGGGGTTCCACTTAAAAACTATTTGCAGTGCTTTTATTCTTTAGTTGTCTCGAACTTTGTTTTTGTCAGTGATGTCATAATAAAAGCTAGGTCCCCAGTCTGTGCCATCTCGATGTACAGTCCCTTGACATTTTGTTTTAAAAGAAACTTTGATAATAAAATATATAAACAAAAGTTGCTGGTTCTACTGTTTTTATATATTGCATCAGGTAATCAGGTGAAAATTGCTACTTGCACTGGATGGTGATTGGCACTGATGAAGGACCCACCGCTCTGGTCAGCCTCATGTTGCTGTGCAGGGGTGGGTAGGCACTTTGTGCCTCCCTTGCAAGCTGGTGCACATCTCCCCCCTCCTGCACTCAACTGCCTGTGGATCTAGTTAGCCTGTTCACACCAGTGTGATTGCCTTGTTTATCAAGCCCTGTGGCCTTAACTTTCTGCTGCACTGCTGAGGGCCAAGTTATCCCGGCTCCGACCCACAAGAGGATGCCAGTGGGTTCATACATGGTATGGAGCCAAAGCAGGCATCCCTAGTCCCCTTTACTTTCCCCATCTACCCCATATCACCCCTACATTCCTAAAGCCTCTACGCCACCCCAATACCCTGCTCCTAGTGCAATTATCGCTAGTCCTCCCCCCCCCCCCCCCCCATTGCTCACTCCAACCCATTGGCTAAAACACTCCGAAGATTATGGAAGCTTGAATACCTCGCTGGCTTCTGTGAGGTCCAGAACTACTTTCCTTCAGATCCAATCTCCCCCCCCCCCCCCCCCACACACACACACACAGGGTAAGACTTGTAGTTAGCACTGGGTTTATGCACTCTTATTCTTTGCTATGCCTTGACTACACATACTCAGTCAGCAGGCTTGTTCTGCAAAGATAGGAGCTCCTCCCACCTAGCCTATCGGGCTTTTTCGGCAGTCTACCTCTATTCTGTTTATTAGGACGACAGTGTTCTCTCTACGTCTCTCAGAAAGGCCACAGAGAGAGTGCAGGTCAGATCTGGGACAGATTAAAAGTCCCACCTCTTTCCCCCAATCCCCAATATTGTATTCTCAGTGTGTCACACACCCCGCTTCCCCTTTAATTCTTACGATCGGGTTACTCCACCAGCAGGTGGCGACGTTGCAGAGAGAAGTCTTGAAAACGAGCCCCTTCCGACCTACATATACCTGGGACCTCCCACTTCAACACCCAGTGTTTTCTCTCTGCAAGATGCGACAAGACAGAAGAAAAGTCTCCTGCTTGCAGGTAGCCGGGGTCAGACCCCGGCATCCCCTTTTGGTCTATTTCTCCCCAGTCAAATTGTTTGTATGCCTAGATAGATAACGGAAGCCTCCCAGCCTAGGCTGGTGCCTAGGAGCTTATCTCCTCCGCTCGTCCCCACGCGTGGGGCAATGCGGTTATCCGGCATGGTGATCCGGATTTGGGATGCCCCTGTCCCGATGTTCCCCTTGGCCACCCTCTCCCGCTTGGCCCTTCTCCCTTCACGTGGGGGGGGGGGGGGGGGGGGGGGGTGGTGTGTATGGGGTGCTTTTTACTTGTGTGATTCTGTGTTTGGGGAGCACTGGCAGCCGCGGGGTCAGCGCCGCGGCGTGCGCGTTTCCCGAGCTGCCGGGGCTCCTTGGAGCAGATTTTAAAAACTTTCCCTGCTGGATGTGTTTATGGACTGAGGGCGCTGCTCGTGTCTTAGGGGCGGGGCCGCGCTCCCTCGCGGCCCACGTGGTATGGTCGCCGGCGGGGCCGGAGCGCGTCGCTCGCTGAGCCCAGCCCGCCTTCCTGCCTCTCCCTCACTCGCAGCCTCACTACATAGAGGCGCTCGGCAACAGGCCAGCGGTCCCTGGCTCGGCTGAGGAGGCGCTGTCTTTCAAGCAGGTTTGGTTTTGTTTGTCTGCATTTGTGATGGCAGTCACTTGTGAGTTTCACTTTGGTTCGCTTCCCCTTCCTGGAGGCACATATTAATTTTGCATGTAAACATTTATATTTCTTTCATGGGCCGGATATATATATTGTTTATATATTTTACCGTTGGTGTCTGTTTGGTGTATGTGTGTGGGCATGCTGGCTAACTTTCTTTGGGACTGATTGTGGTCTCTTTTCCCTTACAGATCCTGGGATCCCCTCACTGCAGTGGGTCCCCTGGTCTGATATACCTGGCTAGTCTTAGTCTCCAAATTGGGATTCTCCTAGGCTTTAAAAATCCTCCCACTCCCGGGACTTTAATTATAAAAGGGGACTTTAATGCGTAAATCCCTAGATTATTGCGAATACCTTAATTTCACCATATGGAGGCTTCCGACATTACCGGAAATGGCTCTTCGGGGCTATCCATGCTGTGTGGGGGTTGGGGGGCTCCGCTCCCAGGCGATGATGTCATAATATGTATTTCATGTGCACAGCAGAATATTGCGCGCCAGTCCGGCATTCCGGTACCTGGCTCCTCGCAACTTCCGTCATCTCCTACACCCCCCACCTATTCCGGACCCTGTGTGACGTTGTCAAGGGTGGGTGCACGATTGGCCAACCTCGAGAAAATAGTTTCCGCCGCGGTGGCTCAGAAGGCTACGGCTAAGCGGAAGCACCTTTCTCCAGCATCGCCTGTTCTGGAGGATGAGGTGTTTGATGTATTGGATTGGTCCGATTGTCCCCCTGCTGAGGGGGAACTCCTTGAGGAGTCGGACGAGCCTGCAGACCAGCAATTGGTTGGTACCACTGGCGATCAGGCTGTGGGGGGGGGGGTTCCTTGACACTCCTTCCATTTTGGAATTTTTGAAATTTTGGCTTTGGATCCGCCCGAGGCGGTCCCCCCACCAAAGGGTGAATTGTTTGATGTGCCCCAGCTGCGTTTGGTGTTTCCCAGGCAACAACACTTGGTGAGGGTTGTCCTTAAGGAATGGGAACAACCCACGCGCCTTGTTGGAATTCCTCCTAGTTGGGATAAGAGTTATCCCTTTCCGGAGGTTTTGGTGAAGCTTTGGTCTGTTCCCCTGACGTCGATGCCCCTGTGTTGGGGCTGTCTAACACGGCTGTGTTGCACTCCCCTGACACTACTACCATTAAGGATGGTGAGGATCGTCGGATTGATCAATTGGCTCGCTATTGGTTTTATCAGTGCTGGATCGGCACTGCGGCCGGTGTGTGCTTCGGCGCTTCTTCTGATGGCGGTTAGGTCCATTGTTAGAGATTTGTACGCAGATCTTGATCCCACTTGTGATGAGTTCGCTTCTCTCAAGCAGTGTGAATCGTTTTTCCTTTGTCATGTCCGCCCAGGACGATGTGCTTGCAATGTGTAGCAGGACCACGGCCCTGTTGGTTGCTATTCGTCGGTCGGTGTGGCTGCGCCAGTGGACGGCGGACTTTAACTCTAAAGTCGCTTATAGCTCTTCCGTTTGTAGGTTTGCGCCTGTTTGGCGATAAATTGGATTCAGTTACCAAGGGTGGTAAGTTGCCTCAACGCAAGAGACCTCGTCGTTCCTTTCGGGGAGCGACTTCCTTTAGTCCCTCCTTTCGGGGAGTCAGAGCGGGCAGAGGGGCCTCCTTTCCTGCTACTAGGGGTGCAGGTTGGACCCGGGGGAGGGGCTGTGGCCGTCCCGGTCAGTTCTGGGGTGCCAAGCCCAAGCCTGCTGGTAAGCCCACTCAGCAATGAGGGGGTGCCCTCACCCGTGCGGGTGGGGGGGACGATTGCGACACTTCTCCCTGGTTTGGGACCAGGAGGTTCCGGACAGATGGATCCGGGAGGTGGTCCGTTTACAAGCTGGAGTTTGAGTCTCGCCCTCCTTCCGGTCTCGGGTGCCCACCGATCCTTTGGCCGCGCAGGGGCTCCTGGCGTCGGTAAAGAATCTTCTGGAAATGGCCGGTGCCGCACTTGGAGGTGGGCCTCGGGTTTTACTCCAATCTTTTCACAGTCCCCAAGAAAGACGGGTCGGTTCGCCCCGTTCTGGATCTGAAGTTCCTCAACAGGTTCATCCGTACTCGGAAGTTTCGCATGGAAACTCTGCGATCGGCCATCGGTTCTCTTCTGCAGGGGGACTTCATGACGTCCATAGACATCAAGGATGCTTACCTTCATGTTCCCATCTGCCAGGCTCATCGTTTTCTTCGGTTCGTGATGAAGGATCGGCATTTTCAATTCGTGGCCCTTCCATTTGGCCTTACCTCTGCTCCAAGAGTGTTCACCAAGGTGCTGGCAGGGGTGATGGCCATTCTCAGATCTCAATGCATTCGCGTCGTGCCTTATCTGGACGACCTTCTCATCATGGCTCCTTCTCTCAATCAATCGGAGACTGACACCAGGATGGTGGTCTCCTCGCTGGAAAGCTTCGGTTGGGTGATCAACTTTCCCAAGCCCTCCCTCGCCCCGGCCGGGGTGGTGTCCTTTCTGGGAATGCGGTTGGATTCTTGTCAACACAGGGTGTTTCTGCCTCAATCCAAGATTTGTCTGATTCAGGAATTGGCTCGGTTCTTTCTTTCCAATCCTCGACCGTCCATCCGTCTGGGGATGAGACTGGTAGGGTTGATGGTTGCCTCTTTCGAGGCAGTTCCTTTTGCTCAATTTCACACCGCTTCAGCTTCATCTGTTGGCGTCTTGGGACCGGCGACCGCGGTCGTTGGATCGGCCCTTCCAGTTGTCCTCCCGGGTCCGGCAGTCCCTTCAATGGTGGTTGGTCTCAACCAATCTCTTGAGGGGCTGGTCTTTCCTGTCTCCTGTCTGGGGAATTGTCACCACGGACGCCAGTCTTTCGGGATGGGGAGGATTCTGGAAGGATCTTCAGTTTCGGGGGCAGTGGGGACCTCGGGAGGCCCACTTGCCCATCAATGTTCTGGAACTGAGAGCCATCCGTCTGGTTCTTGTTCGTTTGACTCAGCATGTTCTGGGCCTTCAGGTTTGTTCGGACAATCGGACAGCGGTTGCTTGCATCAATCATCAGGGAGGGACTCGCAGTCTGGGTGCCCTCAGAGAGGTGTCCCTGATCCTGACCTGGGCGGAGGCCCATGTCCCTTGTCTCTCGGCAGTTTACATTCCGGGTGTGGAAAACAGGGAAGCGGATCTGTTGACCAGGTGCTCTTCCCGTCCGGGAGAATGGGCTCTCCATCCTCAAGTTTTTCGGTCGCTGTGTCTCCGGTGGGGGACACCGGAGGTGGACCTGTTTGCCTCTCGTCACAATTGCAGGCTTCCGACCTTCGTGTCGCTCTCCCAGGATGCTATGGCGGTGGACGCCATGTCCCTGAACTGGGGGGATCTGGGGTTCCTGTACCTTTTTCCGCCAATACCCATGCTAGGCAAGGTGGTACGGAAGCTGGCTCTGGAAAGGGTGTCCGCCATTCTCGTGGCTCCAAGGTGGCCAAGGCGAGTATGGTTCGCAGACATCGTTCGGCTGGCGGTGGATCAGATCGTTCTGCCTCTTCGGCCCGATCTGCTCACTCAGGGTCGGCTGTGTTACACGATCTGCTCACTCAGGGTCGGCTGTGTTACACCAATTTACCAACGCTGGTTTTGACGGCTTGGCTTCTGAAAGCTTCATCTTGGAGGAGGGTCTTTCTGACTCGGTTGTTAGGACTCTGATCTGTGCCCGGAAGAGGTCGTCTTCTACCATCTACTATAGGACTTGGAGAGCCTATATCGCTTGGTGTGAGGTTAGATCTTTGCCTTGTAGGGTCTTTTCGGTTTCCAGGATTCTGGATTTTTTGCAATCAGGGCTGGACTCTGGTCTCCAGCTGAGTACTCTGAAAGGGCAGGTTTCTGCCTTGTCTGTCTTTTTTCAGAAGCCTTTTGCGCTTCATCCTTTAGTTAAAACTTTTTTCCAGGGGGTTACGCATGTGCAGCCTCCCAGGAAGCCATTGCTCCCTGTTTGGGACTTGAACTTGGTTCTTTCTGCTCTTCAGGCTCCTCCCTTTGAGCCCTTGCAGGATATTGCTCTGTCTACCTTGACTCAGAAGATTGTCTTCTTGGTGGCTATCACTTCGGTTCGGCGTGTCTCGGAGTTGGCGGCCTTGTCGATCCAGGCGCCCTATTTGAGAGGCATCAGGACAAGGTGGTCTTTCGTTTCAACCGGACTTTCTTCCTAAGGTTGTTTCTGCTTTTCATTTGAATCAGGATATTATTCTTCCCTCCTTGTGGCCTAAGCCTAAGAATGACAAGGAGAGGTTTTGCATTGTTTGGATGTAGTACGCTGTGTTAAGTACTATTTGATTACTACTTCTCCTTTTCATAAGACTGATGCCTTCTTTGTTGTGCCCTGTGGGCCTAGGAAGGGTTTGGCTCCGGCCAAGTCTTCCATTAGCAAATGGATTCGTCAGGCGATTGTTGGGGCCTATTCGGCCAAGGGAAAGGTTCCCCCTTTTCGTATCACTGCTCATTCTACTCGTGCCGTTTGGAGCATCTTGGGCTTTTCAGCACCAAGCTTCTGTTGAACAAGTTTGTAAGGCTGCTACTTGGTCTTCTGTTCATACTTTTTCTAAGTTTTACAAGGTTGATGTGCGGGCCTCAGCGGATGCTGGTTTTGGCCGCAAAGTTCTGCAGACTGCGGTCATTTAAGTTATGCTTCATTTTGCCTTCGGATACCCATCCCTTGTGGACACTGCTTTTGGATGTCCCGATCGTAAGAATTAAAGGGGAAGCGGGGTGTGTGACACACTGAGAATAATACCATTTTGTGAGTACTCACCTGTAAAATGGATATTGTCAGTGTGTCACACACCCCGCTTCACCTGCCCTTTTTGGTATCCTGGATCCTCTATATGGTGAAGCTTTTCCTTTTTATTTTGAGGTTATCGTTGGATTTCCTGGTACCTTGTCTTACTGCTGTTTGAATTCACTGGGTACGTGGGAGGCCCCAGGTATATGTAGGCCGGAAGGGGCTCGTTTTCAAGACTTCTCTCTGCAATGTTGCCACCTGCTGGTGGAGTAACCCGATCGTAAGAATTAAAGGGGAAGCAGGGTGTGTGACACACTGACAATATCCATTTTACAGGTGAGTACTCACAAAATGGTATTTTCCTCTCCAGGAAACAAGTTGGAAACCCCTCATTGTCCACTTTTATTTTGTTGACCTGGTGAGGTACTAGCCAACCCCCAGGTTGTAATTATGCAGGTCAGTGTACCTGCGGCCAGGGGGTCTGCAACAGTACCAAAATCTGGCTGACCCTTGAGTGTCCGTTTCCATTGCTTACGGAGGCAGTACTTCCGGCACAACGGATGAGGTGTTACCGGTGTTACGGAGGTTGCGCTTCCGGGGCATCCTCATCAAGCTCGCTTTCGCATTCTGTCTTAGGCAGTGGAAGCAGGTTGACCCAGGATTGTTCCCCATGAGCACGCAGGACACCCGCACACGACCAGGGTGCAAATCCGGCCTGAGGAGGCGAATACTTCCGAAAGCAGAGCTGCTTAGTGGCAGGAACCTTTCGTACAGCAGGAGAGTCAGGCCAGAAACATGCCTCAAGAACAGTTCGTGAGAGTATCTATCTTTTTCTTTTTTTTGTAAATTCTTTATTTTTCATACATTTGCAAACAAAATACAAACTTTGGCATTAATACACTCACACATTTCCAATAACACTCTAATGGGTACAAACAAATATAGGTAGCTCGGTCCACTTGCCAGCAAAAAGGTGTGGTTCCCGTGGACCCAGCCGAACCCCCGGCTTATACATGTCGGGTCCAACCCCCTTGGGAAGGAACTACCTATTCTAAGTATGTCACACACCCCGCTTCAAGACATTCATTACATGTGGGTATACTGACCTGCAGATGGCGATCTTGCAGAGATGTCAATAAAAAAAGTAAGACCCTCCCGGTCCATAAATACCTGGGACCTCCCACTCATTCTTCAGTCTTTCATCTCTGCAGAGGCGAGCAAGTCAGAAGATGGATGTCTCCTCCTTGCAGGTAGCCGGGATGACTCCCGGCCTTCTATTCTTCTATTTCTGCCCGGATCCCTTTTCTTTAAGTTACTTGCCTCCCAGCCTAGGCTGCTGGTCCGGGCAAAGGTAGTTGGCACCCCTGGTGCTTAGGAGCCGTGAGACCCCATAACAAGGGGTAGGTGGCTATCTGGGTTGGTGATCCCGGTTTGGGATGCCCCGTCCCTTGGCCCTACCCTGGCATGGATTCCCCCTCTCCCGGATACCCTTAGAGGGGGAGAGGGGTGGGGGCCGGGTCCCTTATGGACTCATCTCTTTATTATGTGTGTGTTGGTGCATTTAACTGTGTGTGACTACAGACTGGCGCCGGTGGGCCGCGACAAATGGCTGTGGGCGCCCATGAGGTGCTTCTCCTCGGGGCTGGGCCGTGTGCTAGCGCACGTGTCTACGGCCTGCCCCCCGTGCTGCGGGCGCTGTTGTCAGGTCACACTTCTGGCCGGGAGATACGGGGGTCGGGCGCGACGTGTGAACCGCGCCCGCCCTCCTTTCTCCTACTGCTCTCTACGTGTCTCCACTGTCCCTCCTGCCTGGTGTGCGGTGCTCAGGTAGGGTGAAGGTCGGGTGAGTGGCCTGTGGCCCATCAGATTTATGTCATTAACTCTTTATTCTAAGCATACAGTACGTCCTGCTCCATATATAATACTCACACGTGGGTAATCCTCCGCCAGAGGGCGCTGTTCACTGCAGACATGCAAAAAACAGGCTCCTCCCAGCCCTTCATATACCCAGGGACCTCCCACAAATCCCCCAGATTTCTCTGCAGTGCTGACTGCGAAGACATGAAGTATCACTCTCTCGCAGGTGAGCGGGCTGTTACAGCCTGCGGCCCTGCAGGACTATTACCACCCATCCTCTTCGATAAGGATGTGCCTCCCAGCCTGGGCTGCGCTGGTTGGGTGAAGGTAGGCAGCACCATGTGTGCTCACGGAGCTACGCTCCACCGCAATCTCCCACCATAGGGTAGGCGGATTAGGCTGATGGTGAGCCTCCATTAGATGCCCCTCCCGCATTGCTGTCCGTGCCCCTCATAGCGATGAACCCTGAGTGCAGGTTCGCCTTCTCCCTCGCTTCCTCCCGTAGCTCGGGGGGAAAAGGGGGGGGGGGGGGTATGTGTGTGGCGGTCCCAGCGTAATGTTATACACGTTTATACAAGAAGCGTGCAGCCCGGGTGGCAGCATCATTCCCTAATTTCGAGAGCAATCTCCTTAACTACGCTCTGTATGTGTGTCCTATCCACTGCTGTCATTGACGTTGCGCGGGTTAGAGCTTCGCGCTCTTTGGGGGAGGCGGGGACTTGGCATGACGCGCCCCGCGTCACGGCAAGATCAGGCCCGCCCCTCGAGGTTCGCTTGGCGCCATTTTGACGATCTTCGTGCGCGTGGTTGCGATCCGCCTCCTCCCTTGGTCATGTAAGTGCACACAGTACCGTATTAATCATACCGTACATCAGTAAAACATACACACTGGCATACTGGGGTATCATCTGCTGTATCACACTGGGTTAGATACAGGTATAGGTTTGCACTTTGCTGTGCCCACATGAGCTGTTTGACGGCTGTCCCTACTCCAAAGAAACCTCCCCCGCCCGTCACAGAAGGTAAAATGCATATACACTAAAAAAACACATTTTACACAGTTTTTTTTAGCTGTCTTTGCCCCTTTAACTGCGGGATGCGGACGGTTAGAGCGGGATGAGCGGAGGGATGTGGAGGCCGCGGGAGCAGCAGTAATGTTTTCCGTGGTC
Organism: Gastrophryne carolinensis; assembly: GCA_027917425.1. Classification (NCBI taxonomy): domain Eukaryota; kingdom Metazoa; phylum Chordata; class Amphibia; order Anura; family Microhylidae; genus Gastrophryne; species Gastrophryne carolinensis. The sequence continues at coordinate 412,888,473 of CM051235.1, forward strand.
CATCAGGACCATGGACAACATACAAAAACACACTGTGTGGGATACTGTATGGGGCTGTAACCCTATGGGAGACTGTGATACGGAACCACAAGCAGTGCTTATACCGTATGCTATATTTTAGCCCCTAGACATGAGTGCTTCCGGTTCCAGTGGTAAAAGGAAGAGTTACACCGTGGAGTATAAAAAAGTGATTGTCGAAGAATCTTGGGGCAAAAATGTAGTGCAGTTCTGCAAGGAGAAAATGTTGGATCACCGACTGGTCCAAAAATGGCGTGCAGAATACACCAACCTGAGTGAAAAAGTGGAGAGCGGAATGGCTAAAAAGCGCAAGATTGGATGTGGTCGGCAACCAATGTATACAGAGCTGGAAAGCCTGGTCTCTGAGTGGATTGCAGACAGGAGAGCAAAGACATTGGTGGTGACCAGGGCTCAGATTCAGGAATATGCCCTTGCAGTGTCGCCACAGTTTGACATTTCCCCTGAACAATTCAAGGCATCACAGCACTGGGTGGATAACTTTCTTGAACGCAATGACCTGTCTTTGAGAAGATCCACAACCCTCTTTAGGTTGGAAGATGCTGAGATTGTTAAACGTGCATTAGCCTACAAGAAGTTTGTGGATGACATAGACTTCTCTAAATACAGTCTTTGCAACATGATCGCCATGGATGAAACTGCCGTGTTCATGGGCCAAGCAGCTCAAACCACCATTGATCAACGAGGTGCCTCCTCAGTGTACGTTCCCTCCACCGCTTATGAAAGTGCATGTGTCACCTGCATTTTGACGATTCGTCTGGATGGCACTAAAGCAACACCGCTACTCATTGCAAAGGGCAAGAAGGAGAAGATTGAGCGGGTTTCTGGCATTTATGTGCTGGAAACTGAAAAAGCCTGGGCCACACAAGATGTTATAAGAAAGTGGCTTGATTTAATGCTGCCGCTTGTAATGCGCGAGAACAAAAGAGGGATGCTGATCTGGGATGCAGCCAGCACACACCGCGCCAAAACCATGAAAAACTTCCTTCATGAGCGGAGAATCGACCAAATCATGATTCCTGCAGGGATGACGGCTTATCTTCAGACTCTCGATATCGCCATTAACAAGCCGTTCAAGGACTATCTGCGTGTGGAAATCAATGACTACATTGAAAACCAAATGGAGAGAAATGTACGTGGGAACTTTGTGAAGCCCAGACTGCCAGAGATCGTTAACTGGGTGAAGAATTCTTGGGATAAGATCACTAACACCTGCGTTGCAAATGCACTGCAAGCTGGCTACCTGGATAAAGCCTGCTCATTTCAGGCCAGTGCCATTGCTACCCATGAGAAATATGGGCCAATGATTCGGCAAGAAATGTCGTCCCGAGAGTCCCAAGAAAATCCACAGGAACCTGAGAGTGTGGATGTTTTTATGATGATATTCCTGAGGATGATGACATGGTTGTCATGGAATAAATCTGTTTTATCTTCCAGTATTCCACTGTTCGTTCTTACCATTTTTCATTGTTTTACATGTTATGCAATGTTGTAACAAGACATTCTTGGCACTTCCTTTTATAAAACTGTTTTGTGGTGAATGCAATACTGTTCAGGTTGTTAATAAATGTTAATTTTATGTTTAAAACAAAAAATTCAACAATTTTTTTCCAATATAAGACATACCCCGAAAGTAAGACGTAGTGGGGCTTTTGGGGATAAAAAGAAAGTAAGAGGGTGTCTTACTTTCGGGGAAACACGGTAGGAACTACCGGATCGTCCTTCCTTACTTCCCAATCTCTAAGTCAGGCCGAGTAAGTTAGTTGGCCGGCGGTGTCCTCTGGAAGTTATTTGGATGGGTGCTCAGTCACCTCATTCCCTCATGGTCCCTTATTAGCTATCTCCATTCCTTGGATTCGGTTCAGGCTTGAGCCTTCTTCCTTGGCAACAAGTGGACTCCGGGTTACAGGGGCTCTGTCCCTCTTTGCTGACATCTTACTTTCACCAGGCAGGATTGCAGCTGGTGGGCCCGTTGGTGGCGTATCAGATGATGTCCCTTATATACAGAGGCCTTGGGCTCTTCGGCACAGTAGGTTATTGATCCTAGATGGGGTTTCAGCACCCCTGGAGCTAGGTCTGTGCTCGTTCCCCCTCGGTACGGTGGTTCCTCTTGAGCTGTTATATTCAAGGACCCTGTCAGGGGGCACCCCCTTCTTTGCTTGCATCTTCCTGTGAATGGTCACCTTGGGTGCCAAGTCTCGCAGGTTGGCGGGGGCGGGGGGGATTTTCTTTCCACCCCCCCCCCCCCCGCGGTTCCTGGGTAGGGTCCCTTAGAGGGTCCATCTTACCTACTGATTTTGTTAAAACAATGAGCCTTCAGTTGGCTCTATCTTGCTGGACTACTCCTCCTCAGGACCTGTCTATTTGGGGACTCTTGGCCTGTCGGAGGACAGTGGTATGTAATTTTTTATTGGTCTGGACCTTGAAGCAGGATGATTCTCCTGGAAGGGTCTGATCCTGATCTAGGTGGGGGTCTACGTTCCCTGCACCTCAGTGGTATTCGCCCCAATGGATGTCTTTCAGTGGCAGGTTGTGCTATCCTGGTGTCCCTCTAAGAGCCAGCTAGGGTGGCTCTGTTGGGTTCCGTTAATATCACAGGGGGTCTGCCCTTGTTTTTACTGCCCCAGATTATTCTGACTCTGGTCATGGGGGCTTAGTAATTTTTTGTCTGGACATTCTATTTTATATGTCTTCTCTTCATTCACCCTGCTATGTGGGGTTCTGCGCAAGATTGCGCTAAGGGGACCCGTGCTACTGATGGCCCCTGGGTGGCCTAGTGGACTGTGGTTCGCAGATGTTTCTGCTGAGGACAGCGGACCTGTACGCTCTCTCAGGAGTGCAGTTCTGCCCTTTTTCAAGCTCCTTATTATGTCGCCCCAATCTACAGGCTCTAGTCTGATGGCTTGACAGTTGATTCATTCACCCTTTCGGAGACGGGTTATCTTCTGGGTGACTTTGTCTATGGGGGGCTAGGAGCAAGCTGCTTCTTTTTCTCCGGTCTCCGTCTATTATAGGGTATGACGTACCCATATTGATTGGCGTGAGTCTTGGTCTCTCCCCTGTTGGACGCTCTCTGTTCCCAGGGGTCTAGAGTTATTACAGCATGGGTTGGGGTTGGCTCCCCGTTTTGGTACTCTGAATGTTCAGGTTCTATCCTGTCTGCCTTCCTGTAGAAGTCTTGTTCAGTCTTCCTTGTTAAGCTTCTCTTGGGGATTGCTCACGTGCATCTCCCAAGTAGTTCTATGGTCCCTGTTGGGATCAATTTTCATTCTGTTTGCCCTGCGGATTGTTCCCTTGGGACTTATTCTGGATGCTGTCTGAGATGTTTTGTAGTTCAAGTTGCCCCTCCGGGGGCTGTTGCTTCAGTCAGACGTGTGCCTGAGAAGGTGGCTCTGTTTACTTAGCCCTCGTTCATTATATATATATATATATATATATATATATATATATATATATATATACCATGATGTGGTATTCTGCCTTACGCCGGACCTTTTTGTCCAAGGTGGTGTTTTATGATCTTTATTTAAGTCTTTTTAGTCTGCCTATGGGCCTTATTCTTAGTAATGCTGAAGTAAGGGGGTCTACATTCCCTCAACAGGTGTTGAAGTTTTCCTGGTTGTCCCTTAGGGGGACTGATGCCCTTTGGGGTCTGCGGGCGCCTCCATATGTATGTGCCTGATCTTGTTTGCTTCCAGGGCCTATGCGCCCTTTGGACTGATCTTACTTGGATGGTTTGCCTTCCTGGTCCTGAGTAAAGGTTTCGGCTTCTTGCTGTTCCTTGTTAGTGAAGGGGTCACTCTCCCCGCCTGTCTTGCGGGAGACCAGTTTTCAATTCCCCGTTGGGGAGAGTTCTAAGTTTTACCGAGGCTCCTGTTGCATTTGGGCTGGTTAGGACGTTACTCTGGCCTATTCCTTTAAGGGGGAAGAATCTCCCTCTTTTTATTCTGTTCTACTTGTGCTTGGGTACCTTTGGCCCTTCAGCTCCAGGTTTCTGTTAAACAGGTTTGCTAGACCGCTGCTTGTTTCCTGTTCATACCTTTCAAAGGTTTTGTTATGAAGTTGACTTTAGAGCCTTTGCTCATGTTGTACTTGGTAGCAAGGTTTGCAGGTGACAGCACCTTTACTGTCTGCTGTGCCTTTTTTGTTGGGGATCCCACCCTACTTTATGGACACTGCTATTGGATGTCCCACGTGTAAGTATTATATATGGAGCAGGACTTACTGTATGCTTAGAATAATACAATTCTGTGAAATACTCACCTGTAGAATTGGTATTATATGCATACAGTACGTCCTGCTCCACTCCACCCTGGTTTTACATTTTCTGGATCCCCTGTATGGTGATTGTTATCATTGCTATTGTTACCAGTTTGGTGGTTGGTTTCTCCCGGCTTCTTTTCTCACTGCTTTTCAATACTGGGGATTTGTGGGAGGTCCCTGGGTATACGAAGGGCCAGGAGGAGCCTGTTTTTGCATGTCTGCAGTGAACAGCGCCCTCTGGTGGAGGATTACCCACGTGTAAGTATTATATATGGAGCAGGACGTACTGTATGCATATAATTCCAATTCTACAGGTGAGTATTTCACAGAATTGTATTATTGGCGTAATTCCCTCGGAGATATATATATATATATATATATATATATATATATATATATATCCCTTTCAGTGCCAAGCACGTAGTTTCTACGTGCTTGCTTCTACTCCACTTAAGTGCCAAGCATGTAGAATCTACGTGCTTGACTTCCCCCCCTGCTAGTAAAAATAATACAAATCACAAATACTCACCTGACCCCTCGTTGGATCCGGCTGGGTCTCCTCTTTAATTTGGTGCCATCCGATCCCCCTTTGGGGGCGGGGCTTATGACGTCACTCCCGGGCCTCTTGCTGCCTCTTCTTGGCTCAGCTGTCAGATGCCCTGGTGATCGCTGGGCAGAGCAGTGGAGGGGCAGGGGATGCTCTGATCCCCTGCCCCCCCCCCTCCTCTGGCCAGCAATCACCAAGGCATTTGACAGCTGATCGACACAGGAGCTAACAATCGGGTGAGGTAAGTAAAGTAAAAAAAAACTTTTTTTTAATTTTTTTTAATAAATGACATTTTTGTGTGTTTTTTTATGTTAACCCTTTGTGAACTGGTAAGGGGTCCATGAGACCCCTTATACCAGTTCACAAGGCTGGGGTCTGGCAAGCCACCTGCAACTAGCGGGTGGCTTGCCATTAACCCCCGCACCCCCAATTACCTGCCTCCCCAAAGCCCAGGGGGGGGGCAGAAGAGCCCGGGCCCACACAGGGTATGTGGGCTCGTAGGCTGCAGGGTGGGGGGCCACAAAAGCTGGCCCCCCCACTCTGTGCCTACAAGCCCCCATAGCTGGTCCCGGGCTTGTTATGACGGGTAAGGGGGACCATACGTCATTTTTTTTTTTTAATTTTAAGGGTTAGCCTAACCCTAACCCTTAAAATAAAAAAAAAAATGGGCTCCCCCCGGAGGGGGGACTTTACGTCACTTTTATTTAATTTTTAAGGGTTAGGGTTAGCTTAACCCTAAAATAGTGCAAAATGGTCTGGCACCAAGGGTGACAAAAACTCCAGGTAGGCTGGCAGCGAAAGGGATATATATATATATAATTAAAAAATAACCATATGGAGGCATCCCCGGATACTGGGCTTGTGCCCCCCTCGGGGCAATCCAGGCGGTGTGGGGTATCCCTTTTGGGGGGTGATGTATTTCTTTGTGTACCCTGTGCGCAGCGGTCTATTACGTGGCGGATCTCAGGCGTCCGGTTCTGCTCTGCCAGTATCCTCTCCGTCTCCCCCTCGCTTGACACGTACCCCGTGTGATGTGGTCTTTGGCAGGGAGTCGCAATCTGAGGTGTGTGCCAGATTGGCCAATCTTGAAAAATTGTTTTCCAGTGCCGTTGCTAAAAAGGCCACGGCAAAGAGAAAACATATGTTTGAGGTCCTGGCTATTTCTCCCCCTGAGGCGGCTCCTCCGCTGAAGTGACCAAGCCGCGCTTGGAATTTCCTTATCAAAAGCATTTTGATGCTATAATTCTCAAGGAATGGGAGAGGCCGACTCGGCTTCCGGGTGTCCCACCGGGTTGGGACAAGAAATATCCCTTTCCGGCAGACGCAGTGAAGCCCTGGTCGCCCCCCCCCCCCCCCCCCCGAGGTGGATGCTCCTGTTTTGGGGTTGTCCAGCTCCTCAGTCCTCCATTCTCCGGAGTGCACTACTCTCAAGGAAGGTGAGGATAAACGCATTGACCAGATGGCTTGTCATGTTTTTGCTAGTGTTGGATCGCCCTTGCGGCCGGGTTCGCACGTCTGCACTTTTATTGGTAGCTGCTAGGTCTGTTAGAGGATTGTTGACCTCTTCCGGGCTTGACCGGCTAGTGAGGAGTTTGCCGACCTTAAGCGCTGTGAGTTATTTTTGTCCGCCCTGGATGACACATTGGTGATGTGTAGCAGAGCTTCTGCCTTGCTTGTGGCTATCCGGCGGTTGGTTTGGTTACGCCAGTGGGCGGCTGATTTTGTGTCCAAACAGTCGCTCATGGCCCTTTCCTTTGTGGGGTTGAGGCTCTTTGGAGAAAAATTGGGTTCGGTGGCAAAGGGAGGAAAGTTACCTCAGCGTAAGAAGCAGCGTCGCCCCTTTCGGGGGGCGGCTTCCTTCTCTCAGTTCTTTCGTGGGGCTAGAGTTGGCAGGGGTTGGGCCTTCCCTTCGTCCAGAGATGATTCCTGGCCTAGGGGCAGGGGTCGGGCCCGTCCAGGACACAGTTGGGGCTCCAAGCCTAGAGCCACTGCCAAGCCGGCTCAGCAATGAGGGGGCGCCCTCACCCTTGCGGGTGGGGGGACGGCTGCAACTCTTCTCCCGGGTCTGGGTCCAAGAGGTCTCGGACAGGTGGATTCAGGAAGTGGTGTCTTCCGGTTACAAGCTGGAGTTCGAGTTCCGGCCCCCTCCCAGATTCTTCAGGTCTCGGGTGCCGTCAGATCCTCTGGCCGTGCTTCGGGCGGCCAGACATGGCTGTCATCTGTCCGGTGCCCCTCTCAGACCGGGGCCTGGGCTTCTATTCCAATTTGTTCACGGTGCCCAAGAAGGACGGATCCGTTCGTCCCATTCTGGATCTGAAGTTGCTCAACAGGTTCGTCTGTCCCCGGAAGTTCCGTATGGAAACTCTGCACTCAGCCATCCACTCACTTCGTCAGGGGGACTGCATGATGTCCATAGACATCAAGGATGCTTACCTGCATATTCCAATATTTCCGGCACACCAGAGATTCCTCAGGTTTGTTGTGGACAATCGACATTTTCAGTTTGTGGCTCGTCCGTTTGGCCTTACCTCGGCTCCAAGGGTTTTTACCAAGGTGTTGGCAGGAGTGATGGCAGGAGTGATGGCCATCCTCAGAGCCAGGGGTATCCGCATCGTGCCCTATCTGGACGATCTTCTCATCATGGCATCTTCCCTCAGTCAGGCGCAGCTGGATACCAGGACTGTGGTGTCCATTCTGGAGAGTTTCGGTTGGGTGATCAACTATCCCAAATCCTGCCTCATTCCCTCCAGGGTGGTTGAGTTCCTGGAAATGTCTCTGGATACTTCTCAGTCCAGGGTGTTTCTCCCCCGAGCCAAGGTTCTTCTGATTCAGGAATTGACTCAGCGTCTCCTATCCATCCCCCGCCCGTTCATCCGGCTAGGGATGCGGCTGGTGGGATTGATGGTGGCATAGTTCGAGGCGGTTCCCTTTGCACAGTTTCACACAAGGACGCTCCAGCTCCATCTCTTGGCGGCCTGGGACGGGTCCCCGCTTTCATTGGATCAGTCTTCTCTGATGTCCCCCCAGGTGCGGCAGTCCTTTCGGTGGTGGCTGAAACCGAGCAATCTGACGAGGGGCAGGTCCTTTGTGATCCATCGTTGGGAGATGGTCACCACGGATGCCAGCCTGTCAGGTTGGGGGGGATTTTGGAAGGATCTTCAGTTTCAGGGACTGTGGGGGGCCTCAGGAGGCTCATCAATGTTCTGGAGCTGAGAGCCATCAGGTTGGTTCTGGCTCACTTGTCTCATCAGTTACGGGGACTACCGGTTCAAGTTCGGTCGGACAATCGGACAATCAGAGAGCAATGTCCCATGCATCTCGGCAGTGTACATTCCGGGAGTGGAGAACACGGAGGCGGACTCCCTGAGCAGGGGGTCATCTCGCCGGGGGGGAATGGTTGCTCTGCCCCAAGGTTTTTCGGTCGCTTTGCCACCAGTGGGGGACTCCGGAGGTGGACCTCTTTGCCTCTCGTCACAAGGTTCCGGCATTTGTGTCTCTCTCGCGGGATCCGCTGGCTCTGGCAGCGGATGCCATGTCTCTGAACTGGAGGGATCTGGGGTTTCTGTACCTGTTCCCTCCGTTTCCCATGGTGGGCAAAGTGGTGCGCAAGCTGGCGCTAGAGGGCGCGTCAGCAATCCTGGTGACTCCAAGGTGGCCAAGACAGGTTTGGTTCGCAGACGTGGTAAGGTTGGCGGAGGATCAGTTCTGCCCCTTCTGCCGGATCTACTCACTCAGGGTCCACTGTTCTATCCCAATTTACCAAAGCTGGCTTTGACGGCTTGGCTGCTGAAACCAGCATCTTGAGGAATGAAGGTCTTTTTGATGCTGTCATTCAGACTCTGGTTAGGGCTAGAAAGAAGTCTTCCTCTGCCATCTATTATAGGATTTGGAGTTATTTGGTCTTATATTGATTGGTGTGAGGTCAGGGCCTTGCCTTGCAGGGCGTTTTCTGTTCCTCGGGTCTTGTAATTTCTGCAACATGGTCTGGACCAAGGTTTGCAGCTTAGTATGCTGAAAGGGCAGGTTTCTGCCCTGGCAGTTTTCTTTCAAAAGTCTTTTGCTCTTCATCCTCTGGTTAAGACTTTTTTCCAGGGGGTTACGAATGTGCGGCCTCCTAGGAAGCCTTTGCTCCCAGTTTGGGATTTGAACTTGGTTCTTTCTGCCTTGCAGGGTCCTCCTTTTGAACCTTTGCAGGATATTGAGCTTTCTGCGCTTACTCAGAAGGTTGGTTTTCTAGTGGCCATCACTTCTGTTCGGCGAGTTGGCAGCCTTGTCCATTAAGGCTCCTTACTTTGAGAGGCATCAGGACAAGGTTGTTTTCCGCTTCAAGCCAGATTTCCTTCCTAAGGTGGTCTCTGCTTTTCATCTTAATCAGGATAGTGTTCTACCCTCCTTGTGTCCTAGGCCTAGCAATGACAAGGAGAGGGTTTTGCATTCTTTGGATGTGGTTCGCTGTGTGAAGTACTATTTGGTGGCTACTTCCCCTTTTCGTAGGACTGATGCCCTTTTTGTGGTGCCCTCTGGGCCTAGGAAAGGTTTGGCCCCCGCCAAGTCTTCCATTAGTAAATGGATTCGCCAGGCCATTGTTGGGGCCTATTCTGCTAAGGGGAAGATTCCCCCTTTTTGTGTTACTGCTCATTCTACTCGTGCTGTTGGGGCGTCCTGGGCCTTCCAGCGCCGGGCTTCTGTTGAGCAGGTTTACAAGGTTGATGTGCGGGCCTCAGCGGATGCTGTTTTTGGCTGCAAAGTTCTGCAAGCTGCAGTGGTTTAAGTTTGTGCCTTGTTTATTGGATCCCCGCCCTTTATGGACACTGCTATTGGATGGTCCACATGTAATGAATGTCTTGAAGCGGGGTGGGTGACATACTTAGAATAATACCATTTTGTGAATACTCACCTGTAAAATGGGTATTATAAGTATGTCACACGGCCCGTTTCACCCTGCCCTTTTGTATTCTGGATCCTTTATTTGGTGAACATTTGTTAGTTTTAATTGGCTTTCCTGGTCCCTTGATCTTACTGCTATCTTTATACTGGGGGAATGAGTGGGAGGTCCCAGGTATTTATGGACCGGGAGGGTCTTACTTTTTTTATTGACATCTCTGCAAGATCGCCATCTACAGGTCAGTATACCCACATGTAATGAATGTCTTGAAGCGGGGTGTGTGACATACTTAGAATACCCATTTTACAGGTGAGTATTCACAAAATGGTATTTTTAGGTCCCGCCTCTACCCAATCGGGAGGCTTTGCCCTAGTCCCCACTCGGGCCCTGGTGGCCTGAGACTTCTAATTGCTCTTCCAGCCTATTGGGGTACCCAGTGAACCCCCTGGCCGCCTTTCTTCGCTTCCAACTTCCCGCTTTGGGCTCCAGTTCAATCGTGTCCTCTGCAAAATGCGGTGTTACCAGCCAACAGAAGACAAACAAGCCAACAAGGGGAACCCAGGGTGGGGATTTTTCATGCAATAAAGCTTTAAACTCATCTGATTCTATCCATTTATACCATGTCCTCACAAATTTCCCTATTATCTCTTGAGAACATGAGGTTCTCAAAACGCATAACCTCATTCACCTTTAGAACACAGGTGAGGGTGACTCCCCCTTCTTGCACATTTGAGGGATGCAAGCCTTTGCTGCATTTAAAATATGGCACAGTAGGGAACACCGATATCTCTTCATTGGGACTTTCGACACATGGAGAAGGCATAGGGCTGGGTCCTCCAGCACTTCGTCTAGTAATCTACCAGCCACCCTTCTGACCGTGCCCCAGAATTCTTTGAGCCTTGACCACGCCCACAGAATGTGCAGCAAGTCTCCCCTTTCCTCCCCACATCTCCAGCACTCTGCTGGCACCCTGTACCACCTCATCAGGACTTTGTAAGTACATTCCTGATACCTGGTGCTTCATGAGGTTTTGTGTGGCATCTCCAGGATCCTTTTCCGCTGTTCCGGTGCAAATGTAACCCCCAGGTTCCTTTTCCATTTCTTTATAAAGGGAGGCTCCTCCATGCCGGGGGGGGGGGGGGTTATCAAGATTCTGTGAATACACGAGAGAGTATACTTTGTGTTTTTACTGGAGCACAGCTCCTCAAAAGGGGTGAGTTGCCTTTGTTACCCTACAAATTTTTGTAGAGAGGAAATGTGCTGCCAATCGACCATCTGGGGACCCCTCTCGCATGTACCAGTCCCTCCATATCTGCCTAGCTCCCCTCTAGAAGAAATGCTTCACCCTGTGCCTTTCTCCGAGCCCTAGGCATCTGTCCTTCGCATCCTGGGGGGAACCAAGAACATAGGTGAGGGTGCTGGAGAGAGTCCAGAGCACTGGAAGTATTGCTGGCAAACACATAGGGTAGTCCCCACTGTTGGATGCTTCATTGCTTGCGGGATGTCCTTTTCATGTACCCATGAGATATCTACCAGTGCCACTAAGAAACTCCAGACTCACTCATTTGTTTCCCATGTGGGCACCAATCCACTACCCTGCTCAGATGAGTCGCCGCATGGTACAGAACAGGGTCTGGAAAGCCCAGTCCGCCATGTTCCTTTGCCCTTGATAGAACCTCAACCTTGGGTTTCTCCCCCGCCCTCACATATCTCAGAGTTCTGACCTTCCGCAGAAAGGCCTGCGGTATGGCCTGCAACAAATACAGTAGCCGTGTGAGAAGAATCATCTTCATAGCATTGTAGTGGCCGAACCACGAGAATTTGCCTAATGACCATCTGGCCACCTCGTTGTCAAACTTATTCATTAAGGGTGGAACGTTCAGGGTGTATGTATTTGCGAGGTTGATCTTGGTTCCCAGGTAAGTCACGCTTTCCCCTGCCCATCGAAAGGTAAATGAGTTCTGTATTACTGAACCTCTTAGTGGGGATATTTACGTTCAAAACTTCTGTTTTTTGGCAACTGATTTTATATCCTGAAAGCTCACCATACAGTCTCGGCTCCCCCAACAGGTTTGGCAGGGATGTGCCAGGACACGGGCAGAAAATAGAGTTGCCGTGTAAGCTGCAACCTTGTGCCGACTTGTGGGGCCTCCCAACTCTGATATCAGGGTTCTGTTGAGTCGTACATAAGAGGGGTTCAAGGGTGAGAATGAAAATCGGGGGGGGGGAGGGGGCCTTGTTATGTTGGAGATCCGGAGAGTACCTGAAAGCACCGATGCAGAGGGGGCACTGTACAGACTGTCAATCCAACCTAGAGCGTTTTGTCCCAAACCTATGTGTCTGAGGGGTGGCCTCTATCGAAGGCGTTCTTTGCATCGGTAGCAAGGAGAAGGGAAGGGAGACCCCTTTGCTGAGCCCAATGTATCAGATTCAGCACCTATATAGTGTTATCCCTTGCTTTCTTATGTGGCATAAAGCCTACCTGATCCAGACCTATAACGTGATGTCAATGTGGGGTGAACCTGGAGGCCACAACCTTGGCAAACAGCTTAATGTCTGTTCAAGAGCGAAATCGGCCTATAGCTTGCACAGAGGTTGGGGTCCTTGCCTTCCTTCGGGAGCACTGGTCACTGGTAAGGTGAGAAATCTGCCCCTCTGCATTGGCTACCCTTGGGATATAGGTCTTTACTCTTTCGTCCCTCAGTCCTCTAGCCAGTAACCTACCACACTTATCCCTTGATTCATAGAACGCTCTGCGGTATTTAGTCATCTGGGTCGCAGCGTAACGTCTTTAGTCTCTTCCTCAGCTTTGTCAGTGTTGCAAGGTGTGTTGCGGAAAGGGACTTTTTGTGTAGTGATTCTAGTTTTTTGATCTCCCTGAGAAGTTCAAGCGTGCGTTCTGACTTCTCTTTTTATTCTCGCGCCCAGCTTTATGAAAGAACCTCTAATATAACACTTATGGGCCTCCCCTAAAACCCCTGGGCTAATCTCCACTGACGTATTGAGCTCAAAGAAACTCTGGGTGTCCCTCTGAATCTCAGCCAAGACCCCCTGATCCTCCAGTAGCGAGTTATTTAACCTCCAGGACCAGCTCAGAGGGACTGGGCATGGGAGGGCCACTGTGAGCGTAATGGGTGCGTGGTCTGATATGGTGATGCTCCCTATGACCGTGTCCAATATTCGGCCCAGCGAGCCATGGGGGACCAGGGACAGATCGATCCTGGAGTACGTGTGGCGGAGAGAACAACATGTAGTCTCGTGTGTCTGGGTGTTGTATCCTCCATGGGTGCACTAGCTGATATAGGGTGTCGTTTTTTAGCTGCTTTAGCCTGACATAAAATGTGTGGGCCTCCCCTAGAGGTGTCAAGGAGAGGCTCCAGCGCCAGGTTGATGTCTCTCTGCGAAAGTGAAGAGCTCGTCCAGTACCCGCCCCAGGAAGGTTAACTGGCCTGAGTTCAGCACATACACGTTCGCAAACTTAAACATGAATGAGGCTATCTTCCCCTTTAGGAATAACCACCTACTCTCCTCATCAGCTTTAAAGTCCTCTAGCTCCCAGGGGAGAGCCTCTGAAATTGAGATGCTTACCCCTCTCGACCTAGAGTCTGGGGAATAGCTATGGTATGCCCTTCGATAGTACTTGCTGCCGAATGAGGGCGGGTTGGCTGCCCTGAAGTGCGTTTCCTGCAGGAAGGCCACTTGCGCCTTCAGGCCTCTCATGTTTCTCAGAATTAGGGACCTCTTCTCTGGGCTATTCATTCCCTTCACGTTAAGAGACACTATGTTGAGATTTGCCATCTTCGTACTGGGGGGGCAGCGGACAACCCAACGCTCAAGACCCAGACCAAGCTGTTAAAACCACCAGAACGGGATCCCTGAGCACCTATTATACAGCAACCAGAGAGGCCGGGGGGTGGAATATTGTTCAGGTGTAAGGGGGAGGGAAGGGATTGGGGTGAAACAATAAAAAAAAAGTTTTCTCTATATCCAGTCCAGGTAATGACATGTGGGTATTCCGCCCCCAGGGGGCGCTCGGCTACAAGATCAGGAGCTGTCGCTCCTCCCGGCCCCCTATAAAAGCAGGTGACTCACTGATTTACCAGTGTTCATCTTGCAGTCTTGGCTGCAGAAGATCGCATCTGATCCACTATTGCCTCCCAGCCTCTGGCTGCTCGGGATTCGTGAAGGTAGGGTGAACGCCGCATGGGTCCCTGGGCGTTCGGCAGAGCACATGCTCTGGGCCGCAGACCTCCCATTAAGAGGTAGCTGGCCACAGGCTTATGGTGAGCCTGAAGGGGGGAACCACCATTATTTTTACTTTAAATATATGCCCTTCCATAGTGTGCCCACAAGCTTTATTGGATGTACTGATATGTTCTTCTGTGTTTTTACTGTGACATTTCTCACTGTGGCTCCTTGCTGGCTCTGCTGGGGTTGGAGCATGTCATACTCTTCCTCCTCGCCGTCTTGCTATGGGGTCGCTGTACCCCGCAGACGCTTCGCCACTGTGCGGCGCTGCTGTGACGAGGCAGGGGGCGGCTATGTCCCAGCGGTCATTTTGGCTGTGCTGAGCAGCATTAAAGATGGGCGGACGCAAGCACGTTGTTTCTGCAAGGCCCGTGTTCTTCTTCTGCGCTCTGCTGCTGCTGTTGCTTGCAGGCTGTGATCAGAAGCCTGCGGCCTCCGCGGTTTTCTCCCCTGCTGCTGCTCCTGGAGGCCACTTTCTCTGTGGAGCCTTGACGTTGCAGGAACCTAACACCACTGCTGGTGTTCTTCGGGACCGAAGGCTGTTGTCCCTCTGTCGGATGTCCTGAGTCCCTCTTTTTATTGTACTTGCTTATTACTATTTCGGCTTGTGTGCTACCCCTGCAGGAACGTCCCTTCTTGTGCAGGTCGTGGGCTTGAGGTTGAGGGTTGTGGTTCCTCCCGGTCCCCCTCTCCCTTATTTTTTTTTAGTCACCATACTGGAGGCGTCTGGGGATAGTGAGCTAGGGGCCCCATCTGGACGGGTGAAGCTCTGCCCCTTGTGCAATGCATGCCTTCTGGGCGTATTCAGCACTGTTTGTACCACTTGCGCCAGGAGCGTCTTCTTGGACCATGTGCGGGCGTACTTGCCCCTAGCCCTGTATTACCATCGGCCTCATCAGAACCTCTGCTGCTGCGCTCAGCCCCCAGTGAGGGGGAAGCCAGCAGGGGGTCCCATGTTGATTTGGCATTTAGGGTGGCCAGTCTCGAGAGACAGATCTCGTGAACGGCACCTAAGAAGGCCTCGAGTAAGAGACGGCACATCGAGCCTGTTTACTCGGATAATGATGATAATCTTTTTGATGGTTTGGCCTTGAATGAGGATGCGTGGCACCCTGATGATACAGAGAATTTGCTTGCCTCAGTGTTTGAGACTTCACATATTGTCCCTCCTAGAGCAGCTAAGAGGAAGCAGGGTGATTTGTTTAGGCCTGAAACAGAGGCGAGTCTTTCCAGAACAGGCCCATTTTTCTAATATGATTTTAAAGGAATGGGAAGGGCCTAACACCATACTGGAGGCGTCTGGGGATAGTGAGAAGTGGGTGCCTAAGGGCCTGGATAGGTGGTATCCCTTCCCTGAGGGGCTGGTCCGGCTATGATCTCGTCCTCCCGAAGTGGATGCCCCTGTTTCGGGATTGTCCAACACTACTGTTATGCCGTCACCTGATACTGCTTCCCTACGTGACCCAGCTGACAAGCGCATGGATCAGCTGGTCTGTCATGCCTTCACCTTTGCTGGTGCCTTGTTTCGTCCTGTGTGTGCCGCGGCTATTGTCTCCCTGGCCATCAGAAGGTAAGACGCCTTGTGGATAGCGCTAAAACTCGCAAGCGGGGGAGGGGTATAAAGACCTCAAGGCTTGCGTGGACTTGCCTTTGTTGTCTCTGCCAGGATTTCGGCCCTGCTTGTTGCACTTCGCCGCTCGCTCTGGTTGCGGCAATGATCGGCTGATGCCGCGGTCCAAAAAAAAAAAAAAGTTGCCTACCAGTATCCCCTTCGTGGGGCACAGGTTGTTCGGGGGAGCATCTGGACCTCCTTGTCAAGGATGGTAGACTCCCTCAGAGACGGAAGCCTGCGCAGCCCTTTCGGAGTTCATCTGCCTATTGCTCCTTTCGAGGAGGAAGAGGCTCTTCATTTTCAGGTGGCCGCAGAGATACCTGGGGTAGAGGTAGGTCTCACGGCTGACCAAATCCCGCTTGGGGAGCCAAGTCTTCTCAGGCATGAGGAGGCGCCCTTACCCATCTGGGTGGGGGGACAGCTTCTCCTATTTGCTCATATCTGGAGACAACGGCGTCTCGGATCGGTGGATTCAGGAGGTGGTGTCCTCCAGTTACAAAATAGAGCTGGCAGTCAGCCGCCCTCAAGATTTCTTCAGTCTTGGATATCCCAAAACCCATTGAAGGCACAGGGCCTGAGAATGGCTGTGCAACACCTCCTGCGGTTAGGGGTGATTTGCCCTGTACCTTGTCTGGAACAGGGTCAAGGCTTCTACTCCAATCTGTTCACGGTTCCCAAGAAGGATGGAACGCTGAGGCCTATCCTGGACCTGAAGAGTCTCAACAGGTATGTCAGAGTCAGAGTTTCCGCATGGAAACCTTACGGTCTGCGGTGAGCTCGCTTCGGCCCGGCGACTTCCTTACCACGGTGGGCATCAGGGATGCTTATCTGCACATCCCGATATTCCAGGGACATCAGAGGTTCCTGAGGTTTGCTCTGGAGGATCAGCATAACCAGTTTGTGGCGCTGCCATTCGGGATATCCTCAGCCCCCAGGGTTTTTACCAAGGTGCTGGCAAGCATCATGGCTATTCTGAGGAATCAGGGCATTCATGTGCTGCCTTATCTGGACGATTTAATGATTGCGGCTTAGTCCCTTCAGCAGGCCGAGAGCGACACCCAGATGGTGTTATCCACTCTCGAGGATTTCGGGTGGGTAGTCAATTACCCCAAGTCTTCGATCACTCCCTCAGTGGTGAGGTCCTTCCTGGGGATGACGTTAGACACCTCTCAGGTCAAGGTATTCCTGCCACAGCAGAAGGTGGTGGGCCTCCAGTCGCCGGGAAAAGGCCTTCGATCCATCTGGGAATGAAGCTGGAGGGCCTAATGGTGTCATGCT
Organism: Gastrophryne carolinensis; assembly: GCA_027917425.1. Lineage (NCBI taxonomy): Eukaryota > Metazoa > Chordata > Amphibia > Anura > Microhylidae > Gastrophryne > Gastrophryne carolinensis. The sequence goes on from CM051235.1 coordinate 412,905,342, forward strand.
TCGAGGCAGTGCCTTTCGCCCAATTCCACATGAGACCTCTTCAGTTGAACCTGTTGACCGTCTGGGACCAGATGCAGGAGTCGTTGGTACAGGAATCTTCACTGCCCCCCCTGGCCAGACGGTCCCTCTTGTGGTGGCTGTATTCCAGAAATCTGTTGGCGGGCAAGTCCTTTCTGACTCCCCGGTGGGAGATAGTTACCACGGATGCCAGTCTGACCAGCTGGGGAGGCGTTTGGCAGACGCAGAAGATCCAGGGTCAGTGAGGTCCGCAGGAGGATCACTTGCCCATAAATCTCTTGGAGCTGAGAGCGATCCGGTTGGCGCTTCTTTGCTTGACTCCCCATCTAAGGGGTTGTGCGATCCAGGTTCGCCCGGACAATCAGACGGCTGTCGCCTACATCAATCACCAGGGCGGGACTCGGAGCAAGCAAGCCCTCAAGGAGGTGACCCAGATTCTGACTTGGGCAGAGGAGAATGTTCCCTGCCTCTCAAGGGTTAAAACACAATATTACTCCGCACCACTACTTATATTAAGGTGTGGCGGTTATATACAGGTCCCAACCTCAAATGGTATGGGACATATAGCACTCAACAAGGGTGTGGTGATCCAGAACAACCCCACAATATACCTGTATAAATCCAACCGCACAAACCAGAAAGTATATAAATTGATAATAACCCTTTATTTCATATACGGGTATTATTACAATACTAAGTCCCTAAAAATACAAGATCATACCCACTTGTGTCACTCAGTGTAAATACACATGAATTAATCTAAACCATATGTGCTACAATATGCGCTGTGCAAAACAATACTTATAAATAGATGGGTGAATAAATAGATAAATTAATAAATTCATACAATCTTCCTATTAGTGCAAAACAAGATTAAAGTGCCAAGTGCCAAACAACCCTTCTCTCCTAAGTGCAGACATGAATCAAAGTACCCTTGTAAATAACCAATTAGGACTAACAATAATGAATGATAAAGTACTTCACCAGATATCCAGAGCTATCCCCTGGGGGGTCCGAACGAGCAAAGGGGCGACGCGTAGCGTGATTCCCACTGAATCACTTCCTCAGGCCGTCTCGCTCGACCCACCGCCATGTCTGCTTTTAAGCTGCAGACCGTGCATCTCCAGAGTGACGCGAAGACTGTGCACGTCACCACGCCCTCCTGATTGGGGAGCGTAAGGCCAACGTGACGACGCGTCCCCTCCCCACATCCCTGGAGCGCACCTGCCAGGAATCTGACGTAGCGTCGGAGCACACGGAGGCGCGCGCGGCCCCCCGCCGACCCCCTGCCAGCTTTGATGCTATGAGGCGGAACCCCCACCCAGAGATGTCGGAGTGGGTGCACCCCAGCTGGAGTCCAAAAGGCGAGACATGGCAGTGCAAAATCCGTACATATAAGATAATAAACAATTAGACAATGACAACATTAAAAACACATAATGTGTGCCTAACTTAACTATTTACAATGCAGATATTAATACTGGTAAGACACCCGACTGAGTGTATTATCAATATCATTGGAACAGAAGCACATCTATTTACACAAGGCTGCGAGCATGATGTTATGTCTCTATCATATATCATGATATTTTGTACTGCCTCCACCTGAGACTCTCCATGTATGGATATACAGCTCACATTGGAGCCATTTTGATGAGTCCTCATGTGGACCCAAAGTCCTCTTTGTAATGATACCTATGAAAGATCTAGTTTCCATTTGTTCTTACATATTCTATTGTCAAATCTCTTGGTGGATTGGTTGTGCTAGACCGCACCATATAGATTCATATAATATTTTCTTATATGTCATTTGTGCGTTTCCATATTTTACATCTGGATATGCCAAAGAGGGGCCCTTTTCCATCTTCAAGGCATAGGCATACAATGGAGCTTCTTGTTGTATTTCTTCTCTGCTTTGCTATCTATTACTCTGCTTGCTTGCCACTTTTTTGAATAAGATGTTATCGCGTCACATCCGGGAGGGAATGTCGCAGCAAAGGCCTTCTCTATTCATCCACCTGCTTTTTTGTATTGCAGCAGTTGTTCCCTCGGCATATCTTCTGCTCGTTTCATAGCTGATCTGATGGTCCTCCTGGGGTACCCACGTTTGCGAAATCTCATCCCCATATCTTGAGCCTCCTTTTTAAAGTCTTCATTATGCGAGCAATTCCTTCTGGCCCTGAGCATGTGGCCGTAAGGGATGCCCGTCTTTACTTTCCTCTGATGGAAACTGTCAAAATGGAGTAGGCTGTTGGTTGCTGTTTCTTTACGGTGGAGTTTAGTACGTATGTTCCCATCCTCCTCAATTATGATTTCCAAATCCAGGAAGACAACCAAAGTATAGAATATTTGTATCGCGGGACTGTGGGTCCATGGTGGGGTAAATGTTGATGGCTTCCTCAAGACAGTTGTTGCTTCTTTCTCTAGGCTGTTTTGTTCATCTAATAGGCTCTGTAGATCCTCAAGGGCTCTCTGCAGAACATAAAGAGATCCTTAATAGCTTGGAATTTGTTTAAACTGTGAGTGGGTGAAAAATTGAGTCCTCTTGCCAGTACTGAGGCCTGGATGTCTGTGATTGGACTGTCAGACAAATTTATGACCTCTAGTTCTGTACATGTCGTCGGTGTTGGATCTCTGATTGGGGGATATACGTCGTCGTCTCTCCTCCCTTGGCAGTAACCGCCTGTGACCCCATGTGTTCTGACCCCTGTTGTCTCCATTTCTGTCTCCTCTTTTTGTTGTTATGCCCCCTCCTTGGCCGTCTGTTTTGCTGCCTGACCCTAAAAATTGATCTTCCATAAGGTGGTCAGAATATTGACTAGAAATGGAGGAGTCCCTTGAGGGAGAATATATGTTACTTTGTTCCCTAGGGGGCCTTGTAGATCTTAAACCTTGGTGGGCACCTCTAAGATTACCATGGTGTTTCCACTTATACATGCGGTTGTTAGCCGCATCGGCTCTATCCCTGGAGAGTTTGTGTTTTTTCTTTTCCCTTACCTCTAGTTCAAATTTTTCTATCTCCCGTGTGGTAATTGCATTAAATGTCTCTATTTGTTCCTTACAATTTAAAGCCTTCAGTTTAGTGTATGTCTCTTGTAAATCCATTTTGACTTGTGTCAGTAGCTTTTTGTCTTCCATGATTAGCATATCTATGAGGGACATTGAACATCGTAGGAGATGAGATTCCCACTCTCGTTTGAATTCCTCTGTTACTTCCCAAGCGGGAAATATTTGTACCCGCAGCCCTCGTGGTACTAACTGTTGTTTCTTGTAGATTACTAGGCTATTAATATTCCACCATAGGCGCAAGTACTTGCGTCTCAAAGATTTGATGGATTTAAATAGCTTTACATGTTCCAGATTACCTCTGTTCTCAAAATCTAATGTTGGGGTACATGTGCCCCTTAACTCTGTCAGGTGTTGCGACCAATCATTTTCCACTAGATCAAAATTCATAATGGGTGTGCTGGAGTAAAGGAACCACTGTGTAGTGGTGTCTGGATATTTCACGTAGCAAAAACACAATATTACTCCGCACCACTACTTATATTAAGGTGTGCCGGTTATATACAGGTCCCAACCTCAAATGGTATGGGACATATAGCACTCAACAAGGGTGTGGTGATCCAGAACAACCCCACAACATATAAATCCAACCGCACAAACCAGAAACTATATAAATTGATAATAACCCTGTATTTCATATACGGGTATTATTACAATACTAGGTCACACTTGTGAAATAAAAAACTAAGGTTAAAAACATCAGACCCCCTGGATCATTATATGGTGCTCTAATATATTAACAATTAATGTCAAGTCCCTAAAAATACAAGATCATACCCACTTGTGTCACTCAGTGTAAATACACATGAATTAATCTAAACCATATGTGCTACAATATGCTCTGTGCAAAACAATACTTATAAATAGATAGGTGCATAAATAGATAAATAAATAAATTAATAAATTCATATAATAAGTACTTCACCAGATATCCAGAGCTATCCCCTGGGGGTCCAAACGAGCAAAGGGGCGACGCGTAGCGTGATTCCCATTGAATCACTTCCTCAGGCCGTCTCGCTCGACCCACCGCCATGTCTGCTTTTAAGCTGCAGACTGTGCATCTCCAGAGTGACGCAAAGACGTTGCACGTCACCACGCGCCCCGCCCTCCTGATTGGGGAGCCTAAGGGCAACGTGACGACGCTTCCCCTCCCCACATCCCTGGAACGCACCTGCCAGGAATCTGACGGCACGGGGCTGCGCGCGCGCCCGCCGTGCAGGCGCACTCCCCTGCAGTAGGAGGCACACGGAGGCACGCGCGGCCCCCCTGCCAGCTTTGGGTCCACATGAGGACTCGTCAAAATGGCTCCAATGTGAGCTGTATATCCATACATGGAGAGTCTCAGGTGGAGGCAGTACAAAATATCATGATATATAATAGAGACATAACATCATGCTCGCAGCCTTGTGTAAATAGATGTGCTTCTGTTCCAATGATATTGATAAGATACTCGGGTGTCTTACCAGTATTAATATCTGCATTGTAAATAGTTAAGTTAGGCACACATTGTGTTTTTAATGTTGTCATTGTCTAATTGTTTATTATCTTATATGTACGGATTTTGCACTGCCATGTCTCGCCTTTTGGACTCCAGCTGGGGTGCGTCCACTCCAACATCTCTGGGTGGGGGTTCCGCCTCATAGCATCATCAAAGCTGGCAGGGGGGCCGCACGCGCCTCCGTGTGCTCCGACGCGCGGATGCCTCCTACTGCAGGGGAGTGCGCCTGCGTGGCCCCGCGCCGTCAGATTCCTGGCACGTGCGCTCCAGGGATGTGGGGAGGGGACACGTCGTCACGTTGCCCTTACGCTCCCCAATCAGGAGGGTGGGCGGGGCGCGTGGTGACGTGCACCGTCTTCATGTCACTCTGGAGATGCACGGTCTGCAGCTTAAAAGCAGACATGGCGGTGGGTCGAGCGAGACGGCCTGAGGAAGTGATTCAGTGGGAATCACGCTACGCGTCGCCCCTTTGCTCGTTCGGACCCCCAGGGGGTAGCTCTGGATATCTGGTGAAGTACTTTATCATTCATTATTGTTAGTCCTAATTGGTTATTTACAAGGGTACTTTGATTCATGTCTGCACTTAGGAGAGAAGGGTTGTTTGGCACTTGGCACTTTAATCTTGTTTTGCACTGATAGGAAGATTGTATGAATTTATTAATTTATTTATTTATCTATTCATTCACCCATCTATTTATAAGTATTGTTTTGCACAGAGCATATTGGTTTAGATTAATTCATGTGGTTTAGATTAATTCATGTGTATTTACACAAGTGGGTATGATCTTGTATTTTTAGGGACTTGACATTAATTGTTAATATATTAGAGCGCCATATAATGATCCAGGGGGTCTGATGTTTTTAACCTTAGTTTTTAATTTCACAAGTGTGACCTAGTATTGTAATAATACCCGTATATGAAATACAGGGTTATTATCAATTTATATACTTTCTGGTTTGTGCGGTTGGATTTATACAGGTATATTGTGGGGTTGTTCTGGATCACCACACCCTTGTTGAGTGTCTCTCAAGGGTTTACATCCCCAGGGTAGAAAATCAGGAGGCAGACTCCCTGAGCAGGAGGGCCTCACGTCTGGGGGAATCGTCTCTCGGCAACAAGATCTTTCACGCTCTGTGTCTCCGCTGGGGTCAGCCGGATGTGGACCAGTTTGCGTCCAGACACAATCACAAGCTTCCAAGGTTCGTCTCCCTGTCAAGAGATCCTCTGGCCTTTGCCACAGACGCTCTGGCAATTCCTTGGACGGAGTTCAGGCTTCTTTATGCATTCCCTCCGTTTCCACTCCTGGGCCGAGTAGCCCAGGAATGGGTTCCAACCATCCTAGTGGCTAGTGTACTCCTGAATTTTGGGACAGGACCATAGTATATGGAACAGTGTTCCACGCTTGGCACCACATCTCCGGCAAAGCGGATCTGCAGACGCATACATCTTGTTGAGTTTGTCGGGCATGTAGTACCAGCGGGTCAGTATTTTGTAATTGATCTCCTGCACCTTTGTTGCTACTGAGGACTTATGGGCCAAAGTCGCTATTTTTTCTCTGTTTGTCCCCTAACGGCTTGCCCAGGTCAGCCTCCCACTCGCTCCAAAGGCAGGGGGCGTTGTTTGCTCGCTCCCCAGCAAAGAGTATATGTAAGTGATGAGGTGTGGGTATGGCTGACCTCCCAAGCATATCCTCTCGAACTCTGTTGGTTCCCTACATCCCTCCCTCCTGAAACCCAACCGTGACAGAATCAACTAAAAACGAAGGAGCGTCCATGGGTCTAAGTTATTATTTTCCCACTTAGCTCTCAGCTCCTCCACAGTAGTCCATCCCCGTCTAGTTATCAGGTCTCCGCTTTTCAACTGGTGTAATCTACTCGACTCGCGAAGTTCCGCCCTATAGTGGCCCAAAAGAAGGCGGGGGTTGTCCACAATTGGAACTACTGGAGAGGGCCAGGGGGAAATTCCTGGGTGCTCTCTATAGCCACGAAATACATTGATAGATGCCGCTATGGTTGGGTGAGTTTTGACCTCCGGGATAGTGTTCTCCCTATTCCAAACGGTTGAGACCAGCGGGGCAGGGGCCATGGCGAGCTCCAGCTGGACCCATATTTTTGTTTTTTGGCAATTCTGCCATTCACATACTCTTTGTATGTGCGTGGCCGCCCAGTATTGTTTGACATCCGGTAACGCCATACCGCCCATATTTTTGGATCTACATAACGTTTGCGATTTGAAGGTTAAGATGCTCGACAGCTGACTTGGCATCTGGGTGCCGGGGTAGGTGATCGAGGTCTTAGCCCATTTGAATGAGAATGACTGTTGGATATTCCTGACAGTCTCCCCATGTAGTGACACGTTGAGAGCCTCGGACTTGTCAAAATTAATCTTAAGCAAGGAGAGCCTCCCATAAGACTCAAATTCCCTCATCAGGACCGGGATGGAAACAGAGGAGGTCGTCCGCGTAAGCGGCTTTGGTGAATAGTCCACGGATGTCAACGTTGTCTCTGACCCTGCATAAGAATGGCTTGAGCGATAGGGCGAAAAGCAGGAGGTGATAAGGGACAACCCTGTCATGTGCCGTTGCGAATCTGCACTGGATTTGAACAATGGCCATTTACTCTTACCCTAGCAGATGGAATCGTGTATAAGGCCCCCATTTGATCCAGGTGAACTACCTGTGTCACCACTGGCGCTAATCTATTGTCCAGGATTTTAGCGTATAGCTTCAGGTCTGTGTTGAGTAGCGAAATGGGTCGATAGCTCTTACAGGACAATGGGTCCTTGTCCGGTTTGTGCAAGACTGCTATGTGGGCCTCCAGATCCCTACTCGAAAATGAGCCGGGGGCCTCTGTATCTGTGATCGTGTTCCGTCCCCAGGGCCTTCCCTGACGGCGAGTGCTTGATGGCCTCTGCCAGTTCCTCAGTACTGATCGCGTCTTCAAGTGAGGCCGTGATCTCTTTAGGGATCGTCGGCATGCCCGAGCCAGATCGTACAGGTCAGCGTAATAAGCCCTGAATGTATCCGCTATCTTCTCGGTGGTGTGCAGCTTCTGTTGTGTCCCATCCAGAATCTCGGCTATATAGTTTTGGGAGTGTTGCTGCTCGAGGGCCCTTGCAAGTAGTGCACTACTCTTATTCCCGTGCTTGTAGTACCTTTGTTTACATTTCTTAATTACATGCTTCGCTTTCTGCCTAAGTAGGGTATTGAGCGCATCTCGAGCCTGCGTCAACTCCCCAAGCGATCTTGCCACCTCTGACTGCTTATGGAACAGCTTCAGTTGTTTGACCCTCTCCGTAAGCTTCTCCAGCTGGGACGATTTTTCCCTTTTCAATCTCGATGCATGGCTAATTAGAAGCCCTCTAATTACACTTTTATAAGCCTCCCATAGTGTTAATGGGGAGACCTCTCTGTTGTCGTTATCTCTAAAATATGCTTCTATGCCCTCTCTGATTGCCTGAGTCACTACCTCGTCCTGCAGGAGACACTCATTCAATCTCCATGTTGATGGGGGCGGGGGCCTGTCTAGGAGGTTAAGATCTAAATAAATCGGAGCATGGTCCGAAAAGGAGGTTGGGTACATCTACTCCTCAGCGACCAGGCCCAACAAGCTGTATGAGCTCCAGAGATAGTCAATCCTGGAGTACATCCCATGCACTTTCGAATAAAAGGTGTAATCTCTGATCGCTGGGTCCCCAACCCACCACGTGTCCACCAGCTGCAGGCTATGCAACTTCTTCCTAAGCGATCTCAATGCCAATTGGGAGACCACGGTTCTACCTGCCGATGAAACCAAGAGGGGTCCAATGGCCAAATTAAAGTCCCCTCCCAGAATTATTTCGCCTTCTGCAAATTTCTCAACTCTGTCCAGCGCACGTTTGAGAAACTGGATCTGTCCCTGGTTGGGGGCGTATATGGAAGACAATGTGTACATCTTTTGGCTGATCAAACCCTTGACCATTATAATCCTCCCCGACTCATCTTGCATTGCCTATTTTGACCCTCAAGGTGGTCTTTTTGATAACAATCACCTAGGTGCGTCGCGTATCAGAGCTGGCCACGGTTTGTATGATTTTGAGCCTCCTTATTTTGAGCCGCATAAGGATAAGGTGGTTTTTTTTTGCTTTAACCCTTCTAGTGCCAGCTACGCGAGTCTCATGTAGCTAATTTAAACCACCACAGTAAATAAAATATAAAAGTAAAATACTCACCTGACCCCTCGTTGGATCCGGCCGGGTCTCCTCTTTAATTTGGTGCCATACGATCCCCCGTGGGGGCTCGGATGACTCCAGGAGTGCCCCCGGAATAGCGCTCCCCACTTCCTGGATCGGGTCTGCCAGCCCCACCCCCTGGGGGCGGGGCCACGGGACATCACTCTAAATATGTGGTACCATTCTAATTGGTAGAAATGAGGCTCTCTCATGCAATACGGTTTTCTTAAATAAATTTTTTTTTTAGAAATGTAAATAAAAAATGTATTTTATTTTTTTTTTTACTTAATAATAATATTGTAAAAAACAGAATTAAATTTACGAACAAGACATTTCATGTTAACGCCTAAACTAAAATATATAATTTTCCTGAAACTTCCAGCAAAAATAGCGCAAAATGGGGAAAAATGACCTGTCAACAGAGGGTGACAAAATCTAGGCTGGCAATTAAAAGGGTTAAAAGTAGCTATGCATGTTGGGTATTGTTCTGTTCGGGGGACCTTGCCCTTTCAGACTGAGCTTGTTTTTTCTTGTTTGCATATTTATATTTTAGGAAAAGGTGTTTTTTTTATTCAGCTTTTTTATACATTTTTTTTAGGGAAACCCTGCGCAACCAAAGAATTCTTTGAGGGATTAATTCCAGAAAGATGAGCCCACTACAACAAGCTGGGTACGCTTAGAAAGCTAAACGTGTACTTTCAGAGAATATATGGTTTATGGGGGATATTCCAAATGTAAAGGGTTGTTTTGGTTGAAAAATCGTAAGGTGCGCACTTTGTCTGCAGAGCTGAAATTTTCAAGTAAGATTGCTGTTACGCACATGCTTTACTTTGGGGTGTTTGGCAACTCTTCCCTTGACAGTAGCAATGCATGTTGGGTATCGTTCTGTTTGGGGGATATTACTTTTTCAGATTAAACTTGTTTTTTCTTGTTTGTATATAGTTTTTTTTTTAGGAAAATGTGGCTTTGATTCTGCTTTTTTATCCTTTTTTTAGGAAAACTCTTTGCAATCAAAGATTACATTGAGGGATTACTTCCAGAAAACTGTGGCCACATCAACAAGCCTGGTACACCTAGAAAGCTTCCACAAAAAGAGCATCAGTTTTTCGGAAAGGTGCAGTAGCCACCAGATAGTACTTCAGACACCTAACCACATCCAAAGAATCCAAAACCCTCTCTTTAGCAGAACTAGGATTAGGGCACAATGACGGAAGAATAATGTCCTGATTCAAATGAAAGGCAGACACGACCTTAGGCAGAAAATCTGGCTTGAAACGAAACACCACCTTGTCCTGGTGTCTCTCATAGTAGGGGGGCTGGATGGAAAGCGCCGCCAACTAAGACACACGCCTAACAGAGGTGATAGCCACCAAAAAGACAACTTTGAGAGTAAGAATGGCCAGAGCAGCATCCTGCACAGGTTCAAAAGGAGCACCCTGCAAGGCTGACAAAACCAAATTCAAATCCTAAACTGGCACCATAGGCTTACGTGGGGGACGCACATGAGTAACCCCCTGGAAAAAAGCCCTGGTCAGAGAATGCTGAGCAAAGGACTTCTGGAAGAAAACCGCCAGGGCAGAAACCTGACCCTTCAGAGTACTGAGTTGGAGCCCCATCTCCAACCCATGCTGTAGGAACTCCAGAATCCTGGGAATAGAGAACACACGACAGGGAAGAGACGGGGAGGCCGATTCCTTAATAGCGCCAGGTAGCGACAGATGAGCGCCAGTAGCGTGATTTTCACAGCGCCCGCTGTGCTTGGCTGTTGTTCGCTTGTTGACAGCGACTCAGTCGGTGTGCGGTAACGTTGAATACGGGGTTAGGAGTTGCTGTTTCACAGGTTCCGCGCTGTATGGGTGCGCCTGACAGCGAATGGCCAGAGCGAACGGCTCCCAGCATATTCATTAACAAATCAAGCTCAAAAAATTCTCGCGCTGTGAAATTCTTGTGTAAACCCCAGAGCGCTGGCGGCGATGGCTTATAAGTAGTTTTTAACCCCCAAACAACCATATTTTTTGAATAAAAAATTAAACAAGTTTTTCTAAACATTTTGTAATATGAATACATTAATATCAGACCTGTAATATCAATTCTGCACAATTTTTTTTTTTTTTTTAACCTTAAAAAAAAAATCTAACATTGCCGTAGTGGTCACAGAATTTTGGACAGTTAAAAAAAAAAAAAAAAAAAAATTAAAATCAATTATTTATGAATATTTAAAGATTGCTCCATTGAAATGCATTGGAGAGCGCCAGGGAGCGACAGGTCATACCTGGCGCTGTGATGGGATTAGTAGCGGCGCTGTTCGTTGCAGTCGGCTACATGATGAATCCCGCGCTAGCTGACGCTCTCGCCGGCGCTAGCCTCATTTAGCGTGATAAATGCGTGATTGTGTCCGCCGCCTGGCGTTCTGGAGTCGGTAGCCGCCGATAGCTGGCGCTACCTGGTGCTAGTCAGACACTACCTGGCGCTAGCCCTTGATAAATAAGGCCCCTAGACTCACACCAGTCAATGTAGGCACACCAAACCCTGTAATAAATGAAAGACTTCTTCCTAGCCTTTATCATGGTATCAACAACCGAGGTAGACAACCCCTTCTCCATCAAGATGGAGGTTTCAGCAGCCAAGCCGTCAAAGCCAGAGTTTGTAAATTGGGATGGCGTAAGGGACCCTGAGTGAGCAGGTCTGGCACCATGGGCATAACGTACTGATCTACTGCCAGCTGCACCACGTCTGTGAACCACACTCTTCTTGGCCACCTGGGGGCCACCAGAATTGCTGGCACCCCCTCCAGAGCAATCTTGCGCAGAACCCTGCCCAGCAGGGGGAATGGAGGAAAGACATATAGGAACTGAAAGTCCTGCCATGACATTGCTAGAGCATCCATGGTCAAGGCCAGAGGATCCTGGGACAGGGAGACAAAGGCCGGGAGCTTGTGATTGTGACGGGACGCAAACCAATCCACATCTGGTTGGCCCCAACGGTGACACAGAGATTGGAACACCCTGTTGCAGAGGGACCATTCTCCCTGGCTCAGAGACTGCCAGCAGATTTTCCACCCCCTGAATGTACACCGCTGATATGCAGGGAACATTGGCCTCCGCACAGTTCAGTATCAGAGCCACTTCCTGGAGAGCCCTCTTGCTCCGGGTCCCTCCCTGATGATTGATGTAGGCAACTGCCGTCTGGTTGTCCGAGCGTACCTGAACAGGCAGGCCCGAAGGTGAGGAGTCAACTGAGCCAGAACTAACCTGATCGCCCGCAGCTCCAAGACGTTGATAGGTGTGTGGGCCTCCTGAGGGCCCCACCTCCCCTGGAACTGCAAGGACTTCCAGAAACCCCACCAACCTGACAGACTGGCATCTGTGGTGACCGTCTCCCAGGAAGGGGTCAGAAAGGATCTGCCCCCCAACAGGTTCCTGGAAGCCCACCAGCTGCATTCCCTGCCTGATGGAGGGATGATGACAAGATAGCAGGAACTGGTCCTGCGCAATCAGACTGTCCACCTTCCGCTGAGGAAGAAAAATCCTTGCCTGAACTGTATCCAGATTCATTCCCAGGAATGAAGTCACCAAGGAGGGGGACAGAGAAGACTTGGGGTGGTTGATCACCCAGCCAAATGACTCCAGGGTGGACACCACCAGCTGAGTATCCAACTCTGCCTGATGTACAGACTGGAAAGTGATGAGAATGTCGTCCAGATAGGGCAGCACGCGGATGCCCTGAAACCTGAGCAGAGACATCACTCCTACCAGCACCTTGGTGAACACCCTGGGAGCTGAAGTGAGACCAAAGGGCAATGCCACAAATTGGTAGTGTTGATGCTCCAGAGCGAACCTGAGGAACCTTTGATGACCTGGAAATACAGGAATATGAAGGTAAGCATCTTTGATGTGCACAAACGTCATGAAATCCCTTAGGTGCAGGGAACTGATGGCAGAGCGCAGAGTTTCCATGCGAAAGCGCCTGCACCTGACAAATTTGTTGAGGATCTTCAAGTCCAGGATGGGCCTGACTGACCCATCTTTTTTGGGCACTGTGAAGAGGTTAGAATAGAAGCCCTTGCCCTTTTCTCTGAAAGGGATCTTGCAGATGACCCCCAGGTCCAGAAGGCTTTGCACTGCCTGCACCAGATCCTGAGCCGACACAGGGTCCTGAGGAATCCGGGATCTGATGAACCTTGGGGGCGAGGGGGCAGGCAGCAAACTATCTTGTAACCGGAGGACACTACCTCCTGAATCCACCAGTCTGAGACATGAAGCCTCCAGACGTGAGCAAAGTGCTGAAGCCGTCCCCCCACCTGGATGGGTGAGGGCGCCCCATCATGCCTGAGGGGGCTTGGGAGAGGACTTAAGCTTGTAGCCCCAGGAGGAGCCAGGGCGTCCCCATCCTCTGCCCCTACCCCAAAAATCCCCTCGGGCCCCAGTAAAGGAAACCCCCCTCCCTTGTCTAGCACCACGGTAGGGGGAGGAAAAGGAGCCCTGACCCAGAAAGGGCCGAGACTGCCGCCTGCGCTGGGGTAACCTGCCTCCCTTAGCAAATAGGTCCAGGCGGTCCCCAAACAGGCGTAGTCCTTTGAAGGGAAAACCAGCGAGGGCCTTCTTGTCAGCGTTGTCAGCAGCCCACTGGTGCAGCCAAACCGAGCGGCGTATAGCCACCACAAGGGCAGAGGTTCTGCCACACATTCTAATGGTGTCATCCAAGGCAGAGAGGACAAAATTCCCAAAAACATCACAACTAGAGAGTGCATTAAACTCCTCACAAGGCAAATCATCAGGGGCACCATCAAGGATACTTCTGAGCAGGGTCCTAATAGCCACAGCCATAATGGCAGAGGCACAGACCGGGCGCAGCGCCGTCCCCACACATGCAAAGGCATGGGACGCCAGCTGGTCAATGCGCCGGTCCTCAGCATCCCGCAGGGTAGTAGAGTCAGGGGAATGCATGACAGAGGTGTTAGATAACCCTAGAACTGGGGCATCCACTTCAGGAGGGGATGACCAACACTTCACCACATCAGCAGGAAAGGGATACTTCCTATCCCAACTCTTTAGGTACACCGGGGAGTCTACTGGGACGTTCCCATTCCTTGAGCACAAGGTTATTGAAATGTGCTTGCTCCGAAAATTCCAAGCGTGACTTAGCAGTATGAAAAAGTTCCCCCCTTTGCCTGGGAGCCGCAACAGGGAGAGAGATAGACAGAACCTCAAAAATCTGAGCCAACAGTCTATCAGTATCATTCGGGGCCCAGGGGTCAGAGCCAGAATCGTCATGACCCCTGGGACTCTCATCAGATGACCCCGAGTCGGAGAATAGCTCCCCTTCCTCCAAAGGGGTATAGCCAGATCGTTGCAAAAACTCATCAGCTTCCATAGGGAAAAGAGTGACATCAGGCGTTAAGTGCCGCTTTTTTGCAGAGACCTTACGCGCCAAGGTATTAGCAATTAACTTCTCAACACTAGCCAGTCTAGAAGACACATCAGGCTGAGAATCCCCACTTGTATGCAACTCAATGGGAGTGAGATTTAAGCTTGGGGGAGTAGGTGAGGCGAAACTAATCGCAGACTCAGCCACTGGAAGGCCAGATTGCAGTTCAAGCACCTGTTTGGCACAGGGTACACAGACCCGCGCCTTGTCAGCGTCAACATGGGACTCCCCACAAGCTACACACAGCTGGGCTTGTCCCGAAGGAACCCTGGTCACATTATCCTGAGACGCCTCCATATGGCGATTATAGTGGCACAATAGGCCGATAGGGATTAACGCTATACAGCAACCCAGGATGCCCCAGTAACCCGCTAGGGAAGTGGGAGTAATTAACACTAGGCCTCACAAGTTAACCAACTAAATAGAGGGAGCAGGGCCGGGAGAAGCCAAAGGGGTTCGCCCGTCTGAAAGACATAATCAAAGGGGAGCCGTAAGTATACAATAATTAACAGCGGTAATAAAGCCGCGGTATACCTCCAGGGGCGGGCCCGCAATGACACGGAACGCGCCAAAGACAGCCCCCCCCCCCCAAAGAGCACAAAGCCAACACGTGACAAGCAGCCAATGACGCCGCCGCCAAGCGCGGAACACAGGAAAAAACGCGCAGCGGCAATTTCAAGCACAATAAATTTAAAACAAGTCAGCGCGGCGGCTGACACCAAGCATATGCAGTGAAGCATAAAAGCCAATACACGTATATACATACACACACACCCCCCCTCCCCTATTTCCCCCGAAGGCTACAAGGAGAGTGAGGGAGGACAGCGGCCACTTAACATAGGGCCCACCGATAGACAGGGGCAATAATGCGGGAGGGGCATCCCATAGAGGCTCACCATATGCCTGTACCGCCTACCCTTTGGTGGGGGATTGCGGTGGAGCAGCGCTCCTAAGCACCTAATAGCGGTGCTGCCTACCATCACCCGACCAGCGCAGCCAAGGCTGGGAGGCAATTACTGATGGAACGGGTGGGAATAGTCCTACAGGGCCGCAGGCCATCTTCTTGTCCTTCGCAGTCCAGACTGCAGAGAAAATCTGGGGATTGTGGGAGGTCCCTGGGTATTTGAGGGGCCGAGAGGAGCCTATTTTCGATGTCTCTGCAGTCCAGCACCATCTGGCGGAGTAGTACCCGAATGTAAGTATTCTATCTGGGAGCAGGACGTACTGTATACTAAGAATAAGGAATTTTAGTAGACCTAGCGTAAGGTCAGTTTCTAGGCATAGTTGTGGGGCAGCTAAATTTATACATATTTACATGGTTTTTGTTCCATGTGTGGGACTTTTCAGACCATCATTAGTTTTGGTCCTGCAATGCCTATGTGTAATCTGGTTGTTATGCTGAATATTGATGTAGGATACCCTCCAGGTGCTCATCCACCCTGCTCTCCATTACTTGGGGGAGCACATTCTCCTATTCAGCTTTGCAGACTCTGAAGTATGACTGGGCACAGGAGGATATTACTTCCCTGTGTGAGGGAGAAGTGATGCAGAAAACCTTACTCTAGGTCTAGGGAGACTTTCCATAAAGTTTCTCTCACAAAGAACCACACCTGTAAGTGCTGCTGCATTATGTCTTGTTTCTCATTGGAGAGTCATCAGGCCATCAATGATGAGTATCTTACCAGATCCCCATTTGCTAATAACTGGTTTTCATATGCATTGTTCTCTTTCTATTCTATTGTTCTCTTTCTCTTTATTGCCGTGGGGAAACTGAAGCACTGGAGACCACTGAGGGAAGGTAACTTTTGCTAATCTTCCAATCTAGGCAGACCTCTCCTGGTAACAGGCGGATATCACCCTATTGTAAGGGCTCTGTGTGACCACATCAGGAAAAGGGAGACCAGATTGGTCTTTTGATGACCCCATTTGGACTGGTAAGAGAATTTTCATTGCAAGATGCAAGTCCCCAACTCTAAAAGGAATAAGGTTCATGTGCTGCATTTCCTAATTATGTTCTAGCCCATTCTTGGCCAAGGTTAATATTAGTTAACAAATCCTATTGAGGTTTCTCTCTCAGTAAATCAGGTGTTTGTCACCTCTACTCAATTCAGCCCTTGTTGCTTCCTTATGATAGCCTCTGAGTAGTCAATTATGCTGTACTTCCCTTGTTACACCCCCCCCCCCCCCCAAGCTGTGTATGATTTGAGACATTAACGCATATAAATGAGAACTAACTTTCAGTGAAAGTCTTCCTGGAGTCTTGCATGGAATCTCCTATGTTGGTAGTCATGGCTGTTAAGGTTTTCACCTTCATCCCAGTCCTTCATACTACTACCTCGGAAAACTCCTCATGTTGCACAACCACCCCCAGTTTCTGGAACAGATTAAAGTTGGCATATTAGACATAGGAAGGAACAAACCGTATGAGACTATTGCCGGAAGAACACAAGCTGGTGGTGGCAGTGTCATGGTCTGGGGAATGTTTTTGTAGACTTTTCTGGGCTCACTCATCCATGTGGTAGGTTTCAGGTGAGGAATCAATCTTTGCTGATAATGTTAACCAATATATGGCAAATGTCTTTTCTAGGGCACATGGGATCTTCAAACAAAACAATGTGAACATGTCACACGGTTAGCAATATAGGACATATCCAACACTTCCAAGTACTATCATCTGTGTGGCCACTTTGGTCTTCGATCTTCCACACTCCCTCCAGCAGTGGTGGGATGCATTGCAGTTAGCCTGGCTCCAGCTACCTGTGACCACCTACCACGCTAACCCTGCTGTCCCCACTACATACTGCAGTTATTCTGGAGGTTAAAATACAATTCTGTGATTACTCATCTGTAGAATTGGTATTATGAGTATACAGTACATCCTGCTCCAGATATAATACTTACTATCGGGTATTACTCCGCCAGATGGCGCTGGACTGCAGAGACATCGAAAATAGGCTCCTCCCAGCCCCTCAAATACCCAGGGACCTCCCACAAATCCCCAGCATTGAAAAGCAGTTAACGAGAAGTCGGGAGAATTAAAACAACCCAAACTAGTAACTATAACAATGATAATCACCATACAGGGCATCCAAGATAATGCAAAACCAAGGGTGGGGTGGAGCAGGACGAACTGTATACTCATAATACCAATTCTACAGGTGAGTAATCGCAGAATTGTATTATTCTTAGTATACAGTACGTCCTGCTCCAGATATAATACTATCGGGACATCCAATAGCAGTGTCCATAAAGTAGGGTGGGATCCCCAAAAAAGGTAACAGCAGACAGTTTAAACCACTGCCGCCTGCAAAACCTTGCGGCCAAAAGCAGCATCAGCTGAGGCCCTAACAACCTTGTAAAACTTTGAAAAGGTATGAACAGAAGACCAAGTAGCGGCCTTGCAAACTTGTTAAAACAGAAGCCTGGTGCTGAAAAGCCCAAGAGGCACCAATAGCACGCGTAGAATGAGCAGTAAGGCGGAAGGGAGGATTCTTCCCCTTAGCAGAGTAGGCCTGAATCACAGTATGACGAATCCACTTGCTGATAGTAGACTTGGCAGGAGCCAAACCCTTCCTAGGACCAGAAGGGACCACAAAAAGAGCATCAGTTTTCCTGAAAGGTGCAGTTGCCACCAGACAGTACTTCAGACACCTAACCACATCCAAAGAATCCAAAACCCTCTCTTTAGCAGAACTAGGATTAGGGCACAATGACGGAAGAACAATGTCCTGATTCAAATGAAAGGCAGACACTACCTTAGGCAGAAAATCTGTCTTGAAGCGAAACACCACCTTGTCCTGGTGTCTCTCATAGTAGGGGGGCTGAATGGAAAGCGCCGCCAGCTCAGACACACGCCTAACCACCAGAAAGAAAACTTTGAGAGTAAGAATAGCCAGGGTAGCATCCTGCACAGGTTCAAAGGGAGCACCCTGCAAGGCTGACAAAACCAAGTTCAAATCCCAAACAGGCACCATAGGCTTACGTGGGGGACGCACATGAGTCACCCCCTGGAAAAAAGTCCTTATCAGAGAATGTTGAGCAAAGGACTTCTGGAAGAAAACAGCCAGGGCAGAAACCTGACCTTTCAGAGTACTAAGTTGGAGCGCCATCTCACGACAGGGAAGAGACTTAGACTCACAACAGTCAATGTAGGCACGCCAAACCCTGTAATAAATGGAAGAAGAAGAAGACTTCTTCCTAGACTTTTTCATGGTATCAACAACCGAGGTAAACAGCCCCTTCTCCATCAAGATGGAGGTTTCAGCAGCCAGGCCGTCAAAGCCAGAGTTTGTAAATTGGGATTGCGTAGGGAGCCCTGAGTGAGCAGATCTGGGACCATGGGCAGAGTGTACTGATCTACTGCCAGCTGCACCACATCTGTGAACCACACTCTTCTTGGCCACCTGGGGGCCACCAGAATTGCTGGCACCCCCTCCAAAGCAATCTTGCGCAGAACCCTGCCCAGCAGGGGGAATGGAGGGAAGACATACAGAAACTGAAAGTCCTGCCATGACATTGCTAGAGCATCCATGGTCAAGGCCAGGGGATCCTGAGACAGGGAGACAAAGGCCGGTAGCTTGTGATTGTGACGAGACGCAAACAGATCCACATCTGGTTGGCCCCAACGGTGACACAGAGATTGGAACACCCTGCTGCATAGGGACCATTCTCCCTGGCGAGAGGTCCCCCTGCTCAGAGAGTCTGCCAGGAGATTTTCCACCCCCCGGGATGTACACAGCTGATATGCAGGGGGCATTGGCCTCCGCCCAAGTCAGGATCAGAGACGCTTCCTGGAGAGCCCCCTTGCTCCGGGTCCCTCCCTGATGATTGATGTAGGCAACTGCCGTCTGGTTGTCCGAGCGCACCTGAACAGGCAGGCCCCGAAGGTGAGGAGTCAACTGAGCCAGAACTAACCTGATCGCCTGCAAGATGTTGATAGGTCTGTGGGCCTCCTGAGGCCCCCACCTCCCCTGGAACTGCAAGGACTTCCAGAAAGCCCCCCAACCTGACAGACTGGCATCCGTGGTGACCGTTTCCCAGGAAGGGGTCAGAAAGAATCTGACCCCCAAAAGGTTCCTCGAGTCCATCCACCACGAGAGGGACCTCCTGACCAGGGGGGAAAGCACACACACCCTGTCCAGGGACGCTGGATCCTTGTCCCACACTGACAAGAGGTGGAGTTGCAGAGACCTCAAGTGGAACTGAGCATAAGGGACCGCCTCGAAGCACGCCACCATCAGGCCCACCAGCTGCATCCCCTACCTGATGGAGGGATGGCGACAAGATAGCGGGAACTGGACCTGTGCAATCAGACTGTTCACCTTCTGTTGAGGAAGGAAAATCCTTGCCTGAACTGTATCCAGATTCATTCCTAGGAATGGAGTCACCAAGGAGGGGGACAGCAAAGATTTGGGGTGGTTGATCACCCATCCAAATGACTCCAGGGTGGACACCACCAGCTGAGTATCCAACTCTGCCTGATGTAGAGACTGGGAAGTGATGAGAATGTCGTCCAGATAAGGCAGCACGCAGACGCCCCGATACCTGAGCAGAGACATCACGCCAGCCAGCACCTTGGTGAACACCCTGGGAGCTGAGGTGAGACCAAAGGGCAATGCCACAAACTGGTAGTGTTGATCCTCCAGAGCGAACCTGAGGAACCTTTGATGACCTGGAAATACAGGAATATGAAGGTAAGCATCTTTGATGTCCACAGAAGTCATGAAATCCCCTGGGTGCAGGGAACTGATGGCAGAGCGCAGAGTTTCCATGTGAAAGCGCCTGCTCCTGACAAATTTGTTGAAGATCTTCAAGTCCAGGATGGGCCTGAGTGACCCATCTTTTTTGGGTACTGTGAATAGGATGGAATATAAGCCCTTGCCTTTTTCTCTTAAAGGGACCTTGCAGATGACCCCCAGCTCCAGGAGGCCTTGCACTGCCTGCACTAGATCCTGAGCTGACACAGGGTCCTGAGGAATCCAGGATCTGATGAATCTTGGGGGCGGCCAGGCAGCAAACTATCTTGTAACCAGAGGACACTACCTCCTGAATCCACCGGTCTGAGACATGAAGCCTCCAAAACGTGAGCAAAGTGCTGAAGCCGTCCCCCACCCGGATGGGTGAGGGCGCCCCATCATGCCTGAGGGGGCTTGGGCTTGGAGCCCCAGGAGGAGCCAGGACGTCCACATCCTCTGCCCCTACCCCAGAAGCCTCCCCGGGCCCCAGTAAAGGAAACCCCCCTCCTTTATCTAGCACCACGGTAGGGGGAGGAGAAAAAGCTCTGACCCCTGAAAGGGCCTAGACTGCCACCTGCGCTGGGGTAACCTGCCTCCCTTAGCAAAAAATACAATTCTGTGATTACTCACCTGTAGAATTGGTATTATGAGTATACAGTATGTCCTGCTCCAAATAGAATACTTACACTTGGGACAACCAATAGCAGTGTCCATAAAATAGGGTGGGATCCCTAAAGCTAACAGCAGACAGTTTAGACCACTGCCGCCTGCAAAACCTTTCGGTCAAAAGCAGCATCAGCTGAGGCCCTAACATCAACCTTTTAAAACAGAAGACCAAGTAGTGGCCTTGCAAACTTGTTCAACAAAAGCTTGGTGCTAAAAAGCCCAAGAAGCACCAATAGCACGAGTAGAATGAGCAGTAAGGCGGAAGGGAGGATTCTTCCCCTTATCAGATTAGGCCTGAATCACAGCCTGACGGATCCATTTGCCGATAGTAGACTTGGCAGGAGCCAAACCCTTCCTAGGACCAGAAGGGACCACAAAAAGAGCATCAGTTTTTCTGAAAGGTGCAGTAGCCACCAGAAAGTAATTCAGACACCTAACTACAGCCAAAGAATGCAAGACCCTCTTCTTAGCATTACTAGGATTAGGGCACAATGAAGGGAGAACAATGTCCTGATTCAAATGAAAGGCAGACACTACCTTAGGCAGAAAATCTGGCTTAAACCAAACATCACCTTGTCATGGTGTCCCTCATAGTAGGGGGGCTGAATGGAAAGCGCCGCCAACTCAGACACACGCCGAACGGAAGTGATAGCCACCAGAAAAACAACCTTGAGAGTAAGGATGGCCAGGGACGCATCCTGCACAAGTTCAAAAGGAGCACCCTGCAAGGCTGACAAAACCAGATTCAAATCCCAAACAGGCACCATTGTCTTGCGTGGGGGATGCACATGGGTCACCCCCTGGAAAAAGGCCTAATCAGAGAGTGCTGAGCAAAGGACTTCTGAAAGAAAACAGACAGGGCAGAAACCTGACCTTTTAGAGTACTAAGTTGGAGCCCCATATCCAACCCATGCTGTAGGAACTCCAGAATCCTGGGGATAGAAAAGACACGACAAGTAAGAGACCTAGATTCACACCAGTCAATGTAGGCACGCCAAACCCTGTAATAAATGGAAAAAGACGACTTCTTCCTAGCCTTAATCATGGTATCAACAACAGAAGTAGACAGCCCTTTCTCCATCAAGATGGAGGTTTCAGCAGCCAGACCGTCAAAGCCAGAGTTTGTAAATTGGGATGGCGTAGAGAGCCCTGGGTAAGCAGATCTGGCACCAGAGGCAGAGCGAACTGATCTATTGCCAGCTGCACCACGTCTGCGAACCACACTCTTCTTGGTCACCTGGGGGCCACCAGAATTGCTGGCACCCCTTCCAAAGCAATCTTGCGTAGCACCCTGCCCAGCAGGGGGAATGGAGGGAAGACATACAGAAGCTGAAAGTCCTGCCATGACATTGCTAGAGCATCCGTGGTCAAGGCCAGGGGATCCTGAGACAGGGAGACAAAGGCCGGTAGCTTGTGATTGTGACGGGACGCAAACAGATCCACATCTGGTTGGCCCCAACGGCGACACAGAGATTGGAACACCCTGCTGCATAAGGACCATTTTCCCTGGCGAGAGGTCCCCCTGCTCATAGAGTCTGCTAGGAGGTTTTCCACCCCCGGGATGCACACAGCTGATATGCAGGGAACATTGGCCTCCGCCCAGGTCAGGATCAGAGACACTTTCTGGAGGGCCCCCTTGCTCCGGGTCCCTCCCTAAAGATTGATGTAGGCAACTGCCGTCTGGTTGTCCGAGCACACCTGAACAGGCAGGCCCCGAAGGTGAGGAGTCAACTGGGCCAGAACTAACCTGATCACCCGCAGTTCCAGAATGTTGATAGGTGTGTGGGCCTCCTGAGGGCCCCACCTCCCCTGGAACTGCAGGGATTTCCAGAAACCCCCCAACCCGTCAGACTGGCATCCGTGGTGACAGTCTCCCAGCAGGGGGCCAGAAAGGATCTGCCCCCCAACAGGTTCCTGGAGTCCAGCCACCACGTGAGGGACCGCCTGACTAGGGGGGTAAGCACAAGGACCCGGTCCAGGGACGCGGGATCCTTGTCCCATACTGACAAGAGGTGGAGTTGCAGAGTTCTCATGTGGAACTGAGCATAAGGGACCGCCTCGAAGCACGCCACCATCAGGCCCACCAGCTGCATTCCCTGCCTGATGGAGGGATGATGACAAGATAGCAGGAGCTGGACCTGTGCAATCAGACCATCCACCTTCTGTTGAGTCACCAAGGAGGGGGACGGTGAAGACTTGGGGTGGTTGATCACCCATCCAAATGACTCCAGGGTGGACACCACCAGCCGAGTATCCACCTCTGCCTGATGTAGAGATTGGGAGGTGATGAGAATGTCGTCCAGATAAGGCAGCACGCGGACGCCCTGATACCCGAGCAGAGACATCACGCCAGCCAGCACCTTGGTGAACATCCTGGGAGCTGAGGTGAGCCCGAATGGCAATGCCACAAATTGGTAGTGTTGATCCTCCAGAGCGAACCTGAGGAACCTTTGATGACCTGGAAATACAGGAATATGAAGGTAAGCATCTTTGATGTCCACAGACGTCATGAAATCCCCTGGGCGCAGGGAACTGATGGCAGAGCGCAGAGTTTCCATGCGAAAGCGCCTGCTCTTGACAAATTTGTTGAGGATCTTTAAGTCTAGGATGGGCCTGACTGAACCATCTTTTTTGAGTACTGTGAATAGGTTGGAATAAAAGCCGGATGACCCCCAGCTCCAGGAGGCCTTGCACTGCTTGCACTAGCTCCTGAGCTGACACAGGGTCCTGAGGAATCTGGGATCTGATGAATCTTGGAGGGGGATCGGCAGCGAACTCCAACTTGTAACCGGAGGACACTACCTCCTGAATCCACCGGTCTGAGACATGAAGCCTCCAGACGTGAGCGAAGTGCTACAGCTGTCTCCCCACCCGGATGGGTGAGGGCGCCCCATCATGCCTGAGGGGGCTTGGGGGAAGATCTTGCTTTGGGACCCCAGGAGGGGCCAGGACGCCCACATCCTCTGCCCCTGCCCCAGAAACCTCCCCGGGTCCCAGGAAAGGAAACCCCCCTCTCCTGTCTGGCACCACGGTAAGGGGAGGAGAAGGAACCCTGACCCCGAAAGGGCCGAGATTGAAGCCTGTGCTGGGGTAGCCTGCCTCCCTTAGCAAAAAGGTCCAGGCGGTCCCCAAACAGGCGCAGTCCTTTAAAGGGAAACCCAGTGAGGGCCTTCTTGGCAGCGTTGTCAGCAGCCCCCTGGCGCAGCCAAACCGAGCAGCGTATAGCCACCACGAGGGCAGAAGTTTTGGCACACATTCTGATGGTGTCATCCAATGCTGAGAGGACAAAATTTACAAAAACATCACAACTGGAGAGTGCATTAAACACCTCACAAGGCAAATCATCAGGGGCACTATCAAGCATATTTACCATAAGGGTTCTAGTGGCCACAGCAGTAATGGCAGAGGCACAGACCGAGCGCAGCGCCGTCCCCGCACATGCAAAGGCGTGGGATGCCAGCTGGTCAATGCGCCGGTCCTCAGCATACCGCAGGGTAGTGGAGTCTGGGGAATGCATGACAGAGGTGTTAGGTAGCCCTAGGATCGGGGCATCCACCTCGGGGGGGGGGGGGGGGATGACCAACACTTTACCACCTCAGCAGGAAAGGGTTACTTCCTATCCCCCCTCTTTTTGGAACCCCGGGAAGTTTACTGGGGCGCTCCCATTCCTTGAGCACAAGGTTATGGAAATGTGCCTGCTCGGGAAATTCCAAACGTGATTTTGCTGTATGGAAAAGCTCCCCTCTTTGTCTGGGAGCCGCAACAGGGAGAGAGATGGACAGAACCTCAAAAATCTGGGTCAATAATCGGTCAGTGTCATCCGGGGCCCAGGGGTCAGAGCCAGAATAGTCATGACCCCTAGGTCTCTCATCAGATGAGCCTGAATCAGAAAAGAGCTCCCCTTCATCAGACAGGGTATAGCCACAAAGATTCCAAAACTCCTCAGTTCCCATAGGGAAAACAGTGACATTAGGCGTCATGTGCCGCTTCTTACCAGGGGCCTTACGCGCTAAGGACTTAGCAATCAACTGCTCAACAGTAGCCAGTCTAGAAGACACATCAGGCTGAGAATCCCCACTAGTATGCAACTCATTAGGAGTGAGGTTTAAGCTTGGGGGAGTAGGCGAAGTGAAACGAGGTGCAGCCAGTGGCAGGCCAGATTGCAATGCAAGCACCTGCTCAGCACAGGGCACACAGACCCGCGCCCTGTCAGCGTAAGCATGAGGCTGCCCACACGCCACACACAGCCGGTCTTGTCCCGAAGGGACCCCGGTCACATTATCCTAGGATGCCTCCATATGGTGATTATAGCGGCGCTATACGTCGATAGGGAATAACGCTATATAGCAACCCCGGATGCCCCAATAACCCGCTAGGGAAGTGGGAGTATGATTTTACAAGGCCTACAAATTATATACTAATACAGGGCCGGGGGAAGCCAAAGGGTTCACCCCGCCTGAAAGACATAAGCAGACAAGACCTGTAAGCACACAGTAACCAAAGTGAAAAGGTATAAAGCTGCCTGCGAGGGCACTTACGGACCGCGGTAGGTAGGGGTTCGTCGCGCATGGGCCAACCAAGCAGGTTAAAGATGGCGTTGGTATACCTCAAGGGGTGGGTCGGTATCAGCGATGACATGGAGCGCGCCATAGAAGGGCCCCGCCCCCCCGAAGAGAACGTGCAAGCAGCCAATGGGGGCACACCAGCACCTGAGGTAATGCCGCCGCCAAGAGCGGAACCAAGTCAGCGCGCGGCAGTGGCAATTTAAAAAAAAAAAAACAGTAAAGGCAAGTCAGCGCGGCGGCTGACACAAGACTGAACAGATTGGAGAAAGAGTGTAAAACACAGAATGCATAGCATACACATTTACACCCCCCCCCCTTTTTTTCCCCCGAAGGCTACAAGGAGGATGACGGAGGACAGCGGCCACGTAAACGGGGCCCACCGATGGGCAGGGGCACTAGATGCAGGGGCATCCCATAGAGGCTCACCATAAACCTGAACCGCCTACCCTTTGGTGGGGGATTGCGGTGGAGCAGCTCTCCTAAGCACCTAACAGCGGTGCTGCCTACATCACCCGACCAGCGCAGCCAAGGCTGGGAGGCATATTACTAGTGGAATGGGTGGGAACAGTCCTACAGGACCGCAGGCTAATAGCCCCGCTCACCATTTCTTGTCCTTCGCAGCCAGACTGCAGAGAAATTCTGGGGATTTGTGGGAGGTCCCCGGGTATCTGAGGGGCCGGGAGGAGCCTATTTTCGATGTCTCTGCAGTCTATCCCAACTGTAAGTATTAGATATGGAACAGGATGTACTGTATACTAAGAATAGAGTGACATTAGGCGTTAAGTGCCGCTTTTTAGCAGGGGCCTTAAGTGCCAAGGTATTCGCAATTAACTTCTCAACACTAGCCAGTCTAGAAGACACAAGGCTGAGAATCCCCACTTGTATGCAACTCAGTAGGAGTGAGATTTAAGCTTGGGGGTGTAGGTGAAGTGAAACGAGGTGCAGGCCCAGCCACTGGAAGGCCAGATTGCAGAGCAAGCACCTGCTTGGCGCAAGGTACACAGACCCGCGCATTGTCAGCGCTAATAGGGGACACCCCACAAGCTACACACAGCCGGGCTTGTCCCGAAGGAACCCCAGTCCCATTATCCTGAGATGCCTCCATATGGTGATTATAGCGGCACTATAGGCCGATAGGGATTAACGCTATAGAGCAACCCAGGATGCCCCAATAACCTGCTAGGGAAGTGGGAGTAATTACACTAGGCCTCACAAGTTAACCAACTAATAGAGGGCCGGAAGAAGCCAATGGATTCGCTCGTCTGAAAGACACAAAAAGAGCCGTAAGCAGACAATAATAAAAAGGTGGTAATAAAGCCGCCCGCGAGGGCACTTACGGACCGCGGTAGGTAGAGGTCCGTCACGCAGCAGCCGACCAAGCAGACAAAATGGCGTCGGTCTACCTTGAGGGGCGGGCCGCACAAGCAATGATGCGCAATGCGCCAGAGACAGGCCCCGCCCCCCCGAAGAGCGCGAAGCCAACACATGACAAGGTAACGCCGCCACCAAGCGCGGAACATAGTGAAGAAAAGGCGCACGGCGGCGTCAATTTTAAGTTATAGTAATAGTAAAACACATACACCCCCCCCTTTCCCCCCGAAGGCTACAAGGAGAATGAGGGAGGACAGCAGCCACTTGACATAGGGCCCACCGATAGACAGGGGCAAGGGGGCAATAGTGCGGGAGGGGCATCCTATAAAGGCTCACCATAAGCCTGAACCGCCTACCCTTTGGTGGGGGATTGCGGTGGAGCAGCGCTCCTAAGCACCTAACAGCGGTGCTGCCTACCATCACCCGACCAGCGCAGCCAAGGCTGGGAGGCACATTAATGATGGAACGGGTGGGAATAGTCCTACAGGGCCGCAGGCTAATAGCCCCACTCACCTGGGAGTAGAGAGAGCCATTTCCTGTCCTTCGCAGTCCAGACTGCAGAGAAAAATACAATTCTGTGAAATACTCACTTGTAGAATTGTTATTATACGCATACAGTACGTCCTGCTCCAATATAATACTTACACGTGGGTAATCCTCCGCCAGAGGGCGCTGTTCACTGCAGACATGCAAAAACAGGCTCCTCCCGGCCCTTCATATACCCAGGGACCTCCCACAAATCCCCAGTATTGAAAAGCAGTGAGAAAAGAAGCCGGGAGAAACCAACCACCAACTGGTAATAGTAATGATAACAATCATACAGGGGATCCAGAAAATGTAAAACCAGGGTGGGCTGGAGCAGGACGTACTGTATGCGTATAATACCAATTCTACAGGTGAGTATTTCACAGAATTGTATTATTCTAAGCATACAGTACGTCCTGCTCCAATATAATACTTACACGTGGGACATCGAATAGCAGTGTCCATAAAGTAGGGTGGGATCCCCAACAAAAAAGGCACAGCAGACAGTAGAGACGCTGTCACCTGCAAAACTTTGCTACCAAGTACCACATGAGCAAAGGCTCTAACGTCAATCCCATAACAAAACCTTTGAAAAGGTATTGAACAGAAACAAGCAGCGGTCTAGCAACTTATGCAACAGAAAACCTGGTGCTGAAGGGCTAAAGGTACCCAAACACCAATAGAACGGAATAAAAAGAGAGGGAGATTCTTCCCCCTTAAAGGAATAGGCCAGTGTAACGGCCTAACCAGCCCAAAGGCAACAGAAGCCTCGGTAAAACTTAGAACTCTCCCCAACGGGGAAATAAAAAACTGGTCTCCTACAGACCCCTTCACTAACAAGGATCAGCAAGAAGCCGAAACCTTTACTCAGGACCAGGAAGGCAAACCATCCAAGTAAGATCAGTCCAAAGGGCGCATAGGCCCTGGAAGCAAACGAGATCAGGCGCATACATATGGAGGCGCCCGCAGACCCCAAAGGGCATCAGTCCCCCTAAGGGACAAGAAACAACCATGAAAATTTCAACACCTGTTGAGGGGTTGTAGACCCCTTACTTCAGCATTATTAAGAATAAGGCCCATAGGCAGACTAAAAGGACTTAAATAATGATCATAAAACCCCACCTTGGACAAAAGGGTCCGGCTTAAGGCGGAATACCATTATATATATATATATATATATATATATATATATATATATATATATATATATATATATATATAAACGAGGGCTAAGTAATCAGAACCACCTTCTCAGGCACACGTCTGACTGAAGCAACAGCCCCCGGAGGGGCCACTTTAACTACAAAACAGCTCAGACAGCATCCAGGATAAGTCCCAAGGGAACAATCCGCAGGGCAAACAGAATGAAAATTGATCCCAACAGGGACCATAGAACTACTTGGGAGATGCCCCTGAGCAATCCCCAAGAGAACTCCCAACAAGGAAGACAGAACCAGACTTCTACAGGAAGGCAGACAGGACAGAACCTGAACCTTCAGAGTACCTAGATGGGGAGCCAACCCCAACCTATGCTGTAACAACTCTAGAACCCTGGGAACCGAGAACGTCCAACAGGGGAGAGACCAAGACTCATGCCAATCAATATGGGTACACCATAACCCCAATAGACGGAGGAAGAGGAAGCCAAAGAAGCTTGCTCCTAGCTCCCTATATAGCAAGTCACCCAGAAGATAAGCCCGTCTCCAAGGGGTGAATGAATCAGCTGTCAAGCCCCAGACTAGAGTCTGTAGATTGGGACGACATAAGAAGGAGCCTGACAAGGGCAGAACCGCACTCCTGAGAGAGCGTACAGGTCTGCTGACCTAAGCAGAAGCATCTGCGAACCACAGTTCACTAGGCCACCCAGGGGCCATCAATCTCACGGGTCTCTTTATCAGCACGACCGTGCGCAGAACCCCACATAGCAGGGTGAATGAAGAGAAGACATATAAAATAGAAAGTCTAGACATAAATTTACTAAGCCCCCATGACCAGAGTCAGAATATTCTGGGGCAGAGCCCCTGTGATATAAGCGAGACCCAACAGAGCCACCCTAGTTGGCTCTCAGAGGGACACCAGGATAGCACAACCTGCCACTGAAAGACATCCATTGGAGCGAATACCACTGAGGAGCAGGGGACGTAGACCCCCACCCAGATCAGGAACCTTCCAGGAGAATCATCCTGCTTCAAGCTCCAGACCAATAATAATACAGGCCAT
This sequence comes from Gastrophryne carolinensis, assembly GCA_027917425.1. NCBI lineage: Eukaryota > Metazoa > Chordata > Amphibia > Anura > Microhylidae > Gastrophryne > Gastrophryne carolinensis. Next base: position 412,934,643 of record CM051235.1, read on the forward strand.
TGTCTTCCAACAGGCCAAGAGTCCCCAAATAGAAAGGTCCTAAAGAGGAGAAGTCCAGCAGTATAGAGTCAACTGAAGGCTCATTGTTATAACAAAGCCAGTAGGTAAGATGGACCCTCTAAGGCAGTGGTCCCCAACCCCCGCTACCGGTCCGTGGCACAAATGGTACCGGCCCTTTAGAGAATGAGCCCAATAATGACAGCCGGCAGCAGCTCGCGTTGCGGGAGAAAAGGGGGCGGGGTTTAGCTCACTCCTCTCTCACACTCTACCAATAGAGCAACGGTTTGAGGGCTACCCAATTGGTGTAGGTATGGGAGCTGGTGTCCCCGCCCCCCGGCCCGGTGCTGCGAGTAGAGGGAGAAGCAGGTTTGTATGCGCCCGCTAATCGCCGTGTCTGCTTCCCCCGCACAGGTTCTCGGCACCATCGAAGGCATGCTGGAGAAACTGGAGCTGGACGATCGCCATTGCTGCTACCGCCACTTCCTGGGGGGCTCCTCTCACCCCTCTTCCCTGTATGGGCCCTCCCGGGCTCACTGCTGTGCTGCATCCCCACCATGGCCAGCTGACAGCCCTGCCCCAGCCGCCTGTCTCCAGGTGATGTGGAAATACTACTCCCAGCATGCACTGCCACCACAAGGCATTCACAGGCTGCAGACCTGGGCAGCAAGGCATGCTGGGACATGTAGTTCCACTGTATATAGAACTAACTATACCATGTCTCTTCAGATAAATATATATATATATATATATATATATATATATATATATATGCATGCCACTGCAACCTTTCTGTAATGGGGAGCCCTGCTCAGAGAGAGCTCTCAGCTGGACTGTCCTAATTTCTTCCATCTTTCTTGGCCATTATTCTCTACCTTGGTTTTCCATATCTCCAGAATTTTTCCTCCTTCTCGCCTTTATCGCTGTCTCTTTTTCATATGATCTCTCTCTCTCTTTCCAAATGCCTCTTTATTAATCTATTTCCACATTCCCTCGATTTTGCTCTAATTTCAGCATTACCTCCTTTCCATTTTTCCATATATTTCTCTTCTTTTTTTCACTTTACTTCCTTCTTTCCCTTCCATCCCATCTCTGCCTCTTGCTCTTCTCCTTTTCCTCCCTCCTTCTTTCCTCTCTCTCCCTTTTCCCCCTCTATGTTGCTTTCCCCTCTTCTTTCCCCCTCTATGTTGCTTTCCCCCCTCTTTTTGCTCCTTCCATCTCTCTGTTTTCCATACTCTATTTTTGTTGTCAGTCTCTCCATCTATCTTATTCATATTTCCTGTTTCCCTCTGGTTTCTGCCTTCTATATGTCGCTTTCCCCATAACAATATTATCAATGCCGCCGCATCACCCCCAGTGCCCCACCGGGCCGCGTTAAAATTACCAAATCCTGAATCGGTCCATGTTGAAAAAAAGGTTGGGGACCACTGCTCTAAGGGACCCTACCTAGGAACCACGGGGGGTTTTGGAAGAAATCCCCCCCCCCCACGCCAACCTGCGCGACTTGGTACCCAACGAGACCATTCACAGGAAGATGCAAGTAAAGAAGGGGGTGCCCCCTGACAGGGTCATTGAATATAACCAGCTCAAAAGAAACCACCGTACCAAAGGGGAATGAGCACAGACCTAGCTCCCGGGGTGCTGGAACCCCATCTAGGATCAATAACCTACTGTGCCGAAGAGCCCAAAGGCTCTGTATATAAGGGACATCATCTGATACGCCACCAACGGGCCCACCAGCTGCAATCCTGCCTGGTGAAAGATGTCAGCAAAGGGGGACAGAGCCCCCGTAACCAGGAGTCCACTTGTTGCCAAGGAAGAAGGCTCAAGCCTGAACCGAATCCAAGGAATGGAGATAGCGGATAAGGGACCATGAGGGATTGAGGTGACTGAGCACCCATCCAGTAACTCCCAGGGGACACCGCCGGCCGACTAACCCACTCGGCTTGACGTAGATATTGGGGAGTAAGGAAAGACGACCCGGTAGGTCCTAGTGCGGACTCCCCACAGGCATGTCTGAGACATCACCCCCATCCGCGCCATGGCGAGTAGCCTGGGGGCGGAAGAGAGGCCAAAAACAAGGCCCCAATCCACAGGGTTGGTCCTGCAACACTGACTAGTAACGGTCTTGGTGTCCGAAGACACAGGGGGAACTAACAGGATCTAGAACGCCACAGGAGGCCAGAAGCCCCCCTTGCACAGGGCGCCTGTGTTCCAAGACAGAGATATCATACAGGGCCTACCTGCGAGTGTAGAATTGCCAAGCCTACCATAGGCCAGCATGGCCCAGATTGCCTCAACATTTTGAGGGAAAGAGAAAGGTTAACATAGAGGCCATTGCCCCATTCTGTTAAGGGCAACCTGCAAGTAAGCCCAGACCCTGCAGGCCGAGTACAGCCTGCACCAACTCCTGAGGGGAAAACAGGGGCTCGAAGCACCCTGATAACCTCCGAGAGGGACCGCTCAGCAAATTCTATCCTGTGTCCAGGGGAACTACCTCCTGGATCCACCAGAAGGAGAAGATACACTCCCAGATAGGAGCCAGGTGCTGTGGCAGTCCCCTCGCCCAGAAGGGCGAGGATGTCCCTTCATGCTTTGGAAGTCTTGGCAGATTTAGACTTAGCCCTGCCAGAGGCCCCAGGGCGTTGCCTGCCCACCCCGTGGTGGAAATCCACTCCGAAAAGTTGGAAGCACACCTCAGGTTCGCGTTTGACACTAACGTAGGGAGGGGGAGGGGTGTCCCTGCCCCGAGGAGGCCGAGACGGCCTTCTGCGTAGGGGTGCCTTACCCTTTTTTCCAAAAAGGTCCAAACGGGCCCCAAATAGGCACCGTCCTCTGAAAGGAAGGCCAGTGAGAGCCTTTTTCGTATCATCGTCAGCACCCCACTGTTGCAGCCAGACCAGGCGGCGAATAGCTACCACAAGGGCAGAGGTTCTAGCACACATCTTAAAGGGGTCATCCAGCGCTGAGAGGATAAACCTTACAAACACATCACAATCAGAGCGCATTAAATACCTCCCAGGGGAGGTCCTCAGGTCGGTGATCAAGTAGTTTTCTAATGAGAGTCCTGGTGGCCACCGCAGTGATGGCCGCGGCACAGACCGGGCGCAGAGCCGTCCCTGCACACGAAAAGGCGTGGGAAGCCAGTCTGTCAATGCGCCGGTCCTCAGCATCCCGAAGGGTACGATAATGAGGGGCAGTCATGAAGGGGGGGGTTAGTAACAACTATAATTGGTGCATCCACCACGGGAGGTGCTGACCAAAAGTTAACCACATCAGGGGGAAAAGGGTACTTCCAATCCCAGACCCCTGGAACCCCTTTAAGTTTACAAGGCAATTCCCATTCTTTGGATATAAGAGCCTGGAAATGCTCCTGTTCCAGAAATTCCAAGCGCGGTGCCGCTGTGTGGAAACTCTCCCTCTTAGGCTTGGGAGCCTCTCCGGGAGGAGAGATTGACAAAACCTCAAAGATCTTTATAAGTAGTTCATCAGTGTCACACAGGCCCCAAGAACCGGGGCCAGAATCATCACGGCTCCAGGGCATCCCATCCGAGGAGCCCGAATCGGAGAATAGCTCACCTTCATCAGAAGGATCCAGGTCCTGCATAGCAGCAGATTCATCGGTTTCGTTAGGAACCGGAGAGCCAGGAGGCATCAGGGACCGCTTCTTTCCAGGGCCCATACGCTCCACCAAACTAGATAGCACCTGCTCAGCCGTTGGCAGTCTGCGTGGCATGACTTGCTGGTCATCCCCGCTCGAGTGAGACTCATCCGGAATGAGGTTTAGGTCCGGGGAGACGGGAGTAATGAAGTGAGGTGCAGCCACTGGCAAACCTGATTGCAGGGTCAGTGCCTGTTCAGCACATGGTCCGCAGACCCGTGCTCTGTCAGCATCAGCATGGGCTGGCCACACACGGTACACGTCCGGTCTTGTCCCTGAGGGACCCCGGGTACATAATTCTGAGATGCCTCCATATGGTGATTATCTGAGCAGTATGCCCGCAGGGATTTACGTAATAGGCAACCCTGGATGCCCCAAGACCCGCTAGGAATGTGGGAGAATTTTTTATGTGAACCCGCTATAAAACATATGTCAGGCCGGGGGAAGCCACCGAAATCTTGGCGTCTGGAAGACATAAAGGGGATAAGAGGGGGGTGTCAGTGCCATGCGCAGCTCATAGGAACAAAAACCGCCCAGGAGGGCACTTACATGACCAAGGGAGGAGGCGGATCGCAACCAAGCGCGCGAAGACCGTCAAAATGGCGCCCAGCGAACCTCGAGGGGCGGGCCTGATCTGGCCGTGACGCGGGGCGCGTCATGCCAAGTCCCCGCCTCCCCCAAAGAGCGCGAAGCTCTAACCAGCGCAACGTCCATGACAGTAGTGGATAGGACACACAGAGAGTGTAAATGAGGAGATTACTCTCAACACTAGAGAATGATGCTGCCGCCCGGGCCGCACACTTCATGTAATGAAAGGACGCACACGCGCACAACCAGACAAGGTTTATGTGGGGAAAGGAGCGCGGCACTGACACCCAAGTTTAAATGAAAAGTCAACGGCCATAAACGTGTTAACATTACGCTGGGACCGCCACACACATACACCCCCCCCCCTTTCTTTTCCCCCGAGCTACGGGAGGAAGCGAGGGAGAAGCGGACCTGCACCCAGGGGGTTCATCGCTATGAGGGGCACGGACAGAAATGCGGGAGGGGCATCTAATGGAGGCTCACCATCGCCCAAAACCGCCTACCCTATGGTGGGGGATTGCGGTGGAGCGTAGCTCCGTGAGCACACGAGGTGCTGCCTACCTTCACCCGACCAGCGCAGCCCAGGCTGGGAGGCACATCTTTATCGAAGAGGACGGGTGGTAATAGTCCCGCAGGGCCGCAGGCTGTAATAGCCCCGCTCACATGCGAGAGAGTTGATACTTCATGTCTTCGCAGTCAGCACTGCAGAGAAATCTGGGATTTGTGGGAGTCCCTGGGTATATGAAGGGCCGGGAGGAGCCTGTTTTTGCATGTCTGCAGTGAACAGCGCCCTCTGGCGGAAGATTACCCAAGTGTAAGTATTATATTGGAGCAGGACGTACTGTATGCTTAGAATATCTGGGGATTTGTGAGGCCGGGAGGAGCCTATTTTTGATGTCTCTGCAGTCCAGCGCCATCTGGCGGAGTAATACCCAATAGTATTATATCTGGAGCAGGACGTACTGTATACTAAGAATATTTATACTTGAGTCTGTAGATATAACCAGTAAATTAACCAGGTGACAAAGTGAATATTGTTACAGGCTGCACACTTTTTTTTTTTATTCCAGCCGTCATTTTGACATCCTGCTTTTAGAGTATCCTGGTGATTGGTTCCTGCCACAGGGACATGCCAATGTAGGATGCCCCACCGTGTGAAACCCTCAATATCACCCATTCCACTCACCTTTCTGCTGTCATGGTGTGTAAAGGTAAATAGGGGCACAGTAAGGATGAGCGACTGCACGGAGTGTGACATAAGAGGGATGCATTGGCAAATGGAGGGGACAACAGGGGCTTGTAGGAATGCAGTGATGGTACAACACAACCCCCAGGTGAAATCTCTGGCAGAATAATTTGGTAAACTAGTTTTTCAATGATAATTGCATTCTTAGCATTGATGGGAGCTTAGATAGGAGGAGTATTGGGAACATGGTTATGATGTGGGACCCATAGAGAGGCAAGCTAATCGGCAGCTACATGGCTAGCATGTGGGGGATGTTACATATAAATATAGGGGTGTGGTGGAAGGACATACAACTGGAGACAGTGGGTATCCCGATTGTTGTAGAAAATCTTCATTATACTAGTCCAAATGAAACAATTCTGAACCTATGCATTGTCGCCGGCGACCAGGTTCCCAATCATTTAAGTGGCCCACACTTCTCAAAAGGTGGAGCACCCCTGGCCTAGATGCTCCATCTCCAGCACAGTATACTCAGTAACCAGACCAACTCCGCACTTTCTTAGAAATAGTAGGTAGTCATTACAAGTAAAAACAAACACAAACATATGAAAACAGATAGATCTTTGTTTAATTAAACCGGTACTAGGCGTGGTTCCAGCAAGAAATGGTTTGTCATTAACTTGTTTACGAGTTACAAAACAGGAACAAAAAAAATCAAAATAAAATGACATCTTCCAGTAAAAAGATCTACAACCTGAAAATGGCGAATGTTCTTTGAAGCGGATATTGGGTTCTCTGACCCCTTTCAGTAAAAAGTAGCAGTTTGGAAGACCGGTCTGTGAGCCTGTATGTCTGCTCCTTATTACCCAGGGTGTAGCGAGTGGCAGATAATGTTACAAGTGTATTACGAAGGGTGATGTCCCAGCAAGGTCACAGATCTTACAGGAACCGTGTGGAAGAAAAGTCCCCTCGCTGTACAGTACTGACGTCTCACAGGGCTGTGTGTTCACTTTGTGAATATTTTATGACAGTCCCTTAGAAAAAAAAAAAAAAAATCTTTCGGCTAATTAAGTATTTACAAAACTGCCAATGCCGACTGCTGGCGAGAACGTGCTGCTGTACAGACATAAGACCATCATCCCTTTTTCATGGAACCTTAAAGCTTTATGACCAGCTGCTGCCTGAAATTCCCACCTTCAAAATGGACACACTGGTCTACAACAGAGGTCACATGACAATGGAGACAAGACAGAAAATTACACCAGGATACGACTAAGCTGTATATGGGGAAAAATGGATTAAAATTAAAGAATGGAGGCATTCAAGAAGGGTAAAAAAAATAAACCCAAGACAGTTAAAACAAAATAAAATTGTTCAAAACAATTGGAGGGTTTAAAACTAATTTAAAAAGGAGAAGTGAAGATGACCTACACCTGGCTGGGGGAGGGGGTTATTCTTATGGACAGCCCTTCAGAAGATACTTTCTGTTCAATTTGCTGGTGAATGGGTGAGAGCTCCCAAAGAACCCCTGGGAGCATGCTTATCGGGGGGGGGGGGGGGGGGTCGGAATATTTTCTCTTGTATAATCCCTTTAAGGTAAGACATAGGCATGTTACTAGTAGTTAAAAGGCATTATAGAAAAAATAATGTGTGTTCCTATTCAAAGGGGTTATGGAGTAAGATTTTGAAGAAAAAAAAATATGACGCTTTGGTATCCCAGGGTAGCTAGAGTAAAGAAAAACAAATTAGAAGGAATGTTTGTACCAGTGGTTACAGATTAATGGGTCAGTCCTAACATTCGGCAGGCAACAAAAAACACTGTACTCTCCTTTCATTTCCCACAGGCAATCGCTGATAGTCCAGCACTTAGACACTAACCGGAACCCCTAATCCAGTCCCGCACAGCCACACTCGTCCATTTAATACCTGATGGACCGTCCGGTGCCGTTTGTCACAGGAACTATGGCACGCATGCCATGGTGCTGGGCAGTCCATCATTACTCATAAAAGAGTGATGCAGGACTGGATCGGGCAATCTGATAAGTGTATTGAGCTGGACTATCAGCGATCGCCCGTGGGGGGTTAAAGCGGAATATAACTTTTTTTCTTAGTTACAGTGTCACTAATCTAAAATAAAAAAATACATATTTACGACTTCTCCCTTGCAGCTAACTGGCCAAGGGCTGGATGCCTGATGCTGACCCGATTTAGAGATTAGACCCCTCATGGCACCTATATGCTGCAGTAAATTGTCGGAGGCATCTACCAATTTGTGTGCACACCGCAGGAGGCAACCTTGGGAACGAGTTATAGACTGATGCAAAATCAATGCAGGGAGCAGAGGTAAGATTAAAAAAACTGGGATGTTTATATCCTGATGTAGTGGTGATAAGAATAAAACGGGAAGCTATTTAAATTGGTTATAGAGGACAATAGTATCCAAGGTGCTTATGGTAAATGACTGAAACAAATGCATCTTCACCATAAAAAATGACTAATTACATTTATGAAAATTGAAATTAAATAAAAACCTAAGTGATGTTAAAAGCTTCTTTCTAGAGCCAACCTGCCGAGCCTCTACCTGTGAGGGTGGCATGATGGTCTCCACACTTTTCAGTCAAGGTTTGCTTCCTCGGCTTAAAGAAGGCAAGTCTCCTCAATTTTATATAATGTTATATATCTCCAGCAAACAGGAATCTATACAGAATATTACAGTGTGTATAATTTAAGAATTAAAAAAAAAAAAACACAATGTGGAATTATACAAGATCTGAGCGTCAAGTCTCTGAACGCTACTGGCTAAGGCCCTGCTGAAGATAAAATAAAACTGAAAATTAAGTGAGGGGGGATCAAGATTGTCCCATAATGCCACAGATTTGTCAAACCGTACAGCTGGTAATGATCGCTGGATCGTATAGCAGGGGAGATTGGAAGTAGTTCATCTGTAGAGGAGCACGGCTGACCTGAAAGGCTGCCTCTTGGTCACTACAGGTCACCCCAGAGGGTTTTATAAGTCAGGGAAGCGGCTTGGATCCTCCTTGTATTCGTCTGGTATCGTGAAGATCGACTCCTCAAACTCTCCATAGCGGAACTCTTGGAACGTTACCGTGGCTGTGATGGTTGGGAATACAGGGATATCTGTAAGGAAAAACAGCAGATCATGTAGAAAAGGTCTCAATTACAGGATCATCTCCAGTTCTGTCACCAGAGGACATTAAGGGATTTTAGGGTGCTCTCAGTTATATAAAAAAAAAAAAAAAAAAAAAAAAAGGAGAACCAGATGGCATAAATGTATTTTCTACTGACCTTTATTCCTAGTTTACTCTCTCATTCACTTCAAGAAAGACTTCACTTTTAGGGATGTGCCCTAGAGGCATTCCTATGGGTATGTGTCTGCTGGCAGCAGAAGTAAAAAGTAGAAACCACCTTTGGAAGGAAATTTTCCAGCAAGTGCAGAATTACCTTGTCCTTATGAAAAAGTCAAGAAGGGTGGTCTGTAGGACAAGACTACCAACTCAGACACCCTCCACACCAAGGTAATGGTCGTGAGGAACAAGGAATTCTGAGCCAGAGGTTTAAATGGCTGTCCCTGCAGCGTAGAGAGGACCAACTCAAAACCAGAGGCTTCTGGAGAGGACAGACATGAGCCATCCACTGCATAAAAATGCTAAGAAGTTTCCAGTCATAGAATGGATAAGGCTAACATCTGGCACTTAAGGATGTTCATCTGCAACCCATCATCCAGGCTCTTCTGCAGAAAATCCAAGATACACAAAAGGGAAGAGTGTCGCAGAGAATGTCCAAGCGACTTGAACTAAGCGTAGGCCCACCATGTCCTGTGGTAGATCTTAGCTAAAGAGGTTTTTCTGGTGTGAATCAGGGTGACCACTACCCAGAGGATTCAATCACCACGCCACCAAAAGCCAGCAACCATGAATTAGGATGTAACAGCAAATCTGGCCTGTATGGCAGACCAAAAAGCAAACTAGGTTTTGCATTGGCCAGCAAGGGGGTGACTAGAATGGTTGATAATCAGCTGGTGGCTCCAACAGGAGCTGACATAGGCCGGCCACATCATTAATAAGATCCAAAGTGTAACATGAACACTCAGTCACCAGTGTATCTACTGCAGATGCAAGTAATGGCTCAATAACTCACCTGTTCATGGTTGCGAGGTCCATCAAGGGGACATCCCACACGTTGCAAATCATATGCAATAATTCTAGAAGCCTCCCAAAAGGCTCTCTTTCCTTAGTGCCCCCCCTGATGGACCAGCAGTCCCCGCAAACTGCTGGTCCAATGGGTCAGGCACAGGAAAATTGTCCGAGTTCTAGAACACTGATGGGAGACATCAGCAGACCATTAGCTGGTTCCACACTCCTTCCCAATCCGTCAGACTGGCATCAGTCGTAATTACAGTCCACTGAACTGGTAGAAAGCGACCCCCACTCAAGGAGCATGACTGGAGCCACCACTCCAGGGACAACTGAACAACACGCGAAAGTATGATCGGTCCACCCAGATGCGATCAATCCCAATGCAACAAAATGGCAAATAGCACCCTATTGTACACTTGGATGAGACCTGGATTGCAGGGTCATCACACACTCCTGCAACCTCTGAAGATTGCTCCCTCATAGGAGCACCTTGGCTTGGACCGTATCCAACTGCATGCTCAAGAAAATACTATTCTGTGAAACTCACCTGTAGAATTGTTTTTGAATACATCCAGTCCAGGTCGTCCCAGAAGTAATGACATGTGGGTAGCTCGCCACCAGGTGGCGCAGTTACTGCAAGATCCAAAGCTGTAACTCCTCCCGGCCCCCTATAAAATGAGGTGTCTCAGTAAAATCCCCAGTGGTCAAAAAGCAGTAATAAAGGAGACAGGCCAGGAGGCCAAGAAACCATGTTACACCACATAGCTTCAGAATGTACTTTCTCCAACCAAAAATTAAGGACAATGGTCCAATATAAAAATGGTAATCACCATAACAGGCAAAACAAGAGATAATGAACAAGGGCAGGGTGGGACGACCTGGACTGGATATATTCAAAAACAATTCTACAGGGGAGTTTCACAGAGTTGTATTTTTCACTATATCCAGTCCAGGTCGTCCCAGAAGTAATGACATGTGGGACATCCAAAAGCAGTGTCCATTAGGGCGGGATCCCCAGTGCAGAACAGCATGTAGTTCATTTCACTACCGCCTGGAGCACCTTTCGGCCAAAAACAGCATCAGCTGAGGCCCTAACATCAACCTCGTAAAACTTTGTAAAGGTATGAACAGAAGACCAAGTAGCGGCCTTGCAAACTTGTTCAACAGAGGCCTGGTGCTGAAAAGCCCAGGAAGCACCAATAGCTCTAGTAGAATGAGCTGTAACATGAAAAGGGGGTTCCTTCCCCTTGGCAGAATATGCTTGTACCACCGCCTGTCTGATCCACTTACTGAGAGTGGACTTGGCTGGAGGCAAGCCCTTCCTGGAACCCTCAGTGAGGACGAAGAGTTAATCAGACTTCCTGAAGGATTCAGTTGCAACCAGGTAATACTTAATGGCTCTGACCACATCCAGGGCATTATAATTAGCCGGTTCTGGATACAGGGAAGGCAAAACAACTTCCTCATTAAGATTATAGGGAGAAACGACCTTAGGCAAAAAGTCAGGTTTAAAGCGAAACACCACCTTATCCTTATGCCGCTCGAAGTAAGGAGGCTTCATACAAAGCACGGCCAGTTCAGACACACAACGTACCGAGGTGATAGCTACCAAAAAGACCACCTTCAAGGTCAAAATAGACAATGCAGCATTGCACAAAGGCTCGAAAGGGGGACCCTGGAGAGCAGAAAGCACCAAATTAAATTCCCACACTGGTAATACAGGCTTACGCGGTGGACGTACATGGGTAACTCCTTGGAAAAAAGTTCTGATTAGTCTATGATTGGCAAAGGATCTTCGGAAAAAAAATGGCCAAGGCCGAGACCTGGCCCTTGAGTGTGCTCAGCTGTAGACCCAGTGTTGTAAAAATTCCAAAATCCTAGAAATAGAGAAAGTGCGACAGAGGAAAGTCTTCCATTCACACCAAGCAATGTAGGCTTGCCAAACTCTGTAGTAAATCATGGAAGAAGACTTCTTCCGCGCCTGAATCATGGTCTGAACAACCATGGCCCATAGCCCCTTTTCCGTTAGGATTGAGGTTTCAATAGCCAGGCCGTCAAAGCCAGCATCTGTAAATTGGGGTGCCGCCGTGACTCCTGAGATAGAAGTCCTGGGTCGTCGGGCATGATGTAGCGATTGGCAGACATCTGGACTATGTCTGCGAACCAACTCCGCCTCGGCCAACGAGGAGCCACCAGGATGGTTGGTACCCCCTCCTAGGCTATCTAGCGCAGCACTTGGCCCAGGAGTGGAAATGGAGGAAATGCATCAAGGAGCCTGAACTCAGTCCACGGAATTGCCAGAGCGTCTGTGGCAAAGGCCAGAGGATCTCTTGACAGGGAGACTAAGCTTGTGATTGTGTCTGGACGCAAACAGGTCCACTTCCGGTTAACCCCAGCGGAGACACAGAGCGTGAAAGATCTTGTTGCTGAGAGGCCATTCCTCCAGATGAGAGCCCACCCTGCTCAGGGAGTCTGCCTCCTGGTTCTCTACCCCGGGGATGTAAACCGCCGAGATGCAGGGAACATTGTCCTCCGCCCAAGTCAGGATCTGGGTCACCTCCTGGAGGGCTCGCTTGCTCGAAAGTCCCGCCCTGGTGATTGATGTAGGCGACAGCCGTCTGATTGTCCGAGCGGACCTGGATCGCATTACCCCTTAGATGGGGAGTCAAGGGAAGAAGCACCAACCGGATTGCTCTCAGCTCCAGGAGATTGATGGGCAAGTGGGCCTCCTGTGGCCCCCACTGGCCCTGGAACTTCAGCGCTTGCCAAAAACCTCCCCAGCCGGTCAGACTGGCGTCCCTGGTGACAATCTCCCAATAGGGAGTCAGAAAGGACTTGCCCACCAACAGACTCCTGTAGTCCAACCATCACAAGAGGGACTGTCTGACCAGCGGGGACAACGAAAATTCCTGTGCCAGGGACTCCTGCGTCCGGTCCCAACCGTTCAACAGATTCAATTGAAGAGGTCTCATGTGGAACTGAGCAAATGGCACTGCCTCGAAGCATGACACCATTAGGCCCACCAGTTTCATCCCCAGAAGGATCGATGGCTGCTGACAATACAGTAAGGCCTGTACCTGCGTCTGGAGGCCCGCCACCTTCTGCTGTGGCAGGAATACCTTGACCTGAAAGGTGTCCAACATCATGCCCAGAAAGGACCTCACCACTGAGGGAGTGATCGAAGACTTGGGGTAATTGATTACCCATCCGAAATCCTCGAGAGTGGATAACACCGTCCGGGTGTCGCTCTCTGCTATAGCGGTAGTGCCACAAACTGGTAATGCTGATCCTCCAGCGCAAATGTCAGGAACTTCTGATGTCCCTGAAACATTGGGATGTGCAGATAAGCATCCTTGATGTCCACCGTGGTCATGAAGTTGCCGGGCCGAAGCGAGCTCACCGCGGACCATAAGGTCTCCATGCGGAAATGTCTGACTCTGACAAACTTGTTGAGAAACCTTCAGATCCAGGATAGGTCTCAGCGTTCCATCCTTCTTGGGCACCATGAAAAGATTGGAATAGAACCTTCAACCCCGTTCCTGACGAGGCAAATCACACCTGATAGCAGAAGGAGTTGCCATTCTTAGGCCCTGTGCCGTAACTGTGTTTTGGGAAATCCGCGACTGAAGAAATCTTGAGGGCGGCCAAACTACCAGCTCTAATTTGCACCCGGAGGAAATCGCCTCCTGAATCCACTGATCTGAGACGTGCTGCCTCCAGAGCAAATAGCAAAAGCCGTCCCCCCAACCGGATGGGCGAGGGCACTCCCTCATGCCTGAGAGAGCTTGGCAGGGGGTTTGGATTTAGCTCCCCAGGAGGGATTGGGTCGGCCGCGAGACCTACCTCGTCCCCAGGCTCTGTGGTCACCTGAAAACGAAGAGCCTCTTCCTCCTCCAAAGGAGCCATAGGCAGAAGAACTCTGAAAGGGCCGCGTAGGCGCTGAGGGAGTCTTCCATCCTTGGGCAGAAGGTCCAGATGCTCCCAGAATAACCTGAGCCCCAGGAAGGGGATACTATTGAGCGACCTCTTGGCCGCAGCGTCAGCCGACCACTGCCGCAGCCAGAGCGGACGACGAAGCACAAGAAGCAGGGCCGAAGCCCTGGCGCCCGGCCGGACGCCATCGTCCATAGCCCAAACTACAAAAGCAATAAAATCCACACAGGTTTTGAGGTCTTTATACTCCTCCGCCCGCTTGCAAGACTTGGCAATATCGACAAGGCGTCTCACCCTCTTCTTGATGGCCAAAGAGACAATGGCCGCGGCACAGACAGGCCGAAGCCCAGCACCCACAAAGGTGAACGCATGACAAGCCAGCTGATCCATGCGCCTGTCAGCCAGGTCGCGCAAGGAAGCCGTATCGGGTGACAGCATAACCGTAGTGTTGGATAACCCCGACACAGGGGCATCCACATTGGGGGGGGCGGGACCAGAGGCGGACCAGCTCCTCGGGGAAGGGATACCGCCTGTCCAGGCAGTTAGGCACCGATGGTAATTTATTAGGTCTTTCCCATTCCTTAAACACCATGTTGGAAAAGTGGGCCTGCTCAGGGAAGACAAGCCTCTGTCTCTCCGGCCGGAATAAATCACCCTGCTTCCTCTTAGCCGCTTTAGGAGGGAAATTATGCAAGGTCTCGAACACAGAAGACAGCAACTTCTCCGTGTCGTCAGGGAGCCACATATTCTCATCTGAGGAGGAACCAGGCTCGCTGTCATAGCCAACCGACCGATTCCTGAGGAGTCCTTAAACAACTCGCCCTTCTCCATGGAGTCCCGACCTCCAAAAAGACAGTCATCAGCAAAACCCGAGTAACCCGGTTTGATGTGCCGCTTCTTACTCGTGGCCTTCCCAGTAGCCGTGCGAGATAACTGTCTCTCCAGGCTGGCCACTCGATGTACCAAAATGGCTTGGGACCCCCTGCTGGCTTCCCCCTCGCTGAGGGCTGAATGCAGCAGTGGGGGCGTTCGAGGCCGCAGGTAAAACAGGGCTAGGGGCAGGGGCGCCCGCCCTAACATGTTCCAAAAGTACGCTCCCATCGTAAGTGACACAAACTGTGCTGAGTCCGCCCAGAGGGCTGATACCGCACATGGGGCAGAGCTTAACCCGCACAGATGGGGCCCCTAGCTCACTATCCCCAGAAGCCTCCATTATGGTGATTTTAGTGCAAAAATATAGGTTACAAGGCACTAACGGCCCAAACCCAATTCGAGATCCCCAATTTAGTCCCTCTTTTTGTGCTCCCTCTTAAGGGAGAGGGCGCGGAGAGAGGGGGGGTGGTAGGAGACCGGGAGGAACCACAACCCTCAGCAGGCAAAGGAGGGGGCCCACCTAGAAGACACAGCGCATGCACATAATAAAAATACAATTCTGTGAAACTCACCTGTAGAATTGTTTTTAAATATATCAAGTCCAGGTCATCCCAGAAGTAATGACAGTTGGGTAATCCACCGCTAGGTGGCGCCTGACTGCAGGATCAAAAGCTGTCGCTCCTCCCGGCCTCCTATAAAACAGGTGTCTCTCTACGATTCCCAACTGTTTAAGCAGCAGTAAGAAAAAAAGAGACAGGCCGGGAGGCCAAGAAACCATGTTACTTCACATAACTTCAGCATGCACTCTCTCCATCAAACTAAGGACAACGGTTCAATATAAAAATGGTAATCACCATAACGGGCAATACAAATATGATGAATAAGGGCGGGGTGGGACGACCTGGACTTGTTTATTAAAAAACAATTCTACAGGTGAGTTTCACAGAATTGTATATTTCACTATATCCAGTCCAGGTCGTCCCAGAAGTAATGACAGTTGGGACATCCAAAAGCAGTGTCCATTAAGGTGGGATCCCCAGTGCGAAACAGCATGTAGTTAATTTCACTACCGCCTGAAGCACTTTTCGGCGAAAGACAGCATAAGCTGAGGCCCTAACATCAACCTTGTAAAAACGTTGTAAAGGTATGAACTGAAGACCAAGTGGCGGCCTTACAAACTGGTGCTGAAAAGCCCAGGAAGCACCAATAGCTCTAGTTAAAGTGGACCAACACCCAGGATTTTGACTATCCTGGGATTTGGTCCACTTCAGGGGGGCACCCCGATTAGGCGCCACCGCCTCCCGCGCCCCTTTGACAGTGCGCGCGCCCGCGCCGGCCATTCACAAACGGCCGGCGCGGGCGCGCCTAGAGGGGCGCGCGGGAGGCGGCAGCGGCCGCCGCCGTTCAGGTCAGTTTTTTGGGGCTTTTGGGGGGGGGTCCCTCACCGCGGGACATCCCGATCTCGGGTGTCCCGCGGTGAGGGAGGAGATCGGCCCGGGAATCTTATAGATTCCCGGGCCGATCACCCCTGGGTGTTGGTCCACTTTAAATGAGCTGTAACACGAAAAAGAGGGTTTCTTCCCCTTGGCAGAATATGCTTGCACCACCGCCTGTCTGATCCACTTACTGAGAATGGACTTGGCCGGAGGCCAGCCCTTCATAGACCCCTCGGAGGGGACAAAAAAACAATCTGACTTGAGACCTGAAGGACTCAGTTGCAACCAGGTAGTACTTAATGGCTCTGACCACATCCAAGGAATGGAGGGTCCTTTCCTTAGAGTTAGTCGGAGCGACACAAGAAAGGCAAGAAAATTTCCTCATTAAGGTGAAAAGGAGAAACTACCTTAAGCAAAAAGTCAGGTTTAAGCGAAACACCACCTTATCCCTATGCCGTCCAAAGTAAGGAGGCTTCACACCAATCGCGGCCAGCTCTGACACACGACGCACAGAGGTGATGGGTACCACCTTTAGGGCAAAATAGACAATGCAGCATCGCACAAGGGCTGAAAGGGGGGGACCTGGAGAGCAGAAAGCACCAGATTCAAGTCCCACACTGGTAATACAGGCATACGCGGTGGGCTTACATGCGTAACCCCTTGTAAGGTCTTAGTCTAGGATTGGCAATGGATCTCTGGAAGAATATGGCTAAGGCCGAGACCTGGCCCTTGAGGGTGCTCAGCTGGAGAACCAAGTCTAACCCGTGTTGTAAAAAACTCCAAAATCCTAGAGATAGGGAAAGTGCGACAAGGAAGGCTCTTGGATTCACACCAAGCAATGTAGGCATGCCAAACTCTGTAATATATCATGGAAGAAAACTTCATCCGCATCTGAATCATGGTCTGAACAACCATGGCTGACAGCCCCTTGTCCGTCAGGATTGAGGTTTCAATAGTCAGGCCGTCAAGCCAGTGTCTGTAAATTGGGGTGCCGCAGCGACCCCTGCGTGAGAAGCCCTGGATCGTCGGGCATGACGTAGCGAACAACTGACATCTGAATTATGTCCGCGAACCAACTCCGCCTCGGCCAGCGAGGAGCCACCAGGATGGTTGGTACCCCCTCCTAGGCTATCTTGCGCAGCACTCGGCCCAGGAGTGGAAACATAGGAAATGCATAAAGGAGCCTGAACTCAGTCCAAGGAATTGCCAGAGCGTCTGCGGCAAAGGCCAGAGGATCTCTCGACAGGGAGACGAATCTCGGGAACTTGTGATTGTGTCTGGACTCAAATAGGTCCACGCCCGGCTGACCCCAGGGGAGACAAGAGCATGAAAAATCTTGTTGCTGAGAGACCATTCCCCCCAGGCGCGAGGCGCTTCTGCTCAGGGAGTCTGCCTCCTGGGTCTCTATCCCAGGAATATAAACCGCCGAGATGCAGGGAACATTCTCCTCTGCCCAAGTCAGAATCTGGGTCACCTCCTTGAGGGCTTGCTTGCGCCGAGTCCTGCCTCGGTGATTTATGTAGGCGACCGCCGTCGGATTGTCCGAGCGAACCTGAATCGCACGACCTCTTAAATGGGGAGTTAAGTGAATTAGCACCACCGGATCGCTCTCAACTCCAAGATATTTATAGGTAAGTGGGCCTCCTGTGGCCCCCACTGACCCTGGATCTTCCGAGTCAGCCAAAAGCCTCCCCAGCCGGTTAGACTGGCGTTCATGGTGACAATCTCCCACCGTGGAGGCAGAAATGACTTGCCTACCAGCAGATTTCTGGAGTCCAGCCACCACAAAAGGGACTGCCTGGCCAGGGGAGACAGTGAAAACTCCTGTTCCAGTGACTCCTGCGCCGATCCCAACCGGTCAACAGATTCAACTGAAGAGGTCTCAAGTGGAACTGAGCAAAGGGCACTGCCTCGAAGCATGACACCATCAGGCCCACAGTTTCATCCCCAGACGGACAGATGGTTGCTGACAAGACAGCAAGGCCTGCACCTGCGTCTGAAGACCCACCACCTTCTGCTGTGGTAGGAATATCCTGGCCAGAGAGGTGTCGAACGTCATGCCAAGAGAAGACCCCACCATCGAGGGAGTGATTGAAGACTTGGGATAATTGACTACCCAACCGAAATCCTCGAGAGTGGACAACACGGTCTGGGTGTCGCTCTCGGCCTGAAGAAGAGACTGAGCTGCAATTAAAAAAAATACAATTCTGTGAAATACTCACCTGTAGAATTGATATTATTTGTATACAGTACGTCCTGCTCCAGATATAGTACTTACACTTGGGTTATCCTCCGCCAGATGGGGCTGCACTGCATAGACATGCAAAAACAGGCTCCTCCCGGCCCTTCAAATACCCGGGGACCTCCCACAAATCCCCAGCATTGAAAAGCAGTGAACAAGAAGCTGGGAGAATGGAAACACCCAGAACAACTGGTAATGATAACAATGATAATCACCATACAGGGGATCCAGAATAATGCAAAAACCAGGGTGGGGTAGAGCAGGACATACTGTATACAAATAATATCAATTCTACAGGTGAGTATTTCACAGAATTGTATTATTCTTAGTATACAGTACGTCCTGCTCCAGATATAGTACTTACACTTGGGACATCCAATAGCAGTGTCCATAAAGTAGGGTGGGATCCCCAACAAAAGGTGACAGCAGACAGTTTAAACCACTGCCGCCTGCAAAACCTTGCGGCCAAAAACAGCATCAGCTGAGGCCCTAACGTCAACCTTGTAAAACTTTGGTGCTGAAAGGCCCAAGAGGCACCAATAGCATGAGTAGAATGAGCAGTAAGGCAGAAGGGAGGACTCTTCCCCTTAGCAGAATAGGCTTGAATCACAGCCTGACGAATCCATTTGCTAATACTAGACTTGGCAGGAGCCAAACCCTCCCTAGGACCAGAAGGGACCACAAAAAGTGCATCAGTCTTCCTGAAAGCCGCAGTGACAACCAGGTAATACTTCAGACACCTGACCAAATCCAAGGAATGCAGAACCCTTTCCTTAGCGTTGCTAGGATTAGGACACAACGAGGGAAGAACAATATCTTGATTCAAATGAAAAGCAGACACCACCTTAGGCAGAAAATCCGGCTTAAAGTGGAACACCACCTTGTCCTGGTGTCTCTCATAGTATGGGGGCTGAATAGACAGAGCCGCCAACTCAGACACACGCCTGACCGAAGTAATAGCCACCAGAAAGACAACCTTGAGGGTAAGTACAGCCAGAGCAGCATCCTGAATAGGCTCAAAGGGAGCACCCTGCAAAGCAGACAAAACCAAGTTCAAATCCCAAACAGGGACCATAGGTTGACGTGGGGGACACACATGAGTAACCCCCTGAAAGAAGCTCTTAACCAAGGGATGCTGAGCAAAAGACTTCCGAAAGAAGACATACAGGGCAGAAACCTGACCCTTCAGAGTACTGAGTTTTAGACCCAACTCCAATCCATGCTGTAAAAACTCCAGAACCCTAGAGACTAGGAACTCCCTACAGGGAAGAGACCTAGACTCACACCAATCAATGTAGGTACGCCATACCCTATAATAGATGGCAGAAGTTTTCTTCCTAGCCTGCACCATGGTATCCACCACCGAGGCAGACAAGCCTTTCTCCATCAAGATGGAGGTTTCAACAGCCAGGCCGTCAAAGCCAGAGTTTGTAAACTGGGATGGCGTAAGGAGCCCTGAGTGAGCAGATCTGGTGCCTCTGGCAGGACGTACTGGTCTACTGCCATTTGTACTACGTCTGCGAACCACACTCTTCTTGGCCACCTTGGGGCCACCAGAATCACTGGCACCCTTTCCAGAGCGATCTTGTGCAGGACCCTGCCCAGCAGGGGGAACGGGGGAAAGACATACAGGAGCCGAAATTCCTTCCATGACATTGACAGGGCATCCGTGGCCAAGGGCAGAGGATCCTGAGACAGGGAGACAAAGGCCGGGAGCTTGTGATTGTGACGGGATACAAACAGATCCACCTCCGGTAGGCCCCAACGGTGTCACAGGGACTGGAATACCCTGTTGCAGAGGGACCACTCCCCCTGACGGGAAGACCCCCTGCTCAGAGAGTCTGCCAGAAGATTCTCTACCCCCGGGATGTACACAGCCGAAATGCATTGAACATTGGCCTCCGCCCATGTCAGTATCCGCAACACTTCCTGGAGGGCACCCTTGCTCCGGGTCCCTCCCTGATGGTTGATGTAGGCAACTGCCGTCCTGTTGTCTGAGCGCACCTGCACAGACATTCCCTGCAGGTGATCGGTCAACTGCTCCAGCAACAACCTGATCGCCCGTAGTTCCAGAATGTTGATGGGTAAATGGGCCTCCTGAGGGCCCCACCTCCCCTGGAACCTCAGGGACTTCCAGAATCCCCCCCAACCTGACAGACTGGCATCCGTGGTGACCGTCTCCCAGGAGGGGGCCAGAAAGGACCTGCCCTTTAGCAAGTTCTTGTGGTCCAGCCACCACGAGAGGGACCTTCTGACCAAGGGGGGGAAGCACACAAACCCCGTCCAAAGACGCGGGGTCCTTGTCCCATACTGATAGAAGGTGAAGCTGCAGAGGCCTCAAATGGAACTGAGCAAAGGGCACCGCCTCGAATCTCGCCACCATCAGGCCCACCAGCTGCATTCCCTGCCTGAGGGAGGGCTGGGGGCACGAGAGCAGGAACCGCACCTGCGCAGTCAGAGCTTCCACCTTCTGTTGAGGAAGGAATATCCGTGACTGAACCATATCCAGAATCATCCCCAGGAATGGGGTCACCGACGAAGGGGACAGAGAGGACTTGGGATGATTGATCACCCAGCCGAAGGACTCCAAGGTGGACACGACCAGCTGAGTGTCCAGCTCCGCCTGCTGTAGAGACCGTGAGGTGATGAGTATGTCGTCCAGGTAGGGCAGCACTCGAATGCCCCCTGACCTTATCAAAGACATCACCCCCAGCACCTTGGTGAACACTCTGGGAGCTGAAGTGAAGCCAAATGGTAGGGCCACAAATTGGTAATGGTGATCTTTCAACACGAACCTGAGAAACCTTTGATGTCCCGGGAACACAGGGATGTGAAGGTAAGCATTAGGGATGAGCGAACCGGTTCGGCACAAACCCGAATTTTTTTTGGTTCGTGCCAATCGAATTTTCCCTGAAATAAAAAAAAAAATGCCGGCATGGTGGGAGCGGGCAGGCCGGCTACGCTGTCAGCGGGCGGCGGAAGCCGGCCCGCTGACAGCGCAGCCGGCCTGCCCGCTCCCACCATGCCGGCATTTGTTTAAAAAGCAAACACTTACCTGCATGGTCGGAGCGTGGAGGCCGGCGCCGCTCTCAGCTGTCATCAGAGGACGCGTCATCAGAGGGCGCCTGAGAGCCGGCGGCAGCCCGCTGATAGGCGTAGCCGGCCTGCCCGCTCCAACCATGCCGGCATTTTTTTTTTCAGATGAGCGATTCGTGAAAGTTCGATTCGGGGGAAATTCGGCGAATCGCCCGAATCGAACTTTCAAGAAGTCCACTCATCTCTAGTAAGCATCTTTGATGTTCACAGACGTCATAAAATCCCCTGGGCGCAGAGAGCCAATGGCCGAGCGCAGAGTTTCCATGCGAAAACGCCGGTTTGTTTGTTGAGGATCTTTAAATCCAAAATGGGCCAGACTGACCCATCTTTTTTGGGTACTGTGAAAAGGTTGGAATAGAACCCCTTGCCCAATTCTCTTAAGGGGACCCTGCAAATGACCCCCAGATCCAGAAGTCCTTGCACAGCCTGCATCAAGGCCTGAGCTGCTACAGGGTCCTGGGGGATCCGGGACCTGATGAATCTTGTGGGGGGCCGCACAGCAAACTATCTTGTAGCCAGAGGAAACTACCTCCTGAATCCACCGGTCTGAGACTTGGCGCCTCCAGACGTGCGCAAAGTGCTGTAGCCGTCCCCCCACCCTGACAGGCGAGGGCGCCCCATCATGCCTGAGGGGTCTTGGGAGGGGCTTTGGGTTTGGACCCCCAGGAGGAGCCAGGACGTCGTCCTCTGCTCCTATGCCAGGAATCTGCGCGAGCCCCTGCGAAGGACACCCCTTTTCCCTGCTTAGCGCCTCTGTAGCGGACAGAAAGGGGGCGCTGGCTCCGAAAGGGCCGAGGCTGCTGCCTGCGCTGGGGTAACTTACCTCCTTTAGCAAAGAGGTCTAGACGGTCCCCAAACAGGCGTAGCCCCTTAAATGGAAGCCCAGTAAGGGCTTTCTTAGCAGTATTGTCAGCAGCCCACTGGCGCAGCCACACCGCGCGACGTATAGCCACCAAGGCGGAAGATCTGGCACACATCCTAATAGCATCATCCGATGCAGACAGGATAAAGTTCACAAACACATCACAGT
The DNA here is from genome assembly GCA_027917425.1 of Gastrophryne carolinensis. NCBI lineage: Eukaryota > Metazoa > Chordata > Amphibia > Anura > Microhylidae > Gastrophryne > Gastrophryne carolinensis. The sequence continues at coordinate 412,956,842 of CM051235.1, forward strand.
TAGACAGTGCATTAATAGTATCAGGAGGCAACTCGTCGTGGTCGTCAAGTGCATTCCTGACCATGGCCCTGAGCGCCACAGCAGTAATGGCCAAAGCGCAAACCGGGAGCTGCGTCGCCCCTCCAAATGCAAAGGCATGGCATGCCAATTGGTCAATGCGCCGGTCCTCAGAATCCCGCAGCGTAGTAGTGTTAGGGGAGTGCATAATAGAGATGTTAGACAGCCCTAGAATAGGAGCATTGACCTCGGGGGGGCGATGACCAGCACTTGACCATATCAGCAGGAAAAGGATACTTCCTGTCCAAACTCTTAGGGATCCCGGGAAGTCTACTGGGATGTTCCCACTCCTTAAGCACAAGGTTATTGAAATGGGTTTGCTCAGGAAATTCCAATCGAGCCTTAGCAGTATGAAATAGCTCACCCCTTTGCCTGGGAGCCGTAACAGGAGGAGAGATGGACAGAACCTGGAAAATCTGAATCAGCAGTTTATCAGTATCATCCGGGGTCCAGTGATCAGAACCAGAATCGTCATGACCCCTTGATTTCTCTGATGACACTGAGTTAGAGAACAGCTCCCCTTCGTCCGAGGGGGTATGGCCATATAGATGCAAAAACTCGTCAGGCTCCGTAGGGAAAAGAGCCGAGTCATGGGGTTAAGTGCCGTTTCTTTGCGGTGGCCTTACGCACTAAAGTACTAGCAAGCAATTTTTCAACACTGGCCAGTCTAGTAGCCACATCAGGATGAGAATCCCCGCTTGTATTGGGGGGTTAGACTCAGGCTTGGGGGAGTAGGTGAATTGAGGCGAGGTGCAGGCCCAGCCACCGGAGGGGCGAGAAGTACCGTCAGCGCCTGCTGTGCACAAGAAACACAGACCCGTGTATTGTCACCGTTGGTAGGTGAGACCCCACAAGCTACACACAGCCGGGCTTGTCCCAAAGGAATCCCGGTCACAATATCCTGGGATGCCTCCATATGGTGATTAATAGGCACAATAGGCCAGTAGGGATTGACGCAGTAAGCTACCCTGGATGCCCCAATGACCCGCAGGGAAGTGGGAGTAATTATACTAGGCCCAACTGGTAGTTACACCGGGCCGGGAGAAGCCACTGGATTCGATCGTCTGAAAGACATAATGGGAATAAAGGGTGTCAGAGCCATGCGCAATATAGCAAGAATGAAGAAAATCGCCAGCGAGGGCACTTACAGACCAAGGGAGGAGGAGGACCGTTACCACGCGCGCGACACTAGATCAAAAAGGCACCAAGCGAACCTCGAAGGGCGGGCCAGAGCGGCTATGACGCGGAGCGCGCCAAGCCAGGTCCCCACCCCCCTGAAGAGCGGGAAGCTCTGAGATAGTATGCCAATATTGTCATGAGGAGCGAAGTGTATGACACACTTAGAAAAAAATGATTTGCCAATGTCGGTGCCGCAGCGTCTGAGGCGATGCAGCCACCCGGCGCAGCACATCCACACAGGCAAGAGATGCGCACAGCGGCAGCCGATATACATAAAATGCAAGCAGTGCGGCTCTGACACAGGTATAAGGTCAAAGGACAATACTAAGGCCATAAGCGTGTAATCACAATACACTGAGACCGCCACACACGCGCTACGGGGGGAACGAGGGAGGATGGCGACCCTTTGTACAGGGCCACCTCTACACGGGGCATGGGCAATAATGCGGGAGGGGCATCCTCTAGAGGCTCACCATCGGCCTAAACCGCTGCCTACCTTCACCCGACCAACGCAGCCCAAGCTGGGAGGCACATCACAGGGAGGACGGGTGGGAATAGTCCAACAGGGCCGCAGGCTTTGATAGCCCCGCTCACCTGCGAGAGAATGATACTTCATGTCTTCGCAGTCAGCACTGCAGAGAAATCTGGGGATTTGTGGGAGGTCCCCAGGTATTTGAGGGGCCGGGTATTTTTGCATGTCTCTGCAGGGCAGCGCCATCTGGCGGAGGATAACCCAAGTGTAAGTACTATATCTGGAGCAGGACTTACTGTATACTAAGAATATCGTCCAGATAAGGCAGGACACGAATGCCCTGGATATTTAGGATAGCCTGACGCCCGCCAGGACCTTGGTGAACACACGAGGGGCTGAGGATATCCTGAATGGCAACACTACAAACTGGTAGTGCTGATCCTCCAGCGCAAACCTCAGGAACTTCTGATGCCCCTGGAATATAGGGATGTGCAGATAAGCATCCTTGATGTCCACCGTGGTCATGAAGTTGCCGGGCCGAAGCGAGCTCACCGCGGACCGCAAGGTCTCCATGCGGAAATGTCTGACCCTGACAAACCTGTTGAGACCCTTCAGGTCCAGGATAGGTCTCAGCTTTCCGTCCTTCCTGGGCACTGTGAACAGATTGGAGTAAAAATCCTGACCCCGTTCCTGCTGGGGCACGGGACAAATCACACCTGACAGCAGAATGCGTTGGGCGGCAAACCGCTGGCCTTGTGCCGTCAATGGGTTCTAGAAAACCATGACTGAAGAAATCTTGAGGGCGGCCAGACTGCCAGTTCTATTTTGTATTTTAATCCGAGACGCGCTGTCTCCAGACGTGATGAAATAGCAGAAGCTGTCCCCCCCCCACCCGGATGGGTGAGGGCGGCCCTGGTAGGGAGCTTGGCCATGGATCCCCAGGAGAGATTGGGTCGGCTGCGGAACCTACCTTGTCACCAGGAATCTCTGCGAGCACCTGAAAATGAAGAGCCTCTTCCTCCTCGAAGGAGCGATAGGCAGATGAACCCCGAAAGGGCCGCACAGAAGCTGAGGGAGTCTTCCGTTCTTGACCAGGAGGTCCAGACATTTCCCAAACCGCCTAGGACCCACAAAGGGGATACTAGTTAGTGCCTTCTTGGCCGGAAGGTGAAGGCATGACAGACCAACTGATCCATGCGCTTGTCAGCTGGATCACGTAGGGAAGCAGTTTCGGGTGAAGGCATGACTGTAGTGTTGGACAAACCCGACACGAGGACGGGACCATAGCCGGACCAGCTCCTCGGGAAAGGGATACCGCCTGTCCAGGCCCTTAGGTACAGACGGTAACTTGTTAGGCCTTTCCCATTCCTTGAAAATCATGTTAGAAAAAAAAAAAAAAGGGGCCTGCTCAGGAAAGACTCGTCTCTGTCTCTCAGGCCGAAACAATCCACCCTGCTTCCTTTTAGCCACTCTAGGAGGGGCAATGTGCAGCGTCTCAAAGATCGCAGTCAGCAACAGCTCCATATCATCAGGGAGCCATGTATCCTCATCCGAGGAAGAACCGGGCCCACTATCAAGGCCGAGAGGAAACACAACCCTTAATATCAAGGGGCCCACCTGGAAGACACAGTGAACATATAAGCATCCCACAGCACATGCCCAGCGCATAAAAGACAATATGTCAAGAGGGACTCACAACACCGCTCAAAGGGCCGACAGAAACGACAGAAGTGTGCAGGAGGAGAAGATGGCGCGGATCAGCCAGCAGCACACGTTCCTCGAGGGGCGGGCCGCACGACCGTGACGCGAAAAGCGTCATTGTGCGCCCCCCCCCCCCCCCCCCGACGGCGCAAAAATCCCGCCCGCCCCCAAGATGGCAGAGGACTCCGCAACATCAGGCGGCCCACAGAGGAGCCCAGCAGAATCGCCAGCCCGGGCCGGCCGACTGCACGCGCGCACCCGGTGGTGGGCCCACAGCCCCAGATATACTACGCCCGTGCAGCTCCGACGTCGCCCCGCCCTCCCCCTCACAGCGCGGCAGGGGGTGAGCATGTGAGGTAAAAAGTCAGTAAAAAACACAGGAGGGTAAATATGGGAGGTAAAAAGTCAGTAAAAAACACAGGAGGGTAAAATACAATTCTGTGATTACTCACCTGTAGAATTGGTATTATGAGTATACAGTATGTCCTGCTCCAGATAGAATACTTACACTTGGGTATTACTCCGCCAGATGGCGCTGGACTGCAGAGACATCGAAAATAGGCTCCTCCCGGCCCCCCCAAATACCCAGGGACCTCCCACAATCCCCAGCATTGAAAAGCAGTTAACGAGAAGCCGGGAGAATTAAAACAAACCCAAACTGATAACTATAACAATGATAACAATCACCATACGGGGGATCCAAGATAATGCAAAACCAAGGGTGGGGTGGAGCAGGACGTACTGTATACTCATAATACCAATTCTACAGGTGAGTAATCACAGAATTGTATTATTCTTAGTATACAGTATGTCCTGCTCCAGATATAATACTGTCGGGACATCCAATAGCAGTGTCCATAAAGTAGGGTGGGATCCCCAAAGGTAACAGCAGACAGTTTAAACCACTGCCGCCTGCAGAACCTTGCGGCCAAAAGCAGCATCAGCAGAGGCCCTAACATCAACCTTGTAAAACTTTGAAAAGGTATGAACAGAAGACCAAGTAGCGGCCTTGCAAACTTGTTCAACAGAAGCCTGGTGCTGAAAAGCCCAAGAGACACCAATAACACGAGTAGAATGAGCAGTAAGGTGGAAGGGAGGATTCTTCCCCATAGCAGAGTAGGCCTGAATCACAGCCTGACGCATCCATTTGCTGATAGTAGACTTGGCAGGAGCCAAACCCTTCCTAGGACCAGAAGGGACCACAAAAAGAGCATCAGTTTTTTTGAAAGGCGTAGTAGCCACCAAATAGTACTTCAGACACCTAACCACAATGCTACTTCAGACACCTAACCACCCATTATACCAGTTCACAAGGCTGGGGGCTAGCCGCAGGTGACTTGCCATTAACCCCCGGCACACCCTATTACCTGCCTCTCCAAAGCCCGGGGGGGCAGAAGAGCCCAGGCCCACATAGGCTATGTGGGCTTGTAGGCTGCAGGGTGGGGGGGGGGGGCACAAAAGCTGCCCCCCCCCCACTCTGTTCCTACCAGCCCCCATAGCTGGTCCCAGGCTGGTAATGCTGGGTAAGGGGGACCCCATTTCATTTTTGGGGGGATTTTTAGGGTTTTTAACCTGCGACTAGCGGGTGACTTGCCATTAACCCCCAGAACCCCCATTACCTTCCTCCCCAAAGCCTGGGGAGTGGGGGGGGGGGGCAACAAAAGCTGGCCCCTGCGCCCTGTTTCTACAAGCCCTGCATAGCTGGTCCCGGGCTGGTTACTTTGGGTAAGGGGGACCCCATGTCATTTTTTGGGGATTTTTAAGGGTTTTTAACCCTTAAAAATCGCCCCCAAAAATGGGGCTCCCACCCACTCAATTTAACCCTTTGTAGTGTGGATTGTAGTTGTATTTTATTTGTAAATGTTATAAAGTACTTATTTCAGTTTGGGGGTCTCCTGGGCAGGAATGGGGGGCTACCGATAAATAAGTGGTACCGTTCTAATCGGTAGAAATGGGGCTTTCACATGCAATATGATTTTCTTGAATAAAATAAATTTTTTATTTAATTTTTTTTTTTTTTAAATTAATAATAATAATATTGTAAAAAATAGAATTTACAAACAAGACATTTCAAGTTAAAGCCTAAACTCTGCTGCAAAATATATATATATACACGTTTTCCTGAAATTTCCAGCAAAAATGTTGCAAAACATGGCACAAAATGAGGAAAAATGACCTGTCAACAGAGGGTGACAAAATCTCAAGTAGGCTGTCAATTAAAAAGTTTAAAAGTAGCTATGCATGTTGGGTATTGTTATGCTCGGCGGACCTTGCGCTTTCTGAGCTTGTTTTTTCTTGTTTGCATATTTATATTTTAGGAAAAGGTGTTTTTTATTCAGCTTTTTAATACATTTTTTAGGGAAACCCTGCGCAAACAAAGAATTCTTTGAGGGATTAATTCCAGAAAGATGAGCCCACTACAACAAGCTGGGTACTCTTAGAAAGCTTAACATGTGTACTTTCAGGGAATATATGGTTTATGGGGGATATTCCAAATGTAAAGGGTTGTTTTGGTTGAAAAATCGCAAGGTGCGCACTTTGTCTGCAGAGCTGAAATTTTCAAGTAAAATTACCGTTAGCTTTACTTTGGGGTGTTTGGCAACTTTTCCCTTGACAGTAGCAATGCATGCTGGGTATCGTTCTGTTCGGGGGATGTTTCTTTTTCAGATTAAACTTGTTTTTTCTTGTTTTTTTTTAGAAAAATGTGGCTTTGATTCTGCTTTTTTATCCTTTTTTTTAGGGAAACTCTTTGCAACCAAAGAATACATTGAGGGATTACTTCCAGAAAACTATGACCACATCAACAAGCCTGGTACACCTAGAAAGCTTGAGGTGTGTACTTCTAGAGAAGATATAGTTTGTTGGGGGTATTTCAAATGTAAAGGGTTGTTTTTCTGGAAAAACTGCAAGGTGCGCATAGCGCATATCACAGTTGTATTTTCTCTGAAAATCCCCTAAAGCGCCGTTTCAGTTTGGGGGAGTCTCCTGGGCAGGAAAGGGTGTCTACCAATATATAGTATGTAGTACTGCTGTAACCGGGAGAAATTGGGATTTCACACGCAATAAGATTTTATTGACAAACTTACATTTTTTATTACAAAAAAAACTACAAATTGTAAAAAATAGTTTTTTTGTATTTTTTTGCACATATTTCACCCAAAAATATTGAGAATACCCCTAAAAATGATAAACAAGACATTTCATGTTAAAGCCCAGACTATGCTGAAAAAAACAATATATCATTTTCCGGGGAAATCCCAGGAAATCCCTTCAAAAATCACATTTGAACATGGGGAGCGCAAAATAGTGCAAAATGGTCTGGCAACAAAGGGTGACAAAAACTCCAGGTAGGCTGGCACTTAAAGGGACCTTGCAGATGACCCCCAGCTCCAGAAGGCTTTGCACCACCTGCACTAGATCCTGAGCTGACAAAGGGTCCTGAGAAATCCGGGATCTGATGAACCTTGTGGGGGGGGGGGGGGGGGGGGGAGGCAGCAAACTATCTTGTAACCAGAGGACACTACCTCCTGAATCCACCGGTGATTCGTGAGCAAAGTGCTGAAGCCGTACCCCCCCCCCCCCCCCACCTGGATGGGTGAGGGCGCCCCTTCATGCCTGAGGGGGCTTGGGAGAGGACTTAAGCTTGGAGCCCCAGGAGGAGCCAGGGCGTCCACGTCCTCTGCCCCTACCCCAGAAGTTTCCTCGGGCCCCAGTAAAGGAAAGCCCCCTCCCTTGTCTAGCACCACGGTAGGGAGAGGAAAAGGACCCCGAAAGGGCAGAGACTGCCGCCTGCGCTGGGGTAACCTGCCTCCCTTAGCAAACAGGTCCAGGCGGTCCCCAAACAGGCGTAGTCCTTTATAGGGAAAACCAGTGAGGGCTTTCTTGGCAGCCTTGTCAGCAGCCAAACCGAGCGGCATATAGCCACCACAAGGGCAGAGGTTCTGCCACACATTCTAATGGTGTCATCCAAGGCAGAGAGGACATAGGTCAGAAAACATCACAACTAGAGAGTGCATTAAACTCCTCCCTAGACACATCATCAGGGGCACCATCAAGGATACTTCTGAGCAGGGTCCTAATAGCCACAGCCGTAATGGCAGAGGCACAGACCGGGTGCAGCGCCGTCCCCACACATGCAAAGGCATGGGACGCCAGCTGATCAATGCGCCGGTCCTCAGCATTCCGCAAGGTAGTAGAGTCAGGGGAGTGCATGACAGAGGTGTTCGATAACCCTAGGACCGGAGCATCCACTTCAGGAGGGGATGACCAACACTTCACCACATCAGCAGGAAAGGGATACTTCTTATCCCAACTCTTAGGTACACCGGGAAGCCTGCTGGGGCGCTCCCATTCCTTGAGCACAAGGTTATTAAAATGGGCTTGCTCAGGAAATTCCAAGCATGACTTAGCAGTATGAAACAGTTCCCCCAGTTGCCTGGGGGGCGCAACAGGGGAAGAAATAAACAGAACCTCAAATATCTGAGCCAACAGTCTGTCAGTATCATCTGGGGCCCAGGGGTCAGAGCCAGAATCATCATGACCCCTGGACCTCTCATCAGATGACCCTGAGTCGGAGAATAGCTCCCCTTCCTCCAAAGCAGTATAGTCAGAGAGTTCCAAAAACTCATCAGCTTCCATAGGGAAAAGAGTGACATCAGGCGTTAAGTGCCGCTTTTTTGCGGAGGCCTTACGCGCCAAGGTATTAGCAACCAACTTCTCAACACTAGCCAGTCTGGAAGACACATCAGGCTGAGAATCCCCACTTGTATGCAACTCAGTGGGAGTGAGATTTAAGCTTGGGGGAGTAGGTGAAGCCATAAGAGGCACAGGCCCAGCCACTGGTAAACCAGGCTGCAGCACAAGCACCTGCTGGGCGCAAGGTACACAGACCCGCACATTGTCAGCGCTAATAGGGGACACCCCACAAGCTACACTCAGCCGGGCTTGTCCCGAAGGAACCGCGAGCACATTATCCTGAGACGCCTCCATATGGTGATTATAGCGGCACAATAGGCCGATAGGGATTGACGCTATAAAAGCAACCCGGGATGCCCCAATAACCCGCTAGGGAAGTGGGAGTAATTAACACTAGGCCTCACAAGTTAATTAACTAAACAGAGGGAGTAGGGCCGGGAGAAGCCAAGAGGGTTCGGCCCGTCTGAAAGACATAAGCAAAGGGGAGCCTTAAGTGACATGTAAATGACAACGGTAAATAAAGCCACCCGCGAGGGCACTCACGGACCGCGGTAAAAAGTCAGTAAAAAACACAGGAGGGTAAATATGTGAGGTAAAAAGTCAGTAAAAAATATACCAGCACGCAAGGGACAGCAAGTCCAGTCAAACACCAGCACAACACGACAAAGCTTGTGGGGCAGGGAGGGAATGAACCCGTGGGCATAAGGTGGTTCCCCCCTAGATAGGCTCACCATCAGCCTATGGCCGGCTACCCTTTGGGCAGGTTCTGTGGCCCAGAGCCTAGCTCTGCCAACGCCTGACCCCAACGTTGACTCTACCTTCACCGTCCCGGTCAGCCGAAGCTGGGAGGCAGTAGTGGGTCCAGCGGGAACGGTGGCAATAAGGATGCAGCGGCTGACGGGCTAGGAGGCCCCGCTCAGCTGCAGTATTCCAGGAGAGAGTATCCATACGATCCGAATACAGCAGACTGCAGGAAGAACACTGGGGAACCAGAGAGACACCTGTTTTATAGGAGGCAGGGAGGAGCAACAACTTTTGATCCTGCAGTCAGGCGCCACCTAGCGGTGGATTACCCAACTGTCATTACTTCTGGGATGACCTGGACTGGATATAGTGAAAATTATAGAAAAATAAGGAAGGACTCACGGACCGACCAGCGCATTGTTGGGAGATCCCGATGGTTAAAACGGCAGGAGGGGCAGGCGGGCAGAGGACGACCAGCGGGCGCTGCAGCCAGATACTAGCACAGGGCTCAGCATGGAAAGAAAATGGCACCGAAGTTAGAACATGGCGCCGAGGAAGGCCCCCCCCAGAAGCAGAGCGCATCGCGCCCCGCACACAGCACCGAGGCCACAGCCTCTGAAAACACCAGCCTGCCGATGCACCGCTCCTGCCCCCCCCCCCCCCTCGTTAGAGCGCTGTCAAGATGGAGGGGAGAGAAGAGGGAGCAGGGGGAGCAAGGGAGTTAAGTATGCCAGTGAAAGTCAGAACAGTAAAAATGACACACAGACAATAAATAAAGCTTGTGGACACAGATGAGGGCATAACCCTGGGCATTAGGTGGTTCCTCCCCCCCCCAATAGACTCACCATTGCCTATGGCTGGCTATCCTTTAAGGGAGGGTCTGCGGCCCAGAGCCTAGCTCTGCCAATGCCTGACCCCGGCATTCTCCCTACCTTCACCTGTCCCATCAGCCGAGGCTGGAAGGCATAAGTGGGTCCACAGCAACAGTGGTATTAGGGGTGCAGCGGCCGAGAGGCTTAAAATGCCCCACTCAGCTGCAGTATCCAGGACAGAGAATTCAGATGATCCAGATGATCATTCAGATGATCCTAGCAGCAGCTACTGCAAGAGAACTGAGACACCTCATTTTATAGGGGGCCGGGAGGAGTTACAGCTTTGGATCTTGCAGTAACTGCGCCACCTGGTGGCGGACTACCCACATGTCATTACTTCTGGGACGACCTGGACTGGATATAGTGAAAACAGCCTGTTTGCCCTGCTGTGAGGGTGTTATGGGATTTGGGGTAACTGATCACCCACACTTTCCATTGTGGCTAGCATTGTATAAATCTAACTGTCAGCAGCTGAACCTAGCATCTTGCGCAAGTCACTAATTGGCCGGTACATATACTCACTTTAATCCCCCACAAAGGCTGTTGCTGTCTGGTGCCAAGACACCTACTTGGAACCCATGATCCTGTGCCGTGCTGTCTCCATCCTGAAACAGCTTGCGCCCACACATGGACCGCCCCATGCAACTGTTGCAGGATTACGGCACGCCCCCCTCCATTCATGGCAATGGAGGGGACATACAATTACCAACAAATGCGCCAGGCGTTGAATGGATGAGGGCAGCGGCAGCGCAGGATTGGGCCCTTGTAAGCGATTAAAGGGCCGGACTATCATCGATCCCCTGAGCGGGATTAAAGGGGAGTATAGCATTTTTTTTTACTGCCTGCAGCAGAAACCTCGATTCAGCAGGGACAGTGGATCCCATAAGTATGATATTTTCCAAATCACCCAATTAATTCAACAAGGAAGTCCCACCGGGCCTTATTACCAAAACCATTATGCAGCAAGTCCAAATCTCATGGGCAGGACCTTTCAAGCAGAGCACTTCAGGCACCAGCAAAGTCCACCATGGCCAGAAGAGTCATACAAAAGTACTACATGTGAACTGTTGGATTAAAAAATACCATTTTGTGATTACTGTAAAATGGGTATTATAAGTATGTCTCACACCCTGCTTCGGAAATATTCATTACACTTGGGTTATGTCCAGTAGAGGGCGAACTTCTGCAGAGATGAATAGAAAACAAAAGGAGCCCCTCCCGGCCCATAAATACCCGGGACCTCCCACACATTCCCCAGTATAAAAAAGCAGTAAGGGGACCAGGAAGAGCAAATAAAATCTATGAGAAAAAAGTAACACCAACAGAGGATCCAAGATACAACTCGGGGTGGGGCGAAGCAGGGTGTGAGACATACTTATAATACCCATTTTACAGGTGAGTAATCACAAAATTGTATTATTTTAAGTATGTCTCACACCCTGCTTCGGAAATATTCATTACACTTGGGACATCCAATAGCAGTGTCCAAAAAGGGTGGGGATCCCAACAGGCAAAAGTGCACAAATTAAACCACTGCCGCTTGTAGAACTTTGCGGCCAAAAACAGCATCCGCTAAGGCCTGCACATCAACCTTTTAAAAACTTGGAAAAGGCATAAACAGAAGACCGAGTAGCAGCCGTACAAACTTGTTCAACAGAAGCCTGGTGCTAAAAAGCCCAGGAAGCCCCAACAGTATGAATAGAAAGAGCAGTAAACTGAAAGGGGGTAAAAAAAAAACCCTTGGCGATATAGGCCCCAACAATGACCAGACATATCCATTTACTAATGGTAGACTTGACGGCGCCAAACCCTTCTTGGGCCCAGAGGGCACTACCAACAAGGCGTCCGTCCTACAGAAAAGAAGTAGCCACCAAAAAGTACTTCACACATCATCCAAAGAGTGCAGGGCCCTCTCCTTGTCATTCCTAGGCTTAGGGACACAATGAAGAGAGAACCACATCCTGAATGAGATGGAAAGCAGAGACCCCCTTAGGTAGGAAATCCGGCTTAAAGCGGAAGACCACCTCATTCTGGAGTCTCTCAAAGTAAGAGGCCTGAATAGACAGAGCCGCCAACCCAGAAACACATCGCCACATTGTGTGGCGACACAATAGCCACCAAAAAGACAATCTTTTGTGAAAGCATAAAAAATGCCAAATTCAAAACCCAAACAAGCACAAGGCTTTCGAGGGTGCCGCACAGGAGTGACCCCCTGGAAAAAAGCTTTAACCAGAGGACAAAGAACAAAGGACCTTAGAAGAAGACCACCAGGGCAGAGACCTGCCCTTTCAAGGTACTAAGCTGGAGCCCCAGGCCCAGACCGTGTTGAAGAAAGTCCAAAATCCTAGGGGTTGAAAACACCCTGCAAGGCAAGGCCCTAGCCTCACACCAAACAATATAGTACCTCCAAGTCCTATAGAAGATCACTTCCACAGCCCTAACAAGTGTCTGAATCACAGCATCAGACAAACCTTCTTCTATTAAAATGGAGGAGGTTTCAGCAGCCACGCCGTCAAAGCCAGCGTTTGTAAATTGTGGTACAAACCAAACCTGTCTTGGCCACCCTGGGGCCACCAAAATTGCTGGCGCACCCTCTTGAGCCAGCTTGCGCACCACCTTGCCCACCATGGAGAAGGGGGGAAACAGGTACGAGAACCCCAGACCCCTTCCGGCAAGAGACATGGCGTCCACTGCCAGGGCCAGAGGAACCCGAGACAGAGACCCAAACATTGGGAGCCTGTGATTGCGACGTGAGGCAAAGAGATCCACCTCCGGAGTCCCCCACAAGCGACAGAGGAACCGAATACCTTGTGGTAGAGAGATCATTCCCCTCGGCGAGAGGATCCCCTGCTCAGGGAGTCCTCCTCCGTGTTTTCCACTCCCGGAATGAATACCACTGAAATGCATGGAAAATTGCTCTCTCCACCCATGCAAGAACCAGAGAAACTTCCCTGAGGGCACTCCCGCTGCGAGTCCCTCCTTGGTGATTGATGTAAACGACCGCAGTTCGATTGTCTGATCGAACCTGAACCGGTAAGCTCTGTAAGTGATGCGTCAAGCATGACCGAACCAACCAAATAGCTCTGAGCTCCAAGACATTGATGGGGGTGTGAGCCTCCAGAGGACTCCACAGCCCCTGGAAACGAAAATCCTTCCAGAAAACTCCCCAGCCCGACAGGCTGGCATCCATGTTAACCGTCTCCCAACAAGGGGCCAGAGAGGATCTGCTCCTCATCAAATTGCTTGGTAGATGGAGTTGGAGCGACCTCATGTGTAACTGAGCAAAGGGGACTGCCTCGAAGGAAGCCACCATCAATCCTACCAGTTTCATCCCTAGCCGGATAGAGGGGTGAGGATTGACCAGGAGAATACGTATCAGATCCTGAAACCTCTGCACCATTGGGTGAAGTAGGAACACTCTGGCCTGACTGGAATCCAGACTCATGCCCAGAAATGAGATCTCCCTGATGGGGAGAGAGAAGACTTGGGGTGGTTGATCACCCATCCGAACCTTTTCAGCGTCATCACCACCCTGGAGTCCAGCTCCGCCTGACATAGAGAAAAAGCTGTAATGAATAGGTCGTCCAGATACGGCACAATGCGAATGCCCTGGGCTCCGAGAAGGGCCATTATGCCCGCCAGCACCTTGGTGAACACCGTTGGTACCGAAGTCAACCCGAAAGGGAGGGCCACACACTGAAAATGCTGACCACTCACCACAAACCTAATAAATCTCTGATGTGCTGGGTAGATCGGTACATGGAGGTAAACATCCTTGATGTCTATAGATGTCACAAAATCCCCCCGATGAAGGGAACTGAGGACTGAGCACAAAGTCCCCATGCAGAACTTCTTGGTTCTTATGAACCTGTTGAGAAGCTACAAATCCAGAATGGTTCTGATGGATCCATCCTATTTGGGAACCGTGAAGAGGTTGGAATAATAGCCCCGACCTCTCCCTGAGAAAAGCACCGGGCATATGACCTCCGTGTCCAGAAGATTTTGCACTGCCAACAGGATCACTCAGTGAAATATGTTCCCCTGCTCGTCCGAGAGTCACGAAAGGAGGGGTTGAATGAGCCTGAACCCTGAAAGGGCCGGCGCTGCTTCTAGCGTAGAAATAACTTACCTCAGACAATAGAGACTAATCGAGCCAACAAACAGGCGCAGACCCGCGAAGCAAAGCCCTGTGAGCGCCTACTTAACAGCGAAATAGGTCGCCCACTAGCGCAACCAGCCCAATCGACGTATAGCCACCGGCAATGCCAAGGTCCTGTTACACATATGTATGGTATCATCCAAGGCGGACAAGCCAAAGGCAAGAAACATCTCACAGTGAGTCAAGCCTGTAAACTCCTCACTGTCAGGAATCAATAGGAAACCATCCAAAGGCCCCTAAATAAAAACTCTAGTAGCCACGGCCATGAGAACGTAAGCACAAACCGGGCGCAAGGCCGAACCAACACAAGCAAAGGCATGCGAAGCCCTTAAGTAGATACTACGGACCCCACTGTCGTTCAAGGTCGCGGGATCCGGGGAATGCACAACCGACGTGTTGGACAATCCCAGGACAGGAGCGTCAACCTCAAAGTGTGCAGACCAAGGCTTAACCACATCAACAGGAAAGGGATACTTCCCATCACACCCTTGAGGAATGCCAGGGAACCGGCTAGGCCTTTTCCCATTCCGTCAGGATCAGATTGTTAAAGTGCTTCAGATTCAGGAACCCCAACGGGGTATGGCAGTCCCAAGACATTCCCCCCTTGCGGAGGGGAAGTGGCCAGCGCAACAAAATACAGGCAAGAAGCCCGGGGGTGTCCATGGTATCCCCGCGCTCCATACCGGCATTCGTCCAGGTGCAAGGAGACAAACTGACATAAAAAAGGGGGCCGGCGAAGCAGGCGCCAAGTGCCGAATCTTAGCTGGGGCCTACCCGGCCACAAGGCTAGTAATCATCTTCTCAATGTTGGCCCGCCTGGCGCAGACATTGGATTGCGACTCCCCACTAATGACAAGTCACTTGTGGTCATAACCAGGCATGGGGGTGCAGGTGATGAGGCCAGCGGGGTCGGCCTGGCCGCACGGGGCCCAGATTGCCACGCAATAGCCCGCTGTGCGCATGGTACATCAATCTCCAAAATGTCTCCCACAAGGGATACCCTGAAGGGACCCAGAGCCCTGTATCCTGGGAAGCCTCCATATGGTGATTTTTAAGGTAGTCGCAATGACCAATGGGAATTACGCTATGAAGCTACCCGGGATGCCCCTTAGAGTCCGTTAGTGGGAGGATTTTTGTAAGCACCGGAGGGAACCCCAAATTACCTAGGAGAGGAAGAACTAATAGCTTACGGCAGTCCCACCTGCCAAGCACAAAAGGTGGGGGCCCCATTAGCAAACATACATATATACCTATATGCGCACATACATGGCCATACACATATATTAAATCCATGACCGTCCAATAGGAATATGACAGGAAGCCAAAAAGGCGTCCTCATACGTGTGCAAAAATACCGTTTTGTGAAGTACTCGCCGTTAAAACGGTTATTATGAGTGTGCCATACACTCCACTTCGAACATCATGACATCTGGGTCATATCCTCTAGAGGGCGTACTTTCGCAGAGAACCTAGGAACCTCCCACCAAATCCCCAGTGTATAAAAGCAGTAAGGACCAGGAAAAACCAATTATAACAATAACACCACCCAAAGGACCTGCCCTTCAACAGGTTGCTCGACTCCAGCCACCACCGAAGTGACTGCCGAACCCTGGGAGACATCCTGAAAAAGATTGATCCAAAGACTGGGGACACCTGTCCCAATACGTCAATAGGTGAAGTTGAAGCGATCTCATGTGAAGCTGTGCAAACGGTACCGCCTCGAAGGAGGACACCATCAAGCCCACCAGTTTCATCCCCTGTCGGATAGAGGGACAAGGATTGGTCAGAAGAAGACGGTTCAGACCCCGAATCCCCTGCACCTTGGTCTGGGGCAGAAAACACTCTGGCCTGAATGGTATCCAGATTCATGCCCAGAAAGGAAATCACGCGTGATGGAGAAAGAGAGGACTTGGGGCGGTTGATCACCCACCCGAACCTCTCCAGAGTCGCCATCACCTGGTGGGTGTCCAGCTCCGCCTGACGGAGGGAAGAAGCTGAGATCAACAGGTCGTCCAGATAAGGCACAATGCGAATGCCCTGAGCAGGGCCATTATCCCCGCCAAGACCTTGGTGAAGACCCGCGGTGCCGAGGTCAGCCTGAAGGGAAGAGCTACAAACTGAAAATGTTGATCCTCCACCATAAACCGGAGGAATCTCTGATGCTCTGGAAAAATAGGAATATGCAAATACGCATCCTTGATGTCTATGGACGTCATGAAATCCCCTGGTGAAGGGAATTGATAGTGCAGAGTCTCCATGCAGAACTTTTTGGCTCTGATAAATCTAAAAAATAGATCTAGAATGGGTCTCACCGAACCCTTCTTTTTGGGTACCGTGAAAAGGTTGGAGTAGTAACCCCTGCCTCTGTGCGACAGAGACACCGGGCAAACAACTTCCATGTCCAGAAGATTTCTTACTGCTCAAGCGACCGCGACCTCAAGAACCTTGGAGGCGGCCAGTACTCGAACTCCAGTTTGTACCCGGACGACACCACCTCCAGGATCCAATTTTCTGTGACCTCCCTGGCCCAGACCTGGAAGAAGAGCCGCAGCCGTCCCCCCACCCGTGCGGGTGAGGGCGCCCCTTCATTGCTGAGCCGGCTTACCGGCGGGCTTAGGCTTGGAACCCCAGGCAGCCGCGAAAGGGACGGCGCTGTCTCCTCCGCTGAGGTAACTTACCTCCCTTAGCAACAGCATCCAATTTATCACCAAACAGCCGCGTACCCAAGAAGGGAAGAGCTGTAAGGGACTTCTTAGCCCCAAAATCCGCTGTCCACTGACGCAGCCAGACCAACCTGCGCATCCTGCTACACATGACAATAGAATCCTCCGTAGCAGACAACACAAAATCCATGAATAATTCCCACCTCTTAAGAGTAGCGAACTCAGCGCTAGCCGGATCAAACAGACCGCCATTAAGCCAGTCCCTGATAAGAGACCTGGTAGCAAGCGACACTAGAGCCGATGAACAAGCCGGCCGCAGGGCCGATCCCACACAACCAAACGCATGACAGGCCATCTGATCCAGGCGCCTATCCTCGCCATCCTTAAGGGAGGTAGTGTCATAGTGAGCATCAACCTCAGGGGGAGAAGACCATCGCTTGACCGCCTCCACCGGGAAGGGATACTTCTTGTCCCATCCCTGGGGAGCACCCGGCAGCCGACAGGGCCTCTCCCATTCCTTCTGGATCAGTGCATCAAAATGATCCTGCGTAGGAAACTCTAGACGGGGCTTGCGGACCCCAAAAAATTCCCCCTTCTTCAAGGGAGGCGCCTCAGGGGGAACAATATCCAACACCTCCAACATATGCGTCAACACAGCCGCTGTATCTGCGGCATCCCCTGGCGCCTGCCCACCAAAAGTCTCACCAGACTGCACAAAATCAGATTCTGTCTCCTCATACACTTGCCCCTCCTCTAAAGGGGAATAATCTGACAAATCCATATAATCGTCATCTGTGTCCCACACAGGCTAGGCCGATGACAAATGCCTCTTTTTAGCTTGGGCCTTCTTGCCCACCGTGCTAACAACCGGGCGCATACATCTGATTGCGACTCCCCGCTGGCAGCAACGTCACTCGGGGTACGTAACAAACAAGGAGGGGAAGGCGATGAAGCAGGAATAGCCGACCCAGAAGGCTGGGATCCAGACTTCCGCGTTATGGCCTTGTGAGCGCATGGAGTACAGATTGGTACATCCTCTCCCGTAAGGGATGCCCCACACCCCACGCATGAGCGGACTGGGCCCAATGAGGACCCGAGTCCAGTATCCTGCGGAGCCTCCATATGGTGATTTTTTATTGGTCAGTCGCAAGACCAAAGGAAATGACGCTAAAGCAACCCGGGATGCCCCTTAAAAGTCCCAGTGGGAGGATTTTAGAGGAGACCACACATTAAACCCCAGGACCAGGAGGAACCCCTTAATATGCATAATCTGAAGCAATCTGCAACACACAAAAGCATACAATTACAATGAGGCATCTGCATTAATAAAAATACAAGCAACCCCATATATACATCTATATACAGTATATAGTCCTAAACTCACATACATGCACCACCAGGGGCCCACTCCAGAGAGTGACCCCTAAATAATAAAAAACAAAAGGCCATCAGGCCCCTACCCGACCCCTGCAAGCAGCACAGCAGCGCAGATAACTTCCAAGATGGCCCCTGAAGCATGAGGAGCCAGGACCAGGAAGAAGAAGGGGGGCGTGCCAGCGCCGAAGGTGCCCTTTTTTAGGCCACGCCCCCTCCCTGCAGTGCGGAGCAAGGCAAGCTAGGGCCCTCCAATCGCACCGACGAGGGGGCGGGGCTACTGAGCGCCGGCCCCGCCCCCTTTTACACACACCACAGCCTGAGTGATTCACTCAGGCTGACAGAAAAAGAGCCCAATGCAACAGGGATTACTTCCAAATGACCACAGCAACTAAAGTGTGAAGCACCTAACAGAGACATCCACACACACATACACGCACATAACACAAAAAATAAAAAGGGAAAAAAGCCAGCCTGAGACACGCCAGCCCCCCCCCCCAGGGGAGTAAGGGACCCGGAGGGGGAACCCAGGGAGGCCCCGGCCGAAATAAGGCCGCATAAGGCAGGACTAAGGGCATCCCACACCAGGATCATCGTAACCTGGTGACACCGCCTGCCCCAATTGAGGACTCAAGGTGTATTAAGACTCCTAAAGCACCCACAGGGTGCTCCTACCCTTGCCAGGACTCACAGCCAAAGCTGGGAGGCTCACTAGGGACAATTTGGTAAAAATCCTGGCAGCAATAGGGACAAAAAATGGGGCGCCGGGCGTCAGCCCGGCATACTTGCAAGAAGAAGTCTTCATCTTCTGTCTCGTCCGCTCGCAGAGAAGTAACTGGGGAATTGGTGGGAGGTTCCTAGGTTATATGGGCCAGGAGGGGCTGCCTTTTTTTTGCATTTCATCTCTTTGAAAGTACGGCCTCTAGAGGATATGACCCAGATGTCATGATGTTCGAAGTGGAGTGTATGGCACACTTAGAATAAAATTATAATTATATATATATATATATATATATATATATATATATATATATATATATATATATATATATATATATATCACAGTTGGAAAGAAAACCTGCACCACCGGGGAACAGAGCTGCATAACATATGCTCTAACCGCTGGCCCGTGCAGCCGCTTACAGTAAAGAATACAAGCATATAAATAAAGCATCAAGGATGGCCAGAGGGACACTCACGGAAAATAACAGGCATGGGAAAGATGGCGGCGTAGCGCCCGCAGACAGAAGGGGGATGAAGGCGGGCTGGCACGGATCGCGCCCGCGTAAGGCCCCGCCCCCTCCCAACGCGGGAAAGAACCAACAGCCGCACTCCCAGCCAATAGGACTGGGAGCCGGTCAAGCGCCAACTGGAGGGGGCGGCCGTCACCAGCGCGGGGAGCGCCAGGCCCCGCCCCCTCCCCCTGACTGAAACGAGCAGCAAACCGCGCTCCCCAGCGAAGGCTGCGGAGCCGACATAAATGACACCGGCCCGCCGCCGCTGCCCCAGAAAGCGTGCTGGCCACCAATGAATAAAATCTACAAATTAAACCGAGTTAAACACATTGAGGCGCACTGGCAGTAGCCAGCGCCCAAACAGGAAAGAAAGTACAGCACCAATCATACGGACAACATCCACTCACACCATCTCAGGGGAGACAAAACAAAGATGGAAGTACCCCCCCCACCCTACTAACCGGGAACAGGGAGTAATTGGGGGGGGGGAGCCGATAGCCACATGTAGGATACGTGGTGAGGGCTTCAGAACGGACAGGGCATCCAAAACCAGGGTCACCAACCTGGTAGCCGCCTACCCCTTGTAATGGGGCCTCACGGAGGAGCATGGCTCCTATCAGTACACCTGTTAAGGTGAATCCTACCTTCACCCGGACCTACAGCCAAGGCTGGGAGGCATTAGGGGGCCTAAGCATAACTAGGTCCAGGCAGAAATAGGGATAAAAATGGCCGGGTGTGAACCCGGCTTACCTGCAAGGAGGAGACCTCATCTTCTGACTTGCTCGCCGTCTGCAGAGACGATTACTGGGGAATGTGTGGGAGGTCCCAGGTATTTATGGGCCGGGAGGGGCTCCTTTTTTTTTCCAATTCATCTCTGCAGAAGTTCGCCCTCTACTGGACATAACCCAAGTGTAATGAATGTTTCCGAAGCAGGGTGTGAGACATACTTAGAAGATATATAATATATTCTTATTTATTACACACCTTTTCTCTCCAGGCATACTGACTGACCAAGCACAACCAAGACAAAGAAGAGTGGAACCTACTCCTAAAACAGGAGCAACGATGGGAGAATAGAAGAAAAACGTGTGCAAATGAGTAGAACAGCCTTAGCCTTGTAACTAGTCATCAGAACTACCAGATCCTGGAATCGCAGCCACTTTAAGGGTCATGTCCGCACCCTTTGGTGTCATTGCTCTAACAGTCTGCATGCCCAAATTCGTGTCAAAACCTGATGCGAATCAGGATTCTTTATTAGGAGACACTGGAAGACCAACTGTTTATGGCAGCACTGTTTTTCCTCATATTCCTACAACATGAGGACATATATTCAAATCTATAACATACTTTGCAGTTACCCACTGGCAGTTCTGTTTTGCAGTCTTTGTTGGAGATTTTCTTGCCAAATTGGACATTTATGTCTCTGCAATATTTCCCTCATATAAAGTTATGGTTACCATGTGACCCCTCAGGGCACCCACCGTCACCATTGATTAGGGGATTCTCAGGAAATGGTCCCTTCCTAGTGCTTCCTATACACCCATGTATTTGATAAACAAGGTTCGTTACAGATCAGGGCTGCAACCACATTGGAATTATGTTGACAAAATACTTACCTAGTTTTACAGGGAAACCTGGAGGAAGCTTCATCTGTACAAATTCTCGGAGTTTATTAAAGTGCTTAAAAGGTGCAATGACTTCTAGAACATTCAGCAGTCTGAAAAAAAAAAAAACTTTTAAAAATACATTCAGTATAAAAGGGCATCAGTAGACCAAAGAGCATTTACCTTGCTCTTAATGCACAGTCTACTGCCATAAAGGAAACTGCATCCCATTGCATACAAGCAGCTGGCAGTGAGCTGTGCGGAAGGCTGGAGTGGACAGGCAGAACCCCCCCACAGGAAATGGAGAACCTTTCCTCCGTTCCCATGGTGCATGCATGGGCGCTTGTCCTATCAGCGTTTTATGCTAAAGCGTGGCATTAAACCGGACCTTCACCATGATTTGAACATTGAAAAGCCCAAACCCTTATAAAACAATTCCCCAGCATCTATACTTAATATATTTTAAGTTTTTTGTCAATTACTTATTATTCTTTCCCCCAATGGGCTGCAACTCTGTTCAGGACTTTAGGATACGGGCGCCGCCATCTTGACTCAGAAGCATCACACTTACTGAGGATAGGAGAGCGGGATAAAGTACAGGGGGTGGGTCATAGCTGTGCTTTGCTCAGACAGAGCAGAGCTGGGGTCAGGAAAAGGTCAGCAATCCCAGAATGCAGAGCAGCACAGTCAGAAGGCACTTCCTGTTTGCAGGCTGCCTGATGTTCCATGAGCCGCCATCTTGGATGTTTAAAGGCTCATAACATGCAGTAGATGCAGATAGGATGATTTTTAATGTGGACAATCTGTATGTACAGGGTGTGGAAAACATATAAGATAGACTCTTATTTAGAGTGAAGGACCGCTTTAAGTTGACGATCTGAACCCGACAGGCACATCCCCAGCTCCCCTGTGGAGCGCATGCTCCCTTGTGCCTGGCCTATTTGAATGGCTAGGGTGCAGAGAGTGCACACAGCAACAGGAAAGACAGGGATGCGGCTGCTGGCAAAGACAGTGTTTGCGGGACCCGCCAGGATCAGGTAAGATTACCGGCGCCACGGGCGGTTTCACACAGCAGGGCATCCGTTGTAGGATGCCCCCGGGGCAGATTAGCACCCGGCCTGAGAATCTTAGATTCCAGGGCAGCGGGTGGGAGGGACTGCTCCATTTTAAAAAGGAGAACTTCAAAGTCTAAAAGACTCAAGGGCCACCTAACTTCCACTTTTGTGTAAACCCCCCCCCCCAGATCCTTTTCACTCACCTTCCCCCCCCCCCCACAGAGCCCTTGTAGCAACATCCTGGCTCACCTCTAGCTGCACTAGGCTGTCCTAAATGG
This sequence comes from Gastrophryne carolinensis, assembly GCA_027917425.1. Taxonomy (NCBI): domain Eukaryota; kingdom Metazoa; phylum Chordata; class Amphibia; order Anura; family Microhylidae; genus Gastrophryne; species Gastrophryne carolinensis. The sequence goes on from CM051235.1 coordinate 412,978,930, forward strand.
CTGAGCAGGCCGCTTAGCCAATCAAACGTGTTCAGTTTAGGCCGAGTCTGTGCCGTGGAAATGACAGGAAGATGGGTGAATCAGGTGACCAGTGGGGGTACACAGCGGGACATCCTAATTCAGGAAAAATTCAGGAACCCGAGAGGAACGCCACACAGAAAAGTCAAATCCCTGTGTGGTGGTGCTCTTTAATTTAAATTAGAGAAAAAGCTGGAGGGCATTCTTTTACCACAGCTTTTTAGAAAGCATATCAGGTGGGGTCAGCATGAGAGGTAAGGTAGGTAGGTAGTTAGGAATTCGCACTTAGCCTTCAGATGCCCGTTTGACCCTTATACATACTCGTATGTAAATGGCAAAAAATACAATTCTGTGATTACTCACCTGTAGAATTGGTATTATGAGTATACAGTACGTCCTGCTCCAGATAGCTTACACTCGGGTATTACTCTGCCAGATGTCGCTGGACTGCAGAGTCATCGAAAATAGGCTCATCCCGGCCCCTCAAATACCCAGGGACCTCCCACAATCCCCAGCATTGAAAAGCAGTTAACGAGAAGCCGGGAGAATTAAAACAAACCCAAACTGGGAACTATAACAATGATAACAATCACTATACAGGGGATCCAAGACAAAGCAAACCCAAGGGTGGGGTGGAGCAGGACGTACTGTATACTCATAATACCAATTCTACAGGTGAGTAATCACAGAATTGTATTATTCTTAGTATACAGTACGTCCTGCTCCAGATAGATTACTTACACTCGGGACATCCAATAGCAGTGTCCATAAAGTAGGGTAGGATCCCCAAACAGTAGACAGTTTAAACCACTGCCACCTGCAGAACCTTGCGGCCAAAAGCAGCATCAGCTGAAGCCCTAACATCAACCTTGTAAAACTTTGAAAAGGTATGAACAGAAGACCAAGTAGCGGCCTTGCAAACTTGTTCAACAGAAGTTTGGTGCTGAAAAGCCCAAGAGGCACCAATAGCACGAGTAGAATGAGCAGTAAGGCGGAAGGGAGGCTCCGTTCCCTTAGCAGAATAGGCCTGAATCACAGCCTGACGGCCTAGTAGGCTTGGCAGGAGCTAAACCCTTCCTAGGACCAGAAGGGACCACAAAAAGAGCATCAGTTTTTCTGAAAGGTGCAGTAGCCACCAAATAGTACTTCAGACACCTAACCACATCCAAAGAATGCAAGACCCTCTCCTTAGCATTACTAGGATTAGGGCACAAAGATGGAAGAACAATTCAAATGAAAGGCAGACACAACCTTAGGCAGAAAGTCTGGCTTGAAGCAGAACACCACCTAGTCCTGGTGCCTCTCATAGTAGGGGGGCTGGATGGAGAGCGCCGCCAACTCAGACACACGTCTAACAGAGGTGATAGCCACCAAAAAGAAGAATGGCCAGGTCAGCATCCTGCACAGGTTCAAAGGGGGCATCCGTGGCCAAGGCCAGGGGATCCTGAGACAGGGAGACAAAGGCCGGGAGCTTGTGATTGTGACGGGATGCAAACAGACCCACATCTGGTTGGCCCCAACGGTGACACAGACATTGGAACACCCTGTTGCAGAGGGACCATTCTCCCTGGCGAGAGGTCCCCCTGCTCAGAGAGTCTGCTAGCAGATTTTCCACCCCCGGGATGTACACCGCAGATATGCAGGGAACATTGGCCTCCGCCCAGTTCAGGATCAGAGACTTCCTGGAGGGCCCTCTTGCTCCGGGTCCCTCCCTGATGATTGATGTAGGCAACTGCCGTCTGGTTGTCCGAGCGCACCTGAACAGGCAGGCCTCGAAGGTGATGAGTCAACTGGGCCAGAACCAACCTGATCGCCCGCAGCTCCAAGACGTTGATAGGTGCGTGGGCCCCTTGAGGACCCCACCTCCCCTGGAACTGCAGGGACTTCCAGAAACCCCCCCAACCTGACAGACTGGCATCTGTGGTGACCGTCTCCCAGGAGGGGGCCAGAAAGGATCTGCCCCCCCAACAGGTTCCTGGAGTCCAGCCACCACGAGAGGGACCGCCTGACCAGGGGGGAAAGCACAAAGACCCAGTCCAGGGACGCAGGGTTCTTGTCCCATACTGACAAGAGGTGGAGTTGCAGAGGCCTCAAGTGAAACTGAGCATAAGGGGCCGCCTCGAAGCACGCCACCATCAGGCCCACCAGCTGCATACCCTGCCTGATGGAGAGATGACAAGATAGCAGGAACTGAACCTGCGCAATTAGACTGTCCACCTTCTGCTGAGGAAAAAAAATCCTTGCCTGAACTGTATCCAGATTCATTCCCAGGAATGAAGTCACCAAGGAGGGAGACAGGGAAGACTTGGGGTGGACACCACCAGCTGAGTATCCAACTCTGCCTGATGTAGAGACTGGGAAGTGATGAGAATGTCGTCCAGGTAGGGCAGCACGCAGATGCCCTGAAACCTGAGCAGAGACATCACTCCTGCCAGCACCTTGGTGAACACCCTGGGAGCTGAAGTGAGACCAAAGGCAATGCCACAAATTGGTAGTGTTGATCCTCCAGAGCAAACCTGAGGAACCTTTGATGACCTGGAAATACAGGAATATGAAGGTAAGCATCTTTGATGTCCACAGACGTCATGAAATCCCCTGGGCGCAGGGAACTGAGGGCAGAGCTTCCATGTGAAAGCGCCTGCACCTGACAAATTTGTTGAGGATCTTCAAGTCCAGGATGGGCCTGACTGACCCATCTCTTTTGGGCACTGGGAAGAGGTTGGAATAGAAGCCCTTGCCCTTTTCTCTGAAAGGGACCTTGCAGAGGACCCCCAGCTCTAGAAGGCTTTGCACCGCCTGCACTAGATCCTGAGCTGACACAGGGTCCTGAGGAATCCGGGATCTGATGAACCTTGGGGGCGAGGGGGCAGGCAGCAAACTATCTTGTAACCGGAGGACACTACCTCCTGAATCCACCAGTCTGAGACATGAAGCCTCCAGACGTGAGCAAAGTGCTGAAGCCGTCCCCCCACCCGGATGGGTGAGGGCGCCCCATGTTTAGCACCACGGTAGGGGGAGGAAAAGGAGCCCTGACCCTGAAAGGGGCGAGACTGCCGCCTGCGCTGGGGTAACCTGCCTCCCTTAGCAAATAGGTCCAGGCGGTCCCCAAACAGGCGTAGTCCTTTGAAGGGAAAACCAGTGAGGGCCTTCTTGGCAGCATCGTCAAGCAGCCCACTGGCGCAGCCAAACCGAGCGGTGTATAGCCACCACAAGGGCAGCGGTTCTGCCACACATTCTAATGGTGTCATCCAAGGCAGAGAGGACATAGGTCACAAAAATACAATTCTGTGAAGTACTCACCTGTAGAATTGGTATTATACGCATACAGCACGTCCTGCTCCAGATGTAGTAATAACATGTGGGTAATCCTCCGCCGCCGTGCACTGCAGACATGTAGAAAACAAGCTCCTCCCGACCCTACATATACCGAAGGACCTCCCACAAATCCCCAGCATTGAAAAGCAGTGAGAATGAGAAGCCAGGAGAAATCAACCACCCAAAACTGGCAATAACAACGATGATAACAATCACCAAACAGGGGATCCAGAACAAAGTGAAACCAGGGTGGGGTGGAGCAGGAAATGCTGTATGCGTATAATACAAATTCTACAGGTGAGTACTTCACAGAATTGTATTATTCTAAGCATACAGCACGTCCTGCTCCAGATGTAGTAATAACATGTGGGACATCCAATAGCAATGTCCGTAAAGTAGGGTGGGATCCCCAACAGAAAAGGCAACAGCAAGCAGTTTAAACTACTGCCGCCTGCAAAACCTTGCGGCCAAACACAGCATCAGCTGAGGCCCTAACATCAACCTTGTAAAACTTAGTAAAGGTATGAACAGAAGACCAAGTAGCGGCCTTGCAAACTTGTTCCACAGAGGCCTGGTGCTGAAAAGCCCAAGAAGCCCCAACAGCTCAAGTAGAATGAGCAGTAAGACGAAAGGGGGGAGACTTCCCCTTAGTAGTATAGGCTTGAACCACAGCCTGACAAATCCATTTACGGATAGTAGACTTGGCGGGAGCCAAACCCTTCCTAGGCCCGTGAGGCACAACGAAGAGAGCATCCGTTTTCCTGAAAGCCTTAGTGATAACCAGGTAATACTTGACACACCTAACCACATCCAAGGAATGCAAAACCCTTTCCTTAGGGTTACTAGGATTAGGGCACAAGGAAGGAAGTAAAATATCTTGATTCAAATGGAATGCAGACACAACCTTAGGCAGAAAGTCTGGCTTGAAGCGAAACACCACCTTATCCTGGTGTCTCTCATAGTAGGGAGGCTGAATAGATAGAGCCGCTAACTCAGATACACGTCTAACAGAAGTGATAGCAACCAGGAATACGACCTTGAGTATGAGAACAGAGAGAGCCGCCTCCTGAATAGGCTCAAAAGGAGCACCCTTCAGGGCCGATAACACCAAGTTCAGATCCCAAACAGGAACCATAGGTTTCCGAGGAGGCCGCACATGAGTGACCCCCTGAAAGAAGGTCTTGATAAGAGGGTGCTGGGCAAAGGTTTTCTGAAAGAAGATAGACAGGGCCGAAAACCTGACCCTTCAGGGTACTAAGCTTAAGACCTAAGTCTAGACCATGTTGCAAGAACTCCAGCACCCTGGAAACTAAGAATTCCCGGCAGGGAAGAGACCTGGATTCACACCAGTCAATGTAAGAACGCCAAACTCTATAGTAGATAGCAGAAGTAGTCTTTTTCCTGGCTTGCACCATAGTAGCCACTACAGATGCAGACAAACCTTTTTCCCTCAGGATGGAGGTTTCAATAGCCAAGCAGTCAAAGCCAGAGTTAGTAAACTGGGATGGTGTAGACACCCTTGAGTTAGAAGGTCTGGCAACCGTGGCAGATCGTACTGATCTACTGCCATTTGAACCACGTCTGCGAACCACACTCTTTCTGGCCACCTTGGGGCCACAAGAATCGCGGGTACCCCTTCCAGAGCAATCTTGCGCAGAACTCTGCCCAGAAGGGGAATTGGCAGAAACACATACATGAGCAGAAACTCCTTCCAAGACATTGACAGGGCATCCGTGGCCAGAGCCAGAGGATCCTGAGACAGAGATACAAAGCTCGGGAGCTTGTGATTGTGACGGGACACAAACAGATCCACGTCTGGCACTCACCAACGGAGACACAGGGCCTGAAACACCCTGTTGCAGAGGGAGCATTCCCCCTGACAAGATGAACCCCTGCTCAGAGCATCTGCCAGCAGGTTCTCCGCGCCCGGAATGTAGACAGCCGAGATGCATGGGACATTGGCTTCCGCCCATGTTAGAATCAGAGACACTTCCTGGAGAGCTCCCTTGCTCCGGGTCCCTGCCTCATGATTGATGTAGGCAACTGCCGTTCTGTTGTCTGAGCGTACCTGAACCGCCAGACCCTTCAGGTGCTGGGTCAATTGTTCCAGCACCAATCTGACCGCCCTGAGTTCCAGGACATTTATAGGTAGATGGGCCTCCTGAGGGCCCCACCTCCCCTGGAAGCGCAGGGACTTCCAGAATCCCCCCCAGCCCGACAGACTGGCATCCGTTGTGACCGTCTCCCAGGAGGGAGCCAGGAAGGATCTGCCCCTTGTCAAGTTCCTGCGGTCCAGCCACCACGCAAGGGATTGTCTGACCAGGGGGGGGGGGGGGGGGCTAGCACCCAGATCTGGGTCCTTGTTCCAGACTGACAGAAGGTGAAGCTGCAGAGTTCTCAAATGGAACTGGGCAAAGGGCACCGCCTAGAAGCTTGCCACCATCGAGCCCACCAACTGCATTCCCTGCCTGATGGAGGGATGAGGGTTCGAAAGCAGGGAACTCGCCTGCGTTGTCAGAGCTTCCATCTTCTGCTGAGGAAGGAATATCCTTAACTGAACTGTATCCAGAATCATCCCCAGGAACGGGGTCACTGAGGAGGGGGACAGAGAGGACTTTGGGTAATTGATCACCCAGCCGAATGACTCCAGGGTGGACACTACCAACCGAGTGTCCAGCTCTGCTTGCCGCAGAGACTGAAAGGTGATGAGTATACCGTCCAAGTAGGGCAAAACTCGTATGCCCCTTAGTCTTAACAGAGACATCACCCCTGCCAGCACCTTGGTGAACACCCTGGGAGCCGACGTAAGGCCGAATGGCAGGGCCACGAACTGGTAATGCTGATCCAGCAGCGCAAATCTGAGAAACCTTTGATGTCCTGGAAACACCGGGACGTGCAGGTAAGCGTCCTTGACATCCACCGATGTCATGAAGTCCCCTGGGCGCAACGAGGCAATGGCCGAGCGCAGAGTTTCCATGCGAAAAGGTTTGTTTCTGACAAATCTGTTTAGGATTTTTAAATCCAGAATGGGTCTGACTGACCCGTCCTTCTTGGGCACTGTGAAAAGGTTGGAATAGAACCCCATGCCCCTGTCTCTTAAGGGGACCTTGCAAATGACCCCTATGTCGAGAAGGTCCTGCACAGCCAGCATCAAGACCCGAGCTGAGGCAGGGTCCTGTGGGATCCGGGACCCGACGAACCTGGTAGGGGGCAGTACAGCAAACTCTATCTTGTAACCGGAGGACACTACCTCCTAAATCCACCGGTCTGAGACGTGGCATCTCCAGACATGCTCGAAGTGCTGTAGACGCCCCCCCACCCTGACGAGCGAGGGCGCCCCTTCAAGCCTGGGGAGTCTTGGGAGGGGCTTTGGGCTTGGGCCCCCAGGAGGAACTGGGATGGCGTCCTCTGTTCTTGTTCCAGGGTTCTGCGCGTGACCCAGCGAAGGACACTCCTCTACCTTGCTTAGCCCCACGGTAGGGGGTCGAGTGGGAGCTTGGGCCACGAAAGGGCCGAATCTGACGCTTGCGCTGAGGCAACTTGCCACCCTTGGCAAAAATATCTAACCTTTCTCCAAACAGGCGCAGCCCCTTAAATGGAAGCCCCGTCAGGGCCTTCTTAGCGACGTTATCAGCGGCCCACTGGTGCAACCAGATCGCTCGGCGTATGGCTACCACCAGAGCAGAAGATCTAGCGCTTAGTTTAATAGTATCGTCCAATGCGGATAGGATATAGTTCACAAAAGTCTCACAGGTGGCCAGAGCGTTGGCAGCATCAGAGGGCAAGTCATCCGCCCCTTCAGTCTTAACCACCGTCCTGAGCGCCACCGCCGTAATGGCTAAGGCACAAACTGGGTGGAGCGACGCTCCCCCAAATGCAAAGGCATGGCATGCCAGTTGGTCAACTCGCCGATCTTCCAAATCCCGCAGCGTAGTAGTGTCGGGGGAGTGCATAATAGAGGTGTTGGACAGACTTAGAATTGGGGCATCAACCTCGGGTGGCGATGTCCAACACTTGACCAGGTCGGCAGGAAAGGGATATTTCTTATCCACAGCTTTAGGAACTCCATGGAGTTTGCTGGGATGTTCCCATTCTTTCAGCACAAGGCTATTGAAATGAGTTTGTTCGGGAAACTCGAACCGCGCCCTGGCGGTGTGAAACAGATCACCCCTTTGCCGGGGAGCCGCGGCAGGGGGAGAGAGGGATAACACATCAAAGATCTGGGTCAGCAGTCTATCAATGTCGTCCGAGGACCAATTATCAAAACCAGACTCTTCCTGTCCCCTGGACTCGTCGTCGTATGACCCTGAGTCAGAGAACAGTTCCCCTTCCTCTGAGGGGGAATGTGCATAGGAAAGGAATAAATCATCAGACTCTATAGGAAGTATAGTAGAGTCAGGATTCAAATGAGGCCTCTTAGTAGTGGCCTTGCGCGCCAAGGAGCCAGCAAGTAAGTTTTCCACACTAGCCAGTCTAGTGGCCAAATCAGTATGAGAATCCCCACTAGTATTGGGGGTTAGGCTCAGGCTTGGGGGAGTAGGGGAAGCAAGGCGAGGTGCGGGCCCAGCCTCGGAAGAGGTGGGGATGCCTGCTGAGCACAAGGGACGCAGACCCGTGCATTGTCACCGCTGCTAGGCAATACCCCACAAGCTACACACAGACGGGCTTGTCCCAAGGGAACCCCGTTCACAATATCCTGAGATGCCTCCATATGGTGATTATTATATACAATATGCCAGTAGGGATTGACGCTATAAAGCAACCCTGGATGCCCCAATGACCCGCTGGGAAGTGGGAGTGATTTTTTAATGGTCTGGACCGGGCGCTACACCGGGCCGGGAGAAGCCACCGATTTCACGGTCTGAAAGACACAAGGGGAACAGGGATGTCAGAGCCAAGCGAGGAGAAGCAAAAGCTAAAGAAAGGTCGCCCATGAGGGCACTTACAGAACAGCGAGGGGAGGACCGTCTTCACCACGCACACGTGAGAAGGAAATGGCGCCAAGCGAACCTCGAAGGGCGGGCCAGAGCGGGAGATGACGCGGAATGCGCCAAACCACGCCCCCCCCCCCGAGAGCGCGCCGCTCGAAGGCGCGCAGCCAATCAGAAGGACAGTAGCTATGTAACTGACAACCGCTCTAGGATATCACCTCAGAGAGAAAACTGACAGGGTGAATACGGGGATAAAAACGCCGTAGCGCCCGAAAAATACCATTTTGTGAATACTCACCTGTAAAATGGGTATTCTAAGTATGTCACACACCCCACTTCAGACTTTATTAATTACACTAGGGTTAACGCACCTCTAGGTGGCAGCATTGCAGAGAACTTCTCCAAAAAACTTCAACAGGCCCCTCCGGGTCTATACATACCTGGTACCTCCCAAGAACCTCCCAGTATTAGAACAGCAGTAAGACAAGGTACCAGAACCAAACAATGTAACCCTCAACGTAAAGAACCAAACTTCACCAAATAGAGAGCCAGGATACCAAAAAGGGCGGGTGAAGTGGGGTGTGTGACATACTTATAATACCCATTTTACAGGTGAGTATTCACAAAATGGTATTATTCTAAGTATGTCACACACCCCACTTCAGACTTTAATAATTACACTAGGGACATCCAACAGCAGTGTCCAGAAAAGGGTGGGTATCCGAACAGGCAATAACGCAGAAAAAATTCAAACCACTGCAGCCTGCAAAACCTTGCGGCCAAAAACAGCATCCGCTGAGGCCCGCACATCAACCTTATAGAACTTAGAAAAAGTATGAACAGAAGACCAAGTTGCAGCCTTACACACTTGTTCAACCGAAGCCTGGTGCTGAAAAGCCCAGGACGCACCAACCGCACGAGTAGAGTGAGCAGTAACTCGAAAAGGGGGATCCTTCCCCTTGGCCGAATAAGCACCAACAATGGCCTGACGAATCCATTTACTAATGGAAGATTTGGCCGGAGCCAAACCCTTCCTAGGCCCACATGGCACAACGAAAAAGGCATCAGTCTTACGAAAAGAAGACGTAGCACGTAGATAGTACCTGACACAACGTACCACATCCAAGCAGTGCAAAGCACTCTCCTTGACATTCTTAGGCTTAGGACACAAAGAAGGAAGAACAATGTCCTGGTTAAGATGAAAAGCAGAGACCACTTTAGGGAGAAAATCTGACTTGTAACGAAAAACCACTTTGTCCCGATGATCCTCAAAATAAGGAGCCTGAATAGACAAAGCCGCCAGCTCTGAAACACGCCGAACCGAAGTAATGGCCACCAGAAAGGCAACCTTCTGAGTAAGAATGGACAAAGCAACATCCCGCAAAGGCTCAAAAGGAGGAGCCTTAAGAGCAGAAAGAACCAAATTCAAATCCCACACTGGGAGCAAAGGCTTCCTAGGAGGCCGCACATGCGAAACCCCCTGGAAAAAAGTCTTGACCAAGGAATGACTAGCAAAAGATTTCTGGAAAAAAATTGACAAAGCAGAAACCTGCCCGTTCAAGGTACTCAGCTGAAGACCAGAGTCCAGCCCCGCCTGAAGGAACTCCAAAATCCTAGACACAGAAAAGACCCGGCAGGGCAAAGACCTAGCCTCACACCAATCAATATAAGATCTCCAATACCTGTAATAGATGGAAGAAGAAGATCTCTTCCTAGCACTAATAAGAGTCTGAATGACCGCATCCGAAAGACCCTCCTCCTTTAAGATGGAGGTTTCAGCAGCCAAGCCGTCAAAGCCAGCGTTTGTAAACTGGGGTAACAGAGTGGACCCTGAGTGAGAAGATCTGGCCGAAGAGGCAGATCGAACTGATCTACGGCCAGACGAACGATGTCCGCGAACCACACCCGCCTTGGCCACCTTGGAGCCACGAGAATGGCGGGAACTCCTTCCAGAACCAACTTTCGCAGAACCCTGCCTAGCATGGGAATCGGAGGAAACAGATAAAGAAACCCCAGGTCCCTCCAGCTCAGGGTCATGGCATCCACCGCCAGAGCCAGAGGGTCCCGGGACAGGGACACAAAGGACGGAAGCTTGTGATTGTGACGAGAGGCAAACAGATCCACCTCCGGCGTCCCCCACCGGAGACAAAGTGACCGAAACACCTGGGGATGGAGAGACCACTCCCCCCGACGGGACGCACACCGGCTCAGAAAATCCGCCTCTGTGTTTTCCACTCCCGGAATGTAAACTGCCGAGATGCAAGGGACATGAGTCTCCGCCCAGACCAAAATCAGAGACACTTCCCTGTGGGCACCCAGACTGCGAGTCCCTCCTTGGTGATTGATGTAAGCAACCGCCGTCTGATTGTCTGAGCGAACCTGAACCGGCAGACCTTGTAAATGAAGCGTCAAGTGAGACAGAACCAACCTGATGGCTCGCAATTCCAGAACATTGATGGGCAAGTGGGCCTCCTGAGGGTCCCACTGCCCCTGAAACCGAAGATCCTTCCAATAACCTCCCCAGCCTGACAAACTGGCATCCGTGGTGACAGTTTCCCAAAGTGGAGTCAGAAACGACCTGCCCTTCAGAAGGTTGTCCGAGACCAACCACCACAGAAGGGACTGCCGAACCCGAGGGGACAACCGGAAGGACCGATCCAACGACCCCAGACACCGGTTCCAAGACGCCAAAAGATGAAGTTGAAGAGTCCTCGTATGAAACTGAGCAAAGGGAACTGCCTCGAACGAGGCCACCATCAACCCCACCAGTCTCATCCCCAGACGAATGGACGGATGAGGATGGGAGAAGAGCAGCTGGACCAATTCCTGAATCATCAGAACCTTGGCCTGAGGAAGAAACACTCTGTGCTGGCAGGAGTCCAACGACATCCCCAGAAAAGTCACCACCCTGGCCGGAACCAGCGAGGACTTGGGGTAATTGATCACCCAGCCGAACCGCTCCAACATAGACACCACCGTGCTGGTGTCCCCCTCTGCTTGACTGAAGGAAGGAGCCATGATGAGAAGATCGTCCAGGTAAGGCACAATGCGAATCCCCTGAGCTCTGAGCAGGGCCATCACCCCCGCCAACACCTTGGTGAACACTCTCGGAGCAGAGGTGAGGCCGAATGGAAGAGCCACAAACTGAAAATGCCGATCCCCCACCACGAAACGGAGGAACCGCTGATGAGCAGGAAAGATCGGCACGTGCAGGTACGCATCCTTGATGTCTATGGACGTCATAAAGTCCCCCTGCCGAAGCGAACCGATCGCAGACCGCAGGGTTTCCATGCGAAACTTCCGAGGACGAATAAACCTGTTGAGAAACTTCAAATCCAGAATAGGACGGAAGGACCCGTCCTTTTTGGGGACCGTGAAGAGATTGGAGTAAAACCCGCGCCCCACCTCTGAAGGAGGAACCGGGCAAATGACAGCTAATTCTAGAAGATTCCTTACTGCCGCCAGGAGCCCCTGTGCGGCCAAAGGATCCAAAGACACCCGAGACCTGAAGAACCTCGGAGGAGAACGGGACTCTAACTCCAACTTGTAACCGGCCGGAACCACCTCCCGGATCCATCTGTCCGGGACCTCCTGGTCCCACACCCGGGAGAAAAGTTGCAACCGTCCCCCCACCCGAACGGGTGAGGGCGCCCCCTCATTGCTGGGTGGGCTTGGCAGCCGGCTTGGGCTTGGCACCCCACACGCGAGTGGGGCGGCCACGGCCTCTGCCCCTATTCCAACTGGCGCCCCTGGGGGCCGAGGAGCCCGCACCTCTACCGGCGCCGACTCCCCGAAAGGACGGATTGAACGAGACCATCCCCCGAAAGGAACGGCGAAATTTCTTGCGCTGAGGTAATTTACCTCCCTTGGCAACAGAATCCAGCCTCTCACCAAAAAGCCTCAAACCCAAAAAGGGCAGAGCCGTGAGCGATCTCTTAGAATTAAAATCAGCCGTCCACTGTCTCAACCACACACAGCGCCGGATAGCCACCAGCAAGGCAGTAGCCCTGCCACACATCAACATGGCATCCTCCTGAGCGGCCAGGATAAAGGACAAAAAAGCATTGCAGCGCTTAAGCCCAAGGGACTCATCACTGGTGGGCTCGAGATCCACCCCCAAGTCCCTGACAATAGACCTGACAGCAAAAGTCAAAAGAGCCGAGGCACAAACAGGCCTTAACACGGAACCCGCACATACAAAACCATGACGGGCAAGCTGATCAACCCGGCGATCCTCGCCGTCCCTGAGTGAAGTCGTGTCAGGGGAATGCACAACCGCCGTGTTGGACAGTCCCAGGACCGGAGTATCTACCTCAGGGGGAACAGACCAACGCTTCAACAATTCCGCCGGAAAGGGATATTTCCTATCCCAGCTAGACGGCACCCCAACAAGACGAGTAGGTTGCTCCCATTGCTTGAAAACAATTTCTTCAAAATGCTGTTGGCTGGGAAACTCCAGACGCTGCTTGGACACCCCAAAAAGCTGACCCTTGAGCCTAGGAGCAACCACCGGAGGCTCCAAATCCAAAACCTCAAACATCTGGCTCAGAATGGTAGAGGAATCGAGAGGGGGGCCATCCGCCTGATCCCCCTCAGAACCCAGCAACTGCTGAACATCAGAATCTTCTTCCTCAATGAGCTCACCTTCTTCACGGGGACGATCCGACCAATCCAGATCTCCCACCACTTCCTCATCTGAATCCGGCGGGGGCGGAGACAGATGCTTCCGCTTAGCTGAAACCTTCTGAGCGGCTATAACAGAAAACCGCTTCTCAAGGCTGGTCAAGCGGGCACATACATCAGACTGCGAATCCCCGCCCAGGACAACGTCACACGGGGTCCGGAATAAGCGAGGGGGAGAGGGAGATGGCGCGGCCGAAGAAGTGCTAGGCACCGGAGTACTGGACTGCCGTGCAATGTTCTGCTGTGCACAAGGAATACACAAAATGACATCATCTCCCTGGAGCGGAGTCCCACAACCCCCGCACACCTTGGATTGTCCCGAAGAACCATTCCCGGTATCTGTGGCAACCTCCATGTGGTGAAATTTATGGTATTCGCAGAACCCAGGGATTTATGCGGTACGCGACCCGGGATGCCCCTTAATAACCTAACACTTGTCTAAGGACAGTCACAAGATCCTGACCCAGGGGAATAGCATAAGACCCTTATAAAAATATATATAAGTGTATATATATATATATTGCAAAGACAAAACACCCCCCACGAGCCAGGTATATATGACCGGGAGAGCCCTGCCAGACGGGATCCCAGGATTTGAAAAACACAAAGGGAGAGGGACAGGCGTCAATCCAGCACCATAACCAAAAATCCACATAAAATACAAAACCCCCCTCACACCACCACCCCCCCCCTCATTAACCAGAGCAAAGGAAATGGTTAATGCCCACCAGCACCATAAAGATGCGCCGGAGCGAGGAGGAAGGAGAAGGAGGAGGAAAGGATCCGAGGGGTCATCGCAAGACAAGCCAAAAAACGCCTACCTGGAGAGGATAGGAAAACCGCGCAGCCTGCAGAAGATGGCGGCCCGCACATACGCATAGAGGGAGGAAGAGAGAAGTTCCGGGAGCGCGGGAGCCGAGAAGGCCCCGCCCCTCCGGGCGTCCAATCCGTGCGCGACCCCGCCCCCAGGCAGCGTCAGCGTCTGCCGACGGGGACCGCAAGCAGACCTCAATGACGGGACCGGCGGAGCCACCCGCCGGCTCCCAGTGTACAGCGCCGGATAGTAAAACACAGACCCACACACTGATAACAGGTCCCCCCTGAGCAGCCGGACAAGCAGGCTGCAAGCGCCGGGTACGGCGCTCAGCCACCGGCGGGACCGCGGCGCAGCACGCCGCCAGGCCCCGCCCCCCCCGGCTCCTGAGGGGAAAATACACACAGACATGGGGAAAAAAACGGCAGGCAAACATACAGTGAAGTAGACAATGTAAAATCACAAAGGGAATCACAATGTAGAGCGCAGCAGCACACTCACACAGCATGTCACTGTTTAAAAGCATGTCACCGTCCCAAGCGCGTCCCACACCCCGGAAAGAGACACAATATCCCAGGGCAAGGCACAACCTGACTAACTCCTATAAAATGGGGCATCCCACATCCGGATCACCACTCCGGGAATCCCGCTATGCCCCGCAATGAAGGGTCGAGCGGAGGAGCTAATCTCCTAGGCACCAATGGTGCCGGCTACCTTATTGCCCGGCCTACAGCCGAAGCTGGGAGGCTGCCATTAAATAGAATACATTCAAACAAAAGCCGGGCAGAAATAGACCACGGGGGGGGGGGGGGGGGGCGGGGGGATACCCCGGCTACCTGCAAGCAGGAGACTTCTTTCTTCTGTCTTGTCGCCACCTTGCAGAGAACAACACTGGGAGGTTCTTGGGAGGTACCAGGTATGTATAGACCGGGAGGGGCCTGTTGAAGTTTTTTGGAGAAGTTCTCTGCAATGCTGCCACCTAGAGGTGCGTTAACCCTAGTGTAATTATTAAAGTCTGAAGTGGGGTGTGTGACATACTTAGAATATAGAGCCGCCGTCCGCGCCAAGTAAAAACACAATAAGGCGCTGCGGCTAACTTAAACATAAGTGTGAAGCGCAGCTCTGACACTCGGTAACCGATAAGGAATATAAGTCTCTGGTGTAATTAGGGCAAGGTAGGCCAATGTACACGCAACCCCCCCCCTCTTTTTCCCCCCACTAAAGGGGGGATCTAGGGAGGAAGGTGACCCTAAATCGGGGTACACCGTTACTCGGGGCGTGGGGGCACTGATGCGGGAGGGGCATCCACTGAAGGCTCACCATTTGCCTTAACCGCCTACCCTATGGTGGGGGATTGCGGTGGAGTCTAGCTCCGTAAGCACACTAGGTGCTGCCTACCTTCACCCGACCAACGCAGCCCAGGCTGGGAGGCATATTCTTTTACAGGAGGACAGGTGGAAATAGTCCCGCAGGGCCTCGGGCTGTAAAGCCCCGCTCGCATGCGAGACCGTGATACTTAATGTCTTCGCAGTTCCAGCACTGCAGAGAAATCTAGGGGATTTGTGGGAGGTCCTTCGGTATATGTAGGGCCGGGAGGAGCTTGTTTTCTACATGTCTGCAGTGCACGGCGCCGGAGGCGGAGGATTACCCACATGTTATTACTACATTTGGAGCAGAACGTGCTGTATGCTTAGAATAACATCACAACTAGTGAGTGCATTAAACTCCTCCCTAGATACATCATCAGGAGCCCCATCAAGGATACTTCTGAGCAGGGTCCTAATAGCCACAGCCGTAATGGCAGAGGCACAGCGCCGTCCCCACACATGCAAAGGCATGGGACGCCAGCTAATCAATGTGCCGGTCCTCAGCATCCCGCAGGGTAGTGGAGTCAGGGGAGTGCATGACAGAGGTGTTAGATAACCCTAGGACTGGGGCATCCACCTCAGGAGGGGATGATCAACACTTCACCACATCAGCAGGAAAGGGATACTTCTTATCCCAACTCTTAGGTACACCGGGAAGCCTGCTGGGGTGCTCCCATTCCTTGAGCACAAGGTTATTAAAATGGGCTTGCTCAGGAAATTCCAAGCGTGACTTAGCAGTATGAAAAAGTTCCCCCTGTTGCCTGGGGACCGCAACAGGGGGAGAGATAGGCTGTTGGCTCAGATTTTTGAGGCTCTGTCTATCAGTATCACCCGGGGCCCAGGGATCAGAGCCAGAATCGTCATGACCCCTGGGCCTCTCATCAGATGACCCCGAGTCAGAGAATAGCTCCCCTTCCTCCAAAGGGGTATAGCCAGACAGTTCAAAAAAATCATCAGCTTCCTTAGGGAAAAGAGCGACATCAGACTTTAAGTGCCGCTTTTTTGCAGAGGCCTTACGCGCCAAGGTATTAGCAATTAACTTCTCAACACTAGCCAGTCTAGAAGACACATCAGGCTGAAACTCCACACTTGTATGCAACTCAATGGGAGTGAGATTTAAGCTTGGGGGAGTAGGTGAGGCGAAACGAATCGCCACTGGAAGGCCGGATTGCAGTGCAAGCACCTGTTTGGCACAGGGTACACAGACCCGCGCCTTGTCAGCATCAATATGGGACTCCCCACAAGCTACACACAGCCGGGCTTGTCCCGAAGGAACCCCGAGCACTTTATCCTGAGACGCCTCCATATGGTGATTATGACGGCACAATAGGCCGATAGGGATTGACGCTATAAGAGCTACCCGGGATGCCCCAATAACCCGCTAGGGAAGTGGGAGTAATTAACTAGGCCTCACAAGCTAATGAACCAAATAGAGGGAGTAGGTCCGGGAGAAGCCAAGAGGGTCCCGCATGAACAGTGACGCGGAACGCGCCAAAGACAGCCCCCCCGAAGACATACATGTGACAAGCAGCCAATGACGGCACACCGGCTCCTGAGGTAACGCCGCCAAGCGCGGAACACAGGGAAGCGCGCACGGCGGCAATTTCAAGGCACAATAAGTGAAAACAAGTCAGCGAGGCGGCTGACACCAAGCATAATGTGGTGAAACACAAAAGCCAATACACAGGACCCACCCATAGACAGGGGCAATAGTGCGGGAGGGGCATCCCATAGAGGCTCACCATATGCCTATACCGCCTACCCTTTGGTGGGGGATTGCGGTGGAGCAGCGCTCCTAAGCACCTAACAGCGGTGCTGCCTACCATCGTCCCGACCAGCGCAGCCAAGGCTGGGAGGCAATTACTGATGGAACGGGTGGGAATAGTCCTACAGGGCCGCAGGCTAATAGCCCCTCTCATGCGAGTAGAGAGAGCCATCTTCTTGTCCCTCGCAGTCCAGACTGCAGAGAAGATCTGGGGATTGTGGGAGGTCCCTGGGTATTTGAGGGGCCGGGAGGAGCCAATTTTCGATGTCTCTGCAGTCCAGCGCCATGTGTAATACCCGAGTGTAAGTAGTCTATCTGGAGCAGGACATACTGTATACTAAGAATATTACCTAATTATGCTTTGCATCCCAAGCCCCAATTGCATAGAGACGTAGGTGAGTATACTCCATATGTCCACTTTATACTTGCCTAAGTGAGCGTTTGTTGCATGCAAATCATGACTGGAAGCCACAGGCAGGCTATTCACTGCAGAATTCTATAGGACAAGGCAGACGTAGAAGGCAGAGTAGAAGCATGTCACCTGCTCGCCAGCCTCAAGTGACTGATCTAAGATCAATAATTAACCGTCCACCCCAAGCCTTCAGCTATGATCCCCAGTGTACATAAAATCTAAATACAAGAACTCTTACGATTCAATTTCTAGTGGGAAATCCTGGCTCACGGCGATCGTTGCTTTGAAAGTTTTCTTATTCTCTTTGCAGACAAGTTCCCTTCCAAGATGGGGAGCCCTGAAACACAGAAGAGTAAAGCAACACTATAAAGCAGTATTATCTAAATGTAACCTAACTGGTCACTATACCAAGTCAGGATGCCCCTCAGAGAGGGAGAAGGTAAACACCGACTCTAACTTTGCCCGGACTGAACAGGTTTTGGTTCACTTTAAAACAAACCAAAACAGGATTTTCACCTGCCTGGGTTTAGGTTTGCTTCAGAGCGGCATTCCAATTTCTGAATTCCCATGTGTGGAACTCATTGGGTCACCCATTACTCCCTAAGGCTACCACTGCACCTGTATGGGCTTTTCCAATTCTCCAATCAGCATTCATTGCTGTGCAGACACCCAGCAATGAATGCTGAATAAATGGATTGCCAGGCATCTCCCCGGGAATGCTCCCCTCCAGCCGCCATTCAGATAAGCATGGAGGTGGTGCATGCAGTGGACTGAAGGGTGCAGGGGATGGTGGAAAGCCCACTCATGCACTGCAGAATGGCTGATCAAGGCACGTATTAGGTGTCCAGGAGGGGGGGTTTCACACAGCAGAGCAAGCTGTAACCTTGCTCTGTAAATCGGTTAGACTCCAGACCTTGGTTACATGGGTTCTGATCTGCTTTAAATCCCGCTGGACCAGTAGCACTAATGAGAACGGACTGTCTGTCTTGGCACATGGTCCCTTATTAGTAAAGAAGGGAGCACATAGCAAGGGAGAGACCATTTTTTTTTCTCTCCCCCATCACATTCCTTTAAACCAGAATAACACCCCATTAGTAAGTTTTGCACCTGTTATTTTGTTATCCAGATTGCTGTTAACATGAAAAAAAAACGCTCACCTCTTTCATTTTCTATAAAAACCCTCTTATGAGGATAACGGTGGCTCCTGCAGGGTCTCCTGCTGGCACCAACTGTGTATGCCGAGCTAGGAGTGTGCTATCTAGATAAATAAAACTCAGCAAGAGCATTCTTCTGGTTTAAAGCAAAAACAAATTCTGTGATTTTTACTAGACCGGGTTTTGATCAGTACCCCGGGGGCATCCTGAATTGGGATGCCCCTCTGTGTGAAACCCCCCCAGTGTATCTGAATGTGATGCAATCGCCAAATGTTTACAACACAGAGGGAGCCAGGAAGCAGATGTGTTCTGTGAAGCCCCGGGGGAAGGGGGGGGTTCCTTACCAATTCAGGATACCCCTAGGAAGGCCAGCGACCGCGCCTAAAATCTTATTACATTCCACCGTGGGTTTTTTTCCCCCCCACTTTGAAAAAAACTGTGTAGCCCAGTTACTTTTAGATACTTACCCGCAACCCTGTGCTGCCTTGACCCACCATAGCCCAGGGTGCTGCAGCGTGGCCATTTCGCACCCTCAGCTGTGATAGTGAATATGTGTCCTGGCCTTGTTGTGGGGAGCAGGGCAGCAGACCACACTGAGATGATGCTGCACACTGCTAGTAGCAGTCATGAGGGAGCAGGCTTGCTAACCGTGTGCATCATAATCTGACAGCTCAGCACCCCTCGTTTCCCTCAAAAGGATACGGAATGAATTAGGTGACACGGTTACTTTTAATGGGGTTTTTATATTTGACTGGCATTCAGATTTTAAGTATGACAGTCCTAAGCGTAGCAGAGACACAGACAGTACTTACTTTCCGCTTTCTGCTGACATGTACTCCTCCCAGGTAATGGTGTTAGGGGCAGGTGAGGGCAGCGACTGTCTTCGGACAGGCTTTAAATAAAGAGGAAAAAAAAAAATAGATAAATTGGAACCTGCAACCAATTTTGTGTGTGTGTGTGTGTGTGTGTGTGTGTGTGTGTGTGTGTGTGTGTGTGTTAATCAAACATTTGAGGACATGCTTCATTACATGTGCGACAAGAGGGCGGGCAAACTATAACCATGGAAAAAAAACAAACACTCAGAAGCATCGGCTGACAGACACAATATCGAGGCTAAGAACAGCTCAGTAGGCCACAAGCAGAAAAAGGGAATTGTATGTGTTACTTTACTGTACTGTAATAATACCGCTCTCTTTGATTTCACTTAGTCACACAGGCTATTATTCTTTAACAATAATATTATCTTCTTGGAGCCAGGAGATGGCAGATGTGTGCTGGAGATTATGCAAAGCTGAAACCCTCCCCTTGTCGGCTCCTCCTCAGGAAGGATACCACCTTCCCACTTCCTGTTCCACCCCAGTTAGTAGAAAGCAGGAAGAAACAGCCCCCAGAGGCAAACAGTCAACAAAAATAACCAGAAAACAAACACCTGGGTCTTGTCAGACCAAAAATACCATTTTGTGAGTACTCACCTGAAAAATGGGTATTGTTGGTGTGCCACACACCCCGCTTCACTTTTAAATATTCATCCATTATTGGGTTAATCCACCGCAGGTGACGTAGTGCAGAGAGGAAGTCCTGCAACGAGCCCCCTTCCGGCCCATATATACCCGGTACCTCCCCTCAATCACCAGTATATTTAAAAAGCAGAAAGACAAGGTACCAGTATTCCAGCAGTAACCTCAAAATCAAATTTGATATAAATAAAAAGCTTCACCATATAAAGGCTTCGGAACTACCGAGAAAAAAAGGGTGGGAGTGAAGCGGGGTGTGTGGCACACCAACAATACCCATTTTTCAGGTGAGTACTCACAAAATGGTATTATTCTTGGTGTGCCACACACCCCGCTTCACTTTTAAATATTCATCCATTATTGGGACATCCAAAAGCAGTGTCCACAAGGGCTAGGCAACTAAAGGCCAGGTGAAGCATAACTTAAATGACTGCAGTCTGCAGAACCTTGCGGCCAAAAACAGCATCCGCTGAGGCTCGCACATCAACTTTGTAAAACTTAGAAAAAGTATGAACAGAAGTGGCGGCCTTACAAACTTGTTCAACAGAAGCTTGGTGCTGAAAAGCCCAAGACGCCCCAATGGCGCGAGTAGAATGAGCAGTGATACGAAAAGGGGGGACTCTCCCCTTCGCAGAATAGGCCGCAGTAATGGCCTGACGTATCCACTTGCTAATGGCAGATTTGGCTGGTGCCAAACCCTTCTTAGGCCCATGGGGCACAACAAAAAAGGAATCCGTCCTACGAAAAGGAGACGTGATAATCAAGTAGTACTTAACACAGCGTACTACATCCAAGCAATGCAACACCCTCTCTTTGTCATTCTTAGGATTAGGACATAAGGAGGGAAGAACAATGTCTTGGTTCAAATGAAAAGCAGAAACAACCTTGGGAAGAAAGTCTGGCTTGAACCGAAAGACCACTTTATCCTGATGCCTCTCAAAGTAAGGCGCCTGGATAGTTAAGGCCGCCAACTCTGAGACACGCCGGACCGAAGTGATAGCTACCAAGAAGACAATCTTCTGAGTCAGGGTAGACAAAGCAATATCTTGCAAAGGCTCAAAAGGAGGAGCCTGAAGAGCAGAAAGAACCAAATTCAAATCCCAAACCGGGAGTAATGGTTTCCTGGGAGGCCGCACATGCGTAACCCCCTGGAAAAAGGTTTTAACCAAAGGTTTAAGCGCAACACGCTTCTGAAAAAAGATAGATAAGGCAGAAACTTGCCCTTTCAACGTACTAAGCTGAAGACCAGAGTCCAGCCCTGATTGTAAAAACTCCAGAATCCTGGAGACTGAAAAGACCCTACAAGGAAAAGATCTTAACTCGCACCAAGCGATATAGGCTTTCCAAGTCCTATGGTAGATGATAGAAGAAGACCTCTTCCGAGCACTGATCAGAGTCTTAACGACTGAATCAGAAAGACCCTCCTCCTTCAGGATGGAGGTCTCAGCAGCCAGGCCGTCAAACCTAGCGCTGGTAAATTGGGGTAACACAATCGACCCTGAGTGAGCAGATCGGGCCGAAGAGGCAGAACGACTTGGTCCACTGCCAGCCGAACGATGTCTGCGAACCACACTCGCCTTGGCCACCTTGGGGCCACGAGAACGGCGGACACCCTTTCCAGAGCCAACTTCCGTAGCACCCTGCCTAGCATGGGTATCGGAGGAAACAGGTATAGAAATCCCAGATCCCCCCAGATCAGGGACATGGCTTCCACTGCCAGAGCCAGAGGATCCTGGGAGAGCGACACGAAGTTCGGGAGCCTGCGATTGTGACGAGAGGCAAACAGGTCCACCTCCGGTGTCCCCCATCGGAGACATAGTGAGCGAAACACCCGAGGATTGAGAGCCCATTCTCCCAGACGGGGAGAGCCCCTGCTCAACCGGTCCGCTTCCTGGATCTCCACTCCTGGAATGTATACCGCCGAGAGACAAGGAACATGGGCCTCTGCCCAGGTCAGGATCAGGGACACCTCCCTGAGAGCACTCAGGCTGCGAGTCCCTCCCTGATGATTGATGTAAGCAACCGCTGTTCGATTGTCTGAACGCACCTGGACCGGAAGGCCCAGGACGTGCTGAGTCAGGAGAGCAAGCACCTGACGGATGGCTCTCAGTTCCAGAATATTGATGGGTAAGTGGGCCTCCTGAGGTCCTCATTGCCCCTGGAACTGCAGCTCCTTCCAGAATCCGCCCCATCCCGTCAGACTGGCGTCCGTGGTGACAATTTCCCAAAGGGGGGTCAGGAAAGACCTGCCCTTTCCGAGATTGGTCGAGACCAACCACCACTGGAGGGACTGCCGGACCCGGGAGGACAACTGGAAGGGCTGATCCAGCGACCGAGGCCGTCGGTCCCAAGACGCCAACAGATAAAGCTGAAGCGTCCTCGTGTGGAATTGAGCAAAAGGAACTGCCTCGAAGGAGGCAACCATCAACCCTACCAGCCTCATCCCCAGACGGATGGACGGCCGAGGACTGGAGAGTAGGACCCGAGCCAACTCCTGAATCAGATGAATTTTGGACTGGGGAAGAAACACTCTGTGCTGATGAGAGTCCAACTGCATCCCCAGGAAGGACACTACCCTGGCCGGAGGGAGGGAGGACTTGGGGAAGTTGATCACCCAACCAAAGCTTTCCAGCGTGGAGACCACCATGCTGGTGTCTGTCTCTGATCGATTGAGCGACGGAGCCATGATGAGAAGGTCGTCCAAATAAGGCACGACACGAATGCCCCGAGATCTGAAAATGGCCATGACCCCTGCCAGCACCTTGGTGAACACTCTTGGAGCTGAGGTAAGGCCAAACGGAAGTGCCACGAATTGATAATGCTGATCCTTCATCACGAATCGAAGAAAACGTTGATGAGCGTGGCAGATGGGAACATGAAGGTAAGCATCCTTGATGTCTATGGACGTCATGAAGTCCCCTTGCCGAAGAGAGCCGACGGCAGTACGCAAGGTTTCCATGCGAAACTTCCGAAACCGGATGAACCTGTTGAGTAACTTCAGGTCCAAGACGGGACGAACTGACCCATCTTTCTTGGGGACTGCGAACAGATTGGAGTAGAAACCGAGGCCCATCTCTAAGCGCGGTACCGGCCGGATGACCGCCATCTCTAGTAGATTCTTTACCGACGCCAGGAGCCCCTGTGCGGCGAAAGGATCGATGGGCACCCGAGACCGAAAGAACCGTGAAGGAGGGCGAGACTCGAATTCCAGCTTGTAACCGGACGACACTATCTCCTGAATCCATCTGTCCGGAACTTCCCGGTTCCAAACCTGAGAGAAGTGTCGTAATCGTCCCCCCACCCGCAAGGGTGAGGGCAGCCCCTCATTGCTGAGCGGGCTTACCGGCAGGTTTGGGCTTGGAGCCCCAGGACTGGGCGGGACGGCCACGGCCCCTCCCCCGAGTCCAACCTGTACGACTGGTAGAGGGAAGGGAAGCCCCCCTACC
Organism: Gastrophryne carolinensis; assembly: GCA_027917425.1. Classification (NCBI taxonomy): domain Eukaryota; kingdom Metazoa; phylum Chordata; class Amphibia; order Anura; family Microhylidae; genus Gastrophryne; species Gastrophryne carolinensis. Next base: position 413,002,349 of record CM051235.1, read on the forward strand.
CGCTCTGTATCCTCGAAAGGAAGGCCTACCAGAACCTGCCCCCCTAAAGGGGCATCGAGGCCTCCTGCGTTGTGGCATCTTACCACCTTTTGCGACAGAATCAATTCTCTCCCCAAACAGACGCAGCCCCAAAAAGGGGAGAGCTGTGAGCACCTTTTTAGAAGCTGAATCCGCCGACCACTGTCGCAGCCATACAGACCGACGAATGGCCACCAGCATTGTCGCTGTCTTGCTACTCATAGCCAGCGCATCGTCCTGAGCGGATAGAACGTAGGACACAAAAGATTCACACTGCTTAAGCGCAGCGAACTCATTACAAGCGGGATTGAGATCCTCGTATAGCCCCTGGATTACAGATCTGACCGCCAATAGAAGAAGGGCCGAAGCGCACACCGGGCGCATTGTTGACCTAGCATAAATAAAACCATGGCGAGCATACTGGTCAATCCGACGATCCTCCCCATCTTTAGGGACAGTGGTCTCAGCAGACTGTACCATAGCGGTGCTAGAGAGCCCTAGCACAGGGGTATCGACTTCAGGAGGAATGGACCAAAGCTTCACCAATTCTGGCGGAAAGGGATAACGCCTTTCCCAACTGGAAGGGATTCCAGATAACCGCGTGGGATGTTCCCATTCCTTAAGGACCACCCTCTCAAAGTGGTGCAACGCGGCTGAGGCTCTTTAAACAACTGGCCCCTTGGCAGGGTGACAGCCTCAGGCGGATCTAAATTCAAAATTTCAAACATTTGAGCTAGAATGGAGGGGGTGTCAAGGGCAACCCTCGCCGACCAATCGCCAATCGCATCAGCCTCAAGCTGATCTGCCGGCTCATCTGACTCCAAGAGGAATTCCTCCTCATCCGGGGAGCCATCGGACCATTCCACAGGCTCACATAATTCGTCCTGTGGAGCCGAAGATACCGGAGTCAGGCGCTTCCGTTTTGCAGGGGCCTTCAACCCTGCTTTAACGGGCAATACTTTCCGAAGGCTGGCCAACCTTGCCGCCACCTCGGATTGCGAGTCCCCACTTTTGACAGTGTCATGCGGGGTCCGGAACAGGGAGGGAGAGGCAGGAGATGATGGAAGTTGCGACGGGCCAGCAGCCGGATCAACAGACTGACGCGCAATAATCTGCTTTGCACAAGGAATGCAAATAAAGACATCAGCCGGGAGCGCAGCCCCACATTTTACACACCCCCTGGACGGCTCTGACGAGTCGTTTCCGGCAGTAACGGAAGCCTCCATATTAGTGATTTATGGTATCGCAATTACTGGGATTTTTAAGGCATAAGCCAACCCGGGACGCCCCCTTATAGAAAATGTCCCGGAAGGGAGGGTTTTTGTTATAAAAATACTTTTTTTATTGTGTAAACTTTATATATAAAAAATATCCCCCTTTTTCTTTTCTCTAAAAAAGAAAGACTAGCCAGGCAACATAGAGCCGGAGGGCCGCTATAATCAGGGATCCCAAGATCTGAAAGGAAAGAAACAAACCATCAGATCCCCATATGAGTGTAACACATGCAGCATGTCTTATGCACAATCATAATATAAAACAATAATAAATGATAAGAGTGCCTCCTTAAAAGCTTGCCCCCATAAGAGAATAAGGACAAAAAGAAATCCCACTCTCAGCCCCACCAAAGCGGGGCCGCTTACCTGACAGGCCAAACGCAGGACCGGAGGGACAATGTAGCAGCAGCAGCAGCAGCAAGATAAACAAAACACGTGTGCTGCAGCGCGCGCCCCCCCCCCCCACGTGACCTCTTTTAACAGAGACAGGAAGGAAGTGAGGCCGGGGCCGCCGAGCGACGCTACCGCCGGCGCCACGCCCCCCCGCGTCACAGGGAGCCGCCCCCACAACCCGGTCAGAAGCGTCCTCGTGTGCGCCCATTCATTAAGGGATTGCCACCAGCAGCGCTGGTTCACGCACAGCCAGGCGGCGGAGGAGGGGGAGGAGAAGCATAAGCGCAGCCACACAGGCTGCCGCACGGAGACAGCGGGGAAGGGGGGAGGCGGGAGGGGACGCAGACTGAGGCGGCAAGCCCAACTGCTGAGCGCGGTCCGCTGCACCCGCCCCCATAAAGCTGACCAACACACTGGCCACTGTTGAATCTCTTAGAGGATCTGCCCGAAGCTCCAGCAGAACAGACTAAGCGCACCATGCTGCGCAGTCTGTTTATGTGCACAAAATGAACACACATATGTAAAAGACAGCAATACAGTGAAAACACTATACATAATACACAACCCTCTATACCCCCCCCCCCATAGTGAAGGGAGAAGGGACCGTAACGGGAGAGTAAGGGGCTAAGGGGACCCTCGGGACAGGGGCATCCCATTTCCGGATCACCATGCCGGATAGCCGCATTGCCCCCAAAAGAGGGGGTCGAGCGGAGGAGATAAGCTCCTAGGCACCTATAGTGCCGTCTACCAATTGCCCAGTGAGCAGCCTAGGCTGGGAGGCTTCCAATCCACCATAAAGGTATACAAACTCAAACCGGGCAGAAATAGACCAAAAGGGGGGTGGCGGGGTAAGAATACCCCGGCCTACCTGTAAGCAGGAGACTTCCATCTTCTGACTTGTCAGCAAGCAGAGAGAAAAATACTGGCGATTGAGGGGAGGTACCGGGTATATATGGGCCGGAAGGGGGCTCGTTGCAGGACTTCCTCTCTGCACTACGTCACCTGCGGTGGATTAACCCAATAATGGATGAATATTTAAAAGTGAAGCGGGGTGTGTGGCACACCAAGAATACACAAAAACGTTAGTCTCCTGACCATCGCCCATGTGTGATAGCAGATCAACAGAAATCGAAGAGAAAGGAATACACAAAATTCCCTTTAGTCTTCTCTTTTACTCAGTCACACAGGCCATTATGCTTTACACTTGGGACGTCCAAAAGCAGTGAAATCATGGGTGGGAAGAGACCTAAAAAAGGTTGGCTGTTAGATTGAGGGCACTACGGGCGTATAGAGAACTGTGGACACTGTTAAAACAACCCGAAGTACACTGAGGGCTCATAGTTGAGCACATTATTGAGGCAGCCGGATTCTTATGGGACCCTGGGGCATAGGCCCAAGGGGTTGTGCCTGAACCCTTTCTGAGGGTTTATTCATGTCCTAACCCCAGTGTTGCCCTCACACGAACCACAGGGAAGTAACAAGGGGCAATCGGACGTCCAAATGAATTGAGTGCCCAGATTACCCACAAAGCACTTTCCTTGGAAGTCTAACACAACCGTGCACACTGTAGTGACCGAGAGAGCACCGGCCTCTCCCTGGTGAAATGCCTAAGGCAGCATTGGTAACTCCAAAGGGCTGCCTTAGCTAAAATGTTAGAGAGTTCAACCCTCATTAGGCTAATCCTTAGGTCATACAAGAGCCCCAGGCAAAGCCTGGATTAGCACCCTAAAAAAAAAACAAACATACGACAGTATTGAGTAGCCTGCATCATCCTCCTGGAAAAAAGGTATACTATAAGGAAGACAGAACTCACAAGGCAAGGCATCAGTAGACACTACTCCAGCAGATAGTGAAGATGACAACACACCTGGAGAACCCAGGGGGGTTACCAACTAAGTACCAGCAGATTCCGGACCTGCTTAGCTTCTGAGATCCAACCAGATCATGCACCTTCTCGATTCAGGACCATGGCCCATACCACAGAGAACTAGGCTAACCACAAAAGGCTAGTGTACCCCCTTTAGCCATCAACTATGCACACCAACCTTGTGCGTGCAGGACCAAGAACAAAGGTCTATTGCAGAAGATCCCCTCAGTATTAGCCCGTGGGAACGTCAAGAGTCCAAAACCCTTTGCCCTACAGAAAGGGATCCCCTGGGCCCCCGAGACAACCTGCTTACACTTTGGAGACCGTGACGAGTCAGCTTCTTGATACACCATGGGAAGGTTTAAAAACAAACAAAAAAAAAGTATTGTCCCTAATCAGTTGCCAGACCCTTATGCCTCCCCACTTTTCATACCAAAGTCCCCTCGGTGTTGTGACGGGAAGCCCCCCAGGAATGTCCTCCAACCTTATTAGCATCAGCCCAATCAAAGGGCACAGGCACCATTGTGGGTGGCACAGGTTTAGAACGGTGATGCCCTCTGCAGTAAGGCCCTTATGGTACTCCTGAAGGAACAGGAAATAGTGTCTCCCTAGACTACTCAGGGATTTGTTTCGGCAAAATGGATAATTTTGGAGAACTAAAAAAAAATTAAAAGGGGCTGCCCGGTACCACGGGAACAAGCACTGACCTGAGACCCTCAAACATACACAACAATACCGCAGACTCAACAGGATTATCTAAAACTGGACCAACAGCCTGGCACAGTTGGAAAAAATGTAGCAGCCATTTTGGAGCTTCATCTCCCAGCATCTCAGCCGTGCTGCTGCCTGGATTCCATTGACATAACAGACAATGCACAGTAACAGGAAGCACAGCAGCACTTCCTGTTTGCAGGCAGCTTGCATGAGCCACCATTTTGATTTTAAAATGGACCACAACAGGAAAAATACAATTCTGTGAAACTCACCTGTAGAATTGTTTTTGAATATATCCAGTCCAGGTCGTCCCACAATAATTACATGTGGGTATTCCGCCACCAGGTCTACTGCAAGATCCAAAGCTGTAGCTCCTCCCGGCACCCTATAAAATGAGGTGTCTCACAAGAATCCCCAGTGGTCAAAAAGCAGTAAGAAAAGAGACAGACTGTGAGGCCAAGAAACCATGTTACATCACATAGCTTCAGCATGTACACTCTCCAACAAAAAAATGAAGGACAACGTCCCAATAAAAAAATGGTAATCACCATAACAGGCAACAGAGATAATGAATAAGGGCGGGGTGGGACAACCTGGACTGGATATATTCAAAAACAATTCTACAGGTGAGTTTCACAAAATTGTATTTTTCACTATATCCAGTCCAGGTCGTCCCACAATATTTACATGTGGGACATCCAAAAGCAGTGTCCATAAGGGCAGGATCCCCAGTGCGGAACAGCAAGTAGTTCATTTCACTACCGCCTGAAGCACCTTTCGGCCAAAGACAGCATCGGCTGAGGCCCCAACGTCAACCTTGTAAAACTTGGAAAAGGTATGAATTGAAGACCAAGTGGCGGCCTTACAAACTTGTTCAATCGATGCCCGATGCTGAAAAGCCCAAGAGGCACCAATAGCTCTGGTATAATGAGCTGTGATCTGAAAAGAGGGTTCCTTCCCCTTGGCAGAATATGCTTGCACCACCGCCTGTCTGATCCACTTACTAAGAGTGGACTTAGCTGGTGGAAAGCCCTTTCTAAAACCCTCTGTTAGGACAAAGAGCAAATGCGACTTCCAGAAGGATTCCGTCACAGACAGGTAATACTTAACGGCCCTGACCACATCCAGAGCATGGAGGGTCCGTTCCTTGGAATTATCCAGAGCTGGACACAAGGAAGGTAAGACAACTTCCTCATTAAGGTGAAAGGAAGAAACGACCTTAGGTAAAAAAAATCAGGTTTAAAATGAAAAATCACCTTATCCTTATGAAGCTCAAAATAGGGAGGCTTCTTACAAAGCGCGGCCAGCTCCGACTCGCGACGTACAGAAGTTATCGCTACCAAAAAGACCACCTTGAGGGTCAAAATAGGTAAGGCAGCATCGCAAAAGGGCTCAAAAGGAGGCCCCTGGAGAGCACACCGGTAACAAAGGCTTACGCTGTGGACTTACATGGGTAACACCCTGAAAGAAGGTCTTAATCTATGATTGGCAAAAGATCTCTGGAAAAAAATAGACAAGGCCGAGACCTGGCCCTTAAGGGTGCTCAGCTGGAGACCCAAGTCCAAACCATGTTGCAAAAACTCCAAAATCCTAGAGACAGAGAAGGTGCGACAAGGGAAACTCTTGGATTCACACCAAGCAATGTAGGCATGCCAAATTCTGTAGTAAATAATGGAAGACTACTTCTTCCATGCCAGAATCATGGTCTGCACCACCGTGGCAGACATCCCCTTCTCCCTCAAGATTAGGTTTTCAATAGCCAGGCCGTCAAAGCCAGCGTCTGTAAATTGGGGTGCAGCAGCGACCCGAGTGAGAAGCCCTGGGTCGTCGGGCATGATGTAGCGATCTACTGACATCTGAACTATGTCCGCAAACCAACCCCTTCTCGGCCAGCGAGGAGCCACCAGGATGGTTGGGACCCCCTCCTGGGCTATCTTGCGCAGCACTCTGCCCAGGAGTGGAAACGGAGGAAATGCATAAAGAAGCCTAAACCCGGTCCAAGGAATTGCCAGAGCGTCTGTGGCAAAGGCCAGCGGATCTCTTGGCAGGGACACGAACCTTGGGAGCTTGTGATTGTGTCTGGACGCAAACAGGTCCACATCCGGCTGACCCCAGCGGAGACACAGAGCGTGAAAGATCTTGTTGCCGAGAGACCATTCCCCCAGACAAGAGGCCCCCCTGCTCAGGGAGTCTGCCTCCTAGTTTTCTACCCTGGGGATGTAAACCCTTGAGAGGCAGGGAACATTCTCCTCTGCCCAAGTCAGAATCTGGGTCACCTCCTTGAGGGCTCGCTTGCTCCGAGTCCCGCCCTGGTGATTGATGTAGGAGACAGCCGACTGATTGTCCGAGCGAACCTGCACCGCACGGCCCCTTAGCTGGGGAGTCAGTTGAAGAAGCACCAACCGTATCGCTCTCAGCTCCAGGAGATTTATGGGCAAGCGGTTCTCCTGCGGACACCACTGACCCTGGAACTTCTTTGTCTGCCAGACGCCTCCCCAGCCGGTCAGACTGGCGTCCCTGGTGACAATCTCCCAACGGGGAGTCAGAACAGACTTGCCCACCAACAGGTTCCTGGGGTTCAGCCACCACAAGAGGGACTGTCTGGCCAGAGAAAATACAATTCTGTGATTACTCACCTGTAGAATTGTTTTTACGGTGTACAGCACGGTTTGTTTCATTTCAATTCTTCACATTTGGGTAATCCACCACAAGGTGGCGCAGTTGACTGCAGAAAGACTTGTGGCTCCTCCCGGCCCATAAACACCAGGAATTACCAGAGACTCCAGTGTTTGAAAAGCAGTAATGCAAGAAGCCGGGAGGCAAGACCACGTTAACAAAAAACACAGCCCCACAAAAAAATTACTCTCTCACGAAAATCACCATAACAAGGCAAAAAAGGATAACAATAACAAGGGAGGGATGAAGCAAGCCGTGCTGTACACTGTAAAAACAATTCTACAGGTGAGTAATCACAGAATTGTATTTTTCCTGGTGTACAGCACGGCTTGCTTCATTTCAATTCTTCACATTTGAGACATCCAACAGCAGTGTCCATGAAGGAGGGTGGGATCCCCAGTGAGCAACAGCAGGAAGTTCAAGACACTACCGCCTGATACACCTTGCGAGCAAAAACAGAGTCAGCTGAGGCCCTAACATCAACCTTGTAAAACTTAGAAAAAGTATGAACAGAAGGCCAAGTAGTGGCCTTACAAACTTGTTCAACAGAAGCCTGGTGCTGAAAAGCCCAAGAGGCACCAATAGCCCTAGTGGAATGAGCCGTAACACGAAAAGGGGGATCCTTCCCCCTGGCAGAGTATGCTTGCCTGTCTGATCCACTTGCTGATAGTGGATTTGGCTGGAGACAAACCCTTCCTAGGCCCAGCAGGAAGGACAAACCGAGAATCCGACTTCCGAAAAAAGACTCAGTGGCGGTCAAATAGTATTTGAGCGCCCTGACCACATCCAGAAAATGAAGGCTTTGTTCCGTAGAATTAGAAGGGGCAGGACACAAGGAACGCAAGACAATGTCTCATTGATATGAAAGGCAGAAACCTTGGGCAAAAAGTCAGGTTTAAGACGAAATACCACCTTATCCTGATGCCATTCAAAATAAGGAGGCTTAATAGAAAACGCCGCCAGCTCAGAGACACGACGCACCGAAGTTATAGCAACCAAAAAGGCCACCTTAGGTGTCAGAACGGACAGCGCAGCATTGCACAAGGGCTCAAAGGGAAGACCCTGGAGAGCAGAAAGCACCAAGTTCAAATCCCACACCGGTAGCAGAGGCTTACGCGGTGGACGTACATGAGTAACTCCTTGTAAAAAAGTCTTGACAAACCTCTGATTGCTGAAAGATCGTTGGAAAACGATTGCCAAGGCCGAAACCTGGTCTTTGAGGGTACTCACTTGTAGACCCGACTCCAGACCATGTTGTAAAAACGCCAAAATCCGAGAAATGGAGAAGGTGCGACAAGGAAAAGACTTCGACGCGCACCAGGCAATATAAGCATGCCAGACCCTATGATAAATAAAAGAAGAAGATTTCTTCCGAGCCTGAACCATAGTACTGACTACCGAGGTCGGCAATCCCTTATCCATCAGGATGGAGGTTTCAGCAGCCAAGCCGTCAAAGCCAGCACTTGTAAATTGGGATGGCGCAACTGTCCCTGAGTGAGAGGCCCTGGATCGTCGGGCATGATGAAGTGATCCACCGCCATCTGGACGACATCCGCAAACCATACTCTCCCCGGCCAGCGGGGGGCCACCAGAATGGTCGGTACCCCCTCCTGGGCTATCTTGCGCAGCACCCGACCCAGGAGAGGAAAGGGAGGAAATGCATAGAGGAGCTGGAAACCCGTCCAGGGATTGGCTGTGGCGAAGTCCAGCGGATCTCTTGACAGAGACAAATCTTGGAAGCTTGTGATTGTGACAGGATGCAAACAGGTCCACGTCTGGCTGACCCCAGCGGCGACACAAGGCATGAAAGATCTAGTTGTCGAGGGACCATTTCCCCAGACGAGATGTCCCGCTGCTCAGGGAGTCCGCCTCCTGGTTCTCCGCCCCTGGGATGTAAACCGCTGAGATGCAGGGAACATTCTCCTCTGCCGAAGACAAAATCAGGGATACCTCCTTGAGGGCTCGTTTGCTCAGAGTCCCGCCCTGATGACTGATGTAAGTGACAGCCGTCTGATTGTCTGAACGGACCTGGACCGCACGCCCCTGAAGGTGGGGAGTCAACTGGAAGAGGACCAACCTGATCGCCTTCAGCTCCAGGAGATTGATAGGCATGTGGGCCTCATGAGGGTCCCACTGGCCCTGGAACTTCAGTGAGTGCCAAAACCCTCCCCAACCGGTCAGACTGGCGTCCGTGGTGACAATCTCCCGCTAGAAGATTCCTCGAGTCCAACCACCACGAGAGGGACTGTCTGGCCAGAGGGGACAGAGCGAATTCCCGCTCCAGGGATTCCTGTTTCCAATCCCAAATGGTCAAGAGATTCAACTGAAGAGGTCTCATGTGGAACTGGGTGAAGGGTACCGCCTCGAAGCAAGACACCATGAGTCCCACCAACTGCATCCCCAGACGGATAGAGGGATGAGGACACGACAGCAGGGCTCGCGCCTGCATCTGAAGGCCCTCCACCTTCTGCTGAGGAAGAAACACCTTGACCTGAGAAGTATCCAGCGTCATGCCCAGGAAGGACCTCACCAATGACGAAGTGAGCGAAGACTTGGGATAATTGATCACCCAACCAAAGGACTCTAGGGTGGACACAACCACCAGAGTATCCCTCTCAGCCTGATGAAAAGATGGCGCAGCAATCAACAGGTCCTCCAGGTAAGGAAGAATGCGAATGCCCTGGCTCCTCAGAAGGGCCATGACACCCGCCAGCTCCTTGGTGAACACCCGAGGGGCCGAAGTGATACCGAACGGCAAGGCCACAAACTGGTAGTGCTGATCCCCCAGAACGAACCTCAGGAACTTCTGATGCCCTAGGAAGATAGGAACGTGCAGGTAGGCATCCTTGATGTCTACAATGGTCATAAAGTTGCCTGGCAGAAGAGAGCTCACCGCCGACCGTAAGGTCTCCATGCGGAAGTGTTTGAACCTGACAAATCTGTTGAGACCCTTTAGATCCAGGATGGGTCTCAGGGAGCCGTCCTTCTTGGGCACCGTGAACAGATTGGAGTAGAACCCCCGACCCTGTTCTTGAAGAGGCACTGGGCAAACCACATCGGATGAAAGAAGAAGATGTTGGACGGCCAACCTCAGACCCTGCGCCATCACAGGATTTTGGGAGATCCGGGACCGGAGGAATCTTGGGGGAGGCCAAGCTGCTAGCTCTATCTTGTAACCGGAGGACACCACCTCCTGAATCCACCGATCCAAGACGCGTTGAACGTAATGAAATAGCAGAAGTCGTCCCCCCACCCGGATGGGTGAGGGTGCCCCCTCATGCCTGAGGGACCTTGGCGGGGGGCTTGGGACCCCAGGAGAGACCAGGGCGACCACGGGATCTACCCCATCCCCAAGAGTCTCTGCGGCTACGGCTAGGAATCGGAATTACGGAACAATTCCCCCTCCTCCATGTATTCACGGCCGCCATAGGTATCATAAACCTAATCATCATCGGCAAAGAGGGACAAGTCCGTATCCAGGTGCCTCTTTTTACTAGAGGCCTTGCCGGCGGCCGGACGGGCAAGTTGCCGCTCAATGCTGGCCACGCGCAGCGCCAGGTCCGAATGAGACCCCCTGCTGGCTTCCCCCTCGCTGGGAGCTAAATGCCAGCGTGGGGGAGTAGGCGAAGCTGCAGGTAGAGCGGGACTAGGTAGAGAAGCGCTCGGCCCAACCTGTTCCGCAATGACAATATGGGCGCACGGGACACAAACCGCGCTGCGACCACTCAAAGGGGATGCTCCGCACATGGGGCACAGCCGAGCCTGCCCCGAAGGGCCCCAAGCTCGCCATCCCCAGAATTCTCCATATGGCGATCATCAATAAGGCACAATCGGCCAGCACGGGAGAAGGCCCCACCTGGGATGCCCCCAAGGGATGCCCTACAGAAGAAGGGACTGGGGGGGGGGGGTATTGGACCAGGAGAAACCACAACACAGAAGGCCAGTCTGAAAGACATGCAACAAGTAAAAACCAATGAAGAAGTAAAAAAGGAGCGGACTCACAGACCGGCTGTTGATGAAGGGCAGCAGCAAGCCCCCAGTGCAGAAAGCAACAGGCGCAGGGACAAGATGGCGCCGGCTGAGAACCTCGAGGGGCGGGCCACGCGGCGATGACGCGGGTAGCGTCATCTCGCGACCCCGCCCCCCCCGAGAAAACGTGCGAAGGACTCCGGGCGCCAAGAGCCAAAAAATGGCGCCCGGAGACTAAGGAAGAAGGAGGGCACGCCTCCTCAGCGTCCCCCGCCGCCAGACACGGCCCCAAAGCGTCCTCCTCCCCCTCCCGGCAACGGCCCGAGGGGAGGGGGGGGACCCAAAGACACGGCAAATAACAGCAGCCACAGTAAAAAACACCACAAGGTATGGTACAGGAGGTACTGTACGGCCATTCTCAGGCCCTGTGCCATCACAGGATTCTGGGACATGCGAGACTGAAGAAATCTTCTGGGCGGCCCAACTGCCAGCTCTATTTTGTAACCGGAGGAAACCACCTCCTGAATCCACCGATCCGGGGCGCGCTGTCTCCAGACGTGAGCAAATAGCAGAAGCCACCCCCCCCACCCGGATGGGTGAGGGCGCCTACTCATGCCTGAGGAGCCTTGGCGGGGGGCCTAGGCTTGGATCCCCAAGCGGGATTGGGCCGTCCTACCTCGTCCCCAGGAATCTCTGCGGCCCCCTGAAAAGGAAGCGCCTCTTCCTCCACGAAAGGAGCGATAGGCAGAGGAACCCTAAAAGGGCCACGCAGGCTTCCGTTGCCGAGGGAGCCTCCCATCCTTAACCAGGAGGTCCAGACGCTCCCCGAATAACCTGTGCCCCACGAAGGGGATACTAGTGAGCCAGAGAGAGTGACGGAGCGCAACAAGCAGGGCCGAAACCCTGGTGCCGAGCCGGACACCATCGTCCATAGCGGAGACAACAAAGGCAATAAAATCCACGCAAGCTTTGTGGTCTTTATACTCCTCCGCCCGCTTGCGAGACTTAGCAATAGATGTCTCACCTTCTTCCTGATGGCTAATGAGACAAAAGCCGCGGCACACACAGGGCAAAACCAAGCACCAGCAAAGGTGAATGCAGGACAAGCCAGTTGATCCATACGCCTGTCAGCTGGATCGCGCAAGGAAGCAGTATCGGGTGACGACATAACCGTAGTGTTGGATAACCCCGACACGGGGGAATCCACATCGGGGGGACGGGACCAGAGGCAGACCAGCTCCTCCGGGAAAGGATACCGCCTGTCCAGTCCCTTAGGCACCGATGGTAGTTTATTAGGCCTTTCCCATTCCTTGAAAACCATATTGGAAAAATGGGCCTGCTCAGGGAAGACAAGCCTCTGTCTCTCAGGCTGGAATAAATCACCCTGCTTCTTCTTAGCCGCTTTAGGAGCGACAATATGCGTCTCAAAAACAGAAGTCAGCAACTTCTCCGTATCGTGAGGAAGCCACATATCCTCACCCGACGAAGAGCCAGGCTCGCTATCATAGCCGGCCGAGTGATCCCGTGTGGAAAAGGAATCCTTAAACAACTCGCCTTCCTCCATGGAGCCCAGACCTCCAAAAAGATCATCATCATCAGCAACAAAAAACGAGTAACCGGGCTCGATGTGCTGCTTTCTATTTGTGGCCTTCCCAGGAGCCGAGCGAGATAGCCGTCTCTCAAGGCTGGCCACCCGGTGTACCAAATCAACTTGGGACCCTTTGCTGGCTTCCCCCTCGTTAAGGGCTGAATGCAGCCGCGGGGGTGCAGGTAGGTAGGTTACAAGGCACAACGGCCCAAACCTAGGAGATCCCCAATTTAGTCCCTCTTTTTGTGATCCCTCTTAATGGGAGAGGAAGCGGAGAGAGAGGGGGGGGTCGGAGACCGGGAGGAACCACAACCCTTAGCTGTCAAGAGGCCCACCAGAAGACACAGAAGGGGGTATGAGAATCCCACAACACATGCAGCAAAGCAAAAATAACAGATAAAGAGGGACTCACGGAACCACCAGCAATGGCGCGCTGAGGACAACAGGCAGCTAAGATGGCGCAGGTCAGCCAGCCTCATGCGATCCTCGAGGGGTGGGCCGTGGAGCCGTGACGCAAAAAAAGTCATTGCGCAGCCGCGCCAACCCCCCCCCCACCCCAGGGCACGAAAACGAGCGCCCTCCTCTGTAGAAGATGGCGCTGAGGAGGGCGAAGCAGCCAACGAGGAGGGGCGGCCCACGGAGGGGCCCCCCCCACAGACGCCGAGCGGCCTCAGGAGAGAAGCCCTCACCAGCCGCGCCGTTCCGCCCCACCCGCCCCCTCCACCCCCCTCACAGCGCGTCAAAGATAGAGGGGGGAGGAGAAGGAGCCGAGGGAAAGAGGGAGGTAAGTATGCTCAGTAAAAGAAAAACAGCAGGCATGGAGCCCAGTGTAACAGAAAAACAGTATGCACAACACAACTTAAATAATAAAGCTTGTGGGAAGAAGGGCATGACTCGTGGGCATAAAGTGGTTCCTCTCCTCCTCAATAGGCTCACCATTGCCTATGGCCGGCTACCCTTTAGGGAGGGTCTGCGGCCTAGAGACTAGCTCTGTCAACGCCTGGCCCCAGCGTTCACCCTACCTTCACAATCCCGTCAGCCAAGGCTGGGAGGCAGAATGGGTCCACGGAATAGTGGGAATAGGGGTGCAGCGGTGGACGGGCAAGGAGGCCCCGCTCAGCTGCAGTATCCAGGAGAGAGATCCAGACGATCCTAGCAGCAGCACTGCAAGACGAACTCTGGGGATTCTTGTGAGACACTTCATTTTATAGGGGGCTGGGAGGAGCTACAGCTTTGCAGTAGACTGCGCCACCTGGTGGCGAAATACCCACAAGTATGTATTGTGGGACGACCTGGACGGGATATAGTGAAAAAATACCATTTTGTGATTACTCACCTGTAAAATGGGTATTATAAGTATGTCTCACACCCTGCTTCGGAAGTAGTAATTACACGTGGGTTATGGTCCAGTAGAGGGCGAACTTCTGCAGAGATGTATAGAAAAAAAAAAAAGAGTCCCTCCCGATCCATAAATACCTGGGACCTCCCACACATTCCCCAGTATAAGAAAGCAGTAAGGGGACCAGGAAGAGCCAATAAAATCTATGAGAAAAAAGTTTCACCATATAGAGGATCCAAGATACAACTCAGGGTGGGACGAAGCAGGGTGTGAGACATACTTATAATACCCATTTTACAGGTGAGTAATCACAAAATGGTATTATTCCAAGTATGTCTCACACCCTGCTTCGGAAGTAGTAATTACACGTGGGACATCCAATAGCAGTGTCCAAAAAGGGTGGGGATCCCAACAGGCAATAATGCACAAATCATACCACTGCAGCTTGCAGAACTTTGCGGCCAAAAACAGCATCCGCTGAGGCCCGCACATCAACCTTATAAAACTTAGAAAAAGTATGAACAGAAGACCAAGTAGCAATCTTACAAACTTGTTCAACAGAGGCTTGGTGCTGAAACACCCAGGAAGCCCCAACAGCACGAGTAGAATGAGCAGTGATCTGGAAAGGGGGGATCCCTCCCCTTAGCAGAATAGGCCCTAATAATGGCCTGATGAATCCATTTACTTATTGTAGACTTGACAAAAAAAGGCGTCCTTCTTCCGGATTGGTGAAGTAGCCACCAGATAGTACTTTACACATCTAACGACTTCCAGAGAGTGCAAGGCCCTCTCCTTGTCATTGCTAGGTTTAGGACACAATGAAGGAAGCACAATGTCCTGATTGAGGTGAAAGACAGAGACAATCTTTGGCAAGAAGTCTGGTTTAAAACGAAAAACCACCTAGTCCTGATGTCTCTCAAAGTAGGGGGCCTGAATAGACAGAGCCGCCAACTCAGAACAGTCCACCACCATTCTGGTGTCCAGCTCCTCCTGGTGGAGAGAGGACAATGTAATGAGAAGGTCGTCCACGTAAGGCAAGAAACGAATGCTCCGGACTCCGAGAAGGGCCATCACGCCCGCCAAAACCTTGGTGAACACCCTGGGCGCCGAAGTCAGCCCGATGGGAAGAGCCACAAACTGGAAGTGCTGGTTGTCTACCACGAACCTGAGGAACCTTTGGTGTCCTGTGAAGACCGGCACATGAAGGTAAGCGTCCTTGATATCTATTGAGGTCATAAAGTCCCCCGGACGCAATGAGCCAACAGCAGAGCGTTTCCATGCAAAATTTTTTGGTTCTGATGAACCGGTTGAGAGTTTTCAAGTCCAAAATGGGTCTTATGGAACCATCTTTTTTGGGCACCGTATAGAGGTTGGAATAGTAACCCAGACCTCTCTCTGTTGGGGGGGAACCGGACAAATTACCCCCATATCCCAAAGGTTTTGCACTGCCATAAAAAGGCCCTGTGCCGCCCAAGGGAACCCGGGACCTGAGGAATCTGGGAGGAGGCTGGCATGCAAACTCCAGCTTGTACCCGGAGGAAATAACCTCCCGGGTCCAGACGTCTGTTACCTCTAGAGTCCAGACCTGAGCAAAGAGTCGCAGCCGTCCCCCCACAAGGGTGAGGGCGCCCCTTCATTGCTCAGCGCGCTTGGCAACGGATTTGGGTTTAGTACCCCAGGAAGTTCCGGGTAGGGCACGTCCTCTGCCCCTACCCCAGGCATCCCCTCAGAATGCAGTGAAAAACGCTCCCCTGCTTGACCGAGAGCCACGTAAGGAAGGGTTGAATGAACCCGAACGGGCCGGCGCTGCTTCCTGCGTTGAGGCAACTTACCCCCTCTGGCAACCGAGTCTAAACGATCACCAAACAGGCGCAGACCCACGAAGGGAAGACCTGTGAGCGCCTTCTTAGCAGCGTTATTGGCAGCCCACTGGTGCAACCAGACCGACCGGCGTATAGCAACCTGCAATGCCAAGGTCCTGCTACACATACGGATAGTATCATCCAAGGCTGATAACACAAAAGCAATGAACATCTCACAATGAGTCAAGGCTGTATGTAAATTCCTCCATTCCAGGGATCCAATTGGGAACCATCCAAAAGGCCCCTAATTAGAGCTCTAGTAGCCACGGCCGTGATCACCGAAGCACAAACCGGGCGCAAGGCTGAACCCACACAAGCAAAGGCATGTGAAGCCAATTGATCGAGAAGTCGGTCCTCACCATCCTTCAAGGTAGTGGAATCCGGGGTATGCACGACTGAAGTATTGGACAATCCCAGGACGGGCGCGTCAACCTCTAGGGGTGTCGACCAAAGTTTCACCACATCAACAGGAAAGGGATACTTCCTATCCCACCCGTGAAGGATACCAGGGAGCCGACTAGGCTTTTCCCATTCCTTAAGGATCAGATTGTTAAAGTGCTTCTGATCCGGGAACTCCAAACAAGGTTTGGCAGTCCCAAAAAATTCCCCGCGTTGCGGAGGGGCCTCCGCAGGAGGGGAAATGGCAAGTACCTAAAAAATTTGAGTAAGGAGCCTATGGGTGTCGACAGTATCCCCGAGCTCTGAGCCGGCATCAGCGCCAGGGTACTGCCGATCCTCAGATGAGTCAGAGTCTGGGAAAAATTCCCCTTCCTCTAGCGGGGAACAATCAGGCAAGTCAAATGGTTCAAAATCAGCATAATCAAAGGCCGGCGCCGCGGGCACCAAGTGCCGTCTCTTAGCTTGGGCCTTCCTGGCCGCAGAGCTAGCAATCAGTCTCTCAATGTTGGCCAGTCTTGCGCATACATCAGATTGCGACTCCCCACTGGTGACAACGTCACCAGGGGTCATAACCAGGAGTGGGGGTGTAGGGGATGAGACCAGCGGAGCTGATCCAGCTGCACGGGGCCCGGCTTGCTGCCCAATAGTCTGCGCACATGGTACACAAATTTGTACATTATCACCCACAAGGGATGCCCCACACACCACACACAGCCGGGATTGCCCCAAAGGGACCCCGAGCACAGTATCCTGGGGAGCCTCCATAGGGTGATTTTTAGGTAGTGGCAACAATCGATGGGAATTACGCTATAGAGCTACCCGGAATGCCCCTTAAAAGTCCATTAGTGGGAGGATATGAATAAGGCCAAGGAAACTAATGGTACCCCTAAATTTTGAACAAAAGGGCCATAGGACCAGGAGAAAACCTCTAATGCTGTTTTTTTTGTCTGAAAGACACAATAGGGAACCCACATAAGAAAGTCAGGCACGCATACACAGCTGTCATAATTGACAGCCATATTATGCACATATACAGTTAATCTCTATATATATTATATATGTAAGCCCGCATGGAGCACTCACACGACCAGAGAAGCTGTCCAACCAAGGAAAGGAAGCTGTCCAACCAAGGAAAGGAAGCTACCCCCCACTAATCGGGAACAGGGAGGTTAGGGGTAAGCCGATGGCTACATTTAGCTATATAGCGAGGGCTTCAAATGGACAGGGCATCCCAAGTCAGGATCACCAAAAAACCTGATGACCGCCTACCCTTTGGTGGGGGATTTGCGGTGGAGCATGGCTCCTAGTCAAAAAACACCTCTAAAGGTGTCTCCTACCCTCACCCAGACCCTGCAGCCATAGCTGGGAGGCTTAAATGACATTATTAAAAGAGGTTCGGGTGGAAATAGGACAAAGGGGGGCCGGGCGTTACCCGGCTTACCTGCAAAGGAAAGAGATAGCCATCTTCTTGACTTTATTCGCCGTCTGCAGAGACTAAACTGGGAATGTGTGGGAGGTCCCAGGTAT
Source organism: Gastrophryne carolinensis (assembly GCA_027917425.1). Taxonomy (NCBI): domain Eukaryota; kingdom Metazoa; phylum Chordata; class Amphibia; order Anura; family Microhylidae; genus Gastrophryne; species Gastrophryne carolinensis. Next base: position 413,019,975 of record CM051235.1, read on the forward strand.
TTATGGAAGCAGGGTGTGAGACACACTTGGAATAATAATAATTTTGTGATTACTCTCTTGTAAAAATACAATTCTGTGAAATACTCACCTGTAGAATTGGTATTATACGCATACAGCACGTCCTGCTCCATCTATGATAATTACACATGGGTAATACTCCGCCAGAGGGCGCTGTTCACTGCAGACATGCAAAAACAGGCCCCTCCCGGCCCTTCATATACCCAGGGACCTCCCACAAATCCCCAGTATTGAAAAGCAGTGAGAAAAGAAGCCGGGAGAAACCAACCACCAACTGGTAACAATAGTAATGATAACAATCACCATACAGGGGATCCAGAAAAATGTAAAACCAGGGTGGGGTGGAGCAGGACGTGCTGTATGCGTATACTACCAATTCTACAGGTGAGTATTTTACAGAATTGTATTATTCTAAGCATACAGCACATCCTGCTCCATCTATGATAATTACACATGGGACATCCAATAGCAGTGTCCATAAAGTAGGGTGGGATCCCCAAAAAACAAGGCACAGCGGACGGTAAAGGCGCTGTCACCTGCAAAACTTTGCAACCAGGTATGACATGAGCAGAGGCTCTAACGTCAATCTCATAACAAGACCTTTGAAAGGTATGAACAGAGACAAGCAACAGTCTAGTAACTTATTCAACTGAAAAAACCTGGTGCTGAAGGGCCAATGGTACCCAAACACCAATATAACGGAATAAAATGAAAAAGGGAGAGGAAAGGAATAGGCCAGTGTAACGGCCCAACCAGCCCACGGGCAACAGAAGCCTCGTGGAAAACGTAGAACTCTCCCAAGGGGAATGAGAACTGGTCACCCGTCAAAAGGCGGGAATACTGACCCCTTCATTAGCAAGAAGCCGAAAGCTTTACTCAGGACCAGAAGGCATCCAAGTAAGATCAATCCAAAGCGCGCAGTGGCCCTGGAAGCAAGCGATATCAGGCGCATACATAAGGAGGCGCCCGCAGACCCCAAGGGCATCAGTCCCACTAAGGGACAAGAAACCATCAGGAAAAATTGCAACACCTGTTGAGGGAATGTAGACCCTTAACATTAGCATTATTAAGAATAAGGTGCGTAGTTAGACTAAAAGGACTTAAACAATGATCATAAAAACACCACTTGGGCAAAGAGGTCCGGCATAAGACGGAATACCACCACGGCATGGTGTGCATATATATATATATATATATATATATATATATATATATATATATATATATATATTTATTATCTATCTATATCTCGAGCCAAGGCTAAGTAATCAGATCCACCTTCTCAAGCACACGTCTGACTGAGGCAGGAGCCCCTAGAGAAGCGACTTGGACTACAAAGCAGCTCAGACAGCATCCAGCATAAGTCCCAAGAGAAAATCCGCAGGGCAAACAGAATGAAAAATGGATCCCAACAGGAACCACAGAAACTACTTGGGAGATGCCCATGAGCAAACCCCAAGAGAATTCCTCACAAGGAAGACAGAACCAGACTACTACAGGAAGACAGCCAGGACAGAACCTGGACCTTCAGAGTACCTAGATGGGGAGCCAACCCCAACCTATGCTGTAAAGACTCTAGAACCCTGGGAACCAAGAACGTCCAACAGGTAAGAGACCAAAACTCATGCCAATCAGTATGGGTACACCATGAACCACAATAGACGGAGGAAAAGGAAGCCAAGGAAGCTTGCTCCTAGCCCCCCATATACCAGGTCACCCAGAAGATAAGCCCGTCTCCAAGGGGTGAATGAATCAGCTGTCAAGCCCCAGACAAGAGTCTGTAGAGTGAGACAGCAAAAGAAGGGGCCTGACAAGGGCAGAACCGCACTCCTGAGAGAGCGTACAGGTCAGCAGACCTCAGCAGAAGCATCTGCGAACCACAGTTCACAAGGCCACCCAGGCCATCAATCTCACGGGTCTCTCTATCAGCACAACTGTGCGCAGAACCCCACATAGTAGGGTGAACGAAGAGAAGGCATATAAAATAGAAAGTCTATGCATAATTTTACTAAGCCCCCATGACCAGAGTCAGAATATTCTGGGACAGTAAAAACAAGGGCGGAGCCATGTGGTATAAGCGAGACCCAACAGAGCCACCCTAGTTGGCTCTCAGAACGCCACCGGGATAGCATAACCTGCCACTGAAAGGCATCTATTGGAGCGAATACCACTGAGGAGCAGGGGCGTAGACCCCTGCCCAGATCGGGATCAGGAACCCTCCAGAGGGATCATCCTGCTTCAAGCTCCAGACCAATAATAAAACAGACCGTTGTCTTCCAACAGACCAAGAGTCCCCAAATAGACAGGTCCTAAAAGAGAAGTCCAGCCATATAGAGTCAACGGAAGGCTCACTGTTGCAACAACCAGTAGGTAAGATGGACCCTCTAAGGGACCCTATCTAGGAACCACGGGGGGCTTGGGAAGAAAGTCCCCCACCCCCCGCCTACCTGTGAGACTTGGTACCCAAGGTGACCATTCACAGGAAGATGCAAGCAAAGAAGGGGGTGCCCCCTGACAGGGCCCTTGAATATGATCAGCTCAAGAGGAACCACCTTACCAAGGGGGAATGAGCACAGACCAAGTCCCAGGGGTGCTGGAACCCCATGTAGGATCAATAACCTACTGTGCCGAAGAGCCCAAGGGCTCGGTATATAGGGGACATCATCTTATACGCCACCAACGGGCCCACCAGCTGCAATCCTGCCTGGTGAAAGTAAGAAGTCAGCAAAGGAGGGCAGAGCCCCCGTAACCAGGGGTCCACTTGTTGCCAAGGAAGAAGACTCAAGCCTGAACCGAATCCAAGGAATGGAGATAGCAGATAAGGGACCAAGAGGGATTTAGGTGACCACCCATCCAGTAACTCCCAGGGGACACCGCCGGCTGACCCATCTACTCAGCCTGACGTAGAGACTGGGGAGTAAGGAAAGACGACCCGGTAGGTCCTAATCCAACAATGCCTCAAGCCGCAGGGCTGGTCCTGTCACACCGCCTAGTCACGGTCTTGGTGTCCAGCAGAAACAGGGGGAACTAAGAAGATCTAGAACTCCACGGGAGGTCGGAAGCCCCCCTTGCACAGGGCGCCTGTGTCCCAAGACAGAGATGTCATATAGGGACTACCTGTGAGAGTAGAATTGCCAGGCCTACCATAGGCCAGCGTGGCCCAGACTGCCTCATACTGTTGAGGAAAGGAGGAAGGTTACTATAGAGGCCATAGCCCCATACTGTTAAGGGCAACCTGTAAGTAAGCCCAAACTCTGTAGGCCCAGTATGGCCTGCACCAATTCCTGAGGGAAAAACAGGGGCTGGAAGCACCCTGACCCAGAAGGGCGAGGGCGTCCCTTCATGCTTGGGAGGTCTTGGCAGATTTGGACTTAGTCCTGCCAGAGGGCCCAGGGCGTTGCCTGCCCACCCCATAGTGGAAATCCACACCGAACAGTTGGAAGCACACCTCAGGTTCGCGTTTGACACTAACGTAGGGAGGTGGAGGGGTGGCCCTGCCCCGGGGAGGCCGGAGCGGCCTTCCGCGCAGGGGTGCCTTACCCTTTTTCCCAAAAAGGTCCAAACGGGCCCCAAATAGTCGCCGTCCTCTGAAGGGAAGGCCAGTGAGAGCCTTTTTCATAGCATCGTCAGCACCCCACAATAGCTACCACAAGGGCAGAGGTTCTAGCACACATCTTAATGGTGTCATCCAGCGCTGAGAGGATGAGCTTCACAAACACATCACAGTCTGAGGGGAGGTCCTCAGGCCGGTGGTCAAGTACTTTTCTAACAAGAGTCCTGGCGGCCACCGCAGTGATGGCCGCGGCACAGACCGGGCGCAGAGCCATCCCTGCACACAAAAAGGCGTGGGAAGCCAGTCTGTCAATGCGCCGGTCCTCAGCATCCCGAAGGGTACGGTAATAAGGAGCCGTCATGAAGGGGGGGTTAGTAACCCCTATAATCGGTGCATCCACCACAAGAGGTGCTGACCAAAAATTAACCACATCAGGAGGGAAAGGGTACTTCCAATCCCAGACCCCTGGGACCCCTTTAAGTTTACAAGGTGATTCCCATTCTTGGGATATAAGATTCTGGAAATCATGCTGTTCCAGGAATTCCAAGCACGGCGGCGCTGTGTGGAAACTCTCCTTCTTAGGCTTGGGAGCCTCTCCAGGAGGGGAGATTGACAAAACCTCAAAGATCTTAATAAGAATTTTATCTGTGTCACACAGGCCCCAAGAACCGGGCCCAGAATCATCACAGCTCCCGGGCATCTCATCCGAGGAGCCCGAATCTGAGAATAGCTCACCTTCCTCAGAAGGATCAAGGTCCTGCATATCAGCAGAGTCGTCGGTATCGTTAGGAACCGGAGAGCCAGGAGGCGTCAGGGACCGCTTCTTTCCAGGGTCCATACGCTCCGCCAATCGAGACAGCACCTGCTCCGCCGTAGGCAGCACGCGCGGCGCGGCACGGCTTGCAGGTCATCCCCGCTCGAGTGAGACTCATCAGGAGTGAGGTTTAGGTCCGGGGAGACGGGTGTATTGAAGGGAGGTGCAGCCACTGGCAAACCTGATTGCAGGGTCAGTGCCTGTTCAGCACACGGTCCGCAGACCCGTGCTCTGTCAGCATCAGCATGGGGCTGACCACACACCGCACACAGCCGGTCATGTCCCAGAGGGACCCCGGGTACATAATTCTGAGATGCCTCCATATGGTGATTATCTGAGCAGTATGCCCGCAGGGATTTACGTAATAGGCAACCCTGGATGCCCCAAGACCCGTTAGGAAGTGGGAGAATTTGTTATGTGGCCCCGCTGTAATATATGTGAGGCCGGGAGAAGCCACCGAAGTCCTGGCGTCTGAAAGACATAATGGGACAAGAGGGATGGTGTCAGTGCCATGCGCAGCCGAATAAACACATAGAACCATGCCGCCCCGTGGGGCACTTACATGACCAAGGGAGGAGGCAGACCGTACCACGCGCGAAGATTGACAAAATGGCTCCAAGCGAACCTCGAGGGGCGGGCCAGACCAGGCTGTGACGCGGAGCGCGTCATGCCGAGTCCCCGCCTCCCCCAAAGAGCGCGAAGCTCTAACCAACGAGATAAGGAGGACAGTAATGGATAGAAAGCGCATGCATAAAGATGCTGTCACGCTGGAAATGATGCTGCCGTCTGGGCAGTTGTTAATGAAAGAACAAACGGCTCGCAACTGTATAGCAGGAGCGCGACACTGACACCCGATTATAATAAAAACTAAAGGCCTTAACGTGAATATTGCACTAGGACTGCCACACATACCCCCCCCCTTCCTTTCCCCCCCGAGTTACGGGAGGAAGCGAGGGAGAAGCGGACCAGCGTCCAGTGGACTAAATCTGTGAGGGGCACGGGCAACAATGCGGGAGGGGCATCCACTAGAGGCTCAACATCGGCCTAACCACCTACCCTATGGTGGGGGATTGCGGTGGAGCGTGGCTCCGTTCAGCACACAAGGTGCTGCCTACCTTCACCTGACCCACGCAGCCCAGGCTGGGAGGCATATTCTTCCAAAGAGGAGGTCCCTGGGTATATGAAGGGCTGGGAGGGGCCTGCTTTTGCATGTCTGCAGTGAACAGCGCCCTCTGGCGGAGTATTACCCATGTGTAATTATCATAGATGGAGCAGGACGTGCTGTATGCTTAGAATATGGGTATTATAAGTATGTCTCACACCCTGCTTCATCCCACCCCGATTTGTATCTTGGATCCTCTATATGGTGAAACTTTTTTCTCATAGATTTTATTGGCTCTTCCTGGTCCCCTTACTGCTTTCTTATACTGAGGAATGTGTGAGAGGTCCCAGGTATTTATGGATCGGGAGGGGCTTCTTTTTCTAGTCGTCTCTGCAGAAGTTCGCCCTCTAATGGACCATAACCCACGTGTAATTACTACTTCCGAAGCAGGGTGTGAGACATACTTGGAATAGGTAAATTAATTTTTATGTGCATCTAAATTGCCTTGGGGAGGGACGCATATGAGAACTGTTTGTTGTGTTGGTCTGGTTTAAGTCATTTTTGACTGTTGGCCTGCTTTAAGGTCCAATAGTAGTGTCCCACCGAGTCCTAGACAGAAATTTGGAGCTTCCCTTAAACTTGTGTGGCAGCCTAGTGTAGGTGCCCACACCATCCTGCTTGTGTTACCATTTTTTGAAAGGTCTCTGTATCAGCAGAGCTGGTTAAGATTGGCTCTTGAGTAAAACACCCCAGTTCCTGGCTGACAAGAGTTGGGTACGTATCTGGCCCATGGACATTCCCCACCCGCCATGGAAGGAGGAGACACCCCTGTCCTTTCCCATGCTACTTCGTGAAGAGGTGCAGCATTTGCATCAATGGCACCGCCCCCTCCACCACCGGACCAACAGCGGCACAAGAGGCTCACTGGGTGTCCCGCACTCCTGGGATGCCCGCGGTCCTATTTAGGCCTGCTCCTCCAAAAGCTGCAGCAGCATTGGCCAGGCAGGGTGAGTCGGGCAGGAGATCTTCCTGCCTGATAGTCACATGTGCCAGGAGGGGCAGCGCTGCCTCCTCGCACGACCCGCCTGAAGCCAACAGATCACAGCCCCTGGATCAGTCACCCCTGTAGCCAGGACATGAACACCACTAGAGGATCCATTCTTTGGCAACGGAAGACAGGCAGGGTAGGAAAAGCCTCCCCGAGGGAACCTCTCACTTAGTGGCCGAGACATTAGTAAACACCCCCAGCCAGTATTGTATATATAGTACTATAAAGGTAAACTTCTCCCACAGCAGTCAGACCAAAAAACAACACTGCACCAAACAACCCCACCCCGGTCACCCCGACTACACTAATAGGAGACTGGGGCAATATAGGGGCTGCTGGACAACAAGTTCCAGCACTGTAACTAAGGGCACAATGGGAGTCTTGTCAGGGAACCTGGACTTCAAACGTCACCCATATGGCTGGCTGAGGCTCCTGTCAGATGGGAGGCATCCCTGCTCTTGTTGCAGTTTCTCTCATGCTGGCACACTCCTCTGTTTCCTGGCAAATTGAAAGAATGAGCAGGAGGGCACACAGAGCTCCAAGCCTCTGTCTTGGTCCTTTGTAATAGAATACCTTAAAAAATATAAAACATAAATGAATGGCTAGGAGGGAAGGAAGAAAAGAAAAAGGCTCATGGGCACTGCCATAAAAAAAAATCCATGTCTGGCACCACCAACTGGTGCTAGAGAATAACTGGGAAGGAACAGGAAGTTCCTGAGGAGGAGCTGATAAAGGGAGGGTTTCAGCTTTGCCCAATGTCCAGCACAGGTCTGCCATCTCCTGACTACAGGAAGATATTAGACAAATATAATACAGATCGTTAAAGCGGAACAAAATGCAGGACTTTCACTATACTGAGTTTTGCACCTTGCCCCATAGGCATCCCCATTTGGGGAACCCCCAAAACGCTCATAAAAACATACCTTTCTAAGTCATACAGCGTCATATGCCTGGCATATGGCTAGGGTTTAGTCACAGAGCCTGGCAATAGGGAGTGGGTGCAGTTTATCTTTACATGAGGAGCGTTCCAGTCCTAAGCCTATCTGAATGGGTGGGCACGGGACTGTGCCTCAGCCCAGAGATGGTGGCAATGCGGGAGCCAGGGATGCCACAGGGGAAGGCCAGGATCCAGCCCTGGAGTCCAAAAGCCCTTTAGAGGAGTGCAGCTCAACTAATCGGGATGTCTCAGCAAGGAATTCATTGAAAAGCATTGAAGATTCCAAAAAGTTATGAGTTAAAGAATGCTGCATCTGTACCTCAAAGAAGAAAGTACATTTACACAATTAAACTAACTGCAGTCCTGAAATCAAACAACCTAGCAAAACATTCAATAGATTAATTCTTTAACCAAGGGGAATACACCTGGCGCCTCAGAGTGTGTGTATATAGTACAAACCCAGACACAGTTGTCTGATATTCTCATTGGGCCTCTTAGCCTGGTCCCATGTTCTGCCACACACACCTGGCAAGACTAAAGCCACTCTAATACAAAAATACAATTCTGTGATCACTCACCTGCAGAATTGGTATTATATGTATACAGCATGTCCTGTTCCAGAATAATCCTTACTCATGGGTAATACATCCTCAAGATGGCGCTGGACTGCAGAGACAGAAAACTGACTCCTCCCGGCCCCATATATACCAGGGACCTCCCACAAATTTCCCAGTATTGAAAAGCAGTTAAAATGAAGCCGGGAGAACTATAACCCTTATCAATATTGAACATAGGAACCACCACCATAAAGAGGTAACTAATAATAACAAGGGCGGGGTGGAACAGGACGTGATGTATACGTATAATACCAATTCTACAGGTGAGTAATCACAGAGCTGTATTATTCTAAGTATACAGCACATCATGTTCCAGAATAATCCTTACTCACGGGACATCCAATAGCAGTGTCCGTAAGGTAGGGTGGGATCCCCAAAAGCAACAGCAGACAGTTTAAACCACTGCCACCTGCAGAACTTTGCGACCAAAGGCAGCATCAGCTGAGGCCTTAACATCAACCTTGTAAAACTTGGAAAAAGTATGAACAGAAGACCAAGTAGCGGCCTTGCAAACTTGTTCAACAGAAGCTTGGTGCTGAAAAGCCCAAGAGGCACCAATAGCACGAGTAGAATGAGCAGTAAGGTGGAAGGGAGGCTCCTTCCCCTTAGCAGAGTAGGCCTGTATCACAGCCTGACGGATCCACTTGCTGACAGTGGACTTAGCTGGAGCCAGACCCTTCTTAGATCCAGAAGGGAGAACAAAAAGAGCATCAGTCCTGACCACATCCAAAGAGTGTAAAAATACAATTCTGTGAAATACCTGTAGAATTGATATTATTTGTATACAGTACGTCCTGCTCCAGATATAGTACTTACACTTGGGTTATCCTCCGCCAGATGGCGCTGCACTGCAGAGACATGCAAAACAGGCTCCTCCCGGCCCCTCAAATACCCAGGGACCTCCCACAAATCCCCAGCATTGAAAAGCAGTGAACAAGAAGCCGGGAGAATTTAACCACCAAAAACTGGTAACTATAACAATGATAACAATCACCATACAGGGGATCCAGAATAATGCAAAAACCAGGGTGGGGTGGAGCAGGACGTACTGTATACAAATAATATCAATTCTACAGGTGAGTATTTCACAGAATTGTATTATTCTTAATATACAGTATGTCCTGCTCCAGATAAAGTACTTACACTTGGGACATCCAATAGCAGGGTCCATAAAGTAGGGTGGGATCCCCAACAAAAAAGGCAACAGCAGACAGTTAAAACCACGGTCACCTGCATAACCTTGTGGCCAAGACAGCATGAGCTGAGGCCCTAACATCAACCTTGTAAAACTTTAAAAAGGTATGAACAGAAGACCAAGTAGCGGCCTTGCAAACTTGAAACCTGGTGCTGAAAAGCCCAAGAGGCACCAAAAGCACGAGCAGAATAAAAGTAAAGCGAAAAGGAAAGATTCTTCCCCTTGGTAGAATAGGCATGAGTAACAGCCTGACAAATCCAATCGCTAATAGTAGACTTGGCAGAGGCCAAAAACCCTTTCCTAGGACCAAAAGGAACCATCCCATCCAAGTAATGACCAGGCCCAAAGCCGCCTAACCCCCCCCCCGAGAGCAGACGAGATCGGGCACATTCAGGATGGAGTGGCCATAGGCCTAAAGGAGCAACAGTTCTCCTGAAGGACACAGTGACTACCAAGGAAAAAAAACAAAAAACTTCCAAAACCTGTTCAAGGAATGCAGAACCCTTTCCTCAGCGTTGCTAGGAATAAGGCACAGAAGGAAGTATAAAATCTTGAATCAATGACCATAAGACACCACCTTAGGCAGAAGAAAGGGGGCTAGATAGACAGAGCCGCCCGCTCAGACACACGTCTGACCGAAGTAACAGCCACCAGAAGGACAACCTTGAGGGTAAGAACAGCCAGACAGCATCCTGAATAGGACCAAAGGGAAAAACCCCGCAGGGCAGACAGAATCAAATTCAAATCCCAACAGGGACCATAGGATTACATGGGGGACGCACATGAGTAACCCCCTGAAAGAAGTCCTAATCAAGGAAAACTGAACAAAAGACTTCTAAAGGAAGGCGGACAGGGCAGAACCTGACCCTTCAGAGTACTGAGTTGGAGAACCAACTCCAACTCATGCTGTAATAACTCTAGAACCCTGGGAACAGAGAACGCCCGACAGGGAAGAGACCTAGACTCACACCAATCAATATGGGTATGCCATACCCTATAACAGATGGAAGAAGAAGAAGAAGAAACTTGCTCCTAGACTTCCCATAGTCTCAATCACCGAGACAGATAAGCCTGTCTCCATCAAGATGGATGTTTCAGCAGTCAGGCCGTCTAGGCCAGAGTCTGTAGACTGGGGTGACGTAAAGGGCCCGGAGTGAGCAGAGCTGGCACTCCAGGCAGAAAGTTGGACACCATAGTGACACAGGGATTAGCACATCCTGTCGCAGAGGGACCCCCACCGGAGCGAATACCACTAATATACAGGAAACATTGTGCTCTACCCAGATTAGGATCATAAACACTTCCTGGAGGACCCTCATGCTCCAGGTCCCTCTCAGATGATTAATGTAGGCTACTGTCGCCAGACAGACCGAGCGCCCCCGAACGGGCAGGCCCTGAAGAGGAGTAGTCAAGCGAAAAGGAACCAAGCTGAACGCTCACTGTTTCAAGCATCAATAGGTGTATGGACCTTCTAAGGGCCCCACCTACTCAAGGACCGCAGGGAGTTTCAGAAGAAAACCCCCCTTCAACCTGATAGATTGGCATCCATGGTGACCGTCCCCAGGAAGGGGCAAGAAGGGAAATGCCCCCAGACAGGTTCCTTGAGTTCATCCACTCCAAGAGGGGCCTCCTCACCAGGGGGGAAGGTACACAGACCCTACTCCAGGGATGCTGGATCCCTGTCCTGTACTAACAATAGAAGTTGCAGAAGGGCCCGGAGGGAACTGAGCATAAGGGACCTCTTCTAAGCAAGCCACCAACAGGCCCACCAGCCGCATCCCTGCCTGGTAAAGAGACGGGGACAGCAATGAGGGACTGAGCCCATGCAACCAGATTGTCCACTTTATTGCTGAGGAAGGAAGATTCTCGCCTGAACCTACTCCAGATCCATTCCCAGGAATTAGGTTACCAATCAAGGGGACAATGAGGACATGGGGTGATTGAACATCCATCCAAATGACTCCCAGTGAACACAACCAGCCAAGAGACCAACCTAGCCTGACGTAGAGACTGGGAAGTGGAAAAAGGGACATCCAGGTAAGTCACAGCGCGGACGCCCCTTGGTCTCATCAGAGATATCACCCTCGTCAGCACCTTGGTGAGCACTCTGGGAGCTGAAGAGAGGCCAAATAACAAGGCCACAGATTAGCAGAGTTGGACTTCCAACACGAACCTGAAGAGCCTGGGTGTCCAGAAGACACAGGGAAGTGAACAGAAGCATCTTGAGCTCCACAGGCGGCAAGAAGCCCCCTGAGCGCAAGGCGCTAATGGCCCAACCCAGAGTATCCATGCAGAAACTGCCTGTAATTGTTGAATTGCCGCAAACTTGTGAATCCAGAATTGCCCAAACAGACCCATCCTTTCGGGGGACTGTGGAAAAGGTTGGTGTAGCGGCCCCTGCCTCTGCCTGTTAAGGGCAATCTGCAAGTGACCCCCAGACCCCACATGGCCTGCACCAACACCTGAGCAGAGGCAGGGACCAGGAGTACCCTGATAAACTTGGGGGAGGCCGCGCAGCAAACTCTATCCTGTATCCGGAGGACACTACCCCCTGAATCCACCGGAATGAGGCGTGATGCCTCCTGACAAGAGCAAGGTGCTGCAGCCATCCCCTCACCCATACGGGCGAAGGCGCCCCATCATGCTTGAGGGGGTTTGGTGGAAGATTTAGGCTTGGCCCCGCCGGAGGGGCCAGGGTGTTGTCTACCGCTCCTGGGGCAGGAGTCTGCACGAGCCCCCAGGAAGGACACCCATGGTTCTTGTTTAACACTATGGTGGGGAGGGGTAGGGGTGCCCTTGCCCCGAGGGGGCCCGAGACGGCCGCCTGCGTTGGGGTGATTTGCCCTTTTTACCAAACAGGTCCAGACGGGCCCCAAACAGGCGTTGCCCAGTAAGAGTCTCTTTAGCAGCATCGTCAGCACCCCACTGTCGCAGCCAGAGCAAGCAACGTATAGCCACAAGGGCAGAAGTCCTTGCACACATTCTAATGGTGTCATCCAGCGCTAATAGGATACATTTTACAAATACATCACAACTGGAGAGTGCATTAAACACCTCCCAGGGGAGATCCTCAGGGTGATGATTAAGCATCTTTCTGATGAGGGTTCTAGCGGCCACTGCAGTGGCCGCGGCACAGACCGGGCGCAGCGCCGTCCCTGCACAAGAAAAGGCGTGGGAGGAGAGCAGATCAATGCGCCGGTCCTCAGCATCCCGAAGGGTACTATAAGCAGGGGCTGTAATAAAGGGGGGATTAGGAACCCCTATGATCGGTGCATCCACCACGGGGGGTGATGACCAACAATTAACCACCTCAGGGGGAAAGGGGTATTTCCTATCCCAGTCCCCTGGAAGTTTACTGGGGCATTCCCATTCCTTGAGCACAAGAGCATGGAAATGAGCCTGCTCAAGAAATTCCAAGCATGCTGTCGCTGTATGGAAACGCTCCCCTCTCGGCTTGGGAGCCTCACCGGGAGAGAGATAGACAGAACCTTAAAGACCTTAATCAACAAATCGTCAGTGTCACACTGGCCCCAGTATTCAGGGCCAGAATCGTCATGACTCCTCGGCCTCTCATCAGATAAGCCTGAGTCAGAGAAGAGCTCTCCATCAGAAGGGGTACAGTCACGCGGAGTAGTAAACGCCTCAGTTCCCATAGGAAAAAAAGTAACAGGAGGCTTCAAGTGCCGCTTCTTACCAGGGCCCATGCGCTCTGACAACCTCGCAATAATCTGTTCAGCCGTAGGCAGTCTGGAAGGCACAGCAGGCTGCAAATCCCCACTTGTATGTGACTCAGCAGGAGTGAGATTTAAGCCTGGGGAAATAGGCGAATTGAAACGAGGTGCAGCCACTGGCAAGCCTGATTGCAGGGCCTGTGCTTGCTCGGCACAGTCGCAGACCCGTGCCCTGTCCGCATCAGCATGGGGTTGTCCACACGCTATACACAGCCGATCTTGTCCCAGAGAGACCCCGGTCACATAATTCTGAGATGCCTCCATATGGTGATTATTTAGGCACAATATGCCAGCAGGGATTTATGCTATAGGCAACCCTGGATGCCCCAAAGACCCGCTAGAAAAGTGGGAGAATTTTACAAGGCCCACTATAAATTACACCGGGCCGGGAGAAGCCACTGGATTCAACCGTCTGAAAGACATAATGGGAATAAAGGGTGTCAGAACTATGCGCAGTAATCAAGGATCATGAAAATCGCCCGCGAGGGCACTTACAGACCAAGGGAGGAGGAGGACCGCTACCACGCGCGCATAGCATCAAAATGGCGCCAAGCGACGTCGAAGGGCAGGCCAGAGCAGGCGGTGACGCGGGGCGCGCCAAGCCAGGTCCCCGACCCCCCGAAGAGCGCGAAGCTCTGAGATAGTAGTCAAGTTGTCAAGAGAAGCGAAGTGCATGACACACTTAGAAAAATGATTTGCCAATGAAGACGCCGCAGCGTCTGAGGGGGTCGCCGCCGCCTGACGCAGCACATCCAACAAAGGAAAGAGACGCGCGCGCGGCGGCAGCAGATACACAATAAAAGTGCAAACAGCGCGACTCTGACACCAGGTATACAAGTCAAGGGACTATACTAAGGCCATAAGCGTGTAAATACACTGAGACCACCCCCCCTTTCTTTTTCCCCGAGCTACGGGGGGGAACGAGGGAGGATGGCGACCCTTTGTACAGGGCCCACCGCTACACGGGGCATGGGGCAATAATGCGGGAGGGGAATCCCCTAGAGGCTCACCATCAGCCTAAACCGCCTACCCTTTGGTGGGGGACTGCGGTGGAGCATGGCTCCATAAGCACGCATGGTGCTGCCTACCATCACCCGACCAGCGCAGCCCAGGCTGGGAGGCACATCACAGGGAGGACGGGTGGGAATAGTCCAACAGGGCTGCAGGCTTTGATAACCCCGCTCACCTGCGAGAGAGTGATACTTCATGTCTTCGCAGTCGGCACTGCAGAGAAATCTGGGGATTTGTGGGAGGTCCCCGGGTATTTGAGGGGCCGGGAGGAGCCTGTTTTGCATGTCTCTGCAGTGCAGCGCCATCTGGCGGAGGATAACCCAAGTGTAAGTACTATATCTGGAGCAGGACGTACTGTATACTAAGAATATCCTTTCCTTAGAGTTACTAGGATTAGGACACAGAGTAGGCAACACAATGTCCTGATTGAGATGAAAAGCAGACACAACCTTAGGCAGAAAATCTGGCCTAAAACGAAACACCACCTTGTCCTGGTGTCTCTCAAAGTAAGGCGGCTTGATGGAAAGCGACGCCAACTCAGAAACATGCCTAACAGAAGTAATAGCCACCAAAAACACTACCTTAAGCGTAAGAATGGACGAAGGGAGACCCCTGCAGGGCAGATAAGACCAAGTTCAAGTCCCAGACTAGTAACATAGGCTTACGTGGGGGACGCTTGTGAGTAACCCCCTGGAAGAAGGTCTTGACCAGGGGATGCTGAGTAAAAGATCTTTGGAAGAAAATGGCCAAGGCAGAAACATGACCTTTCAGAGTACTGAGCTGAAGACCCAGATCCAAACCATGTTGCAGAAACTCCAGAATCCTAGGAATAGAAAACACACGACAGGGAAGCGACTTAGACTCACACCAGTCAATGTAGGTACGCCAAACCCTATAGCAGATGGAAGAAGAGGACCTTTTCCTAGCCCTGATCATGGTATTAACAACTGAGGCAGGCAGCTCCTTTTCCATCAAGATGGAGGTTTCAGCAGCCAGGCCATCAAAGCCAGCGAAATTGGGGTGGCGTAGGTGCCCCTGAGTGAGCAGATCTGGAACCCGGGGCAGGGCGTAATGATCTACTGCCAGCTGCATGATGTCTGCGAACCACACTCTTCTTGGCCAACAGGGGGCCACCAGTATGGCTGGCACCCCTTCCTGAGCTATCTTGTGCAGCACCCTGCCCAGCAGGGGAAACGGGGGAAACACATACAGGAGTTGAAAACTCATCCAAGACATTGCTAAGGCATCCATGGCTAAGGCCAGAGGATCCTGGAACAGAAAGACAAAGACTGGAAGCTTGTGATTGTGACGGGATGCAAACAGATCCACATCCGGCGAGAGGTCCCTCTGCTCAGAGAGTCTGCCTCCAGATTCTCCACCCCTGGACACAGCCAAGACGCAGGGAACATTGTCCTCCGCCCAGGACAGATTCATAGACACTTCCCTGAGGGCTCTCCTGCTCAGGGTCCCTCCCTGATGATTGATGTAGGCAACCGCCATCTAGTTGTCTGAGCGGACCTGAACAGCCCGACCCCGAAGGTGTGGGGTCAAGTGGGTGAGAACCAACCTGATCGACCTCAACTCCAGAATGTTGATAGGGGTGTGGGCCTCCTGAGGGCCCTACTGACCCTGGAATTTCAGGGATTTCCAAAAGCCCCCCCAACCTGTCAGACTGGCATCTGTGGTGACAGTCTCCCAGCAAGGGGCCAGAAACGATCTGTCCCCCAGCAGGTTCCTTGAGTCCAGTCACCAAGATAGCGACCGCCTGGACAGAGGGGACAGAACAAACACCTGATCCAAGGACACGGGGTCCCGATCCCATACTGATAAGAGGTGAATCCGAAGAGATCTCATGTGAAACTTAGCATATGGAACCGCCTCGAAGCAGGACACCATCAGGCCCACCAGCTGCATTCCCTGTCTGATGGACGGATGAGGACAAGACAGAAGGAGCTGTGCTTGCTCTTGAAGACTCTCCACTTTCTGCTGAGGAAGAAAGATCTTGACCAGAGATGAATCCAAAATCATGCCCAGAAAGGACTTCACCATGGAAGGAGACGGGAAGATTTGGGTGGTTGATCACCCAGACGAATGACTCCAGTGTGGACACCACCCGCTGGGTATCCAGCTCTAGCTGATGGAAGGACTGAGAAGTGATAAGCATGTCGTCCAAGCAGGGAAGAATGCGAATGCCCTGAGATCTCAGCAGAGCCATCACTCCTGCCAGCACCTTGGTGAATACCCTGGGAGCCGAGGTGAGACCGAAGGGCAAGGCCACAAATTGGTAGTGCTGATCCTCCAGAGCGAACCTGAGGAATCTCTGATGACTTGGAAAGATTGGTATGTGAAGGTAAGCATCCTTGATGTCTACAGAACAGTAGAAAAGATTGGAATAGTAGACTTTGCCCCTTTCCCACAAGGGCACCCGGCAGATGACTCCCAATTCCAGAAGGCCTTGGACAGCAAGGGACAGACCCTGAGCTGACAGGGGGTTTTGAGCCATTCAGGATTTGATGAATCTTAGGGGCGGCCAGGCTGCAAACTATCTTGTAACCGGAGGACACTACCTCCTGAATCCACCGGTCTGAGACATGACGCCTCCAGACGTGAGCAAAGAGCCGAAATAGCAACAGCCGTAATGGCAGAGGCACAGACCGGACGCAGCGCGGCCCCCACACAGGCAAAGGCATGTGGCACAATAGGCCAATTGGGATTGACGCCAATAAGGCTACCCGGGATGCCCCAATAGCCCGCTAGGGAAGTGGGAGATATACAATACAATAGCCCTCCAATAAGGAGTTAACGCTAAATAGAGGGGATAGGACCGGGAGAAACCACAAAAAAGTTTGACCCACCTGTAAGACATAAAGCAAAGAACCCGTAAGCATAATACAATGAAATACAAAGAAAAGCCAGCCCGCAGGGGCACTTACGGACCACGATAGGGAGACGCCAGACACGCAGCACAGAAGCTCCAAAATGGCGCCCGCATATACCTCGAGGGGCGGGCCGCGAAAACGCGCCCTCGTGACAAGGCCAGCCAATGACGGCGCAGCAGTGCCCGAGGCAATGTCGCCGCCGTCCGCGGAGCGAAGTACAAGCGCGCGGCGGCGATAATCAAAACCAGTGCAGCCAAGGCACAGCATGAAATACATAGTAAATACATACACCCCCCTTCGGACAGGGGGCGAAGGGCAAAGGCCACGGGAGGGACATCCCATAAGGCTCACCACAGGCCTGTACTGCCTACCGTTTGGTGGGGGACTGCGGTAGGAGCAGCGCTCCTTAGCACCTAACAGCGGTGCTGCCTGCCATTGGGAGGCAGTGAAAAGGAATGGGTGGGAATATTCCTACAGGGCCGCAGGCTAATAAGCCCCGCTCACTTGCGAGTAGAAAGAGCCATCTTCTAGTCATCGCAGCCCAGACTGCAGAGAAGAACTGGGGAATTTGTGGGAGGACCCTGGTATATATGGGGCCGGGAGGAGTCACTTTTCTGTCTCTGCAGTCCAGCGCCATCTTGAGGATGTATTACCCATGAGTAAGGATTATTCTGAAACAGGACGTGCTGTATACTTAGAATAGAGACTAGAATACAAAAATCCTACCTCAAAATTCTGCTCCATCAGATTTCCACCTTTACTCAGACTCTCCATGATGGCTTTATTTCGGAGGATGTCCTCTTCACTGAGATGTTCCCTTCTTTTTCGAGACTCCAGGATGAGCCCATTCACTAAATAGAAATCTGCTAAGAAGTTCCCTACACGTTCCTATCCAAAAAAGTTGATAAGAACATTCACCAAAAGAATGATAGTACAGAATCTGCATAAGAAGTAGTAATAATAAGTCATAATAAATCTGAAATAGGGCATAATTTTTAGCAGGGGAGGGGGCTGCTATCAGACTCCACTAGAGAGAAAGTCATGGGTGTCCAGAGGGTGTAGGAATATTTTGTGTTGCGATTACTTTTCGGTTCCGGTAATAGTAATTTTTTTCGATAAAAGGAAAAGCTTCCATAGCTTCTGTAAGCAATTGAAAATTAGAGACCCACCCCATAACCAGCAATAACCCCCCCCCCCCTTTTACAGAAAGCCACTCTTTGGAGAAGGGGTATAAGGATGAGCAACAGGCATAGCATGAGTCTACCTGCTACTGATAAACCTGTGCAGTAAGCTTGTCTACATAAACATGACTTAACATTTGAAGCCCCCCCACCTTTCCCAAAGGCAGCTCACAAGTCACTGAAGGTAGGGACACAGGCCCCAGGTCAACCATGGACAAAGGAGGATTACATAGAGCCGGTGCATTTTTTGTGTTATTAATGGCACTCCCCTTATTGGGCTTATCCTAGGAGGAGAGAGAGGGTGGGGATTATGGGTAGTCACAAGCCGATTTTAGATCTCCTTTAACATGAAGCAATGAGACAGCCATGTACACAACCTACAAAAAGCTCCAAGCATGGTAAGCAAAGAACATAACAGCACTTTGCGGGTATAAAAATGAAAAAAAAAAAAAAAACAGAAATGCCTGCATACCGTTTTATCTTCCCGGAAAAGCCAGCCTGTTTGGGCACGGGAAAACGTGATTGATTTTGTGGACAGGGTTGCTGAATAGATGTCGCTGCTCATCAAAATATCCACCTCCTCTTCTGTCTCCATTTCCGATTCCTGGGTTGGAAGGGTTTAAAGAAATAAGGACACCTGTAATACAGTGAGGTATACAAACCACCATTTTATGAAATGAGGGGGATTGGACTCCGTGTGCTCCCCAGCTGGCTGCTTCTAAAGAGCCTACAGTCAGCGCTTGTCAGTCCAACTAGTCAATAAGGGGGCCTACTACCCTGTCTCTGGAAGTAGAGGTGCACCTGGAGAAAACGGTCTGCCCTAAGGCGGACAGCAGATTTTTTTTTAAAACCTCTAATGACCCCTAAACACAACATGTAAAAATTCTCTTCCACACCCCATATGATGCTGGGGGACAGGTAAAGAGCAATATAGTATTCAGCTTGATATACCAATTATCCAAAGATTAAAAGGCAAGTGAATATATGATCAGCCACTGATGAGTGTCCACCGTAACTAATGTTTATATAAATCACTGCATTGCTTTAATGTCAAGCAGCCATTTTGCTTAAAACATCCGATGTAAGACTAATGCAGGCGTCACTGAACACTGTAGCTGGTGGGCACTTAAAGAAAAAAAGTGAGGTTGCCTTACAAAAAAATGTTATTTATTAAATAAACCACATTTTGTGTGCCCAGTGAGGTCTCATGCAGCAGGGCATCCCATATCAGGATGCCCCAGAGGCATGATGCCTGTAAACCAGCCCTGGACTCCTTCACACTCCAAAGGGCTGGGTTACATGGGTTTTTGTCTGCTTTAAAACATCAGGACCAAATCAGGTTAGGATGGAATAACTCCCCTCCTTTACATTATTATTAAAGTAACACAGCGCTGTTCACACTTTTTACTCAGTAGCAATGTGAAAATTTGTGGATTCCCTCACATAAAGCAGAACAAAACCCAGAGCGGCCAGTGGTCTTCCCCCTGGAAATCCCAGATCGGAATGACCCACTGTGTGAAACCCTTTTTACTCAGTAGCAACATGAAAAATGGCAGACTCCCTCCCTTGAAGCGGAACAAAGCCCCGATCTGGGATGCCCAGGTGGAAGACCAGTGGCCGCTCTAGGTCCATTTCCACTTTAAGGGGGGAGTCCACCATTTGTCAAGTTGCTACTAAGTAACAAGGGTTTCACACAGTGGGACATCCTGATCTGGGATACCCAGGGGGAAGACCAGTGGCCGTTCTGGGTTTTGCTCTGCTTTCAGAGAAGGAGTCTGCCTTTTTTCACGTTGCTACTGAGTAAAAAGGATTTCAAAAAGTGGAGCATCCCAATTTGGGATGCCTCGGGGGAGGGAGACCAGTGGCCGGCCTTGGATAAAAGGCTGTATGAAACCCTTCCCACCTTGCAGCATGCCCCCCCCCCTCCCAAAGGCATTGGCCTGGCCAGAAATGGACTACGAGAGCCAGTGCTCCATCAGGCGCCGAGTACGCCATGTAACACATTTGGTGTGGACTACAAGTGCCAGCAGCCTGCGACGTGAGGCACAGACAAGTGGCTGGAGAACCTCCATCTCCGGCGTCAGCTCCAAAGTGACCGACACATGCCACACAGTACAGGCCAAGGGTGGGAAGAGAAACTCCGCCCACAGTCAAACCTGCAGGAGGGAGTTGTCCAATAGGACAGCAAGCTCTAATCCACACACACACACGCTACATTAGACTCACTACAGAAGACAGTGGGCGGGACTGAGCGGCGGGGGCGTCAGCAGCGTGCGGCCGCGCACCTTACAGGGAACGCTGGTCGCGGGCCGGTCAGAGCTGATCAATGGGCCGTATGTTGCCCTGGGGCCTTACAATGCCCGGGTCTGCTCTACACCATTAAGCCCTGGTTGTACTTGACTTTTCTTATCAGAACACCATCTGAGGTATAAGCAGTTACAAACGCATGTAGAAGACTCACTTCCAGTAAAGGAGTGAGGGATGGCAGTGTGCATCTGTTTCCTGGTTGCCGTCATACAGGGCTCCATGAAAAAAAGGTAAGCATATTTTAAACATTGGGGGTCGCAGGCAGTGGAGTGGGAGTATGTCGGTTAGGATCCTTAAGAACTGGATCCTAGCTGACACAGAGTTTCTAGGAGGGCTAAGCTCCACAAAAACAAGAGAAATAACAAGTAGCAAAGTTAGAATGAAACAGGCTCTGCAAATATCCATTTGCCAGGCCTCAATATATGCTAAAATACAGCGGACAGGGAGGGAGAAACCCGTTTGTGTCCAACACACTGCTGGACAATAAATGCATTGAATAGAGAAACCATCCAAGTAAAGGCAGATATACATACCTCATGATGTATTCTCTGGTAAACTTTCTGTTCATTATCTAAGACTACAAAAGATTCAGAGGGGGGAGCATCGCCATTAAAGATAAAGCTGAGGTCCCCTCGTTGGCATTTCATGTCTGTGAAATCTATAAGAGTAGTATCGAGCCTGAGAAAATAAAATGGCATGGTGTCACTCATCCAACAACCTGAACACAACTAGAAGCCTTTTGCCAAAGCAGAAATAGGTTGACCCACAATTAAAAGAGGCCTCAGTGCCTGGGGATTTACTGTGAAGTGAAGCATAACTCTAAAAATACAATTCTGTGATTACTTACCTGTAGAATTGGTATTATACGTATACAGCACGTCCTGTTCCAGAATATTCCTTACACATGGGTAATACATCCACAAGATGGCGCTGGACTGCAGAAAACAGCTTGTGACCCCTCCTGGCTCTATAAGTCAGGGACCTCCCACAAATTTCCCAGTATTTACAAGCAGTTAACAAGAAGCCGGGACAATCCCCATACAGAGGTAAATAAGAATAATGATAACAAGGGTGGGTGGAACAGGACGTGCTGTATACGTATAATACCAATTCTACAGGTGAGTAATCACAGAATTGTATTATTCTAAGTATACAGCACGTCCTGTTCCAGAATATTCCTTACACATGGGACATCCTATAGCAGTGTCCGTAAGGTAGGGTGGGATCCCCAAAAGTAACAGCAGACCACTGCCGCCTGCAGAACTTTGCGACCAAAAGCAGCATCAGCTGAGGCCTTAACATCAACCTTGTAAAACTTAGAAAAAGTATGAACAGAATTGCGGCCTTGCAAACTTGCTCAACAGAAGCTTGGTGCTGAAAAGCCAAAGAGGCACCAATAGCACGAGTAGAATGAGCAGTAAGGCGGAAGGGAGGCTCCTTCCCCTTAGCAGAGTAGGCCTGTACCACAGCCTGACGGATCCACTTGCTACTTGCTTCCTACTTAGCTGGAGCCAAACCTTTCTTAGGTCCAGACGGGAGCACAAAAAGAGCATCAGTCTTCCTGAAGGATTCAGAGTCCTGACCACATCCAGAGAATGTAAAACCCGCTCCTTAGGATTACTAAGATTAGGGCAAAGAGAAGGCAACACAATGTCCTGATTGAGATGAAAAGCAGACACAACCTTAGGCAGAAAATCTGGCTTAAAACGAAACACCACCTTGTCCTGGTGTCTCTCAAAGTAGGGAGGTTTGATGGAAAGCGCCGCCAACTCAGAAACACGCATAACAGAAGTGATAGCCACCAAAAAGACTACCTTAAGAGTCAAAATGGACAAAGGGGCCTCACACAAAGGCTCAAAGGGAGACCCTTGTAATGCAGATAAGACCAAGTTCAAATCCCAGACTGGTAACATAGGCTTACGTGGCGGACGCACGTGAGTAACTCCCTGGAAGAAGGTCTTGACCAGACGATGGTAAGCAAAGGATCTTTGGAAGAAAATGGCCAAAGCAGAAACATGATCTTTGAGGGTACTAAACTGAAGACCCAAATGCAAACCATGTTGCAGGAACTCCAGAATCCTGGGGCTAGAAAACACCCGACAGGGAAGCGACTTAGACTCACACCAGTCAATGTAAGCATGCCATACCCTATAGTAGATGGATGACGAGGAATTCTTCCTAGCCCGAATCATAGTATTAACAACAGAGGCAGGCAGCCCCTTCTCCATCAGGATGGAGGTTTCAGCAGACAGGCCGTCAAAGCCAGCGTTTGTAAATTGGGATGGCGTAGCTGCCCCTGAGTGAGCAGGTCTGGATCCTTGGGCAGAGCATACTGATCAACTGCCAACTGCACGACGAACCACACCCTTCTTGGCCAACAGGGGGCCACCAGAATGGTTGGTACCCCTTCCTGAGCAATCTTGTGCAACACACTGCCCAGCAGAGGGAAAGGAGGAAACACAGAGAAGCTGAAAGCTCTTCCAAGACATTGCTAGAGCATCCGTGGCCAAGGCCAGAGGGTCCTGGGACAGAGAGACAAAGACTGGAAGCTTGTGATTGTGACGGGACGCAAACAGATCCACATCTGGCTGACCCCAGCGGTGGCACAGGGAGTGAAACACCCTGCTGCTGAGGGACCATTCTCCAAGACGAGAAGTCCCCCTGCTGAGGGAGTCTGCCTCCAGATTCTCCACCCCCAGGATGTACACTGCTGAGATGCAGGGAACATTCTCCTCCGCCCAAGACAGTATCAGGGACACTTCCTTGAGGGCCCTCTTGCTCCGGGTCCCTCCCTGATGATTGATGTAGGCAATCGCCATCTGGTTGTCCAAACGGACCTGAACCGCCCTACCTCGAAGGTGTGGAGTAAATTGGGCGAGAACCAACCTTATCGCCCTCAATTCCAGAATGTTGATAGGGGTGTAGGCCTCCTGAGGGCCCCGCTGACCCTGGAATTTCAGGGATTTCCAGAAGCCCCCCCAACCTGTCAGGCTGGCATCCATAGTGACCGTCTCCCAGCACGGGGCCAGAAAGGATCTGCCCACCAACAGGTTTCTTGAGTCCAGCCACCACGAGAGAGACCGTCTGGCCAGGGGGGACAGAACCAACACCTGATCCAGGGACCGCGGGTCCCGATCCCATACTGACAAGAGGTGAAGTTGAAGAGGTCTCGCGTGAAATTGAGCGTATGGAACCGCCTCGAAGCAAGACACCATCAGGCCCACCAACTGCATACCCTGTCAGATGGAGGGATGAGGGAGGGATGAGGGAAAGACATAAGAAGCCTGGCTAGGGCCAGAAGATTCTCCCCCTTCTGCTGAGGGAGAAAGATCTTGACCTGAGATGTATCCAGAGTCATGCCCAGAAAGGACCTCACCATGGGACGGTGACAGGAAAGACTTGGGATGGTTGATCACCCAGCCGAAGGACTCCAGTGTGGACACCACCAGCTGGATATCCAGCTTGGCCTGCTGGAAGGACTGAGAAGTGATGAGAATGTCGTCTAAGTAAGGAAGGATGCGAATGCCCTTAGATCTCAGCAGAGCCAGTACGCCCGCCAGCACCTTGGTGAATACCCTGGGAGCCGAAGTAAGACCGAAAGGTAAGGCCACAAATTGGTAGTGCTGATCCCCCAGAGCGAACCTGAGGAATCTCTGATGACCTGGAAAGATTGGTACATGAAGGTAGGCGTCTGATGTCTACAGAGGTCATGAAGTCGCCTGGGTGTAGAGAATTGACAGCTGAGCGCAGAGTCTCCATGCAAAAGGGTTTGGATCTGACAAATTTGTTGAGGCACTTTAAATCCAGGATAGGTCTGATGGACCCGTCTTTTTGGGAACAATGAAAAGATTGGAATAGTAGCCTCTGCCCCTTTCCCTCAAAGGCACCTGGCAGATGACCCCCGACTCCAGAAGGTTTTGGTCAGCAAGGCACAGACCCTGAGCTGACAGGGGGTTTTGAGCCATCCGGGATTTGATGAATCTTGGGGGCGGCCAGGCAGCAAACTATCTTGTAAACGGAGGACACTACCTCCTGAATCCACCGGTCTGAGACGTGACGCCTCCAGACGTGAGAAAAGAGCTGGAGCCGTCCCCCACCCGGATGGGTGAGGGCGCCCCTTCATGCCTGAGGGGGCTTGGGTGAGGATTTTCGCTCGGGACCCTAGGAGAGGTCAGGATGGCCACGTCCTCTGCCCCTTCCCCAGTGATCCCCGTGGACCCCAGTAAAGGAGACTCCTCGGCCAGTTCTGGAACCACGGAAGGATGGGAGAAAGGCACCCATCCCCCCAAAAGGACTGGGATGGCCTCCTACGTTGAGGTAACCTGCCACCCCTGGCAAACAAATCCAAGCGCTCACCAAAGAGACGCAGGCCCTTGAAAGGGAAACCAGTGAGAGCCTTCTTAGCAGCATTATCAGCTACCCATTGACGAAGTCAGACAGAGCGGCGTATAGCCACCAACAATGCAGAAGTTCTACCACACATTCTAATGGCATCATCCATAGCAGACAGAATATATGCAATAAATTCCTCACAAAGCAGTAGAGATCTATACTCTTCTCTACCCGCATCCTCAGATGCCCCGTCCAAGAGACACTTAAGCACCCCTTTAATGGCAATAGCCGTAATAGCAGAGGCACAAATCGGGCGCAGCGCCGTCCCCACATAGGCAAAGGCGTGACAGGCCAGTTGATCCAAGCGCCGGTCCTCCCCATCCCGCAGGGTAGTAGTATCAGGAGAGTGCATGACAGATGTATTGGACAACCCCAGAACGGGCGCATCCACCTCGGGAGGACATGACCAACGCTTAATAACATCAGCAGGAAAGGGATACCTCTTGTCCCAACTCTTAGGCACCCCTGGCAGCTTGCTAGGGCGTTCCCATTCCTTGAGCACTAGATTAAAGTGAGACTGCTCAGGGAACTCCCAGTGTGGCTTAACCGTATGAAAAAGCTCGCCCTGCTGGGGGAGAAATGCAAAGCACTTCAAAAATATGACTCAGCAATCTGTCAGTGTCATCAGGACCACGGGTCTTCCCCAAAGGGAGTCCCAGTACTACCGTAAATCTTAGGTTGTTCCTCAGAGGATTCCGAATCAGAAAATAATTCCCCCTCCTCAAGGGGGTAAGGACCTGAGAGTAAGGGCCCTCGTCTTCTACAGGGAAGAGGGAAACTGCGGGTGATAAATGCTGCTTCTTAGCAGAAGCCTTACGCGGGGCAGACCCAGCGATGTTTTTCAATGCTGACCACCCGTGCAGCTAAATCAGGTTGAGACTCCCCGCTATTATGCCCCTCGGTGGGGGTCAGATGTAAGCATGGGGGGAGGGTAGGCGAAGCCAGAGGGGGCGCGGCACCAGTAACAGGCAGCCCAGGCTGCAGTGCAAGTACCTGCTGGGCGCAGGGTACACGCACCCGGACATCATCACTTATAGGGGATACTTCACACACAACACATAGCTGGGCTTGTCCCAAGCACATTATCCCCAGAAGCCTCCATATGGTGATTATAGTGGCACAATAGGCCAATATAGGGTTAACGCTAATGATAGCAATCCGGGATGCCCCAAGAGCTCGCTAGGGATGTGGGAGATATAATAGTAATATCCCAAAACTAAAAGGCAGAGGACCGGGAGAAACCGCAATGAGGTCTACCTGCCTGAAAGACATAAGAAGACATCCCCATAAGAATATAACAATAAAATATATAAATAAAGCCACCCCACAGGGGCACTCAATGGACAGCGGTAAGAAACAGCAGACACGCAGCACGAGGGAGGTAAAAATGGCGTCCGCATATACCTCGAGGGGTGGGCATTAAGAGAAGTGATGCGGAAAACATAATCCGCAGAGCCCGCCCCCCCACTTGAAGAGCACCCACATGATCCCGCCGTCCAATGACGGCGCAGCAGAACCTGAGGTAATGTCGCCACCGTCCGCTGTACAAAACGGCAGCGGCTGGCAGTAAACACACATTAAGCTAGACATGCAGGATACAAAAAAATAAATTCTGGCACAAGCAAGTGAACATTCAGGCTGCTTGACATACCGCACCCCCTCCCCCCCGAGATCTCCCCAGGGATGAGCGAAGGAAGGGGGGTACTCAGTGAAACAATATGAGGAGGGGCAGATACCCAAGGGGGGTAGGGATTAAAGGGAAACCCCGGGAGCGGGCATCCCACAAGGCTCACCACAGGCCTATACCGCCTGCCCTGTCAAAGCAGGGACTACGGTCGGAGCAGCACTCCACAAGGACCTAACCCGAACCCGGGTGCTGTCCTACTCTCACCCGAACCAGTCAGCCGAGGCTGGGAGGCAGTGGGTCCAGAACGGGTGCTAATAGTCCTGCAGGGCCACAGGCTGGTAAGCCCCGCTCGCCTGCGTATATAGAGAGCAATCTTCTATCTTCGCAGTCCAGATTGCAGATTAAAACTGGGGAATTTGTGGGAGGTCCCTGACTTATATAGGGCCAGGTGGGGCCACAAGTTGTTTTCTGCAGTCCAGCGCCATCTTGTGGATGTATTACCCATGTGTAAGGAATATTCTGGAACAGGACATGCTGTATACTCAGAATAAACACTTATCTGAAGGGGAAGCACTCTAGCCAGGCAACCAGTATTTGAAAGATTTGATATTAGGACACCAAAAAGGGTTTACTAAAAATCCACACATATATGCTAGATAGTTTTCCTTTTGCAGGGGTGGCAGGATCGTAAATGTACCCCCCCCCCCCCCCCCCAGTCATGCCATTTTGAAATTTTTCTAATGTGTACAGATGCCTTTACCAATTTTGCACTGCACAGGGCAGATATTAAAGAGACATTCCAGGCAAATTGCCATTTAATCTGATTTCTGTTCCCTAAAAGCTCAATGACAGGGACCAGCAGTCCTTGATAAGCTCAGCAGGAGAAAGTTCAGTAGGGCTTGTGATATATGGTCCTCTA
Organism: Gastrophryne carolinensis; assembly: GCA_027917425.1. Classification (NCBI taxonomy): domain Eukaryota; kingdom Metazoa; phylum Chordata; class Amphibia; order Anura; family Microhylidae; genus Gastrophryne; species Gastrophryne carolinensis. The sequence goes on from CM051235.1 coordinate 413,047,306, forward strand.
AATGTACACTTGTCAGGGACATTCAGAGCAGCAATGACATACATGACAGAATGGAGAGTGATCAAACACTGTGCCCCCCCCCCCCCCAATAAAAAAATGCAGCCAGGGCTAAACATCCTTTCTTTGAGTTGGAGAGCATTATAACATAGTAATTGATTATTCCAGGGCACCATCATGTGCTCCAATGGCTTTACGGGCTGCCTAGATCTCAATGCAGAGACCCCGATTTGCTATTGGAGTCAAGGAAAACTAGAAGACTGGTGATTGGAATTTAGGTCACATATGGGTTGATTCATCTCGTTTTTGTGGGAAAGTAAATTCTCAATTTTGCCCTTGCGAGAGGTTTTCGTTTAAAGTGGACCAACACCCAGGATTTTGACTATCCTGGGTCTTGGTCCACTTCGGTGGGGCACCCCCGATCGGGGTGCCCCGCTGTGTGAAACCCCCCCTAACCCCCCGAAAAACTCACCTCTCCCCGCTTCCAGCGCCGACGTACAAGGGGAGAACTGGAACGTTTAAGCGGCGGCGGCCGCCGCCGCCTCCCTCGCGTCACTTTTGACGCGCGCGCCCCCGCACCGGCCATTCGCAGACGGCCGGCGCGGAGGCGCGCACGCCTACAGGGGCGCGAGGGAGGCGGCGGCGGCCGGCCCCTGTGGAAGATAAGGTAGGTGAGCTGGGGTGTTTGGGGGGGGGGAGATCGGGATGTCCCGCGGGGTGGGGGGTGATCGGCCCGGGAATCTTATAGATTCCCGGGCCGATCACCCGTGGGTGTTGGTCCACTTTAAGCTAATGAAGTAAAAATTCATGAGTAAAAATCTCACTTCCATATGTGATTTTACAACTGGCGTGGCAGTTTAATCAATCACTGTTAGCAAGTTGTACTAATTTTCATTGACAAAAGGAATACCCCTAAAGCCGGCATTCTTTTTATGAATGAAATGGACAGGGCTCACTTTCTTTTTTTTAAGTTTTAACCCTTTTAACACCAGACACGTGAACTTTACATGGGCCGTTAATCAACAGGCACATACATTTTAGGTACCTGGCTCTCCTCCCTGAATCAGTTCAATCCAGCAATAGCCCCCCTCCGAGGACACCACCGTCTCTAGCCCCGCCTCCTCGGGGGGCAAATTACATCATCCCGCTCCGGCCCGGCAGTCTCAGATGCGGTGAACTGTGGAGCGAGGGGTAGGGAATCCTCCGATACCCTGCCTCACCACCCCCCCTGTACATGTCTGTATATGTCATCAGATTGGCGAAGGACAGGGGAGTGGATAATCAGAGGCGAGTAACCCTTTGTGAACTGGCAAGGGATCCATGAATCCCCTATACCAGTTCACCAGGGCTCGAGGTCTGGCAAGTCATCTGCAGCTAGCTGGTGACTTGTCATTAACCCCCAGCCCCCCCCCCCCCCCCCCATTACCTGCCTCCAGGGAACGCCTATACCAGTTCACCAGGGTCTGTAATAACTACTGAAGCTGCAGAGATTTTTTTTCACCGATGAGAAAAATACAATTCTGTGAGTACTCACCTGTAGAATTGGTATTATAAGTATACAGCACGTCCTGTTCCAGAATAATCCTTACACATGGGTTATACACCCACAAGATGGCGCTGGACTGCAGAAAAAGACTTGTGGCCACTCCCGGCACCTTAAATAGCCAGGAACTTCCCACTAATTCCCAGTATTGACAAGCAGTTAACAAGAAGCCGGGAGAATCAAAAATGAATAAGAAACCAAATGAACAATCACCATACAGAGGTAACTAAGAACAATAACAAGGGGCAGGGTGGAACAGGACGTGCTGTATACTTATACCAATTCTACAGGTGAGTACTCACAGAATTGTATTATTCCAAGTATACAGCACGTCCTGTTCCAGAATAATCCTTTACACATGGGACATCCAAAAGCAGTGTCCGTAAGGTAGGGTGGGATCCCCAAATGTAACAGCGGGCAGTTTAAACCACTGCCGCCTGCAGAACTTTGCGGCCAAAAGCAGCATCAGCTGAGGCCCTAACATCAACCTTGTAAAACTTGGAAAAAGTATGTACAGAAGACCAAGTAGCGGCCTTGCAAACTTGTTCAACAGAAGCTTGGTGCTGAAAGGCCCAAGAAGCACCAATAGCACGAGTAGAATGAGCAGTAAGGCGGAAGGGAGGCTCCTTCCCCTTAGCAGAATAGGCTTGTATCACCGCCTGATGAATCAACTTACTGATGGTGGATTTAGCCGGAGGCAAACCCTTCCTAGGTCCAGAAGGAATAACAAAAAATACAATTCTGTGATTACTCACCTGTAGAATTGGTATTAGGAGTATACAGTACGTCCTGCTCCAAATCTAATACTTACACTTGGGATATACTGCGCCAGATGGCGCTGGACTGCAGTTTTCCTGAAAGGTGCCAGAGACACCTAACCACATCCAAAGAGTGCAAAACCCTCTCCTTAGCATTGCTAGGATTAGGGCACAAAGAAGGAAGAACAATATCCTGATTCAAATGAAAGACAGACACTACCTTAGGCAGAAAGTCAGGTTTGAAATGAAACACCACCTTGTCCTGGTGTCTCTCATAGTAGGGGGGGCTGAATGGAAAGCGCCGCCAACTCAGAAACACGCCTGCCAGAAGTGATTGCCACCAGAAATACCACCTTGAGCATAAGAATGGCCAAGGCAGCATCCTGCAAAGGTTCAAACACCCTGCAAGGCTGACAGAACCAAGTTCAGATCCCAAACAGGCACCATAGGCTAATGTGGGGGGCGCACATGAGTGACCCCCTGGAAAAAAGTCCTGATCAGAGGGTGCTGAGCAAAGGACTTCTGGAAGAAAATAGCCAGGGCAGAAACCTGACCCTTCAGAGTACTGAGTTGGAGCCCCATCTCCAACCCATGCTGCAGGAACTCCAGAATTCTGGGAATAGAGAACACACGACAGGGAAGAGACCTAGACTCACACCAGTCAATATAGGCATGCCAAACCCTGTAATAAATAGAAGAAGAAGAAGACTTCTTCCTAGCTTTAATCAAAGTATCCACAACCGAGGAAGACAGCCCCTTCTCCATCAAGATGGAGGTTTCAGCAGCCAAGCCGTCAAAGCCAGAATTTGTAAATTGGGATGGCGTAGTGAGCCCTGAGTGAGCAGATCTGGCACCAAGGGCAGAGCGTACTGATCTACTGCCAGCTGTACCACGTCTGCGAACCACACTCTTCTTGGCCACCTGGGGGCCACCAGAATTGCTGCCACCCCTTCCAGAGCAATCTTACGCAGAACCCTGTCCAAGCAGGAGGATTGGAGGGAAGACATACAGGAACTGAAAGTCCTGCCATGACATTGCTAGCGCATCCGAGGTCAAGGCCAGGGGATCCTGAGACAGGGAGACAAAAGCTGGGAGCTTGTGATTGTGGCGGGACGCAAACAGATCCACATCTGGTTGGCCCCAACGGTGACACAGAGATTGAGACACCCTGCTGCATAGGGACCAATCTCCCTGGTGAGAGGTCCCCCTGCTCAGAGAGTCCGCCAGGCGATTTTCCACCCCTGGGATGTACACAGCTGATAAGCAGGGGACATTGACCTCCACCCAAGTCAGGATCAGAGACGCTTCCTGGAAGGCACCCTTGCTCCGGGTCCCTCCCTAAAGATTGATGTAGGCAACTGCCGTCTGGTTGTCCGAGCGCACCTGAACAGGCAGGCCCCGAAGGCGAGTAGTCAAGTGAGTCAGAACTAGCCTGATCGCCCGCAGTTCCAAGACATTGATAGGTGTGTGGGCCTCCTGAGGGCCCCACCTCCCCTGGAACCGCAGGGACTTCCAGAAACCCCCCCTACCTGACAGACTGGCATCCGTGGTGACCGTCTCCCAGGAAGGGGCAAGAAAGGATCTGCCCCCCAACAGGTTCCTTGAGTCCATTCACCACGAGAGGGACCTCCTGACCAGGGGGGAGAGCACACAGACCCTGTCCAGGGATGCTGGGTCCTTGTCCCATACTGACAAAAGTTGCAGCGGCCTCAAGTGGAACTGAGCATAAGGGACCGCTTCGAAGCATGCCACCATCAGGCCCACCAGCTGCACCCCCTGCCTGATGGAGGGATGGGGACAAGCTAGGAGGGACTGAGCCTGTGCAATCAGAGTGTCCACCTTCTGTTGAGGAAGGAAGATCCTTGCCTGAACTGTATCCAGATTCATTCCTAGGAATGGAGTTACCAAGGAAGGGGACAGTGAGGACTTGGGGTGGTTGATCACCCATCCAAATGACTCCAGGGTGGACACCACCAGCTGAGTATCCAACTCTGCCTGATGTAGAGACTGGGAAGTGCTGAGAATGTCGTCCAGATAGGGAAGCACGCGGACGCCCTGACATCTGAGCAGAGACATCACGCCAGCCAGCACCTTGGTGAACACCCTGGGAGCTGAAGTGAGGCCGAAGGGCAAGGCCACAAACTGGTAGTGTTGATCCATCAGAGCGAACCTGAGGAACCTTTGATGACCTGGGAACACAGGAATATGAAGATAAGCATCTTTGATGTCCACAGAAGTCATGAAATCCCCTTGGCGCAGGGAACTGATGGCAGAGCGCAGAGTTTCCATGCGAAAGCGCCTGCCCTTGACAAACTTTTTGAGGATCTTTAAGTCCAGGATGGGCCTGACTGAACCATCTTTTTTGGGCACTGTGAATAGGTTGGAATAAAAGCCCTTGCCTTTTTCTCTTAAGGGGACCTGGCAGATGACCCCCAGCTCCAGGAGGCCTTGCACTGCTTGCACTAGCTCCTGAGCTGACACAGGGTACTGAGGAATCCGGGATCTGATGAATCTTGGAGGGGGATCGGTAGCAAACTCCAACTTGTAACCGGAGGACACTACCTCCTGAATCCACCGGTCTGAGACATGAAGCCTCCGGACGTGAGCGAAGTGCTGTAGCTGGATGGGTGAGGGCGCCCCATCATGCCTGAGGAGGCTTGGGAGAGGATTTTGCTTTGGGACCCCAGGAGGAGCCATGACGTCCACGTCCTCTGCCTCTACCCCAGAAATCTCCCCGGGCCCCAGGAAAGAAAACCCCCCTTCCCTGTCTTGCACCACGGTAAGGGGAGGAGAAGGAACCTTGACCCCGAAAGGGCCGAGATTGCCGCCTGCGCTGGGGTAATCTGCCTCCCTTAGCAAAAGTTCCAGGCGGTCCCCAAACAGGCGCAGTCCTTTAAAGGGAAACCCAGTGAGGGCCTTCTTGGCAGCGTTGTCAGCAGCCCACTGACGCAGCCAAACCGAGCAGCGTATAGCCACCGCGAGGGCAGAAGTTCTGGCACACATTCTGATGGTGTCATCCAATGCTGAGAGGACAAAATTTACAAAAACATCACAACTGGAGAGTGCATTAAACACCTCAAAAGGCAAATCATCAGGGGCACCATCAAGCATATTTCTGATAAGGGTTTTAGTGGCCACAGCAGTAATGGCACAGACTGGGCGCAGCGCCGTCCCTGCACATGCAAAGGCGTGGGATGCCAGCTGGTCAATGCGCCGTTCCTCAGCATCCCGCAGGGTAGTAGAGTCAGGGGAATGCATGACAGAGGTGTTAGATAGCCCTAGGATCGGGGCATCCACCTCGGGGGGGGGGGGGGTGACCAACATTTAACCACCTCAGCCGGAAAGGGATACTTCCTATCCCAACTTTTTGGAACCCCGGGAAGTTTACTGGGGCGCTCCCATTCCTTGAGCACAAGGTTATGGAAATGTGCCTGCTTGGGAAATTCCAAACGTGATTTTGCTGTATGGAAAAGCTCCCGTCTTTGCCTGGGAGCCGCAACAGGGAGAGAGATGGACAGAACCTCAAAAATCTCGGTCAATAATCTGTCAGTGTCATCCGGGGCCCAGGGGTCAGAGCCAGAATCGTCATGACCCCTTGGTCCCTCATCAGATGAGCCTGAATCAGAAAAGAGCTCCCCTTCATCAGACGGGGTATAGCCACAAAGATTCCATAACTCCTCAGTTCCCATAGGGAAAACAGTGACATTAGGCGTCACGTGCCGCTTCTTACCAGGGGCCTTACGCGCTAAGGACTTAGCAATCAACTGCTCAACAGTAGCCAGTCTAGAAGACACATCAGGCTGAGAAACCCCACTAGTATGCAACTCAGCAGGAGTGAGGTTTAAGCTTGGGGGAGTAGGTGAAGTGAAATGAGGGGCAGCCACTGGCAGGCCAGATTGCAATGCAAGCACCTGCTCAGCACAGGGTACACAGACCTGCGCCTTGTCAGCGTCGGCATGAGGCTGCCCACACGCTACACACAGCCGGTCTTGTCCCGAAGGGACCCCGGTCACATTATCCTGGGATGCCTCCATATGGTAATTATAGCGGCGCTATACGCCGATAGGGAATAACGCTATATAGCAACCTCGGATGCCCCAATAACCCGCTAGGGAAGTGGGAGTATGATTTTTACAAAGCCTACAAGTTATATACTAATACAGGGCTTGGAGAAGCCAAAAGGGTTCGCCCCGCCTGAAAGACATAAGCAGACAAGACCTGTAAGCACACAGTAACAAAAGTGAAAGATATAAAGCCGCCCGCGAGGGCACTTACTGACCGCGGTAGGTAGGGGTCCGTTGCGCATGGGCCAACCAAGCAGGATAAAGATGGCGTTGATATACCTCAAGGGGCGGGCCGGTATCAGCGATGACACGGAGCGCGCCATAGACGGGCCCCGCCACCCCGAAGAGCGCGAAGCCAAGAACGCGCAAGCAGCCACTGATGGCGCACCAGCGCCTGAGGTAATGCCGCCGCCAAGCGCGGAACCAAGTCAGCGCGCGGCGGCGGAAATTTTGAAAAAAGACAGTAAAGACAAGCCAGCGCGGCGGCTGACAGGACTAAATAGAATGGAAAAAAGTGTAAAACACAGAATGCATAGCAGACATATTTCCACCCCCCCCCCCCTTTTCCCCCGAAGGCTACAAGGAGGATGAGGGAGGACACGGCCACTTAAACAGGGCCCACCGATGGGCAGGGGCAAGGGGGCACTAGCGCGGGAGGGGCATCCCATAGAGGCTCACCATAAGCCTGAACCACCTACCCTTTGGTGGGGGATTGCGGTGGAGCAGCGCTCCTAAGCACCTAATAACAGTGCTGCCTACCTTCACCCGACCAGCGCAGCCAAGGCTGGGAGGCATATTACTAGTGGAACGGGTGGGAATAGTCCTACAGGGCCGTGGGCTAATAGCCCCGCTCACCTGCGAGTAGAGAGCCATTTCTCGTCCTTCGCAGCCAGACTGTAGAGAAATTCTGGGGATTTGTGGGAGGTCCCTGGGTATTTGAGGGGCCGGGAGGAGCCCATTTTCAATGTCTCTGCAGTCCAGCGCCATCTGGCGGAGTACATCCCAAGTGTAAGTATTAGATTTGGAGCAGGACGTACTGTATACTAAGAATAGAGCATCAGTCTTCCTGAAGGATTCAGTAGCTACCAGATAAAGTCCTAACCACGTCCAGAGAATGTAATACCCTCTCCTTAGGGTTACTAGGATTAGGACACAAGGAAGGCAAAACAATGTCCTGATGAGATTAAATGCAGACACAACCTTAGGCAAGTAATCTGGCTTTAATGGTTTAATGGAAAGCGCCGCCAACTCAGAAACACGCCTAACAGAAGTGATAGCCACCAAAAAAACTACCTTAGGAGTCAAAATAGGCAAGGCAGCCTCACGAATAGGCTCAAAAGGAGAACCCTGCATGGCAGATAAAACCAAATTCAAATCCCAGACTGGTAATAAAGGCTTATGAGGCGGGCACACGTGAGTAACCCCCTGGAAAAAAGTCTTAACCAAACGGTGGTTGGCAAAAGACCTTTGTAAGAAAATAGCCAAGGCTGAAACATGAGGGTACTAAGTTGAAGGCCCAAATCCAAACCATGCTGCAAGAATTCCAGAATCCTGGGAATAGAAAACACCCTACAGGGAAAAAAACTTAGACTCACACCAGGCAATGTAAGTATGCCAGACTCTGTAGTAGATAAAGGAAGAGGACTTCTTCCTAGCCCTAATCATGGAGGCAGGCAACCCCTTTTCCATCAAGTTGGAGGTTTCAGCAGCCAAGCCGTCAAAGCCAGCGTTTGTAAATTGGGATGGCACAGCTGCCCCTGAGTGAGCAGATCTGGGTCCTTGGGCAGGACGTACTGATCTACTGCCAACTGCACGATGTCTGCGAACCACACCCTTCTTGGCCAACAGGGGGCCACCAGGATGGTTGGCACCCCTGCTGGGCTATCTTGCGCAGCACCCTGCCCAGCAGAGTAAACGGGGGGAACACAGAGGAGGTGAAAGCTCTTCCAAGACAATGCTAGTGCATCCATGGCCAAGGCCAGAGGATTCTGGGACAGAGAGACAAAGACTGGAAGTTTGTGATAGGACGCAAACAGATCCACATCCGGCTGACCCCAGCGGTGACACAGAGCGTAACACCCTGCTGTTGAGGGACCATTCTCCCAGATGAGAAGTCCTCCTGCTCAGCGAGTCAGCCTCCAGATTTTCCACCCCCGGGATATACACTGCCGAGATGCAGGCAACATTCTCCTCTGCCCATGACAGAATCAGAGACACTTCCTTGAGGGACCTCTTGCTCCGGGTCCCTCCCTGATGATTGATGTAGGCAACCGTTGTCTGGTTGTCCAAGTGGATCTGAACAGCACAACACCGAAGTTGAGTGGTCAATTGGGCGAGAACCAACCTTACCGCCCTCAGTTCCAGAATGTTGATAGGAGTATGCGCCTCCTGGGGGCCCCACTGACCCTGGAATTTCAAGGACTTCCAGAACCCCCCCCCAACCTGTCAGACTGGCATCTGTGGTTACAGTCTCCCAGCAAGGGAACAGAAAGGTTCTGCCCACCAAGGGGTTCCTTGAGTCCAGCCACCACGAGAGGGACCGTCTGGCCAGGGGGGAAAGAGCAAACACCTAATCCAGGGACACAGGGTCCCGATCCCACACTGATAAGTGGTGCAGCTGCAGAGGTCTCACGTGAAACTGAGCACAAGGTACCGCTTCGAAGCAAGACACCATCAGGCCCACCAGTTGCATCCCCTGCCGGATGGAGGGATGAGGACAAGAAAGAAGAAACTGGGCCTGAGCTTGAAGATCCTCCACCTTCTGTTGGGGGAGAAAAACCTTGACCTGAGATGTATCCAGAGTCATGCCCAGAAAGGACCTCACCAGAGACGGTAACAGAGAAGACGTGGGATGGTTGATCACCCAGCCGAATGACTCCAGTGTGGTCACCACCACCTGGGTATCCAGCCCTGCCTGATGGAAGGACTGGGACGAGATCAGAATGTCATCTAAATAAGGGAGAATGCGAATGCCCTGAGCTCTCAGAAGAGCCATCACACCTGCCAGCACCTTGGTGAATACCCTGGGGGCTGAGGTGATACCGAAAGGCAGTGCCACAAATTGATAATGCTGATCTCCCAGAGCAAACCTAGGAATTTCTGATGACATGGAAAGATTGGTACATGAAGGTAAGCGTCCTTGATGTCTACTGGAGGTAATGAAGTTTTCTGGGCGCAGTGATTTGACAGCTGAGCGCAGGGTCTCCATGCGAAAATACTTGAATCTGACAAACTTGTTGAGACATTTTAAATCCAAGATGGGCCTGAGAGACCCATCCTTTTTGGGGACCGTGAAGAGATTGGAATAGAAGCCTCTGCCCCTTTCCCTGAAAGGCACAGAGCAGAGGACCCCCAACTCCAGAAGGTTTCGGACCGCAAGCGCAGGCCCTGAGCTGACCGGGGGTTTTGAGCCATCCGGGATCTGAGGAATCTTGGGGGCGGCCAGGCTGCAAACTATCTTGTAACCAGCAGAAACCACCTCCTGAATCCATCTGTCTACAACACGTTGCCTCCAGACGTGAGCAAAGAGCCGAAGCAGTCCCCCCACCCGGATGGGGGGGGCTAAGGAGAGGATTTGGGCTTGGGACCCCAGGAGAGGCCGGGGCGGCCACGTCCTCTGCCCCAATAATCTCCATGTGCTGCAGCAAAGGAAGCTCCTCGACCAGCCCTGGAAGCGCGGAAGGAGGGGAGAGAGGCACCAGTCCCCCGAAAGGGCCGAGAAGGCCTCCTACGTTGAGGTAACCTACCACCCCTGGCAAACAAGTCCAAGCGTTCACCAAAGAGGCGCAGCCCCTTAAAGGGAAAACCAGTGAGAGCCTTCTTAGCAGCGTTATCAGCTACCCACTGACGCAGCCAGACAGAGCGACGTATAGCCACTAACAGAGCAGACGTCCGCCCACACATTCTAATGGCATCATTCATAGCAGATATTACATATGAAACAAATTCATAGCAAAGCAGGAGAGATCTATACTCCTCTCCTCCCGCAACATCAGAAGCCTCATCTTAAGCAGCTTTAATAGCAATAGCTGTAATGGCAGAGGCACAAACCGGGCGCAGCGCAGTCCCCACACAGGCAAAGGCATGACAAGCCAGCTGGTCCATGCGCCAGTCCTCACCATCCCGCAGGGTAGTAGTGTCAGGAGAATGCATGACAGATGTATTTGAAAACCCCAGAATGGGCGCGTCCACCTCAGGAGGACATGACCAATGCTTAATCACATCAGCAGGAAAGGGATACCTCTTGTCCCAACTCTTGGGCACCCCAGGTAGCTTGCTAGGCCGTTCCCATTCCTTGAGCACCAGATTATTAAAGTGAGTCTGCTCAGGGAACTCCAAGCGTGGCTTCACTGTATGAAAAAGCTCACCCTGCTGCTGTGGAGCCACAGCAGGAGGGGAAATACAAAGTACCTCAAAAATGTGAGACAACAACCTATCAGTGTCATCTGAGGACCATTGGTCTTCTCTAAAAGGAGACCCTGTATCACCATACACCCTAGGTTGTTCCTCAGATGATTCTGAATCAGAGAATAGTTCCCCCTCCTCAAGGGGACCATAACCCGAGATGTCCAAAAAATTCCTCAGCCTCAACAGGGAAGAGGGAAACAGCGGGGGATAGATGTCGCTTCTTGGCAGAAGCATTACGAGGGCCCGACCCAGCAATATGCTTTTCAATGCTGTCCCGAAGAAACCCCAAGCACATTATCCCCAGAAGCCTCCATATGGTGATTTTTACAAAAATATGCACACTAATCAGAACAGGGACACGGCTAACCAGCCACCCTATTCGGGATGCCCCCCGAAACCCGCTAGGGGAAGTGGGAGATTGGCAATAGGCAGGGCCGCGAGAGCCACAGTCAAAGGACCCGCCTGCAAGACACAATAATGTACACCATAAGCATCCCTAGCCAGACAATAACAACCAAAGATAAGAACCCCCGTAAAGGACTCACGGACCAAGCCGGCAAGCGCCCAGATAAGCCGATCACCAACTGCGTCGCAGCACCGCAATGGAAGGGCCACAAAATGGTGCCGACAGCAGAACCTATAGGGGCGGGCCGCTGGCGCATGACGCGGCACACGACAACCGCGGTAAACGTCCCCCCGCCCGGAAGAGCGCGAAAACAAGATCACGTGACGTGCCAGCGCCATGACAGTTAAACAAAACACACAGTAAAAGCGCCGACCACCGCGGAGCGCCGTACAACAGCCTCCACACACACCAAACACAAGTGACAAAAAACACAGTAGTAAAAACACAAGAGTGTATTCCCCGGGCGTCCCCTGCCAATTACGCAGAATGCAATGATGGGGTCCTGCACAAGGAGGGGGGGGAGGGATAATATCCCGATAGAAAGGGGCTGGGGGCATCCCAATGAGGCTCACCATAAAAAGCCTGTCACCGGCTACCCTTTGGCACAGGGTCTTGCGGCCCGGAGCAACGTTTCTTCAACACCTGACCCTAGTGCTGTCCTACCTTCACCCGAACCGTCAGCCGTGGCTGGGAGGCAGTGGGTCCAGAACGGGTGGAAATAAGCCTGCAGGGCCCTGGGGGGGGGGGAGGGATAATATCCCGATAGAAAGGGGCTGGGGGCATCCCAATGAGGCTCACCATAAAAAGCCTGTCACCGGCTACCCTTTGGTACAGGGTCTTGCGGCCCGGAGCAACGTTTCTTCAACACCTGACCCTAGTGCTGTCCTACCTTCACCCGAACCGTCAGCCGTGGCTGGGAGGCAGTGGGTCCAGAACGGGTGGAAATAAGCCTGCAGGGCCCTAGGGGGGGGGAGGGATAATATCCCGATAGAAAGGGGCTGGGGGCATCCCAATGAGGCTCACCATAAAAAGCCTGTCACCGGCTACCCTTTGGTACAGGGTCTTGCGGCCCTGAGCAACGTTTCTTCAACACCTGACCCTAGTGCTGTCCTACCTTCACCCGAACCATCAGCCGTGGCTGGGAGGCAGTGGGTCCAGAACGGGTGGAAATAAGCCTGCAGGGCCCTGGGGGGGGGGGGGGGGGGGGGGGGAGGGATAATATCCCGATAGAAAGGGGCTGGGGGCATCCCAATGAGGCTCACCATAAAAAGCCTGTCACCGGCTACCCTTTGGTACAGGGTCTTGCGGCCCGGAGCAACGTTTCTTCAACACCTGACCCTAGTGCTGTCCTACCTTCACCCGAACCGTCAGCCGTGGCTGGGAGGCAGTGGGTCCAGAACGGGTGGAAATAAGCCTGCAGGGCCCTAGGCAAAGCCCACTCCCTGCGCAGAAGAGAGACATCTTCATCTTCGCAGTCCAGACTGCAGAAAGAGACTGGGAATTAGTGGGAGGTTCCTGGCTATTTAAGGGGCCTGGAGATGCCACAAGTCTTTTTCTGCAGTCCAGCGCCATCTTGTGGATGTATAACCTATGTGTAAGGATTATTCTGGAACAGGACGTGCTGTATACTTGGAATATAGTATTTGCCTTGCCATGAGGGAAAAAACCCATTGAACATAGGACAGATTCTAATGCCATTGCCTATATACCATTGAATCAAAGAAAAATTGGAGAAATAAAAGAGTTGGGCACACACCTGATATTAATACCTTGTTTATAGATCTTGCATGCATCGGAAGGCAGGATACGGGACAATAAAGGCACTAGACAGAGAGAGAGATACACAATTTAATGATTTTTAAAGATCCCCGCATAATCTATACCTCTGACAAATATGTACTAATCATCCTCAGGTGAGAGCACACCACCGGTTCGCCTTGTGGAATATCTAAATCATACATGTATCAGGTATTAATATATCTCCTTTTCAATTTCTACTTGTGTGGAATTTAAATTGTATGTATGTAATTAACCGATTAACAAAACAGTAGTACTATTAATATGAAATATGTACTTATTTATTTATGACTAACAATACTAATCACATGCAATGCTTGTCTGTTACATGTATAGGGCATTGAGGAAGCCGCATAAGGCGAAACATGATACATGTCTGCCCCCTTTTCTTCAAAAATTTATGAAATACTGTACTGGTAACTCTCTATGAGTTTTTTTGGACATAAGGAGTATGTGATAGATATCTATATTGCATTGTGGAAGAAAGTCATAAATGACAAATTTTATTTTAAATATACTCAATAAATTGAAATTGGATTCTTAACAGCTGTAAGGTGTGGTTACGGTTCTGAGCCCTGATTATCCTTTCAGGGCAACCTATTCCTGAATTAAGAATTGCTAATCATCCTCAGCCATTGTCTTGATTTAAACAATGCTGCATTACTGTATACCCACCAGCAGGGGACCCAAATCTCAGTCACAATTACCACCCTCTGTTTGGTCACACATCTACAAATTAAACTCTGTCAAAAACAAGTTCAGATTTTCAGGCTTATTACAGCAAGGTCAAATGAAAAGCATTGCAGATATTTATCCTAGCAGCATTTAAATGATTCTAATAATCATGTTTTGACTATAAGGGTGTCTGTGCAACGCTGGCCTTCATCGTGCAGCTGCAACTCACCCCAACTTTGAAAATCCCAGTGAAGTTCCAGGTAAAAGTCTCCCAACTGCAAAGTAAGAAAAAAACACAAACATTTATGTCCTCAAACTGCTTGGGCCTGATCTTCAAAGTGGTGCAAATATCAGACGTTGCTGTTCTAGAGAAAATCAAAAAAGGTATGGTACTGAAGTTTGAGCAAAGCACTAGCAAGCTAAACACCATGGTTAAAAAGTGGTCAGCATTGGTGGTTCAGTGGTAGAATTCTCGCCTGCCACGCGGGGTGCCCGGGTTCGATTCCCAGCCAATGCAACCTCTTAGCTAAGCATTGGTGGTTCAGTGGTAGAATTCTCGCCTGCCACGCGGGATGCCCGGGTTCGATTTGATTGGCCCAGCAGGAGTCTTTGCTGCACATACAGAGGTGAATTGAAATCAATTTGAATAATTTGTTTACAGATTATATTTTGCACTGGTCACTTTAGAGATTGGCACTTTATATTAGGAATAGGTTTCTTTTAACATAGGGGCATATTTGGATATATAGGGTAACATGGGATATAGGGCTTGCTCCTGCTGGTGCTATATATTGTAGATATGTTGTGTATATATATGTTTTTAAATGTATGGTATGATGTTGTATAGATTTGTTGTATGTCTTATTTCTTGTAGATGAATTGACTAATTAAAATGAATATTTAGATCAGTTGGCATTATTGATCGATTTACTGTGGGTTGGAGTGGTGCCTCTTAAGTAACTGTGTCTGTAGTAGGCTGGAACTATAGAAATTGTGTATATGTATTGTGGTAGCAACTTGGGTTACAGATTTGGCCCACTACTTATCCCTTTATTAATTAATTAATTAGGTGGTGCTTTATAGGGTGTTTCTCTTGCTTTTATACATGGTCAGCCACTTTAACTTTGTCTATTTAAATGTATTTCACCAGATTTAAGTCTTCAGACAGAAGAAGAAAACAGCTTATTCCAGACATATCACATAGTCCCCTAGTGCAGCCATTTTACACAACAGTCTTACATTTGCTGTTTCTAGAATGTGCAGGCTCTATTGATCGTAGGCAAACAAACCTTGAGCAACACGAGTGTTTATAACAGGGGTACGCAACCACTTCTTGGAAAGGTTTATATAAGGGCATCCAGTGAGAGTCAAAGGTCCAGGCGGGGAGCTATGACACTGGCAGGGTGACTAAGCACTACATCGCCATCAAGTAAAGGGGGCAGCGCTGAGAATGGCAACACAGAAGCAACCGAGTGCAGAGCCGTCAGGCCAGGGGTCCAGAAATCTGGTGCCGAGGTCCACATTCTGACCCCGGTCCTCCAGTTGAGTACCGCTGATTTAGAAGAACGCTCACCTAACGTCAACATGAACCTCTGTGGGGGAGAGCTCACCCAAAGAGATGATTACAGAACACATAAATGTGAAACAACTGGACTGGAATACATGTATGGAGATAAGGGAAGTGTGTGTGTTTATTTAAAGTGATCTAAAGTCTAAAACGACTTGCAATTTAAGATGCCCCATAGAGTACCTCCACCCAAAAAAAAAAAAAAAAAACCACAACAGATATGGGTTACCACAGTGGCTGTAAAATGCAGCAAACAGCTGCAGACATGTGGCACCCCTACTACCTCCACTTTGCACTGCCTAACCAACCAGAAGAGGGCGAGTATTTATTATGACCCTTACACCTTTTCAGGAGGACTTTACCTTTTTAAAGTGGACCAACACCGAGAGGTGATCGGCCCGGAAATCTATAAGATTCCCGAGCCGATCACCTCCCACCCCGCGGGACATCCGAGATCGGGATGTCCCGCGGGGTGAAACCCCCCCAGACACCCCAAATCGCTTACCTGATCTTCGGCGGCGGCCGGCTGCCGCCGCGTCCCTCACGCCCCTGTAGGCGTGCACGCCCCCGCGCCGGCCGTCTGCGAATGGCCGGCGGGGGCGCGTGTGCGCCGAAAGTGACGCGAGGGAGGCGGGGGCTGCGGCAGCCGCTTGGACGTTCCTGATCCCCGCCTGGACGTTGGCGGGGATTGGACCATCCAGTCACGTGGCAGCGGGGACAGGTAAGATTTTGGGGCTTTCTGGGGGGTTTCACACAGCGGGGCACCCCCGATCGGGGTGCCCCGCCGAAGTGGACCAAAACCCAGGATAGTCAAAATCCTGGGTGTTGGTCCACTTTAATACACAAATTGTAAAAAGACCATGGCACGTACTTTATCCACATAATAAAGCACCCCCAACACCAGTCAAAATGGAGGTTAAACTGGACCTTCACCCTGAATAAAAGCCTATCTGGTAGCCCCCACCTTGTACATACAGCTTGCCCACATCCTACCTGCACCAATTGCATTTTTTGATCCATTTAACATCCAAGATGGTGGCACATGGAGTCTCTGGCTGCCTGCAGACAGGAAGAGTCTTCTGACTATGCCGCTTTGCATTCTGGGATTGCTGTCTTTTCTTGACCCTAGCTCTGCTCTGTCTGTGTAAAGCACAGTTATAACCTGCCCCCCTTTACTTTTCACCCCTCTCCTCGCTATGTGATGTTTCTGAGGCAAGATGGAGGCTCCTGTATCCTCGAGTCCTGAACAGAGTTGAAGCCCAACTATATATTAATATATAATTTTAGATGCTGGGGAATAGTTTAAGTAAGGCGTTTCATTAAATGCTGCCGAAGGTCCGGTTTAAACATGATGCAACCAAGTATTGACTTGTCAAGCTTTACCCAGCGATTGCAGGCCACTGGGAAAACCCAACAGAAATGGAAAGTGGAAGAGGTGAGGATGGGCTGCTTGGTCGCTGGGTTTACCGAGTGCAGATGGGCACCCAAAACACAGTGCCCCTATGCTACATTGTTTAGAGCAGGTGCTCCCAACCTCCTCCTAAAGGGACAACTTATATTTTGTGGATCACCACATAATTGCCTCTATTGCTTGATATCTTGGTGGCTCTTGAAGATGAGGTGCTGCACCCCTGGTTTAGAGTCAGTTTAAACCTCCCATATAGGAAAATACTTCCATAAGCCCTCAATTTTTAAGAGTCCTAAGCCAGCTTGCTCAAATGCTAGGAGTGATTAACTGACCAAGTGACCACTTTGTAATGGGAAGCATATCCATTCCTCACTAGTGGTCACACCCCCCAAATTCGCTTGAACAGGAGCTGGACAAGTCCTAGACCTTACACAGGCAGCCTGTGTAGAGCAATGCACTAAGCCTGCTGCAGAAGACCTCAGCCAAGCAAATAGATCCAATGCCCACTGACCTCTTTTAGAGCATTTAATAGACGCGGCCTCTTCTCTTCCACACTCTCCCTGGATTGCTGTTTTAGCTTTCTCAGCAGTGCTGTAACTGAAATCGGTATATATCATTTAAAATTAACTTTTTAGCCACACAATATAAGCAAAAAAAAATCCAACACACTTTTTAGAGTTTAAATTAAAAGCAGCCTTCCAGTCTAAAACAAAAAGGTATCCAGCTCATTTTATTGTCCCGAGCGCCTGATCCCACAGAAGATGGAGGAGTCTATATTTTAGACTGCACTACAGATTATGAATGTTTTTATGCATCAGCACCATTGATGCAGCGAACCTCTACAGCAGCTTGAAGCTGGAATCTAAGCTATATAATACTCCTGCTGTGGGATCAGGTGCCCTGTGCTGAGAATGTGGGGGCTTAGCTGGGTGGGGAGAGGGAAAGGAGCCGGAACCGTAGGTCTGCATTATATATAAGTCTATTTATGACAATCAGCATGTCTAATGGGGTAGACAGCATGTACCCAAAACTGAAACAAATCAGAGCTGGTTTACTGTAATGTGCACTACCTTCTATATAGTATATAGCACAATGATATCACTCATACAGCTGTAACAGAAAACAATGCCACTGTATTGATCCAATATGCATTAGTAGGACAGTAAGATGAAAAAAATGAAAATGACAACATCCAGGCCGAATTACACAGGGCTTCAGACAGAATAAATGAGACTTGACACGGCTGTCAGCATTTTCAATCAGGCTTTAGAAAGAAGAGCAATGCATGCAAAAGCCTTAACTGTCTTGCTTGTGCATATCCAAAGAACTGGGGGTAGAAAATTCATAGTAACACAAGGTGCTTACTCATCTGTCTGTCTCCGTAGCTGATGGCCTCAGCCAGGGGGCTCCAACCTTGGGCATTCTTCACCTTGACTGGGGCATTGTGAGCCAGAAGGAGATGGGCACATTCTAAAAATGTAAAACATTGATTTAGTTGAGATACTTTCTTCTTTATGTTGTCTGCAGTCATTTGTAACCCATAGACAAAGGTTTGCATAGCGAAATCTATCGAACACTGTAGTATGGCAGAGCTGCCAACATTTACAGTGACCCTCCAGCCAAATAAGACTGGGACGGCACTGAAAGCCAAAACCCTGGTACTCTCCTACAGGTACTTCTGTGTTTCCAGCAGCCACAGTTTGAAGTGGGAGCTTGCACAGTGTAATGCTCTCACCTGTCAAAAACTACTGGTCCCCAGCATTGACTAAGGGCCATGATTCAGTGCCCTGTCTAGTCTAGAGATCATACTTTCTAATTGGACTGGGGGAGGGTCACTTTAAAGATCTCCCAGTAAAAAAAAAAAAAAAAAAAATTATATATTATATAATATATATATATATATATATATATATATATATACACACATACACACACACACACACACACACACACACACACACACGAGTAAGGACCACACTAAACACAGTGTGCCTTGTCAGGGTGGTGTGCCTTTAACATGTATCTGCAGATATATGCGACTAAACCTCTGTCTTTCCACATAGCTAGACATGTTTGGTGCTTAATAATTAGATGAGACTGATTAGGGCCTCTCACACTACCTATTTAATTCTGAGAGCAGCTTGCCATTTCTGTCACTTTAAAGGTGACTTTTATCGGGCTGAGGTTCTGTGCTGCTCCATTGGCAGCTGCAGCACAACCCTGCTAGGAGCTTCATCCAATTACTGAAGCAGCGATTGGGTGAAGAAAGTGTAATTTAAAGCCCCTGTCCAGGCACACACTAACTTCCTCCCACATTATCCCCCTTAGGAACAGTGTAAAATGAGCGATTTCAAAGTATCTCAGATTATAGGTTAATACCATGGGGTAGATTCAGAGCCAGGCAAGATCTCACTCCTTTTTTAGGAGAGAAAACTGCCATTGGCTTTCATTGTCTACCTTGGGGCTAATTCAGAGGCAGCTGAAAATTTAAACCTGGTAGACAATAAAAAGTCAATGGCAGTTTTCTCTTCTAAAAAAGGACTGAGAATTCTCACCTGGCTCTGAATCAACTACCTTATGTATTCTAAGCAAAACTGATTTCTTTGCATCAATTTCTGGGGCGTGGCTGAACTGGGAAGGGTATGTCATGGTGCACTTTTATAAGTGCATGCTCTGCTGTCATTAGAGACATCTGTGGGACCACTGTGACTTGACAGACTCACTCACACCGAGAGCTGCAGGGGACATAGAGGCTGTTAGAGCACTTTTCCTTGTGGTCCTTGAGGAATAAAATGGAAAGGAGAGAAAACCTATGCCTGCTCTGTGATGCATGAAACTGAGGAGAGGCATCCGATGAGCTGCTTTAAGTTCCTAACAAAGCCGAGTTACTGAGCAAGAAAGGGGCTGAAGTGGAGGGAGGGTTTTTCTTTTTTTAAGGTAAGAGGAGCATCTCAGGTATGTCCTGGGCATTACTGCATCAGTGGGTAACGGCTTTTAATAAATGTTGAGAATGCTAGAGATCAGTGGTATTTGTGTCGGGCAATGGCCATGAAAAGCTTGACTTGGTCCACTAACAAAATCCAGTGAAGAAAGGAAACACTGTTACATCTTACACCAGGAGATCGTTTTAAAGCGGTGTGTGGGAAAATACCATTCTGTGAATACTCACCTTGTAGAATGGATATTATATGTATGCATCACGCCCTGCTCCAGTAATAATCATTACGTCTGGGATATAGTCCACAAGAGGGCGCTTTACTGCAGAGATGGCAAAAATACAATTCTGTGAAATACTCACCTGTAGAATTGGTATTATAAGTATACAGTACGTCCTGCTCCAGATTACTTACACTTGGGGTTATCCTCCGCCAGATGGCGCTGCACTGCAGAGACATGTAAAACAGGCTCCTCCCAGCCCCTCAAATACCCGGGACCTCCCACAAATCCCCAGCATTGAAAAGCAGTGAACGAGAAGCCGGGAGAATTTAACCACCCAAACTGGTAACTATAACAATGATAATCACCATACAGGGGATCCAGAATAATGCAAAATCAAGGGTGGGGTGGAGCAGGACGTACTGTATACTTATAATACCAATTCTACAGGTGAGTATTTCACAGAATTGTATTATTCTTAGTATACAGTACGTCCTGCTCCAGATAGATTACTTACACTTGGGACATCCAATAGCAGTGTCCATAAAGTAGGGTGGGATCCCCAGCAAAAAAGGTAACAGCAGACAGTTTAAACCACTGCTGTTTGCAAAACCTTTCGGCCAAAAACAGGCCCTAACATCAACCTTGTAAAACTTTGACAAGGTATGAACAGAAGACCAAGTAGCGGCCTTGCAAACTTGTTCAACAGAAGCTTGGTGCTGGAAAGCCCAAGAGGCACCAATAGCACGAGTAGAATGAGCAGTAAGGCGAAAGGGAGGACTCTTCCCCTTAGCAGAATAGGCCTGAATCACAGCCTGACGAATCCATTTGCTAATAGTAGACTTGGCAGGAGCCAAACCCTTCCTGGGCCCAGAAGGGACCACAAAAAGAGCATCAGTTTTCCTGAAGGACGTAGTGACCACCAGGTAATACTTCAAACACCTGACCACATTCAAGGAATGCAAAACCCTCTCCTTAGCGTTGCTAGGATTAGGGCACAAAGAAGGAAGAACAATATCTTGATTCAAATGAAAGGCACTACCTTAGGAAGAAAATCTGACTTAAAGCGGAACACCACCTTGTCCTGGTGTCATCCCAAAGTATGGGGGCTGAATAGAACGAGCCGCCAACTCAGACACACGCCTGACCAAAGTAATGGCTACCAGAAAGACAATCTTGAGGGTAAGAACAGCCAGAGCAGCATCCTGCATAGGTTCAAATGGAGCACCCTGCAAGGCAGACAAAACCAAGTCCAAATCCCAAACAGGGACCACAGGTTTACGTGGGGAACGCACATGAGTGACCCCCTGGAAAAAAGGTCTTAATCAAAGAATGCTGAGCAAAAGACTTCTGAAAGAAAACAGACAGGGCAGAAACCTTACCCTTCAAAGTACCGAGTTGGAGCCCAGACTCCAACCCATGCTGGAAGAACTCCAGAACCCTGGGGACTGAAAACTCCCGACAGGGAAGAGACCTTTTCTTCCTAGCCTTCACCATGGTATCAACCACCGAGGCGACAAGCCTTTTTCCATCAAGATGGAGGTTTCAGCAGCCAGGCCGTCAAAGCAAGAGTTTATAAATTGGGATGGCGTAAGGGGCCCTGAGTGAGCAGATCTGGCACCCCTGGCAGAACATACTGGTCTACTGCCATCTGCACCATGTCTGCGAACACACTCTTCTTGGCCGCCTGGGGGCCACCAGAATTGCTGGCACCCCCTCCAGAGCAATCTTGCGCAGAACCCTGCACAGCAGGGGGAATGGAGGAAAGACATACAGAAACAATGTCCTGCCATGACCGTGCTAAAGCATCCGTGGTCAAGGCCAAAGGATCCTGGGGCAGGGAGACAAAGGCCGGGAGCTTGTGATTGTGACGGGACGCAAACAGATCCACATCTGGTTGGCCCCAACGGTGGCACAGAGATTGGAACACCCTGTTGCAGAGGGACCATTCTCTTCCTGGCGAGAGGTCCCCCTGCTCAGAGGGTCTGCCAGCTGATTTTTCACCCCCGGAATGTACACCGCTGATATGCAGGGAACATTGGCCTCCACCCAGAGAGACACCCATCAGAGACACTTCCTGTAGGGCCCTCTTGCTCCGGGTCCCTCCCTGATGATTGATGTAGGCAACTGCCGTCTGGTTGTCCGAGCGCCAACTGAACAAGCAGGCCCTACAGATGAGTAGTCAAGCAAGCCAGAACTAAGCTGATCGCTCGCAGCGCCAAGACAATGACAGGTGTGCGGGCCTCCTGAGGGCCCCACCTCCCCTGGAACCGCAGGGACTTCCTGAAACCCCCCCTAACCTGATAGACTGGCATCCGTGGTGACCGTCTGCCAGGAAAGGGCAAGAAAGGATCTGCCCCCCAACAGGTTCCTTGAGTCCATCCACCACAAGAGGGACAACCTGACCAGGGGGGAGAGCACACAGACCCTGTCCAGGGACGCTGGGTCCTTGTCCCATACAGACAATAGGTGAAGTTGCAGAGGCCTCAAGTGGAACTGAGCATAAGGGACCACTTCGAAGCACGCCACCATCAGGCCCACCAGCTGCACCCCCTGCCTGATGGAGGGATGGGGACAAGCTAGGAGGGACTGAGCCTGTGCAATCAGACTGTCCACCCTCTGCTGAGGAAGGAAGATCCTTGCCTGAACTGTATCCAGATTCATTCCTAGGAATGGAGTGACCAAGGAAGGGGACAGTGAGGACTTGGGATGGCTGATCACCCATCCAAATGACTCCAGAATGGGCACCACCAGCTAAGTATCCAACTTGGGAAGTGATGAGGATGTCGTCCAGATAGGGAAGCATGCTGACACCCTGACATCGGAGTAGAGACATCACGCCAGCCAGCACCTTGGTGAACACCCTGGGAGCCGAAGTGAGGCCGAAGGGCAAGGCCACAAATTGGTAATGTTGATCCATCAGAGCGAACCCGAGGAACCTTTGATGACCTGGGAACACAGGAATATGAAGGTAAGCATCTTTGACGTCCACAGAAGTCATGAAATCCCCTTGGCGCAGGGAACTGGTGGCAGAGCGCAAAGTCTCCATGCGAAAGCGCCTGCCCTTGACAAAACTTGTTGAGAATCTATAAGTCCAGGATGGACCTGACTGAACCATCCTTCTTGGGTACTGTGAATAGGTTGGAATAAAAGCCCTTGCCTTTTTCTCTTAAAGGCACCTGGCAGATGACCCCCAGCTCCAGGAGGCCTTGCACCGCTTGAACCAGCTCCTGAGTTGACACAGGGACCGGAGAAATCCGGGACCTGACGAATCTTGGAGGGGGATCGGCAGCAAACTCCAACTTGTAACCGGAGGACACTACCTCCTAAATCCACCGGTCTGAGACATGAAGCCTCCAGATGTGAGCGAAGTGCTGCAGCCGTCCCCCCACCCGGATGGGTGAGGGCGCCCCATCATGCCTGAGGGGGCTTGGGAGACGATTTAGCTTTGGGACCCCAGGAGAAGCCAGGACGTTCAAGATCCCCCCCTTCCCGGTCTTGCACCACGGTAAGGGGAGGAGAAGGAACCCTGACCTCGAAAGGGCAGAGGTTGCCGCCTGCGCTGGGGTAACCTGCCTCCCTTAGCAAAAAGGTCCAGGCGGTCTCCAAACAGAAGCAGTCCTTTAAAGGGAAACCCAGTGAGGGCCTTCTTGGCAGCATTGTCAGCCGCCCACTGGCGCAGCCAAACCGAGCGGCATATAGCCACCACAAGCCACCAAAAGATCACAACTGGAGAGTGCATTAAACACCTCACAAGGCAAATCATCAGGGGCACTAACAAGCATAATTCAGATAAGGGTTCTAGTGGCCACAGCAGTAATAGCGGAGGCACAGGGGACCAGATGACATACATCCTCTTGTTTTAAGGGAGTTATGTACAGTAATAGACAAGCCGTTATTTCTAACAGGGTCTGTTCCGAGGGACTGGCGCTTTGCAAATGTGGTGCCAATATTCAAAAAGGGGTCTAGGGGGGAACCTGGGAACTACAGACCGGTAAGCTTAACATCTGTGGTGGGCAAGCTGTTTGAAGGTTTCTTAAGGGATACTATCCTGGAGCACCTTGGGGAAAATTACCTTATTACTCCATATCAGCATGGATTTATGAGGAATCGCTCCTGCCAGACAAACCTAATCAGCTTTTATGAGGAGGTAAGTTCAAGATTGGATCAGGGGGAGTCATTGGACATCATATATCTTGACTTTTCTAAAGCATTTGATACTGTGCCATACTGTGGGCTGGTACAAAAGATGAGAATGCTTGGACTGGGGGAAAACGTGTGCAGATGGGTGGGAAATTGGCTTAATGATCGGAAGCAGAGGGTGGTTATCAATGGTACACACTCAGATTGGAATACCACAAGGGTCAGTTCTGGGACCAATTCTCTTCAATATATATATATATATATATATATATATATATATATATATATATATGACATTGGGTATGGATTAAACAGTAAAGTCTCAATCTTTGCAGATGATACTAAGCTGAGTAAAGTAATTAAAACAAAAGAGGACAGCAGGCAGCTACAAACAGATTTAGATAAATTGGAAGCATGGACAGTTAAATGGCAAATGAAGTTTAACACAGATAAATGTAAGGTTATGCACATGGGAAGGAGAAATCTGTGTCATGATTACACACTAAAAGAAACACTTGGTAAAACAACAATGGAAAAGGACCTAGGGGTTTTAGTTGACAAGAAGCTCCACTGTAGTAATCAATGCCAGGCAGCTGCTGCCAAGGCAAATAGGATCATGGGGTGCATCAGGAGGGGCATAGGTGCTCATGACCAGAGCATCATTTTACCCCTGTACAAGTCACTGGTCAGTTCTGGGCACCTGTGCTTAAGAAGGACATATCAGAACTGGAGCACGTTCAAAGAAGGGCAACAAAGTTAATAAAAGGAGTGTGGGGGCTAGAGTACCCGGAAAGATTGTCGAAGTTCGATCGAAAAGACGATTGAGGGGTGATCTAATAACTATGTATAAATATATTCGGGGTCAATACAAAGATCTGTCCCACAATCTATTTATACCCCGGAGTGTAACCATAACCCGGGGGCATCCACCAAGGTTAGAGGAAAGGTGCTTTCTCCACCGACATAGGAGGGGATTCTTCTCTGTAAGAGCAGTGAGACTATGGAACTCGCTGCCAGAGGAGGTAGTAATGATGGATACAGTAAAAACCTTCAAAAGTGGCCTTGATGCCTTCCTATCATGTAATAAAATTTCCAGCTATGGCTACTAGATCACTGGAAGGAGTTAAACAGGCTGAACTGGATGGACTAAAGTCTTTATGGGAGGCCAGCTGGTCAATGAGCTGGTCCTCAGCATCCTGCAGGGTAGTGGAATCAGGGGAATGCATGACAGAGGTGTTAGATAGCCCTAGAATCGGGGCAACCACCCCGGGGGGGGGGGGGGGTAGACCAACATTTAACCACCTCTTCCTATCTTCCTATCCCAACTCTTTGGAACCCGGGGAAGTTTACTGGGGCGCTCCCATTCCTTGAGCACAAGGTTATGGAAATTCCAAACCTGATTTTGCTGTATGGAAAAGCTCCCCTTTTTTGCCTGGAAGCCTCAACAGGGAGAGAGATAGACAGAACCTCAAAGATCTAGGTCAATAATCTGTCAGTGTCATCCGGGGCCCAGGGGTCAGAGCCAGAATCGTCATGACCCCTTGGTCTCTCATCAGATGAGCCTGAATCAGAAAAGAGCTCCCCTTCATCAGACGGGGTATAGCCACACAGATTCCTTAACTCCTCAGTTCCCATAGGGAAAAACAGTAACATTAGGCGTCAAGTGCCGCTTCTTACCAGGGCTCTTATGCGCTATTCACAATAATCCGTTCAACAGTAGCCAGCCTAGAAGACACATCAGGCTGAGAATCCCAACTAGTATGCAACTCAACAGGAGTGAGATTTAAGCTTGGGGGAGTAGGTGAAATGAAACAAGGTGCAGCCACTGACAGGCCAGATTGCAATGCAAGCACCTGCTCAGCACAGGGTACACAGACCCGTGCCTTGTCAGCGTCAGCATGAGGCTGCCCACACGCTACACACAGCCGGTCTTGTCCCAAAGGGACCCCGGTAACAGTATCCAGGGATGCCTCCATATGATGATTATTAGTCACAATATGCCAGTAGGGATTGACGCTATAAAGCAACCCTGGATGCCCCAATGACCCGCTAGGGAAGTGGGAGTAATTATACAAGGCCCAACTATCAATTACACCGAGCCGGGGGGAAGCCAATGGATTCACCCGTCTGAAAGACACAATGGGAAGAAGGGGTGTCAGAACCAAACACACTACAATGAGTATATCACACGCGCGCGACCTGACAAAATGGCGCCGAGAGTACCTCGAAGGGCAGGCCAGAGCGAGCCGTGATGCAGGGCGCGCCAAGCCAGGCCCCGCCCTCCCCTGAAGAGCGCGAAGCCCACAGACAAGCAGCCAATGAGAACGCAGAAGCGTCTGAGGTAACGCCGCCTGGCGCGGAACATCCAAATGAAGGAAAAGACGCGCGCGGCGGCGGCATTTGCAATAGTAAAAAAGACAAGTCAGCGCGGCGGCTGACACCACACATACTAGTCAAAAGACATGACAAAACGCCGGATACACGCCCCCCCCCCCCTCTTTCCCTCCCGAAGGCTACAGGGAGAATGAGGGAGGATGGCGGCCCTCTGTACAGGACCCACTGCTACACGGGGCATGGGACACACGGGGCATGGGACAATAATGCGGGAGGGGCATCCATAAAGGCTCACCATCAGCCTATACCGAATAGGCCCTAACAATGGCCTGACGAATCCATTTGCTAATGGTAGACTTGACCGGCGCCAAACCCTTCTTTGGACCAGAGGGTACCACAAACAAGGCGTCGGTCTTCCTGAAATGCCTGAAGCCACCAGGTAGTATTTCAAGTTTCTGACAACGTCCAGAGAATGCAAGGCCCTCTCCTTGTCATTACCAGGATTAGGGCATAAGGAAGGAAGCACAATGTCCTGATTGAGGTGAAAGGCAGAGACAGCCTTAGGCAGGAAGTCTGGTTTAAAGCGGAAAACCACCTTGTCCTGGTGTCTCTCAAAGTAGGGGGCCTGAATGGACAGAGCCGCCAACTCCAAAACACGCCGGACAGAGGTGATAGCCACCAAAAAGGCAACTTTCCAAGTGAGAATAGACAGTGCAGCCTCATGCACAGGCTCAAATAGAGGACCCTGAAGGGCAGACAAAACAAAATTCAAATCCCAAACCGGTAACAAGGGTTTGCGGGGAGGGCGCACATGAGTCACCCCCTGGAAGAAAGTCTTGACCAAAGGATGAATAGCGAAAGACCTCTGAAAAAATAACGCCAAGGCGGACACATGCCCCTTCAGAGTGCGGAGCTGAAAACCCATATCCAGACCATGTTGAAGGAACTCCAGTATCTGAGGGATGGAGAACACCCGACAAGGGAAGGCCCTAGCCTCACACCAGTCAATGTAGGTCCGCCAGGTCCTGTAGTAGATGGTAGAAGAGGATTTCTTCCTAGCTCTGACCAGAGTCTGAACAACCGCATCAGACAGACCCTTTTCCTTTAGGATGGAGGTTTCAGCAGCCATGCCGTCAAAGCCAGCGTTTGTAAATTGGGGTAACAGAGCCGTCCTTGAGTGAGAAGATCCGGAACCAGGGGCAGAAGGTACTATCGACCGCCAGCTGCACGACGTCTGCTAACCACACCTGTCTTGGCCACCTGGGGGCCACCAGAACAGCTGGCACGCCTTCTTGAATCAGCTTGCGTAGGACCCTGCCCAGAAGGGGAAACGGAGGGAAGAGGTACAGGAGACCGAACCCCTGCCAAGATAGAGACATGGCATCCACCGCCAGAGCCAGAGGATCCTGGGACAGTGAGACAAAAGCTGGAAGCTTGTGATTGTGACGAGAGGCAAACAGATCCACATCCGGCCTCCCCCACCTGTGACAGAGGGGTAGAAAGACTTTGCTGTTGAGGGACCATTCTCCCCGGCGAGAGGTCCCCCTGCTCAGGGAATCCGCTTCCAGGTTCTCCGCTCCTGGAATGTTAACGGCCGAGATACACGACAACTCCCGGAGGGCAATCTTGCTCCGGGTCCCTCCCTGATGATTGATGTAAGCCCGCAGTCCTGTTGTCGGAGCGAACCTGAACCGGTAGGCCCTGGAGGTGATGCTTCAGCTGCGCCAGCACCAACCGAACCGCCCTCAGCTCCAGAACATTGATGGGGGCGTGTGCCTCCTGAGGGCCCCACAGCCCCTGGAATTGGTGGGCTCTCCAGTAGCCCCCCCCAACCTGACAGACTGGCATCCGTAGTGACGGTCTCCCAGCACGGTGTCAGGAATGATCTGCCCCCCAGAAGATTCTTCGAGTCCAGCCACCAAAGGAGGGACCGCCGGAACAGAGGGGACAGAGCAAAAGCCTGGTCCAGAGACAGGAGACACTTGTCCCAGGCTGAAAGAAGATGGAGCTGAAGAGGCCTCATGTGAAATTGAGCATAGGGAACTGCCTCAAAGCAGGCCACCATCTGACCCACCAGTTGCTTCCCTTGCCGGATGGATGGATGAGGGCTCGACAGCAAGAAATGAATCAGAGCTTGAAGAGAGTCCACCTTCTGCTGAGGGAGGAAAATCCTGGCCTGAATGGTATCCAGAGTCATACCCAGGAAGGCGGTCACTCTTGACGGGCAGAGTGAGGACTTCGGGTAATTGGTCACCCACCCGAACCTCTCCAGTGTCGCCACCACTGTCCGGGTGTCCAGCTCCGCTTGTTGGATTGCGAGGCCAGTTGGTCAATACGCCGGTCCTCACTATCCTTCAAGTTAGTGGAATCTGGGGAATGCACAACAGAAGTATTAGACAGCCCCAAGATGGGGGCATCCACCTCGGGTGGAGTTGACCAACATTTGACCACATCCGAGGGGAAGGGATACCTCCTATCCCACCCCTTAGGGATACCGGGAAGCCGGCTAGGCTGTTCCCATTCCTTGAGAATCAGATTATTAAAATGCGTTTGTTCGGGGAATTCCAAACGTGGTTTTGCATACCAAACAATTCCCCCTGCTGCTTAGGTTCCGCTACAGGAGGGGAAATGGCAAGTACCTCAAAAATTTGAATCAGAAGTCTATGGGTGTCGTCAGCATCCCAATGCTCTGAGCCAGCATCAGTGCCAAGGCAATGCTGATCTTCAGACATCTGAATCTGAAAAAAGTTCCCCTTCTTCGAGAGGGGTATATAGACAATTCAGGGAATTAGTCTTGTTCAAAAGTAAAGGCCGGCGCAGCGGGCGCCACGTGCCGTCTTTTAGCTGGAGCCTTACGGGCTGCAGAGCTAGCAATCAACCTCTCAATATTGGCCAGTCTGGCGGAAAAATATCCTGGGAAGCCTCCATATGGTGAATTAGCAGTCGCAGGGACCAGTGGGAATTACGCTGTGCAGCTGCCCGAGAGGCCCCTTAAGTGTCCGCTAGTGGGAGGATTTACAATTAAGCCCCCAATTTAGGAATTTTAACCTAGGGTCCAGGACCGGGAGAAACCTCTAAGTAGGTTGTCCCAGCCTGAAAGACACAAGCATAGACAAAATTCCCATCAATATGCATGTATATCCATAAAAATGCCATTAAGCATTATAAAGATATGCAATAAGAAAAGCCCGCTGGGGGCACTCACAGAACCGCAGTCACACCCGATCTAGGCAGGCAAGATGGCGCCGATCATCTCCAGAGGGGGCGGGCCAGATGCGGAGCGGGCAAGGCGCTAGGCCCCGCCCCTCCAAGGACGTGGGGACTGAGCAGGGAGGCCAGGCAGACTATCACCCGGCCCCCAGCAACTGCTGACGTCACCTGCCCGCCACAGAGCGCGCGCGGGCCAATCGATCCATTCATTCAAGTGACATGCTGCACTAATGGAGGGGGAAGGAGCGCTGAGCAAGTGCCAGCGCTGTAACATGAAGCGCACACACACACACACAGTGAATCACAAAGGGAGGCAAACGCTCACAAGCAAACCGGACCCCCCCCCCCCCCAACTAACTGGACAAGGGAGAAGGGGGATAAGCCCAGCAATACATTTGGGTACATGTAGTAGGGGCTAAAGCGGACGGGGCATCCCATGTCAGGCTCACCAACCTGTGCGGCCTACCCTTTGGTGGGGGATTTGCGGTGCAGCCTTTTTATGCTCCAGTAAAAAGCACCTCTAATAGGTGCGGCCTACCATCACCCGGACCATGCAGCCATAGCTGGGAGGCATGTAAAAGTGGCACGGGCGGGAATAGGACATAGGGCTGGGGGCTGTGCAGCCCGCCTTACCTGCATCTTGACATCATCTTGACCTTCGCCGCCCACTGCAGAGACTAAACTGGGGAATGAGTGGGAGGTCCCGGGTATATATGGACCGGGAGGGGCCTCTTTTTTTGCCATCTCTGCAGTAAAGCGCTCTCGTGGACTATATCCCAGACGTAATGATTATTACTGGAGCAGGGAGTGATGCATACTTGGAATAGCCTTAAAGTGGACCAAAAACCCAGCTCAATCAGCAGGGGAATCTATAAGATTCCAGGGCAATCTATTTCCTCCCCCGGGGCATCCAAAATCGGGATGCCACTCTATGTGCAACCCCCCAGGCCGCCCAGTTCACTTACCGGTCCAATGGCGCATGTGCAGGCCGCATCCCCGCTATCCCTCTAGCAGGGCGCGTGCCAGCGCCAGCCACTTGTGAATCCCGCTCCGTTAGAGGGAAGCGGGGGATGCAGCTGCCGGCGTGCTCGGAGTGCATGTGCTGTAGGCCTGGGAGGAGGTGAGTTTCTTCGGGAGATCTGGGGGGGGGGGGTTCACACAGCGGGGGCAAGGACCAAAACCCAGGATAGTCAAAAACACTGTCTAATATAGAGCAGTCAATCGGAACGGCTCTAGGTCACATGATCCAGTGGTATAGCTTCAGTTGCAGGTGCACACACTGTAGCACCCGCTCTCCCCTCTCCATGATCATGTGGTCCCTCTTCAGCTAAGGGAGCGGTCCGCATTACCAGAGGTCAGGGTTAAACAACAACCTTTTAGGTGGCAAGGTTCCCAGCAGTAAATGATTATCTTTAAAGTAAAGTCTATGCCATTGAAGCGAAACCTATACTTAGCTTGCAGACACAGGCCCATAATGTGCAGGGCACCTGTGCCTTAGGTTTCTGCCCATGCACTTTAATAGGTAGAAGAGCTTCCGTTTTTGGAGATAGGACCGAACCTTTAAATTCAACTTGATCTAAAGCAAGCAACTGTTCAGACACGGCAATTCCCTGGTGCCCTCAGATTACCTGACATTTGAAAAAAACTATTTATAGGAAAAACAATACCTTTATTTCCCAGCATCACGGCAAGATGTAATGGAGTATTGCCTGCAAAGACAAAACACAGATTTGTAGTGCATGTAAAACCTCCATTACTGTAGGATTCTACATTAATATAGGCAATAGGCGATACAGGAGGCTGTCTGTACCTAGCTTTAGAGACCTATGAGGAGGAAGAGGACAAGGGGCTGCCTAAGGGCAGCAAAACAGGGGTTACCACATTGGCCCCGCAGCGTGACCGAGCTATGCGGATAACAGATATGGAAGTACTTGTAAAACATTATGTAATAGAGCTGCTTATTCCTGCTAAGGTTCTGAGAGATCAGCTTTAAAGCTAGGCAGATAAATAAGAACCTATAACAGGCAAGCAGGTAAGTGCAATGGGGCACACAACCTAATTAATGAGGAAATGAGAATATCTGATTGAAGGATCCAGGGAAAGCTGTGAGGAGCCTCTGCGCTTTGAGGCTGACAGATCTGGGCCAAGTCAGATGGAAGTAACTCAGATAAAACTTTAAACAGCACTTTATATAAATATTTCAGGTAAGAAGTAAAAAGAACTAGGTTTCCCAGCCTGCATCTGTATGAGAAACAGGACTCTAAGCATAATAAATGCAATTCTATGTCAGGAGCTATAAAAAAAAACCAATTCTGTGAGTACCTGTAGAATTGATTTTGTAGTATACAGCACGTCCCGTTTCACTAAATTCTTTACGCTTGGGATATCCTCCACAAGGTGGCGCAGTGGACTGCAGAAAAGATTTGTGGCATCTCCCGGCCCTATAAAAGGACAGGAACCTCCCACAAATTCACAGTGTTACAAAGCAGTTAGACAGGAAGCCGGGAGAATAAAAAACATCTGAACAAATCACCATACAGAGGTAACCAAGAATAATGATAACAAGGGAGGGGTAAAACAAGACGTGCTGTATACTACAAAATCAATTCTACAGGTGAGTACTCACAGAATTGTATTTTTCCAAGTATACAGCACGTCCTGTTACACTAAATTCTTTAAGCTTGGGACGTCCAAAAGCAGTGTCCGTAAAGTAGGGTGGGATCCCCAAAGAACAACGGCGGGCAGTTTAAACCACTGCCGCCTGAAGAACTTTGCGGCCAAAAGCAGCATCAGCTGAGGCCCTAACATCAACCTTGTAAAACTTGGAAAAAGTATGAACAGAAGACCAAGTTGCAACCTTACAAACTTGTTCAACAGAAGCCTGGTGCTGAAAGGCCCAAAAGGCTCCAAAAGGCTCCAATAGCACGAGTGGAATGAGCAATAAGGCGAAAGGGAGGTTCCTTCCCCTTAGCAGAATAGGCTTGCACCACCGCCTGACGAATCCACTTGCTGATAGTGGACTTAGCCGGAGGCAAACCCTTCCTAGGACCAGAATGAAGAACAAAAAGAGCATCAGTCTCCCTGAAAGATTCAGTAGCTACCAAGTAAAATTTCAGAACCCTGACCACATCTAAAGAATGCAGAGTTCTCTCCTTGGAACTAGCAGGATTAGGACACAAGGAAGGCAAGACAGACATAACCTTAGGCAAGAAATCTGGCTTAAACCAAAAACACCACCTTGTCCTGGTGTTGCTCAAAATAAGGTTTGATGGAAAGCGCCGCCAACTCAGAAACACGCCTGACAGAAGTGATAGCCACCAAAAAGGCTACCTTAAGAGTCAAAATGGGCAAAGCAGCCTCACGGAGAGGCTCAAAGGGATGACCCTGCAAAGCAGATAACACCAGATTCAAATCCCAAACTAGTAACATAGGCTTACGTGGCGGACGCACGTGAGAAACCCCCTGGAAAAAAGTCTTAACCAAACGGTGAGAGGCAAAAGATCTTTGGAAAAAAATTGCCAAAGCTGAAACATGACCCCTGAGGGTACTAAGTTGAAGGCCCAAATCCAAATCATGTTGCAAGAATTCCAGAATCCTGGGAATAGAAAACACCCGACAGGGAAGAGATTTAGGACCGCAAGCCCTGAGCCGACAAGGGGTTTTGAACCATCCTAAATATGATGAAACTTGGGGGCGGCCAGGCAGCAAACTATCTTGTAACCGGAGGACACCACCTCCTGAATCCACCGGTCTGAGACGCGCAGTCTCCAGACGTGAGCAAAGAGCCGCAACTGTCCCCCCACCCGGATGGGTGAGGGCGCCTCCTCATGCCTGAGGGGGCTTGGGGACAGATTGGGACTTGGGACCCCATGAGAAACCGGGGCATCCACGGCCTCTACCCCGGCTCCAAAGGTCCCTTAGTGTCCCCGCCAATGGTGCTCCCCGGACACACCTGGGAGCACAGAAGGAGGGGAGGGAACAGGCAGCCTACCATCCTTGGCAAACAGATCCAGAAGCTCACCAAAGAGCCGTAGCCCAATAAAGGGGAAGCCAGCGAGACCCTTCTTAGCAGCATTATCAGCCGCCCACTGACGCAGCCAAACAGAGCGGCGTATAGCCACCAAAAGGGCAGATACATTACCACACATCCTGACCGCATCATCCATAGCAAAAAGAATGAATGCCACAAATTCATAGCAAAGCAGGAGGGATCTATACTCCCCCCCTCCCCCCCCCCCTATTGGCATCCGAGGCATTATCCAGAAGGCACTTGAGTAGCCCTTTAATAGCAAGAGTCATGTTGGCAGAAGCGCACACAGGGCGCAGCGCAGTCCCTGCACAAGCAAATGCATGACAGGCCAGCTGCTCCACACGCCAGTCCTCACCATCCCTCAGAGTAGAAGTGTCAGGGGAATGCATGACCGAGGTATTGGATAACCCAAGCATGGGAGCATCGACCTCGGGGGGACACGACCAGCGCTTAACCACATCAGCAGGAAAGGGATACCTCCTGTCCCAACTCTTGGGCAAAGCGGGCAATTTTCTAGGATGTTCCCACTCCTTGAGCACCAAATTATTAAAGTGGTTCTGCTCAGTGTGTGAAAAAGCTCACCCTGCTGCTTTTTAGCCAGGACAGGAGGGGTAATACACAATGCTTCAAAAATGTGAGCCAACAGCCTATCAGTATCATCAGGAGACCATGGATCTTCCCCAAATGGAGACCCAGTACCACCATAAATTTGCTGCTGTTCCTCAGAGGACTAAAATCAGAGAAGAGTTCCCCCTCTTCTAAGGGGTAATAACCAGACAGAGTGTAATGTCCCGCATCCTCAACAGGAAAAAGGGAAACAGTGGGGGGTTAGGTGTCACTTCTTGCCAGAAGCCTTGGGGGGACAGGCCCCATAGTATGCCTTTCCAGGCTGGCCACCCGCATAGCCAAATCATAATGGTATCCCCCGCTAGCATGTCCCTCGCTGGGGGTCAAAGGCAGGCGCGGGGGGGGTAGGAGATGCAGAAGGGGGTGCAGAGCTGGTAAGCGAGGCAGGCAACCCAGACTGCAGCGCAAGTACCTTCTGAGCGCAGGGCACACATACCCTGACATCGTCACTCACAGGGGACACCCCACACACAGCTGGGCTTGTCCCAGAGGAACCCCAAGCATATTATCCCCGGAAGCCTCCATATGGTGATTAGAGTGGGCACACAGGCCAGTATAGGGTTAAGGCTAGCAAGAGTCACCCGGGATGCCCCAAACCCCGCTAGGGAAGGTCGGAGATGGAAGGGAAGAGGGCCGGGAAAAAACCACAGTCACGTTTATCCCGCCTGAAAAACATAAGAAAACCACACATAACGTCCCATAATGTGGCGAAAACAGCAAAATACAACCCCGAAGGGGACTCACGGACCAAGAAGCTGATCACACAATCCAGGCAGGCCAGCAGCGTGCCGCAGTACCGCAGGGCAGGAAGAGAAAGTCTCAGACCAAAATGGCAGGCGAGCGCGCACAATACAAAGTAAAAAACAGACAAAATCTAATGCAGGCACCACCCCCCCCCACCCCACGGAGAGAGCGAGGCGGGGAAGAGCAGCGGCAGGCGCACCCAAGGCATTTCTTAGCTAGGGGGAGGGAGGGGGGCAGTGGAGGGGGGGGTTTGGGGGAAGGCCCACAATAATAAGGCAGGAAGGGGCATCCCACAAGGCTCACCATAAGCCTGAACCGCCTAGCCTTGTAGATGCAGGGATTGCGGATGGAGCAGCTCTCCTTTATTTCTACTAGAAACTGCTGCAATGTAAATTATAGGATTATACTGTACCAGCATTGATTGCTTCCTGTGACCATGTCTGCAACCTTTTTGCTTTATCTTAACTCGGACCACCACCCAATTTTCACAAAAATACAATTCTGTTAAAAAATACAATTCTGTGAAGTACTCACCTGTAGAATTGGTATTATACGTATACAGTAAGTCCTGCTCCAGATATAATTCTTACACTTGGGTTATCCTCCGCCAGAGGGCGCTGTGGCACTGCAGACATGCAAAAAACAGGCTCCTCCCGGCCCTTCATATACCCAGGGACCTCCCACAAATCCCCAGCATTGAAAAGCAGTGAGAAAAGAAGCCGGGAGAAACCAACCACCAAAACAACTCGTAATGATAACAATAACAACAATCACCATACAGGGGGATCCAGAATAATGCAAAAACCAGGGTGGGGTGGAGCAGGATGTACTGTATACGTATAATACCAATTCTACAGGTGAGTACTTCACGGAATTGTATTATTCTAAGTATACAGTACGTCCTGCTCCAGATATAATACTTACACTTGGGACATCCAATAGCAGTGTCCATAACAGTAGGGTGGGATCCCCAACAAAAAAGGCAACGGCACGTAGCTTAGACTACAACCGCCTGCAAAACCTTGCGGCCAAAAGCAGCATCAGCTGAGGCCCGAACATCAACCTTGTAAAACTTTGAAAAGGTGTGAACAGAAGACCAAGTAGCGGCCTTGCAAACTTGTTCAACAGAGGCCTGGTGCTGAAAAGCCCAAGAGGCACCAATAGCACGAGTGGAATGAGCATTAATACGGAAGGGGGGACTCTTCCCCTTAGCAGAATAGACTTGTACCACAGCCTGACGATTCCACTTGCTGATATTAGACTTGGCAGGAGCCAAGCCCTTCCTAGGCCCAGAAGGCACAACGAAGAGAGCATCAGTCTTCCTGAAAGCCGCAGTGAAAACCAGGTAATACTTCAAGCATCTGACCACATCCAAGGAGTGCAGAACCCTTTCCTTGTCATTACTAGGATTTGGGCACAAGGAAGGAAGAACAATGTCCTGATTCAAATGAAAGGCAGACACAACCTTAGGCAGAAAATCCGGCTTAAAGCGGAACACCGCCTTGTCCTGGTGTCTCTCATAGTATGGAGACTGAATGGATAGAGCAGCCAGCTCAGACACGCCGAACCGAAGTTATGGCCACCAAAAAGACAACCTTGAGAGTAAGAACAACCAGAGCAGCCTCTTGAATAGGCTCAAAGGGAGCACCCTGCAAAGCAGACAAAACCAAGTTCAAAACCCAAACGGGAACCACAGGTTTTACGAGGGGGACGCGCATGAGTGACCCCCTGAAAGAAGGTCTTAACCAAATGATGATGAGCAAAGGTTTTCTGGAAGAAGAAGGACAGGGCAGAAACCTGATCCTTCAGAGGACTGAGCTTTAGACCTAAATCCAAACCATGCTGTAAGAACTCCAGAACCCTGGGGACAGAGAACTCCCTGCAGGGAAGAGACCTAGACTCACACCAGTCAATGTACGCCATACTCTATAATAGATAGCAGCAGCCTGCACCATAGTGCTCACCACAGAGGCAGACAAACCCTTCTCCATTAAGATGGAGGTCTCAGCAGCCAGGCCGTCAAAGCCAGCGTTTGTAAATTGGGATGGCATAGGGAGCCCTGAGTTAGCAGGTCTGGCACCCCTGGCAGATCGTACTGGTCTACTGCCATTTGAACCACGTCTGCGACCACACTCTTCTTGGCCACCGGGGGGCCACTAGAATCACAGGCACCCCTTCCAGAGCAATCTTGCGCAGAACCCTGCTCAGCAGGGGGAAAGGTGGAAACACATACAGGAGCCAAAACTCCTTCCATGACATGGATAGGGCATCCGTGGCCAAGGCCAGAGGGTCCTGAGACCGGGACACGAAGGTCGGGAGCTTGTGGTTGTGGCGGGACGCAAACAGGTCCACATCCGGTAGACCCCCAACGGTGACACAGGGACTGGAATACCCTGTTGCAGAGGGACCACTCTCCCTGACGGGACGTTCCCCTGCTCAGAGCATCTGCAAGCAGATTCTCCGCCCCCGGAATGTAAACAGCCAAAATGCATTGTACATTGGCCTCCGCCCATGTCAGAATCTGAGACACTTCCAGGAGGGCACTCTTGCTTCGAGTCCCTCCCTGATGGTTGATGTATGCAAACGCGGTCTTGTTGTCTGAGCGTACCTGGACCGACAGACCCCTCAGGTGTTGGGTCAACCGCTCCAGTACCAACCGAACTGCCCGTAGTTCCAGAATGTTGATGGGTAAGTGGGCCTCCCGAGGACCCCACGTCCCCTGGAAGTGCAGAGACTTCCAGAATCCCCCCCAACCTGACAGACTGGCATCCGTTGTGACAGTCTCCCAGGAAGGAGCCAGAAAGGACCTGCCCCCTGTCAAGTTCTCGAGGTCCAACCACCACGCAAGGGACCGTCTGACCGAGGGGGGGAAGCACACAGACCCCATCCAAGGACGCCGGGTTCTTGTCCCAAACTGACAAAGGTGAAGCTGCAGAGGTCTCAAATGGAACTGAGCAGAGGGCACCGCCTCGAAGCTCGCCACCATCAGGCCCACCAGCTGCATTCCCTGCCTGATGGAGGGCTGTGGGCACGAGATCAGGAACCTGGCCTGCGCAGTCAGAGCTTCCACCTTCTGTTGAGGAAGGAATATCCGTGACTGAACCGTATCCAGAATCATTCCCAGGAACGGGGTCACCGAGGATGGGTACAGAGAGGACTTGGGGTAATTGATCATCCAACCGAAGGACTCCAGGGTGGAAACTACCAGTTGGGTGTCCAACTCTGCCTGCCGCAGAGACAGAGAGGTGATGAGGAGGTCGTCCAGGTAAGGCAGCACGCGTATGCCCCTTAGCCTTATCAGGG
The DNA here is from genome assembly GCA_027917425.1 of Gastrophryne carolinensis. Taxonomy (NCBI): domain Eukaryota; kingdom Metazoa; phylum Chordata; class Amphibia; order Anura; family Microhylidae; genus Gastrophryne; species Gastrophryne carolinensis. Next base: position 413,085,475 of record CM051235.1, read on the forward strand.
ACATCACCCTGGCCAGCACCTTGGTGAACACCCTGGGAGCCGACGTGAGGCCGAATGGCAGAGCCACAAATTGGTAATGCTGATCTTTCAGTGCAAATCTGAGAAACCTTTGGTGTCCTGCAAACACCGGAACGTGAAGGTAAGCATCCTTGATGTCTACTGACGTCATGAAGTCCCCTGGGCGCAACGAGCCAATGGCCGAGCGCAGAGTTTCCATGCGGAAATGCCTGTTCTTGACAAATCTGTTGAGGATTTTTAAATCCAGAATGGGCCTGACTGGCCCATCCTTCTTGGGTACTGTGAAGAGATTGGAGTAGAACCCCTTGCCCCGTCTCCAAAGGGGACCTTGCAAATGACTCCTAGATCCAGGAGACCCTGCACGGCCAGCAGCCTGACCTGGGCTGAGGCAGGGTCCTGAGGGATTCGGGACCCAACGAATCTGGAGGGGGGGCCGTACAGCAAGTTCTATCTTGTATCCGGAGGACACTACCTCCTGAATCCACCGGTCCGAGACGTGGCGCCGCCAGACGTGCTCGAAGTGCTGTAGACGTCCCCCCACCCTGACGGGTGAGGGCGCCCCCTCATGCCTGAGGGGTCTTGGGAGGGGCTTTGGGCCCCCAGGAGGAACGCGGGACGGCAGCCTCTATTCTTGTGCCAGGAATCTGCACGGGGCCCGGCGAAGGACACCCCTTTTCCCTGTTTAGCCCCGTGGTAGGGGATTGAAAGGGTGCCCTGGCCTCGAAAAGGCCGAAACTACCGCCTGCGCTGAGGCAGCTTGCCTCCTTTGGCGAAGAGGTCTAGACGGTCACCAAACAGACGTAGCCCTTTAAATGGAAGCCCAGTAAGAGCTTTCTTAGCGGCATTGTCAGCCGCCCACTGTCGCAACCAAACCGTACGACGAATAGCTACCGCCAAGGCAGAAGATCTGGCACACATCTTTATAGCATCGTCCGATGCAGACAGGATAAAGTTTATGAACACGTCACAGTTAGAATATTGACAGTATCAGCGGGCAACTCATCTGTGCCGTCGAGTGCATTCCTAACCATGGCCCTGAGCGCTACTGCCGTAATGGCTAAGGCGCAAACCGGGCGCAAGGTCGCTCCACCAAAGGCAAAGGCATGGCATGCCAATTGATCAAGATGCCGGTCCTCAGAGTCCTGTAGCGTAGTAGTGTCAGGGGAGTGCATAATAGAGGTGTTGGACAACCCTAGAATAGGAGCATCGACCTCAGGAGGCGATGACCAGCACTTAACCAAGTCAGCAGGGAAGGGATACTTTCTATCCACACTCTTAGGGATCCCCGGCAGCCTGCTGGGTTGTTCCCATTCCTTAAGCACGAGGCTATTGAAATGAGTCTGCTCGGGAAATTCAAGACGGGCCTTAGCAGTATGAAAGAGCTCGCTCCTTTGTCTGGGAGCAGCAACAGGGGGAGAGATGGACAAAATTTCAAATATCTGAGCCAGCAGTCTATCAATATCATCCGAGGTCCAGTGCTCGGAACCAGATTCATCATGACCCCTGGACTCCTCGTCATATGACCCAGAGTCAGAGCTCGTCCGAGGGGAGTTGGCCATAAGGCTGCAACAAGTCATCGGATTCAATAGGGAAAAGGGAAGAGTCAGGGGTTAAATGCCGCCTCTTGGCGGTGGCCTTACGCACTAGCAAGCAATTTTTCAACACTGGCCAGTCTAGTAGCCATATCAGGATGAGAATCCCCACTTGTATTGGGGGTTAGACTCAAGCTTGGGGGAGTAGGTGAAGTGAGGCGAGGTGCAGGCCCAGCCACGGAAGAGGCGGGAAGAGCCGATAACGCCTGCTGTGCACAAGGAACACAGACCTGTGCATTGTCACCGCTGCTAGGTAAGACCCCACAAGCTACACACAGCCGGGCTTGTCCCGAAGGAACCCCGTTCACAATATCCTGAGACGCCTCCATATGGTGATTGTATCGGCACAGTAGGCTATAAGCTACCCTGGATGCCCCAATAACCCGCTGGGAAGTGGGAGTAATTCTTTAATAGTCTCAACCAGGGGATACACCGGGCCGGGAGAAGCCACCGGAAACCGCGGTCTGAAAGACATAAGAGGGACAGGGACAGGGATGTCAGAGCCAAGCGCAAGGAGAAACTATAAGATATATTATAAGGATAAAGGATGGTCGCCCGCGAGGGCACTTGCAGACAGCAAGGGGAGGACGGTCTTCACCACGCGAGCGCGAAAAGGAATGGCGCCAAACCATCCTCGGAGGGCGGGCCAGAGCTGAAGGTGACGCGGAGCGCGCCAAAACGTGACACGGGGCGCGCCAAGTCAGGTCCCCACCCCCCCCACCCAGAGAGCACGAAGCTCCGAAAGTGCTAAGCAAAAAGAGAAGCTGGGAACAGGGCAGTGACGAAGTCAAGACCAGCCCCTGAAGGATGATCGGTGTTACCGCAGCTGAGTCACTACGGATTAGGAGAAAAAGACGCCGCAGCATCAACAAAACCACGGCCGCCCGTGCAATATGGAAGGGCGCGGCGGCTACCAAGAAGTAAAGTACAAAACTCGGCTCTGACATCCATTCTCAGTCAAACACAACACCAAGGCCATAAGCGTGCGATAGGGTAAACTGAGGCCGCCATACTCACGACTCCTCCCCCCCCCTTTCTTTTCCCCCTGGCTAGGGGGGAAACGAGGGAGGATGGCGACCCTGAACACCGGGTCCACCGCTACACGGGGCATGGGACAATTAAGCGGGAGGGGCATCCACTATGAGGCTCACCATTAGCCTAAACCGCCTACCCTATGGTGGGGGACTGCGGTGGAGCATGGCTCCGTCAAGCACGCATGGTGCTGCCTACCTTCACCCGACCAGCGCAGCCCAGGCTGGGAGGCACATCACAAGGAGGTAACAGTCCCACAGGGCCGCAGGCTGTAATAGCCCCGCTCACCTGCAAGAGAGTGATACTTCATGTCTTCGCAGTCAGCACTGCAGAGAAATCTGGGGATTTGTGGGAGGTCCCTGGGTATATGAAGGGCCGGGAGGAGCCTGTTTTTTGCATGTCTGCAGTGCCACAGTGCCCTCTGGCGGAGGATAACCCAAGTGTAAGTATTATATCTGGAGCAGGACGTACTGTATACTTAGAATACTCACCTGTAGAATTGGTATTATACGTATACAGTACGTCCTGCTCCAGATATAATACTTACACTTTGGTAATCCTCCACCAGAGGGCGCTGTGCACTGCAGACATACAAAAACAGGCTCCTCCCGGCGCTTCATATACCCGGGGACCTCACACAAATCCCCAGCATTGAAAAGCAGTGAACAAGAAGCCAGGAGAATCTAACCACCAAAAACTGGTAATAACAACAATGTAACAATCACCATACATGGGATCCAGAACAATGCAAAAAAAAACAGGGTGGGGTGGGGTGGAGCAGGACGTACTGTATACGTATAATACCAATTCTACAGGTGAGTATTTCACAGAATTGTATTATTCTCAGGGCTGTATTTAGGAGTTGTGCTGCCCTAGGCACCTTTTGCCCCCCCCCCCCCCCCACCGGGGATATTTAAAGCGAAACAAAATCCGGGAACAAGATTTTCCCAGGTTTTGTTCTGGTCCCTCGGGGCACCCCGAATTCAGATGCCCCATTGTGTGAAACCCCCAAGAAAGACATTTTCCACTAACCTCTTCCTCACTCCAACGATGCACATGTGCGGGGTCTTGTACAATGACCTTTGCCAAGCTGGTTTCATTGTTGTGGATGGGCAGCGCGAGCACATGCTCCCCATTATACTCAATAAGAGCTATTTTCAGAATGACATGGTCACGGCTGGCGGCACGCAATGGACGAGAGCCCGCGCATGTGCATTACTGGAACAGGGAAAGGTGAGTGTTTATATGTGCCCGAGCGGGTTCCACACAGTGGAATGGTAGACAAATGGTAGAACATCACTGTGAAAAGGCAAGGGGGGTGACAGAGACACATAAAAAGAAAGTAGGAGAAAGGGGATAAAGAAGCAGGAGAGGGAAACAGATAAGAAAAAGTAGAAAGAAAGTCTAAAGTAAGGTAGAAAAGGGACTGGTGTAAAAACAGGAAAAAGAGGAATACATATGGAAAATAAAAGGAAGGTGGCAAAAAAGAGATGAGAGGAATGTGGAAGAGAGAGGAAGACATGGAAAAGGTGAAAAAATGGTGGTGGGGGGGGGGGTGACAAGAGAAAGAAATGGACAAAATGTGTAAAGGAGAAGTGGAAAGCAATGGGTAATTAAACATGAGCAGAAAAGTGTAGAAAAAAATAGGAGTGAATGTGGAAAAACAAAGGCAGACATAAAGAAGGTTAAATAAGAGAGTGAAGAAAGGTAACGAGAGAAAGATAGAAAGACTGTGGAAGAGAAATAGAAAGTGTAAATAAAAGCAGGAGGGGATTTGGGAATTAAAAAAAGAACCAACGTAGGAGGAGGGAATGTAAAAACTAGAGCGGGACGAAGGGGAAAAGAGATAATTAAAGGGGAATGTAAAGAAAGCAAGACAAGGGAAAACAGAAGAAAAAAGGCAAGCTGAATGTCCTGGTGCCCCCTTACAGAGAGATCAGGATGGAACCCTGTGTGCACACCTCACACACCCCAAAGGAGGCCATGGTGAAGAAAATGTAGAAGAGAAAAAGATTGGGGGTATGAGAGGGAGAGAGAGGAAATTATATGTAAAAATGAAGAAGGGAAGGTGGAAAAAAAATGAGAAAAAGGACTAATAGATGAGAGATAGAGAAGTGAAAGTGGGGGGTGGAAGAAGATTGAGGGAAAGTAGAAGGACAAAGTTTGGAGAAATGAGGGGGGTAGAAAGCAGCCTAAGGGAGTGACAACGTGAGGAGAGATGGAGAACGCAGGAGAGAGATGGACATGAAGGTGGGGAAAGAAGAAAATGGGGAGGAAAAGGGGAAAAGTGAAATAGAGATTGAGAATGTAAATAAGAAAGACAGAGGAAGCAGTGCAGCAGAAGAATGGAAAATAAAAGAGGGGCGTGAGAAGGAGAGTGTGGGAGAAAAGGAATTAGAAGAGCGAGTAGAAGAAATAATATGAAAGAGAGGGGGTGTAGTAAGCAAGAGAGAGAGCAGAAAAGAGGTTATGTATGGGACAACACTCGCTTTCACTTGGCTTCCTTTGGCGCCACTGACGGCTAAGCAGCCAAGGGGCATCAAAGGGAGGGAGCAGAGTGTGCATCTGGCCACATCCCCCACTCACCTCCTAGCTGTTGCGTGTGCGGTGGGCGTGTGGGCGGTGCGCCAATTCAGAATGTGGGTGCGTGCAGAAGTGAGCCAGGGTGCGGCCGTGGTGCAGAGACGCGGTGAGGGCTCTGGGACAAGGCGAGTAAAATGAGGCTTCTGGGTTTTTTTTACACAGCGGGGCATCCCAGTTCAGGATGCCCATAGGAGTGGAACTCGGATGGTCCTGGAGTCTCCAATATCCCTCTTTAAAGCAGAGCAAAACATACCAGGACCGGCCGCCGGCTTTGTCCCGGGACACCCCGCTGTGTATAACCCCCTCAGAAAGTCCAGTAAACACTTACCTTCCCTGGCTCTAATGATGCATGCGTGGGCTCTGGTCCAATGAAAACCGCCCACCATCAATGCGTAATTCAGCAGGCTGGGATCCCCATTGATACTAATGAGAGTCAGCTGTCGAATTAATTAGTGACAGTGGCCAGCTCTCATTGGACCAAAGCCTGCGCATGCACTGTTGGACCGGGAAGAGGTAGGTGTCTATGGGTGTTTTGGAGGCTGGCTTCATGACCTTACCCCCAGGGCATTCCAAATCGGGATGCCCCTGGGGAAGGCCAGGGGCCTGACCTGTGATCTCTAATGTGGACCAAAACCCAGGATTTTGACTATCCTGGTTTTTGGTCCACTCCCCCGGGGAACCCTGATCGGGAGTGCCCCACTGTGTGAAACTCACCTCACCGTGGTCCTATGGCACATGTGTGGCTGCTCCTCCAATCAGCGCACTTGGAACCGCTGAGCTATGGCCAGCTAAGTGACGTCTTAGCTCAGCGGCTCTGAGCGCACTGGTGACTGCATCTCGCGCTTCCCTCTAACAGGGAGCGTGCCCATGCCATTCACAAATGCCTGATGCGGGCACGCGCCCTGCTAGAGGGATAGCGGGGATGCGGCCGCAGCCCGCACATGCGCCGTTGGATCAGGAAAGAAGAATAAGTGTATGGGGCGACCTGGGGGGGGTTTCACACAGCGGGGCATCCAGATTTCAAAATCTGGATGCCCCAGGGGGGAGGGAATCGATCGGCCAGGGAGTCTTATAGGATTCCTGGGCCGATCCAGCTGGGTTTTGGTCCACTTTAAAAAAAAAAAAAAAAAAAAAAAAAAACTGGATGGGTGAGCCCCCCTTGGTCCAATGTCAAGATCAGAACCCTAATCCCCATTCATGCAAACGCACACACACTCACAGACACACACACCCAGGCACACACACGCACACTCACAGTCACAGACACACTCACATACAGACACAGAGGCACACACACACACAGACATACACACTCACCGGAGCCTCTGAGACGCGGCTGCTGCGGGTGGCAGAGCCTCCGAGACGGGAGTGAGCTGCGAGCGCCGGAGCTGCCTTGCCTGGGCGGAAGGGGCGGGGGCCGGGATCCACCGAGGCGGGGAGGGGGGGCTGCGGGCTCCGGAGCTCCCTCGCTAGGGCGGAAGGGGCAGGGCCGGGATCCTCCGAGGCGGGGAGGGGGTGCGGGCGCCCAAGCTATCGAGCCCGTGGGGGGGGGGGGGGTGGAGCCGCCTGGGCAGTTGCGGGCGCTGAGCCAGGCAGGCAGACTTGTTTGTTGGACGCAGGCGCCCTGCGGGTACGCGCACCTGGCGGGCCGCGACTGAAGTTAAGGAAAAAAAAAAATGTTGTTGAAGCTGTCATGGATGGCCGCCCTAGGCACAGGCCTAGGTTTGCCTTGCTGTAAATACGGCCCTGATTATTCTAAGTATACAGTACGTCCTGCTCCAGATATAATACTTACACTTGGGACATCCAATAGCAGTGTCCATAAAGTAGGGTGGGATCCCCAACAAAAAAGGCACAGCAGACAGTAAAAGCACTGTCACCTGCAAACCTTGCTACCAAGAGCGACATGAGCAAAGGCTCTAACGTCAACATCATAAAAACCTTTGAAAAGGTACGAACAAAAAACAAGTAGCGGTCTAACAAACTTGTTCAACAAAACCTGGTGCTGAAAGGCCCAAAGATACCAAGGCGCCAGTAGAATCAAAAATAAAGTGAGAAGAAACTCTTCCCCTTAAAGGAATAGGCCTGAGTAACAGCCTGACAAGATCAAACGCTAACAGTAGCCCAGGAAGAAGCCTAACCTTCCCTAGGACCAGAAGGGACATCCATCCAAGTAAAGGCTAGGCCAAAGGTCTCTTAACCCCTGGAAGCAGACGAGATCAGGCACATACAGATGTAGGTGCCCACAAACCCCAAGGGGCATCAGTCCCCCTAAGGGACAAGAGGCAATCCAGGAAAAAAATTCCAGCACCTGTTGAGGGAAAGTAGATCCCCTTGCCTCAGCGTTACTAGGAATAAAGCACAGAAGAAAGACAAATGTCTTAAATACATGAGCCTAAAACACCACCTTAGGCAGAAGGTCCGGCGTAAAGCGGAACACCACCTCATCTTGGTGTATATATCAAAGAACGAGGGCCAGCTAAACAGAGCCGCCAGCTCAGGCACACCTCTGACTGAAGTAACAGCCCCCAGAAGGACAACCTTGTGGATAAGAACAGTCAGACAGCATCCGGAATAGGCCCAAAGGGAAACACCCCGCAAGGCAAACATAATAAAATTCAAATCCCAACAGGGACCCTAGAACTACGTGGGGGATGCTCCTGAGCAATCCCCGGAAGAATGCTTAACCAAGGCAAAAAACTGAGCAAAGGCTTCTACAGGAAGGCGGACAGGGCAGAACCTGAACCTCCAGAGTACAGAGTAGGAGAGCCAACTCCAACCCATGCTGTAATAACTCTAGAACCCTGGGAACAGGGAGCGCCCAACAGGGGAGAGACCAAGACTCACACCAATCAATATGGGTATGCCATACCCCACAATAGACAGAAGAAGAAGAAGAAGCAGCCAACTCCTAGGCTTCCAGAAGTCACAGTCACCCAGAAGATAAGCCCATCTCCATCAAGGTGGATGAATCAACCGTCAGGCCATCCAGACCAGAGCCTGTAGATTGGGGTGAAATAAAAAAAGGGGGCCTGACTGAGCAGATCAGCACTCCTGACAGAACGTACAGGTCCGCTGTCCTCATTACCACATCTGCAAACCACACTCCACTAGGCCACCCAGGGGCCACCAGTATCACTGGTTCCCCCTTCCAGAGCAAACTTGCGCAGAACCCTGCCTAGCAGGGTGAATGAAGATAAGACATACAGAATAGAATGTCCAGCCATAAAGTTACTAAGCCTCATGACCAAGGTCAGAACAATCTGAGACAGGGGAACAAGGGCCTAGAACCTATGATAGTGACGGGGCCCAAAAAGATCCACACTAGATGGATCACAGAGAGACAAGAATTAGCACATCCTGTCGCAGGACATCCACCGGAGCGAATATCGCTGATATGCAGGGAACGCCGTCCTCCACCCAAATCAGGGTCAGATACCTTCCTGCAGGATCATCCTGCTCCAAGTCCACACAGATAATTAATACAGGCCACCGTCGTCAGACAGACCAAGGAGCCCCCAAATAGACAGATCCCGCAAAGGAGAAGTCCAGCGAGATAGAGCCAACCTGAAAGCCTACCGCTTCAAAATATATAGGTGAATGGACCCCTAAAGGTCCCACCTCCCCCGGAACCACAGGGGATTTTAGAAGAAAAAAAACCCCTCCGTCAACCTGATAGATTTGGTATCCATCTACAGGAAGACGCAAGGAAGGGGGTGCCCCCTGAATGGTTCCTTGAGTACAACCGTCTCAAGAGGAACCACCGTACCAAGGGGAAAGGTACACAGACCCAGCTCCAGGGAAGCTGGAACCCTGTCCAGCATTTACAATATAAGTAGCAGAAGAGCCCAAGGGCACTGAGCATAAGGGACAACCTCTGAGCAGCCACCAACAAGCCCACCAGCTGCAATTCAGCCTGGTGAAGAGACGGGAACAGCAAAGAGGGACCAAGCCCATGTAACCAGATTGTCCACTTTATAGCCAAAGAAGCAGGTTCCCGCCTGAACCGAATCTAAGTTCAACCCTAGGAATGGAGATACCAAATAAGGGGACAATGAGGAATTGAGGCGATTGAGCACCCATCCAAAGACTCCCAAAGGACACCAGCAGAGTGCCTCATCCTTTTGGGGGAATGTGGAAAGGTTGGTGTAGTGGCCCCTGTTAAGGGCAACCTGCAAGTGACCCCAGACCTCGCAGGCCGTGCATGGCCTGCGCCAACACCTGAAGAGAGACAGGGAACTGAAGCACCCTGACAATCTCAGGAAGGGACTGCCCAGCAAACACTATCCTGCATCCAGAGGAAACTACCTCCTGAATCCACCAGAACGAGGCATGACGCCTCCTGATAGGAGCAAGGTTCTGCTGCCATCCCATGATGGGAGGGCGTCCCATCATGCTTGGGGGGTTTTGGTGAAAGATTTGGACTTAGTCCTGCCGGAGGGGCCAGGGCGTTGTCTGCCACTCCTGGGGCAGGAATCTACACCAAAAAGCTGGAAGGACACCCCTGGTTTGTGTTTGACACTAACATGCGGGGGGTGCCCCTGCCCCGAGGAGGCCTAGACAGCCTTCTGCGAAGGGATGTTTTGCCCTTTTTCCCCAAACAGGTCCAGACGGGCCCCAAATAGGCATCGCCCTCTAAAGGGAATCCCAGTAAGAGTCTTTTTTGTAGCATCGTCAACACCCCACTGTCGCAGCCAGACCAAGCGGCGCATAGCTACCACAAGGGCAGAAGCTCTTGCACACATCCTAATGGTGTCATCCAGCGCTAAAAGGATAAACCTTACAAATACATCACAACTGGAGAGTGCATTAAACACCTCCCAGGGGAGATCCTCAGGTTGATGATCAATCATCTTTCTGATGAGGGTCCTAGCGGCCACTGCAGCGATGGCCACGGCACAGACCAGGCGCAGAGCCGTCCCTGCACAAGAAAAGGCGTGGGAAGCCACCCTATTAATGCGCTGGTCCTCAGCATCCCGAAGGGTACGATAAGTAGGGGCTGCAATAAAGGGGGGGTTAAGAACCCCAATAATCGGTGCATCCACCACGGGAGGTGATGACCAACAGTTAACCACATCAGGGGGAAAAGGGCATTTCCAATCCCAGTCCCCTGGAAGTTTACTAGGGCATTCCCATTCTTTGAGTACAAGAGCCTGGAAGTGATCCTGCTCCAGAAATTCCAAGCGCGGCGTCGCTGTATGGAAACTCTCCCTTCTAGGCCTGGGAGCCTCACCAGGGAGAGAGATAGACAAGACCTCGAAGATCTTTATCAGTAATTCATCAGTGTCACACAGGCCCCAGGAACCAGGGCCAGTATCATCATGACTCCTCAGAGAACAGCTCACCTTCATCAGAAAGAGCAAAACCCCGCGGAGTAGTGAACTCCTCAGTTCCCGAAGGAATGGGCGAAACCGGAGACGTCCGGGACCGCTTCTTACCAGGGCCCAAGCGCTCTGCCAAACTCGAAATAACCTGATCAGCCGTAGGCAGTCTGCGCGGCACGACTTGCTGGTCATCCCCTCTCGAGTGCGACTCATCAGGAGTGAGATTTAAGCACGGGGAGACAGGTGTATTGAAACGAGGAGCAGCCACTGGCAACCCTGACTGCAGGGCCAGTGCTTGTTCAGCACAGGGTCCACAGACCCGTGCTCTGTCTGCATCAGCATGGGGTTGTCCACACGCCGTACACAGCCGGTCTTGTCCCGCAAGGACCCCGGTCACATAATTCTGAGATGCCTCCATATGGTGATTATCAATGCAAATATGCCAGCAGGGATTTATGCAATAGGCAACCCTGGATGTCCCAAAGACCCGCTAGGAATGTGGGAGAATTTTTTGGAAGCCCGCTACAATTTATGTTAGGCCGGGAGAAGCCACCGGAGCCTTTGACGTCTGAAAGACAGAAAGGGAATAAGAGGTGTCAGCAGAAAACAATACTAATGATGAAAACACCCGCAAAGGCACTTACAGACCTGGGGAGGAGGAGGACCGCAAACACGCGCACGAAGATCAACAAAATGGCGCCAACCGAACCTCGAAGGGCGGGCCCAATCTGGCCATGATGCGGAGCGTGCCACGCCAGGTCCCCGCCTCCCCCAAAGAGCGCGAACATCTGAGGCAGCCGTCCAGGCTGGACAAGCCAAGTATAGGATATGCTAGTAAAAGCATCTGCTAATGGATACTCGTAGAGTCTGACGACGCCGCCACCCAGCACAGTAAATTTTAATAAAAAATGAGAAGTGCGAAAACGGCGGCGGCCAAAATAAGAAGAGCAAGCAGCACGGCTCTGACACCCAGTTGCCAGTCAAGGGCAAAACTACGGCCATAGGAGTGACAATACAGTACACTGAGACCGCCAAACACACCCCCCCCATTCTTTTCCCCCGAATATGGGGGGAAACGAGGGAGGATGGCGACCCCTTACACAGGGTCCACAGCTACACGGGGCATGGGGCAATAATGCGGGAGGGACATCCACTAGAGGCTCACCATCAGCCTTAACCGCCTACCCTTTGGTGGGGGACTGCGGTGGAGCATGGCTCCATAAGCACGCATGGTGCTGCCTACCTTCACCCGACCAGCGCAGCCCAGGCTGGGAGGCACATCACAAGAGGACGGGTGGAAATAGTCCAACAGGGCCGCAGGTTGTAATAGCCCCGCTCACCTGCGAGAGAGTGATACTTCATTCTTTTCCCCCGAATATGGGGGGAAACGAGGGAGGATGGCGACCCTTTACACAGGGTCCACAGCTACACGGGGCATGGGGCAATAAAGCAGACAACTTTAGGCAGAAAATCTGGTTTAAAGCGAAACACCACCTTGTCCTGGCGTCTCTCAAAGTAAGGGGGCTTGATGGAAAGCGCCACCAACTCAGAAACATGCCGAACAGAAGTGATTGCCACCAAAAAGACTACCTCAAGCGTAAGAATGGACAAAGCAGCCTCATGCACAGGCTCAAAAGGAGACCCCTGCAAGGCAGATAGGACCAAGTTCAAGTCCCAGACTGGCTTACGTGGGGAGTGCACGAGTAACCCCCTGGAAAAAAGTCCTGACCAGATGATGCTGAGCAAAAGATCTCTGAAAGAAAAACAGCCAGGGCAGAAACATGACCCTTCAGAGTGCTGAGTTGAAGCCCCAGATCCAAACCTTGTTGGAGAAATTCCAGAATCCTAGGAATAGAAAACACACGACAGGGAAGAGATTTAGCCTCACGCCAGTCAATGTAGGTACGCCAAACCCTATAGTAGATGGAGGAAGGACTTTTTCCTAGCCCTGATCATGATATTAACAACAGAGGCACGCAGCCCCTTTTCCATTAAGATGGAGGTTTCAGCAGCCAGGCCATTAAAGCCAGCGTTTGTAAATTGGGGTAGCGTAGCCGCCCCTGAGTGAGCAGGTTTGGATCCTTGGGCAGGGCGTACTGATCTACCGCCAGCTGCACGATGTCTGCGAACCACACTCTTCTTGGCCAACAGGGGGCCCCCAGGATTGTTGGCACCCCTTCCTGAGCTATCTTTCGCAGAACCCTGCCCAACAGGGGAAACGGGGGAAAGACATACAGTAGCTGAAAGCCCTGCCAGGGCCAGAGGGTCCTGGGAGAGAGACACAAAGACTGGAAGCTTGTGATGGGACGCAAACAGGTCCACATCTGACTGACCCCAACGGTGACACCGAGCGAAACACCCTGTTACTGAGGGACCATTCCCCCAGGCGAGAAGTACCCCTGTTCAAAGAGTGTGCCTCCAGATTCTCCACCCCCGGAATGTACAGAGCTGAGATGCAGGGAACACTGTCCTCTGCCCAGGACAGGATCAGAGACACTTCCTTGAGGGCACCCTTGCTCCGGGTCCCTCCCTGATGATTGATGTAGGCAACCCCCGTCTGGTTGTCCGAGGGGACCTGAACAGCCCGACCACGAAGGTGTGGGGTCAAGCGGGCTAGAACCAACCTAAATGCCCCAGAATGATGATAGGGGTGTGGGCCTCCTGAGGGCCCCACTGCCCCTGGAATGTTAGGGATCTCCAGAAGCCCCCCCAACCTGTCAGACTGGCATCTGTGGTGACTGTCTCCCAGCAAGGGGCTAGAAAGGATCTGCCAGCTAACAGGTTCCTTGAGTCCAGCCACCAAGAGAGGGACCGCCTGGCTAGGGGGGACAGAACTAAAACCTGATCCAGGGACACAGGGTCCCTGTCCCATACAGACAAAAGGTGGAGTTGAAGAGGTCTCATGTGGAACTGAGCATAAGGAACTGCCTCGAAGCAGGACACCATCAGGCCCACCAGCTGCATTCCCTGCCTGATGGAAGGATGAGGGCAGGACAGAAGGAGCTGAGCTGGAAAGAGATACCTCTTAACCCAACTTTTAGGCACCCCAGGGAGCCTGCTCGGTCGCTCCCACTCTTTGAGCACAAGATTATTAAAGTGAGTTTGCTCAGGAAACTCCAAACGTGGCTTAGCAGTGTGAAACAACTCCCCCTGCTGCCGAGGAGCTGCAGCAGGAGGAGAGATAGAAAGTACTTCAAAAATGTGAGCCAAAAGCCTGTCAGTATCATCTGGAGCCCATGGGTCAGATCCAGAATCAGGATAACCCTTAGGCGCAAAACGCCGTAGAAGGCGGCGGGATTTTTTAAAAAGCAACCAGTGCAACCAACACATGCGTGCCAGCAAAAGCCAAGCTATACCACGGAAACAATAAGAGTGAAGAATACACCTACAACACCCCCCCCCCCGAGAAATACCAGGGAGAGCGAGGGAGGCAGCGGCCAACCTAACAGGAGCCCACAGATGGACAGGGGGCGAGGAGCGATAGTACGGGAGGGGCATCCCATAAGGCTCACCTTGGGCGTATACCGCCTACCCTTTGGTGGGGGGATTGCAGTCGGAGCAGCGCTCCTAAAGCACCCGACATCGGTGCTGCCTACCATCACCCAACCAGTGCAGCCAAAGCTGGGAGGCATGAAAAGGAGGAACTGGTGGGAATAGTCCTACAGGGCCGCTCACCTGCGAGTAGAGAGAGCCATCTTCTTGTCACCGCAGCGCCACTGCAGAGAAGAACTGGGGAATTTGTGGGAGGTCCCTGGAATATAAGGGGCGGGAGGAGCCACTTTTTTGCTGTCTCTGCAGTCCAGCGCCATCTTGTGGATGTATAACCCAAACGTAAGGAATTACTCTCTGGAGCAGGACGTGTTGTATACTTAGAATATTGGCGTTGCTCCCAGTGCAGGGATCCCCCGGCACATAAATCCCATTAAACCAGAGAAATAGAGCGCAGCGAGTTGTTGGGGGCCGGATATCTGGAATAAGCCAGTGGACCATGTGAAGGCCAATCGCAATGCTCGACAAATTAGTTATATTTTGGGAATGTGAAAATCAGCCGAGACGCTGGACCTTACCCATGCGATAAAAAGGCAGCAAGGTATGCAGAAATTACCCTTCACCAGCTGCCTGGCAAGTGTGGCCTTTTCTCACCCAAATAGACTTCCACATGCATGTCCTGCTACCACTCACAAATTACCTAACAAGCAAGTACTGGTACACAGGGAGAGAAAACAACTTTAATAAGGCCACGCCTTATGTACTAAAGCCAGGACACTATTTATCCAAAGTATATGTGTTTTTCTTAACCTTGCGAATGCTAACGCACTTTGTGTGTTTTATACATTTGTGCATACTGACAAGAAAGAAAGAAATAGAGAAAGAGAGAAAAGGAGAAAGATGGGAGAGAGACAGGAGGGACAGAGGGAGAGAGAGGGAAAAAGAGAGTATGTATTCATTAGCAAGGCACATTCCAGAGGAAACGTTGGATAAGTTGTGGGGAAGTGGGTAATATGCCTTCCATTGCACACCACATCTGAAAAGAGAAGAAGTAGAAGGAGGGGGACTGCTGTCCAGCAGATGCCAAACAGCAGAAGTGGCCACTGTGAGCAAGTACTGGACACGGAGGACATGCATAGAGGAAGAGAACGGTGGGGGGGCACCGCTGTCCAGCAGATGCCAAACAGCAGACGGGGCCACTGTGAGCAAGTACTGGACACCGAGGACATGCATAGAGGAAGAGAACGGTGGGGGGGCACCGCTGTCCAGCAGATGCCAAACAGCAGACGGGGCCACTGTGAGCAAGTACTGGACACCGAGGACATGCATAGAGGAAGAGAACGGTGGGGGGGCACCGCTGTCCAGCAGATGCCAAACAGCAGACGGGGCCACTGTGAGCAAGTACTGGACACCGAGGACATGCATAGAGGAAGAGAACGGTGGGGGGGCACCGCTGTCCAGCAGATGCCAAACAGCAGACGGGGCCACTGTGAGCAAGTACTGGACACCGAGGACATGCATAGAGGAAGAGAACGGTGGGGGGGCACCGCTGTCCAGCAGATGCCAAACAGCAGACGGGGCCACTGTGAGCAAGTACTGGACACCGAGGACATGCATAGAGGAAGAGAACGGTGGGGGGGCACCGCTGTCCAGCAGATGCCAAACAGCAGACGGGGCCACTGTGAGCAAGTACTGGACACCGAGGACATGCATAGAGGAAGAGAAGGGTGTGGGGGCACCGGTATCCAGCAGATGCCAGAATAAGCAGACCAGGTCACTGGACAGTGAATGACGCACATGGAGGACATGCACAGAGAAACCTGACCAATGGTTGATTAAAGAACACAGGGGCAAGTGTTAATAAATGTAACATAGCATATATAAAGACCACTTGATAAGACATTACACCGTTATCTGAAATTTAAAAAATGGGGACAAATTAGAGAACATAAACAACATATTACAATAAAAACAGACAACATAATATTAAAATAAAAATCATTAAACTATTATGTTGTATGCATTTGCAGCAATAGGGATCTTCTCTCACACATTTCTGCACGTGGAGGCCTGTTCACTTTTGCACATATGGAGTGGATTTGACTGCAGTGCTAAATAGCACATATACACGCCGACTCCTTTTGCGTGCAAATATAAATTTGCATTCTAAGATTTTTTTCTCTCACGGGGCTGAATTGCCTCCAATGTCACATTAGGGTTGATTCATAGTCGTGTGCAAACTAATTTGCACAAGTTTTTTGGCGCGGCAAGTCTGTTCGGCTTCCGTCTGCATCTGTTTGCCAATGCGTCAATTTAGTCATGAAATTTTCTGCTGCCACCATTTTGCTGCACCACACCGTCTTCGGCACCCAATTTATGGTATGTTTAAAGGGCAGAAAAACGTGTGCAAATGTGGCAATTTGAAAAGTGAATTTCCTCCAGCAAAAAGGTGGAGGAAACTGCCGATTACAATGAGTAATAGCCTTATTTTATTCAGAAAACACATTGGTGGTGTCCTGCATATTTTTAAATAACGAAAGTGCAAACCACAAGTTCTTTTTAGGGACTGAATTTTTTTTTGGTTTTTGATTGAAGAAAAAAAAGATGTCAGAAATTAAGGTCCAGACAACAAAAAAAAATGTGGAATAATGGGCCCCAGAGTTTAGCAGAAAACAAAAAATGATAGTTAAATTATTGAGCATTAATATACAAACCAAACAGAGAAGGAGAGGTAAAGAGAATATCTGGGACAAAGCATTGGGCAAAATAAAGTTAAGGGGTAACTGGAAAGAGAATAACCCCCCAACCCCCCCCCCCCCCCCCCAGTTTTCGCTCCGCCTGAGCGTTTTTGCCCCGACCATGAATCCCTAATGGAGCATCTTTGAAAACATCTAAACTCATTTTGATATGTTGCAGGTCTCATTTTACCTAGGTATATTCTTTACACAAATTATATTGCAAGATATGTAAACGCTGATGGCTGCAACGTATAAACTCCATTTAACCTTTTTCTCAATGAAGGATGTTGAACATTAAGAAAATATCTAAACTAAAATGTGAGAACCATTACTATTATGACAAAAACACTAGAAATCTCCTTTGCCTGCTATTTCAGTGACACAATGTATACAGCACTTGGGCAACAGCAGTCCATATAGCAAGCACACAGACAGGTGGGAGCATTTACAGCAATGGCATGGAGTGATCGAGTAACAATTTGCACAGCAAGACTTGGCAGTTAATAGAATTCATTGGCTTTTAATTGTGACATCTCTCTATGGGATTCTTTGCACTAGCGACTTTTAAAAAGCAGCTGACAGCAGCTTTCTTGCTGGGGCAAGTCAAGATGTGAAAGCACAGAACATAATTAGAAAAAAAGGAAATAAATAATGGTAAAACCATAGTGGCGGGTTATTCTGTGCTGGGAAAACGTGCCCAGATTCTGTGTGTGTGTAAAAATAGCCTTCTGGCTTAGAGGATCCCAGTGCGGGAGGTGAACCAATCGAGGGAACAGAAGGGTTTTGCACGCAACAGAGCAGCCATTAATACAGACCTAAAACCTTGCCATGCAACACTATGCCAGGGAGAGTTCTGGTCCACAGAGACACTAACCTAACACTCCCCGTCATGCCATCGGTGTCCTGGATTTGAGAAAGATACGTTTTCCTACCAGAGCTCCGTATTCAGTTTTGTAGGGGGCATTCTCTGGGTCTGCTTTAAGAATCGCCCTTCACCCCGAATAAAAGTCTTTGTTCTTGTTTCCCCACCCCCTACATAATGATTACCCACTTTAGAAATCATCCTACCTGCACCTATGGCAGTTTAACATTTTAACATCCAAGATGGAGGCCCATAGAGTCTCAGGCTGCCTGCAAACAGGAAGTGTCTTCTGACCATGCCCTGTGCATTCTAGAATTGCCATCCTTTTCCTGACCCCAGCTCTGCTCTGTCTATAACCCCCTCCCCCCTGCACCCCCAGCCCCTCTCCTCAGTATGCGATGCTTCTGAGACAAGATGGCAGCACCCGTGTCCTAGAGTCCCGAGTTGCAGCCCAGTGGGGGAAATAATAAGTGACAAAAAAATTAAAATCTATTAATTTTAGATGAGGTTTGTATTTTGAAGATGAGGTTTGTATTTTTCAGCACGTCAGCTAGCTGCCTTAGCACAGAACATGGAGGAGTCATTTGCCCAGTTGGGCACCTTAGGGATATTTTAACAGGATGGGCATCTCAAATTGACAAGTCTTTCAAGTGAGCACATTTCATTTTGGACTACAGGACTCTTATGGTCATATTTCAAGGCCATCCTGGTTTTGGTATATGTGCGTTATTAGTTGAAAGCAGCTGAACTTAAAATGATACGTCAAAAGACAAAGGTAATTTATAAGAATATACAATAACCATTTTGGGGATTGTGTTAAAGAGACATACAATTAAATTGTCCCAGCTTTCTGCTCTCCCTTGCTGGAACTGTCAGGGGCGTCATCCAGCCTTTACCCCGTTGGCTTTATATTTCTTAACTCCCAGTGAACTGTATATTTTAGTCTACAGTTTGGGAAGCCTGAGAAATGACCCAGCTGAAGGTAGCAAGTTCTACAGGGTTTATCAGGAAATACAGTGCTGCTGACTGAAATATGCCGTCCATGACAGTCAGGGCTAATTCAACCTTTGCCTGGAATGTCCCTTTAATGTACATCAAAACTGCATTAGCATGGTTTTGGCATTTATGTATGCTTACAGTTAACCTAATCTAATAGTTTCCCCCTTTAAATGTAACCAGCAACCTTTCCCTAGCAGCATAGCTACACTTCTCAGAAAAGAAACCACGAGGAGAACCCGGACTTTTGTTTTTATACTGTACAAGCATCTACTATAGTGAGGGACAGATTTTGATGCAACAGTGCACTGAAGGCTGTAAACAAGCAAGGCACAAGACTCCTGAATGGGGGCAACTAAGGTCACTGTACTAAAAATACAATAAAAACCTGGCGGAGCCATAGGATTATAAGTGTCTTAATGGAGCCCATCGCAAAAATTGTGTAATCTTAAAAATCCATATAAATACTTTGGCTAATGAGAGGAGGGATCACTTTTAGACCAGAACTTAATAAAACTCCCAGGGGTGACAGGTTTAGTGTATTGGGGGTGACAGGACCTGTCCCCCTTGATTTCATATTCCTTTTAAAAAACAAAAAAAAAAAAAAAACCAAGCCTGGCAGGATATTTCTTGATGTCGGGTGTGTTTAAGTGACTTTTCCTCGCGCCATCCAGCACATTTACATGGATTTTTATCATTGGGCCATTTTTCGCGATATTGCTCCTTTATAGACCCTGTCCAGGCATACACCATTTTCCTCTCACCTTATCCTCCTTGGGAACAGTGTAAGAGTCATGAGCTGTGGTCAGAGACCGCTGCTGAACTACTGCGACTTGCTATGCTCGCTCTTGCCGGGAGCACCAAGGGAAGATTAGCTGCTAGACCACTTTTTTGCATGGTCCTGGAGGAACGGAATTAAAAGCAGGAAAACTTTGGAACCCTGCAGGAAATGGACGAGAGACAAGATACAAGCAGCAGGTGAGCTGCTTGCCGTCTTATTTTGCTGTTATACAGTCCCTTTAAAGGGTACCAAATCCTGGGATTTTGACTATCCATAACCTTGTTCTATGCCCCCGGGGCATGCCGAATTAGGATACCCCGCTATGTGAAACCCCACAGTTTACCCAGTAAAACTCACCCCTCCTCGGTCCAACAGCACATGTATGCACTCTTGTCCAATCATGCCGTGTTAAGAGCTTGCATTGTCCTCACTGGGAAGTGAGAGCAGCTGCACTCTCAGGGGTGCTTTGAGGGTTATGACTTTGTCAGGGGCTTCCTCTAGGGGTTCAGAAGAGGGGTTTGCTAAGCCTCTGAGGACCCAGGACGGACACTTCTGAGTAATGGAGAGAATCTGTTAATCAAGGTGTGATTTCGAATTCTGAGTCTTTAGGGTACCTACAGCTAACCCATGGTCAAAGTCTTCCTATAGAAACTCAAGTACAGTTGCAATAGTCCTTCAAACTGTTCAATCTCCCTGAAGAGGCCTGGTGTGCAACTGAGCCCAGGTGATAGCTGGGATGGTGGAATTCATTAAACCTAAGTGTTAAAATCCTCCTGAAGGAGACCTATCCTACAGGATAAAGTTTCCTATGTGACAGACAAGCTTCTCCTGCGTGCACACGAGGCTTTTAAGACTAAAAAAATGTGGGAATAGAATCCCCTGCCCTGACAGTGTAATGGAACTGGCTCTAAGACCGTCTTTTGGATGTAGGCTGCATGGGTCTCCTGCTAAACCTGGTTCTCTTCCTGAAGCACTTCATAGTAAATTTTTTAGGAACTTTGAGGATCTAGAAAGAATAGTCTCCAGTTCCGATCCAAAAATTAGGTCTCCCCCAAAGGATGCCACATAGTTTGGCCTTAGATGGCAGACCCCCCCTGTCAGGTTTAAAGCCAAATAGTCCTTCTGGTGCAGTTAATAAGGGCATTTGCTGAGATGGCGCTAAACATTGGTGGGAGCATATCAAGTAGTGTCTGCTTGGGGGTATCCTTTTCCATAAACCTTTAAGATTGGAGAGCCAGGCCTCGAAATTTCTAACTACACAGTCTGAAGCCATCATAGGCTTAAAGGAAAAGGCCGCTGTATCCAAAGCCCTTTCTAAGGATACCATCTGTGCGACGGTCCATAGGATCTCGTAAGGATCCAGAGTCCTCAAAACAAAGGTCAGCAGAACGCGATACGTGTGCAAGCGAGGCTTCATGCCTAGGATACTTAGTCCAGAGAGCCGATTCAGACTCTCTAAAAGGAAATTTGATTTTAAGGATCCAGGCAGAAAAACAAAAAAAGCTTTTTCTCCGGAAACTGGCATTCCTTTTTAATAATATCAAGGAGAGCCAAATGAACTGGAATGCTTTTGCCTTTCTTCACTAACATTTTGTTGTATTATGCATCCTGAGCAGATAAATGCTGCTCTTCTGAACGGATCTGCATAGTATCATAAATATCTTCCGGCAGGGACAAGGTTTCTTCCAAAATCTTGCTGCTGGTATTTTTGGGGTCACTGTCAACATTGGATACCACCCCAAACCTTGTATTGAGGGAATCCTTGTCAGACGAGACTACTACCTCACTATTCACCGACTCTGTGGCAAAACCTAGGGTAGCGTTGACCTGACTCACATCTGGGGAAGGGAGGTTGGCTGGCACCTGCGCTAGGGTAGGATCCCAGGAGTTAAGTCTGTTAATCTGTTCCAGTTATGTTTCCTCTCTAGGGGGAGGTGGTCGCTCTATCCGTGGCTGTCCTGAACGACGAAAAGAGAAAAACTCACCAGCAACCTGACCCGCCCTCACGACAAAAAATGCATTTTTGTCCCAGTCTGGTTCATAGAAACTTACCAGTTCTTGGGAGGAGGGGCTACATCCAAGATTATGGCATCCAAGGGTTCTTAGCTCACATGTCCATTACACACACACTTTATAGGTTTGTGTGAAAATGCGTTCCACACACATTCCCAAGGCACAATTTAAAGCCTGGACCCTTTTAAAGGCAGCAATGATGTTAGCCAGCAGAAATCCTGAATGGTGAGTAATGAGAGCAAGTTTTGGGCTTCGTTGTCAGGCATTGGGGCATAACAACTTAGCACACCCATTGGGGAGGCTATGCAGCATTTGCCCAAGTCTTAGTCTGCTTTAAAGAATTTAAGGATTCCAGTCATTGAGAGGTCTTTTGGTATGCTCCCTCCACTGGGGCAGTGTGTGTGCAGCCGCTGGTGGCATCACTTGTCTCCCTTCTCGGCTGTGCGCGGCCACACCCGCTGCAAATGAATGGCAGTGCCAGCCGAAGGGAGAAAGTGAGGTTGCATGTCGCCAATTAGTTCGGCTGGGGTTTCCATTCAGCTTCTCCAGCCGCACATTAATATGTATGACAGAAGGAGCCAATTGGACGAGCAGCCGCGTCTGTGCCGTGGGCTCGAGCATGGGTTTGACCGGTGTTCTGGGGGGTGCCCTAGGTGAAAGGATCAAGACCTGGGATAGTGAAAATCCCGGGCTTTGTTCCACTTTAATGTCTCTGCTTCCTGCACTGTATCGACACTTAATAGAAAGAACTCAACATTACAGTTGTTTCAGTCGTTACAAAGAAGAAAGCCCTTACCTTATCCATGCGCCAGCACCACTTCTCCTGAGTCTGTACGGCAGCCGCAGGAAAAGACAGGGAGCAGACGGAAGAGTGCAGGGAGCCGGGGGGATGCGGCTTTTTGCTTTTAAAAAAAGATTGCGGCGTACAGGTTCCGGAGTGCTCTGAGAGCGGCACTGGCCCGGAATAAGGTAAGGTTTTACTTTGTAATCACCCCAGGCCCAGCCTCAGCGCCAGGGTAGAATAGCAGGGCAGGGGGTTATAGTTTGACTAAAGTTCCGCTTTAAAGGAGGAACATGGGGGGGATGTTAAAACCTCCCCAAACCTCACAGGACTGCTACACCCCCCCCCCCCCTCCGGTTTCACATTTGGGCACTATTTACTCACCTCGCTGGGGGATCCATCTTCTGGGTACCTCGGATTCCGGGGCGACGCCATCTCGCGCCTACGCAGTGCCCATGAATGGGATGCAATGGAGCTGCCCGAAATCCCACAAGAGCATGGCCCTGAAGCAGCCGGATGTCGCCGCAGCAGGCGACATCCAAAAGGTAAGTAGGGTTCCGATGGGGGAATGGGAAAATTAGCCCCTTTTCATTTTAGGTCCGATGTTCCTCTTTAATAACATTGAATACATATTTTCTCTCAATCGAAGGCCCTTATATATAAATATCAGTGGTGGCATCCATGAAGCCTTGTTAACAAGCCTATTCTATTCCTTGCAATGGAGGGGTATGCCAAGGCAAGGTCACCACACCCCCTCTATTGGAATGAATAATAGGTGTGTTAGGAGGAGATAAAGCCATATTTATGGACACAGCTATGTCTACCAGGCAATGGAGGATGGAATCGCTCAATGTCCCTTGATGGCAAGTGTGAAAATAACGGCGAGTATACACTTTTTTACATTGTTTAGCCCGATTACTTTTATAATGATGAGAAAAACACAATTCTGTGAGTACTCACCTGTAGAATTGATTTTATAGTATACAGCACGTCCTGTTTCACAAGTATTCTTTACGCTTGGGATATCCGCCACAAGGTGGCGCAGTGGACTGCAGAAGAGATTTGTGGCTTCTCCCGGCCCCATAAGGACAGGAACCTCCCACAAATTCCCAGTGTTACAAAAGCAGTTAAACAAGAAGCCGGGAGAATAAAAATGAAGGAACCCCAACCAAAAAATTGAACAAATCACCATACAGAGGTAACCAAGAAAAAAGATAACAAGGGAGGGGTGAAACAGGACGTGCTGTATACTATAAAATCAATTCTACAGGTGAGTACTCACAGAATTGTATTTTTCCAAGTATACAGCACGTCCTGTTTCACAAGTATTCTTTACGCTTGGGACGTCCAAAAGCAGTGTCCGTAAAGTAGGGTGGGATCCCCAAGAACAACAGCGGGCAGTTTAAACCACTGCCGCCTGAAGAACTTTGCGGCCAAAAGCAGCATCAGCTGAGGCCCTAACATCAACCTTGTAAAACGTAGAAAACGTAAGAACAGAAGACCAAGTAGCAGCCTTGCAAACTTGTTCAACAGAAGCCTGGGCCTTTCAGCACCAAGAGGCCCCAATAGCACGAGTGGAATGAGCAGTAAGGCGGAAGGGAGGTTCCTTCCCCTTAGCAGAATAGGCTTGCACCACCGCCTGACGAATCCACTTTCTGATAGTGGACATAGCTGGAGGCAAACCCTTCCTAGGACCAGAAGGAAGAACAAAAAGAGCATCAGTCTTCCTGAAAGATTCAGTAGCTACCAAGTAAAATTTCAGAACCCTGACCACATCCAAAGAATGCAGAGTCCTCTCCTTGGAATTAGCAGGATTAGGACACAAGGAAGGCAAGACAATGTCCTGATTGAGATGAAAAGCAGACACAACCTTAGGCAAGAAATCTGGTTTAAAACGAAACACCACCTTGTCCTAGTGTCGCTCAAACTAAGGAGGTTTGATGGAAAGCGCCGCCAACTCAGAAACACGCCTGACAAAAGTAATAGCCACCAAAAAGTCTACCTTGAGAGTCAAAATGGGCAAAGCAGCCTCACGGAGAGGCTCAAAAGGACGACCCTGCAGAGCAGATAACACCAGATTCAAATCCAAAACTGGTAACATAGGTTTACGTGTCGGACGCACATGAGAAACCCCCTGGAAAATAAGTCTTAACCAAATGGTGAGAGGCAAAAGATTTTTGGAAGTAAATTGCCAAAGCTGAAACATGACCTTTGAGGGTACTAAGTTGAAGGCCCAAATCCAAACCAAGTTGCAAGAATTCCAGAATTCTGGGAACAGAAAACACCCGACAGGGAAGAGATTTGGACTCACACCAGGCAATGTAAGCATGCCAGACCCTGTAGTAGATAAAGGACGAGGACTTCTTCCTAGCCCTAATCATGGTGTCAGAGGCAGGCAAACCCTTTTCCATCAAAATGGAGGTTTCAGCATCCAAGCTGTCAAAGCCAGCGTTTGTAAATTGGGATGGCACAGCTGCCCCTGAGTGAGCAGATCTGGATCCTTGGGCAGGATGTACTGATCTACTGCCAATTGCACAATGTCTGCGAACCACACCCTTCTTGGCCAACAGGGGGCCACCAGAATGGTTGGCACACCTTCCTGGGCTACCTTGCGCAGCACCCTGCCCAACAGAGGAAACGGAGGGAACACAGAGGAGCCGAAACCCCTTACAAGGCATTGCCAGCACATCCGTGGCAAAGGCCAGAGGATCCTGAGACAGAGACACAAAGAATGGAAGTTTGTGACGAGAAGCAAACAGGTCCACATCCGGCAGACCCCAACGGTGGCACAGAGAGTGAAACACCCTTACACTGATGGACCACTCCCCCAGCAGAGACATCCCCCTGCTCAGGGAGTCCTCCAGGTTCTCCACTCCCGGGATGTAAACTGCTAATATGCAGGGAACATTCTCCTCCGCCCAGGACAGTATCAGGGACACTTCCCCGAGGGCTCGCTTGCTCCGAATCCCTCCCTGATGATTGATGTAGGCAACTGCCGTCCGGTTGTCTGGGCGGATCTGAACAGCCCGACCCCGAAGGTGCGGAGTCAACTGGAAAAGAACCAACCTTATTGCCAGCAGTTCCAGAATGTTGATGGGAACATGGGCCTCCTGAGGGCCCCACTGTCCCTGGAACTTCAGAGACTTCCAAAAGCCCCCCCCAACCGGTCAGACTGGCATCTGTGGTGACAGTCTCCCAGCAAGGAGGCAGAAAGGTCCTGCCCACTAGGAGATTCCTTGAGTCCAGTCACCACGAGAGGGACTGACTGACCAGAGGGGAAGAACAAAGGTCTGATCCAGGGACACATGGTCCCGATCCCAAACTGACAAGAGGTGCAACTGAAGAGGTCTCATGTGAAACTGAGCATAGGGAACTACCTCGAAGCATGACCCCATCAGGCCCACCAGCTGCATCCCCTGCCGAATGGAGGGATGAGGGCAAGAAATCAGAGACCGTGCCTGCGTCTGCAGGCCCTCCACCTTCTGCTGAGGCAGAAAAGCCTTGCCCTGAGATGTATCCAGAGTCATGCCCAGAAAGGATGTCACCAAGGAAGGAGACAGAGAAGACTTGGGGTAGTTGATCACCCAACCGAAGGACTGGAGCGTGGAGACCACCATCTGGGTATCCAGCTCGGCTTGATGGAAGGACTGAGACGCAATCAGAATGTCGCCCAGATAAGGAAGGATGCAAATGCCCCGAGATCTCAACAGAGCCATCACCCCCGCCAGCACCTTGGTGAAGACCCGAGGGGCTGAGGTAAGACAGAAAGGTAAGGCCACAAACTGGTAGTGCTGATCCTCCAGAGCGAACCTGAGAAATTTCTGATGACCTGGAAAGATAGGAACATGAAGGTAAGCATCTTTGATGTCCACAGAAGTCATGAAGTCGCCTGGGCGCAAGGTACTGACCGCCGAGCGCAGTCTCCATGCAAAAATGCTTGAACTTGACAAACTTGTTGAGGCGCTTCAAATCCAGGATGGGCCTCAGAGACTCATCCTTTTTGGCAACAGTGAACAGATATAGAAACCTCTGCCCCTTTCCTGGAATGGCACCAGGCAAATGACCCCTAAATCCAAAAGGCTTTGGACCGCAAGCCCTGAGCTGACATGGGATTTTGACCCATCCGGGACCTGAGAAATCTTGGGGGCGGCCATGCTGCAAACTATCTTGTACCCGGAGGACACCACCTCCTGAATCCACCGGTCTGAGATGCCCAGTCTCTAAACTTGAGCAAAGAGCCGCAACCGTCCCCCCCAACCAAATGGGTGAGGGCGCCTCCTCATGCCTAGGGAGCTTGGGGGAAGATTTGGACTTGGGACCCCATGAAAGACCGGGGCGACCAAGGCCTCTACGTGCCCCCGCAAATGGTGCACCCCGACCGGACCTAGGAGCACAAAAGGAGGGGAGGGAAGAACCAGCCCCCCATAAGGGATGCAGCTGCCTCCTGCGTTGAGGCAGCCTACCATCCTTGGCAAACAGATCCAGACGCTCACCAAAGAGCCGTAGCCCAGTAAAGGGGAAGCCAGTGAGAGCCTTCTTAGCAGCATTATCAGCCGCCCACTAATGCAGGCAAACAAAGCGGCGTATAGCCACCAAAAGGGCAGAAGTCTTACCACACATCCTGACCGTATCATCCATAACAGAAAGAATAAATGCCACAAATTCATAGCAAAGCAGGAGGGATCTATACTCCTCCCCCTACTGGCATCCGAGGCACTACCCAGAAGGCCCTTGAGTAACCCTTTAAGAGTAAGAGCCGTGATAGCAGAAGTGCACACAGGGCGCAGCGCAGTCCCTGCACAAGCAAATGCATGACAGGCCAGTTGGTCAACACACCGGTCCTCACCATCCCTCAGAGTAGAAGTGTCAGGGGAATGCATGACCGAGGTATTGGACAACCCAAGCACGAGAGCATCCACCTCGGGGGGACATGACCAGCGCTTAACCACATCAGCTGGAAATGGATACCTCCTGTCCCAACTCCTAGGCACTGCGGGCAATCTGCTAGGACGTTCCCACTCCTTAAAGTGGACCAACACCGAGAGGTGATCGGCCCGGAAATCTATAAGATTCCCGGGCCGATCACCTCCCACCCCGCGGGACATCCGAGATCGGGATGTCCCGCGGGGTAAAACCCCCAAAAAAAACCCCAAACACCTTACCTGATCTTCGGCGGCGGCCGGCCGCCGCCGCCTCCCTCGCGCCCCTGTAGGCGTGCTCGCGCCCGCGCCGGCCGTCTGCGAATGGCCGGCGGGGGCGCGCGCGCGCCGAAAGTGACGCGAGGGAGGCGGCGGCGGCGGCAGCCGCTTGGACGTTCCTGATCCCCGCCTGGACGTTGGCGGGGATTGGACCGTCCAGTCACGTGGGAGTGGGGAGAGGTGAGTTTTTGGGGCTTTCTGGGGGGTTTCACACAGCGGGGCACCCCCGATCGGGGTGCCCCGCCGAAGTGGACCAAAACCCAGGATAGTCAAAATCCTGGGTGTTGGTCCACTTTAAGCACCAAATTATTGAAGTGGATCTGCTCAGGGAACACCAAGCGTTTACCAGAGTGAAAAAGCTCACCCTGCTGCCTTTTAGCCGGGACAGGAGGTGTAATACACAGTACTTCAAAATTGTGAGACAACAGCCTGTCTGAATCCTCAGGAGACCACGAGTCTTCTCCAAAAGGAGACCCAGTACCACCATAAACCTCCTGCTGCTCTTCAGAGGACTCAGAATCAGAGAAAAGTTCCCCCTCTTCTAGGGGGTACAGGCCAGGGAAAGAAAACTGTCCCTCATCCTCCTCAGGATAAAGGGAAACGGCAGGAGTTACATGCTGCTTCTTGCCAGAAGCCTTACGGAGGACCGGCCCAGCCATATGCCTTTCCAGGCTGGCCACCAGCAAGGCCAATTCATAGTTTGATTCCCCACTAGCATGCCCCTCACTAGGGGTCAAATGCAGGCACGGGGGGGGAGGGGATGTAGAAGGGGGCGCAGAGCTGGGCAGCGTAACAGACAACCCAGACTGCAGCGCAAGTACCTTCTGGGCGCAGGGCACGCATACCCCGACACCGTCACTAACAGGGGATACCCCATGCGGCACACAGCTGGGTTTGTCCCGAAGGAACTCCAAGCACATTATCCCTGGAAGCCTTCATATGGTGATTAGAGTGGGCACACTGGCCCGTATAGGGTTAAGGCTATGCCCCAAAACCCACTAGGGAAGGTGGGAGATGCAAAGGGGAAGAGGGCCGGGGGAAACCACAGTCACGTTAATCGCGCCTGAAAGATAAGAAAAACCACACATAAAATCCCCATAATGTGGTGACAAGAGCACAACACAACCCCGAAGGGGATTCACGGACCAAGAAGCCGATCGCACAACCAGGCAGGCCAGCAGCGCGCCGCAGTACCACCGGTGAGGAGAAGACACACTTCCAACAAAATGGCGCCCGCAGGGACCTTGAGGGGCAGGCTGCGGAAGTATGGCGCAAAAAGCATCACCCGCGGGACTCCCCCCCCCCCCCCCCCCGGAGAGCTCCTCAGGGAGAGAGCGAGGCAGGGAAGAGCAGCGGCAGGCGCACACAAGGCATGCTTAGCTAGGGAGGAGGGGGGGCAGTGGAGGGGGGGCCGGGAAAGGCCCACAATAAGGCAGGAAGGGGCATCCCACAAGGCTCACCATAAGCCTGAACAGCCTACCCTTGTAGGTACAGGGATTGCGATTGGAGCAGCGCTCCTCCGGCACCTGACCTTGGCCCTGTCCTACCTTCACCCGAACCAGGCAGCTGAGGCTGAGAGGCAGTGGGCAGAGAGCCATCTTCTATCTTCTCCGTCCAGACTGCAGAAGGAAACTGGGAATTTGTGGGAGGTTCCTGGCCTTTTATGGGGCCGGGAGACGCCACAAGTCTCTTCTGCAGTCCACTGCGCCACCTTGTGGCAGATATCCTAAGTGTAAAGAATACTTGTGAAACAGGACGTGCTGTATACTTGGAAAAAAAGACCAATGTTCTGGTTTTACTACAGTAAATGTGTTATTACTTATTACTTATTATTGGCAATTTATGAAGGACTCTGAGCTAGAGTCTGGAGCCTGATAAAATAGTCAGGACTCCACAGCTCTGGTTAGGGGGCAGCATAGGGTCTCTTTCTGGCACACAGTGGTAAAGGAGGGTGTAAGATCAGGTCCATAGCTCACAAAGAAACACAAGTAAAGGAGCAAGATCAGCAAGCAGCATTTATCAAACAGCTCTATCCCGCATCATGCAATTCAAAGTGCAGTGAGGTATAACAAGGAATTCAATACAATTATTGGAGGAGGTTTCATTTGCCTTCCTCCCATCATTCTCAACCTTGCCTAGGTACTATGCCTGAAACATCTACTGAGTCGATTTTACGGCTTTACCAGATCCATTTCATCCATATAAAAAGCTTCCGACACCAATAAAATATTCTGAGCTCAATCCACTCACTTAGGAGCACTCCCAGGACTCTCTGCTGCTCTGTTATTTGAAGCATGAACAGACCTTTCATCAGATCAGAGCAGTCTAGGTCCTCTGTGGCATCAGGTTTGACAATAACTTTTAGGTAATTATATAACCCATCATAGTGGATGGCTGTGCAAGGCGGGTACAAACCTCAACATTCTAGTACCAATTTTTTTTCCCCAAGTGACTTGGGAGGTCCACAAGGCTAAGACACTACTTTGCAGTATTCCACGTGTAAACACGAGGCATGTGGAAAGACAAACAGGAAATATTTAACGTAAGTAAACATGACTCATTAAGGAGTGGTTCACTGCTCATCATCAGAGGTGAAATCATTCACAGGTTACTACCCCGACTTCAACAGCTACAAGGATCTAAAGCTAGCCAATAAAATAAGGAAATAAATACTCGGTCACATGGAGCATACTCATTCAGTAAGCATTGGCTCTTGGTGGAATAAAAGATACATTAAAGTGAACATCGGTGGCACCCTACTCTTCGCACCATAGGGTAGGTCCTTCAGGAGGTACTATCCTTTTTGTCACAGGTGACTCAGAAATGTCTGTACACTGCAACACCATATGACCTCTACTAGTACACCCCACCCCCCCCCCCCAAATCGTATGGGTCTTTGGGAGAAATGGGTAAACATGTCTATCGTAGGGCTTACTGGCAGCAGGGAAGAGGTGGGCTAGGATACCTTTGATCATGGACCCTGCCTGGCAAAATTTTAGATCTGCTTTAAAGTCAACCCACACAGTGAGTGGCAATCCAGACAGTGATATCACTACACTGTCAGACTGCCATCCTGAACCCCCTACACTTAAACCGGACCTTCAGCGTGATTTAATGAAAAGCCCAAACTCTTAAAAAACAGTTCCCCAGTATCTAAAATTAATATATTTTACGTTTTTAGTCACTAACTTATTATTCTTTCCCCCACTGGGCTGCAACTCTGTTCAGGAATTTAGGATACGGGCGCCGCCATCTTGACTCAGAAGCATCACACTTACTGAGGAGAGGAGAGTGGGATAAGATACAGGGGGTAGGGTTATAGCTGTGCTTTGCTCAGACAGAGCAGAGCTGGGGTCAGGTAAAGGTCAGCAGTCCCAGAATGCAGAGCAGCACAGTCAGGAGGCACTTCCTGTTTGCAGGCTGCCTGATAAGATGGCGGCTTCCATAAGCCGCCATCTTGGATGTTTAAAGGCTCATAACTTGCAGTAGGTGCAGGTAGGATGATTTTTAATGTGGACAATCTGTATGTACAGGGTGTGGGAAACATATAAGATAGACTCTTATTCAGAGTGAAGGTCCGCTTTAAATGATGAGCTAATGAAAATGGCTGAGCTTTAAAGGGGAAGTCCCAGATCCACATGGTTATTAGAACAACTAGCACCTCAATTTGGCTAGTGTTGAAAATGTTGCTTAATAGCATAATTCCCCGGTACCCCAGCACATATGGCTGCCAAAATACTGAACTGTCTTTGTGAGATCTCCTCCTAGGTAGCACAGCAATGGACTAGTGGCGAGGAGGGCAGACGCACATTTACCAGATGATGGCTGTGCACACTAGAAAGCAACAAGCCCTGTCCATGGTGTTTAAAGATGGTCCTATGGAGCACAGTAAAATACTGAATCTTCAGGGCAGCTGGGTGGGCGATTGGCTTGCTGTGGTTGTATGAGGAAAAGGTGGACGTTATATTCAGGATAGCTTACTTCCGCTTTCAGCCTGTCAGGTTGCGTCACTGATGCCGGGAAAAGGTAAAGGACGCCACTCACCACAGACAGTCAGCATTGTAGCCTTTAGGGAAATTTAGCTATACAAAGACATTTTACTATTCATTTAGAGTAGTGATGTGCTGTACAATGCAAGCCATTGTAAAGCAAATAAAACAGATACCTTTTTCGAGCTGTGAATGTTTGAGCTTTCAAGAATACCCAAAACCATCTGTTCTGTGGGCTTGTGAAACTAAAACTACATGGTTTATAAAATCCTCTTTGTGGATACAACTATACAGTCAATTACGAACATAAGCTTACCAAAAAGCCACAGGCAGGACAAATTATGTCAGCAATCACAGCTTCCAAAAATGGTCTAATACAAACATCCCCGACCTGGGCAACATCAAGCCCACCAGATAACCACTAGCTTATTCAGCCCGACCAAAATATTTCCCTAGAATGACCAACATGCTAGGACCCTTTCACATGACCTCAAAACCACCATGCTCCTTCATTTCTAGCAAGTCCTGTAAGACAATTCAAATTAGATTACCTACCAATATAATAATAAACGTGTCAGTGGCTGACAACATGCCCAAAAGCCAACCCCAAGTACCTGTGCATATGAAGCAGCAGCCCTTTACACGTACACATGCCCACCCCCCACACACATATATATATATATATATATATATATATATATCATTATAAAGCCTTTTACTTCTAGGACCATAATGACAACATGTCAAGCCCTCATTATACATACCATCTCAAAAAAATTTTTTTTTTTTGGGGGGGGGGGGGGGGGGGCACATGATCCCACCAATTGCTACAACACCCCCTTCATATCAAGCAAACTCAATCCCAGTGACTGCAGAAACATGTTCACGACCTCCAGTCAAAAGCCCCAAGACAGTATTATCAGAAACATGCCCAGCCCTGACTTCCTTTAGTCCAAGTGTGTACAGCTCTCTAAATGACAGCTATATGCCCCCAAGTGACAGCCATCTAGCTCCAGACCCCTCCCCCAAAGTGAAAGCCATCTAACTCCAGACCCCTCCCCCAAAGTGACAGCCATCTAGCCCCAGACCCCTCCCCCAAAGTGACAGCCATGTAGCTCCAGACCCCTCCCCCATAGTGACAGCCATGTAGCTCCAGACCCCTCCCCCATAGTGACAGCCATCTAGCTCCAGACCCCTCCCCCATAGTGACAGCCATCTAGCTCCAGACCCCTCCCCCATAGTGACAGCCATCTAGCTCCAGACCCCTCCCCCATAGTGACAGCCATCTAGCTCCAGACCCCTCCCCCATAGTGACAGCCATCTAGCTCCAGACCCCTCCCCCAAAGTGACAGCCATCTAGCCCCAGACCCCTCCCCCAAAGTGACAGCCATGTAGCTCCAGACCCCTCCCCCATAGTGACAGCCATGTAGCTCCAGACCCCTCCCCCATAGTGACAGCCATCTAGCTCCAGACCCCTCCCCCATAGTGACAGCCATCTAGCTCCAGACCCCTCCCCCATAGTGACAGCCATCTAGCTCCAGACCCCTCCCCCATAGTGACAGCCATCTAGCTCCAGACCCCTCCTCCAAAGTGACAGCCATCTAGCTCCAGACCCCTCCCCCAAAGTGACAGCCATCTAGCTCCAGACCCCTCCCCCATAGTGACAGCCATCTAGCTCCAGACCCCTCCCCCATAGTGACAGCCATCTAGCTCCAGACCCCTCCCCCATAGTGACAGCCATCTAGCTCCAGACCCCTCCTCCAAAGTGACAGCCATCTAGCACCCAGACCCCTCCCCCAAAGTGACAGCCATTTAGCCCCATCGCCCCACCCCACCAAGTGACTGCCATCTCCCCCCACCCACCAAGTGACAACCATCTAGCCCCAGCTCCCTCCCCCAAGTGACAACCTTCTAGCACACAGCCCCCCCAAGTGACAACCTTCTAGCACACAGCCCCCCCAAGTGACAACCTTCTAGCACACAGCCCCCCCAAGTGACAACCTTCTAGCACACAGCCCCCCCAAGTGACAACCTTCTAGCACACAGCCCCCCCAAGTGACAACCTTCTAGCACACAGCCCCCCCAAGTGACAACCTTCTAGCACACAGCCCCCCCAAGTGACAACCTTCTAGCACACAGCCCCCCCAAGTGACAACCTTCTAGCACACAGCCCCCCCAAGTGACAACCTTCTAGCACACAGCCCCCCCAAGTGACAACCTTCTAGCACACAGCCCCCCCAAGTGACAACCTTCTAGCACACAGCCCCCCCCAAGTGACAACCTTCTAGCACACAGCCCCCCCCAAGTGACAACCTTCTAGCACACAGCCCCCCCAAGTGACAACCTTCTAGCACACAGCCCCCCCAAGTGACAACCTTCTAGCACACAGCCCCCCCCAAGTGACAACCTTCTAGCACACAGCCCCCCCCCAAAGTGACAACCTTCTAGCACACAGCCCCCCCCCAAAGTGACAACCTTCTAGCACACAGCCCCCCCCCAAAGTGACAACCTTATAGCACACAGCCCCCCCCCCCCAAAGTGAAAACCTTATAGCACACAGCCCCCCCCCCAAAGTGACAACCTTCTAGCCACAGCTCCCTCCCCCCCCAAGTGACAAACTTCTAGCACCCAGCCCCCCCCCAAGTGACAGGCATCTAGCCCCAGCTGCCCCCCCCCCCCCCCCCACAAGTGACAGCCATCTAGCGCACAGTTCCCTCCCGCCCAAGTGACAGTTATTTAGCCCCATTGCCCCAAGTGACCGCCAACGCCCCCCACCCACCAACTGGCCCCATCCCTCCCCCACCCAAGTGACAGCTTTCTGGCACCATGGCTCCCCCCTAAAAGGAACAGCTTTCTGGCACCATCACCCCCCCCCCCCCCCCCCTCAGATGACAGCTATCTAGCTTTGTGTAGTGCTCCTAAAGGCAGCTATACCCCATGTCCTTTCCCTTCAAAAGACAGCCATCTGCACCCATCACTCCAGCCATTTGCACGGCTTCCCTCCCCCCCAGGTTACAGCCCTTTTCCCCCGCAAGTGACAGGCATATCCCGGGGGGGGGGGCTCACCATGGATGTCCTTGTGGCCGATGCTGTGGCTGCGGATGAGGGAGGAGAGGCGGCGTATGTCCCCGCGGAACACGCACTCATGCACGGGGTAGGAGGACTCCCCGGCCGGGTCGGAGGGGATGAGCCGGTGGTTGGAGAAGCTCTTGGCGCTCTTCCCCCCTCCTCCGGTCTCCTCATCGGGCTCCAGCAGCTCGTCCTCCTTGCACGGCTTGTGGTCCCGGCGCAGGGAGCGGAGCTTCTCCCCGGTCATTGGAGCGGCCGGCGGCAGGTTACACCCGGGGCATCGCCGTCTCCTCGCCTAGCCTCCGTCAACCTCCTCCTACTTCACCTCAGTGGCACAGCAAAGGAACTACCGAAGCCATCTTACAGCACCATCCTCGCGAGATCTGCCGGTGGGGTGCGATATTTCCACCTCAGGGCTAGCGGGCGGGACAAAGAATTGGAGCGCATGCGCGGTGACTGACGTCCGCGAAGCTTGGGAACGAGCACGCTTAGCAACGTTCTAATTGGTTGTTTTGCAGAAGTTTACAATAGCAGCGTGGTGGGCGTGTCCTATTACCTCAGCACATTAACCATTTCTCGCCTGTTTGCATTCAAGTAAACCTATAGTGAA
The DNA here is from genome assembly GCA_027917425.1 of Gastrophryne carolinensis. NCBI lineage: Eukaryota > Metazoa > Chordata > Amphibia > Anura > Microhylidae > Gastrophryne > Gastrophryne carolinensis. The sequence goes on from CM051235.1 coordinate 413,120,550, forward strand.
AAAGAACCTTAAAGTGGATCTTCACCCTGAATAAGAGTCTATCTTATATGTTTCCCACACCCTGTACATACACATTGCTCACATTAAAAATCATCCTGCCTGCATCTACTGCATGTTATGAGCCTTTAAAGTGGACCAACACCCAGGATTTTGACTATCCTGGGTATTGGTCCACTTCCCCGGGGCACCCCGATCGGGGGTGCCCCGCTGTGTGAAACCCCCCAGAAAGCCCCCAAAACTCACCTCTCCCTGCTCCCACGTGGCCGCGCTGTCCAATCGGCGCCGACGGACAAGCTGATTGACAGCAACGTACAAGCAGCTTGCCCGTCGGCGCCTCCCACGCGTCACTCTTGACGTGTGCGCGCCCGCGCCGGCCATTCAGGCGGGCACGCGCACGCCTAGAGGGGCGCGAGGGAGGCGGCGGCGGCCGGCCGCCGCCGAAGACCAGGTAGGTGGATTTGGGGTGTTCAGGGGGGGTTCACCCCGCGGGACATCCGAGATCGGTGTGTGAGGTGTGTGAGTGTGTGAGGTGATCGGCCCGGGAATCTTATAGATTCCCGGGCCGATCACCTCAGGGTGTTGGTCCACTTTAAACACCCACGATGGCGGCTCATGGAGCATCAGGCAGCCTACAAACAGGAAGTTTCTTCTTTGTCGCTCTGCATTCTGGGATTGTTTACCCTTTTCTGACCCCAGCTCTGCTCTGTCTGTGCAAGGCACAGCTATAACCCCACCCCCTGTACTTTTTCCCACTCTCCTCTGCTCAGTATGTGATGCTTCCAAGTCAATCCTAGAGTCCTGAACAGAGTTGAAGCCCAGTGGGGAAAAGAATATTAAGTTAGTGACTAAAAACTTACAATGTATTAATTTTGTAGCAAATAATGCTGTGGAATAGGTTTTTAAGGGTTTGGGATTTTCGGTCTTTTCGGCCAAGCTATCGGTCTGGTTGAAATGGTGCTTGTCAAATAGGGCTGCCACCTGGCCGGGATTTTTTTTACTTTACTGGCCTGGCAGTGCCGGTATTTGTGTTTTTACTACCGTAGTAATTTTAATTGTGGGTATACTTTTCCCATCTTCATCAGTAAAAAAGCAAATACCGGCACTGCCAGGCCAGTAAAGTAAGGTAAAAAAAAATAAGGTGGAAACCTTATTGCCATGAGCAGGGAAGGGGTTGCATGGATGTCCCTTCCTCCCTCCACCCTGGGGGAGATAAGTTCCAGGGTTGTGGTTTTGGCCATGTGGGGGAGGCATCTCCATTTGGGAAGGCAAGAGCAGCGGTCCCACCAGATTTATGTGGGCCCCTTGCGTGTGGTATGATACTCCATGGTTATAAAGTTGCACGAATGGTGAATATTGCCAGAGAATATAAAGGCAAAAAATAATAGAAGGAATGATAAAGTATAGAAGGAACATCAGAAAGAAAAAGAACATAATAATAAAAGTAAAAGCAATATAACAATGAATGCAAAGAAAGAACAAAAACATTGGGAGAAACATGGAAGAAAAAAAAGAAGAGATGGAAGAAAAGAAACAAACAATAGGACAGACAGAAAGAAAATATCCATATTTACCTATACTGGTGGCATACTATGGGTTAATGCCAACCTTAAAGTGGACCAACACCCAGGATTTTGACTATCCTGGGTTTTGGTCCACTTCGGCGGGGCACCCCGATCGGGGGTGCCCCGCTGTGTGAAACCCCCCAGAAAGCCCCAAAATCTTACCTGTCCCCGCTCCCACGTGACTGGACGGTCCAATCCCCGCCAACGTCCAGGCGGGGATCAGGAACGTCCAAGCGGCTGCCGCCGCCGCCGCCTCCCTCGCGTCACTTTCGGCGCGCGCGTGCCCCCGCCGGCCATTCGCAGACGGCCGGCGCGGGCACGAGCACGCCTACAGGGGCGCGAGGGAGGCGGCGGCGGCCGGCCGCCGCCGAAGATCAGGTAAGGTGTTTGGGGGTTTTTTGGGGGGTTTCACCCCGCGGGACATCCCGATCTCGGATGTCCCGCGGGGTGGGAGGTGATCGGCCCGGGAATCTTATAGATTTCCGGGCCGATCACCTCTCGGTGTTGGTCCACTTTAAACCGGACCTTCAGCATCATTTACTGAAAAGCCCGAACCCTTAAAAAACTATTTCCCAGCATCTAAAATGAATATATTTTAAATGCACAGTATCAGGAAGCCAGGTATAACTTCCTGTTTGCAGGTGGCCTGCAAGCCCATGAGCGTCCATCTTGTTTTTAAAATTTACCCCCGCAGGCGTTAGAAAAAGGTAAATTATTTTTTTTGCAGCAATCTAACTTTCCCTGGGGAGGGATGCATAAGATTTTGTTGTTGGGTTGATCTGATTTAATCCATTCCGCTTACTTATAATTCTTTCCTCCACTGGGCTTCAATGCTATTCAGGACTCAGGATACGGGCGCCGACATCTTGCCTCAGAAGCATCACATATTGAGGAGAGGGGTTAAAAGTGCAGGGGGCAGGGTTATAGCTGTGCTTTGCACAGACAGATCAGGGCTGGGGTCAGGAAGAGGTCAGCAATCCCAGAATGCAGAGCGGCATAGTCAGAAGACACTTCCTGTCTGCAGGCAGCCTAAGACTCCATGGGCCGCCATCTTGGATGTTAAAAACACGCAATAGGTACAGGTAGGATGATTTTTAATGTGGGCAATCTGTATGTATGGGGTGGGGGAAACATACAAGATAGGCTCTTATTCAGGGTGAAGGTCCACTTTAACCCTGATAGGACTGTCTACTATAAAGTTTTTAATTGGCCGGGTCATATGCAGCTATGGAGTCATACTATGGGATATAGCACGCTAAAGACAGGGAGGGGTGTTTATAGGATTTAAATGTCAGACAAAAACTACAAAAACGGACCAACAGCCTGGCACAGTTGGAAAAGAAAGGTAACGACCATTTTGGAGCTTCTTCTCCCAGCATCTCAGCAATGCTGCTGTCTGGATTCAACTGACATAACTGACAATGCACAGTAACAGGAAACCCAGCAGCACTTCCTGTTTGCAGGTGGCCTGCACATGCATGAGCCACCATCTTGTTTCTAAAATTTACCACAACAGGAGTTAGAAAACAGCAAATTCATTTTATGTGCAGCAACCTAAATTGCCCTGGGGAGGGATGAGCATTTTTTTGTGTTGGCCCAGTTTTTTCTTACTGTCATTTTTGACAGTAAGACACTTCTGCCCACCCTTACAGTTGTAAACTTAGACAGATCTACTTGATAATGTGGAATGAAAGTGTTGTTCAAGCACCATGAGGCACCTTGCATATCTCCTCCAGGGATGTCCCGCTATATTGGGACCAGAAAGTGGACATTGCTCTGGGGGGAGTGAGCCATTGGCCTAGGAGCTTGTAAATGATTATGCTTGTAAGCGTTGGTCATCACTAAGGTTATCCACTTGGACAGTGTCTTTGTAAAGGGGACATGGCCTTTATTACTTCCGAACAGTATCACAAACAAGATTTCCATTCACCTAAATGGTGAAAGTTCCCTGATCTAGAGGCTGAGGTAATGGCCATGAGGAAAACAGAATTCAGTGTCAAAAATCACACTAAACACTCCTCCAAGGGAACAACGGGAGGCCAGAGAGGTATCATAGGACTAAGGCCAAGTCCCAGGCATTTAAAACTTGTTTCCTCTGCAGCCGAATCTTCAGGGCTGCTTGCATGAATTGTGTGGCCAGTTGCTCTGTTGTCCATTCCTTCCCATCTATCACTGAGATCGTATTGACTTGGGCCTTTAGAGTCTTTAGGTCTAACTCCCTTGACAAGCCTGCTTGCAGGAATTCAAGAACATCTGTTACACCACAGCTCTCTAGGGGTGTGTTGATCTCCTTATGGAAAACCACAAAGCTGTCCCAGACAGTATATGTAGAGCTCTTATTAGCCTTCTGCAGGGTATCCGCTAAACTATCAGAACAACCTGCTCTCAGGAACCAAGCCCTCTCAATAATCAGACCGCTAGACACATCTTCTGTGGACACGGTTGGATCTCTTGACCATGAGATAACAGTCCCGTAAGGATTGGAATATTCCTTGGTCCCTCCAGTCTCAGTTGGGTGATCAGGGGAAGCCATGGTCTCCCATGACCACAAGGGAAGCACTGAAATCATTGTGGTCCTGCTGGACTTCAGCTTCCTTAGGAATTTGAGGACTAGCGGAAGTGGAGGAAAAGCTTTGCCAGGGTAATTCCAGTTCTAGTATAAAGCGTCTATCACGACTGACCCTGGCCAGGGGAATCTGGAAAAGAAACGGGCTGTCCTCTTGTTGAGATCTGTTGCAAAAAGTTATATTTGAAGCGTGCCCTAAACTTCTGTCAGGGACAGAAAACTCTCGGGTTGTAGTACCCACTCCTCGATTGCATGTCACGCATTCCGCCTGCTGGTTCTCTTCGCCCGGGATATAAGGTGCCATGATCTGCGTTTTGTTTGGTATTGCCCCATCCATCATCAGGAAGAGTTCCCTCATCAATGAAGTACTCCTGGTGCCTCTGTCAGTCTCCTCGCCTTTCCTGCCCTTTAAAGCATCGTGAGCACGCTATGCCACGGACTGCATGCAGCAGCAGACATGCTCGGCTGGATGTGTCAGGGCCGAGGAGTTCTCTAATGTGAACTCTCGGCCAGGGAGCAGACAGTTTGGCCAGAGCAATGACACAACTACCAAAATGTATTTTAAAGGTTTTAATAAAGGAAAAAACAACAACAAAAATATCTTATTTCAGATACAAAATAAGGCTCACTAACAAAAAACCTAATAACAAAAAACAGATACCCTAAGGTGCTGGAGCACTCACCCAAGGGCCTATGACAGATGCCGGCAGTCTCCAGTAGGAACGGGTACAGACTTAAGTTCAGAACTCCAGACACAAGTAACCAAACAAACAAAATCCTGCTGCACCAGGTGGAGGGCCGATCTTACTTAAATAGCTCCTCACACCAGGTGCAGCAGATGATGGGGAGAGAGCATCCAGGGCTCTGCTGACACCCGCTGGTGGCTGATGGGACTGCACATGGTGTGTACAGCCAGAGCTCTGCTGACACCCGCTGGTGGCAGGTGGATCTGCAGATTGGGTGAGCAGCCAGAGCTCTGCTGACACCCGCTGGTGGCTACGGATAACGCAGATGGGGTAATAGACCCCAGCCACCAGCCGGGCATCAGCCAAACCCGGGGTTCTGACAGGATGTTTGTAACAGAGCAGGCTGTTCATCTGTCGCATGCTCCACAGTGACACCTGGTGTTCAGCCCACTGCAAGTACACAAAGCCGAGAGTGTAAGCTCTTGGGCTTGATTTCACTTCTGGGTTTCCTGAGTCTGAATGGACAGGAAGTGACTTCACCAGACTCTGACACATTCCTCCCTGTGCCCTATTTAAGAGGACAGCTGGCCTAAAGCCAATGCTGTGTTATCATCTTACTTCCTGGACTTTGTTTTCCCTGACTCCTGAATTCCTGATCTGAATACCTGGATTTATACACGGACGGATAACTCGGTTTTGACGCGGCTTGCTCAGTGGACTTTGCTTGTTTTCTGCCAGCCTCTGACCCCGGATTCATCTTTGGACTCTGCCAGACTGTTTTATTTTGCTCTTTGGGATTATTTTGCTTCACTTTGCCCCATACCTGGAACTCAGCTCAGCTCTCTGCATGGTTGTAGCCAGGAGGCTTGACAGCCTCCTTGCCTCCGAATATATGCACACACTGACTTGTTGGAGAGCTCTCAGGGCCAATCTCATCGCCTCAACTCTAGAATGTTAGATACCACATCCACTGATCTCTCACGGTTACTCCATTGCACACTGCACCCCAGGCCTTGGAGCTTGCATCTGTTATACATATTGTCCACTCCTGAGGAAGTAACAGACAGTTCCTCAAGTTCGGCCTCTAGACTCACCATTTGAGCTCACCAATCCCGACATCTAGCCAAATCTCCCTCCTCATGCATCTTGTCTTCCATTGTTTTAGACCCCCCCCCCCCCCCTCTGGAAGGTTCGCTTTCCCCAGCGGGACCACCTAACCATAGGTATGGTGGAAGCCAGGAGGATAAGAGTTCCAAGGCATTCTCTTGCTGGGAGGTGGGTTTTTCTCAGAACCAACAATACAGTGTTTCAATTATAAACACAGTGAGCTGCCAGCACAAACTCAAAAAAGTCCCCTTCAAGCAAGGCCGCACAAACCAAAATGTAAAATGATATATCTTTAATATCAAAAAGTACCAATACAATCAAACCAGACAAACCATACACTTCACATACACAGAGACTATTTAAAAAACATGAAGGACAAAGCCCTCTAGTGGCTAAACCTATAATGACTCTAATAAATATATTTATATACTGCCTGACTCATTAAAAAAGGTATAAAGCTAATAACTGCGTGGCTTCATGGTGCGTGAACAAATAATTTATCACAAAATATTGCAGTGTAACTTAGTGAACAATTAACACAAAATTTGAAAAAGACAACCCAGGGAAAACAAAAAAACCCTTTTGGGAATGTAGAAGCCAAAACTATGGTTCATACATAACCCAGCAATGTGCTACAAACAATGACCACATGTGCAAAATAACAGCATGTGCAAACAATCAACCTAAACACAAAGTCCATAATGCAGTTTCATATGTAAAAAACAGGCATATATTTAAAGAGAAATAGAGCTCATATCACCATGATACTGGAGAGTCCCAGGCTGTCACTCAGGGGTCTATTACTATGACTGGGGTGCAGCTGACTTTTTTCTAGGTTGATGATTCACCCGAAATTCTGGAGACTGTTTATGAGAAATTGTGTTTAATGCAACAGAGTTTCTCTGCTGTCTGCCACGAGGAACAAGTCGTGGAGGTAGTGGAACAACTTTAGACCTTCCAGTGTCGTGCTATGAAGGAGAGCAACACTTTTGAGAAAACTCTTGAAGACATGTTGAGGCCAAACGGCAGCACTCAAAATTGATAGTGTTTGCATGCCTGTTTAGTCCCCTCATGTCTACCACGGGCCTCAACTCTCCTGACTTGGTTTCAGGAAAAAGTTTAAAATGCCAGCCTCGTCATCTCTCCCTTTTCCAGACCAAGTTGCTGTGGTTGGGTGGACATCCATTAATGAAAGTTGGGAAATGGTCGAACATTATTATCTTCAACACCCATCGGCCTTCATATCCTAGCGGGGAAAGAAGGAAGTTAAACTTGCCCCCACTGTCGCCCCGTGGGTAGGCATTGATTGTCAAAAGGTCCTAGGGTTCTGGGCAGGCGGAGCTGTGCTCTTCTTTGCCATGTCGTCAGCCAGAGTGTGCGTCTTGCTGCTATAGACGAGAGCATCACCTTGAATACGTCTCTCATTCCGTCAATGGCAATCTCCTTCAATGCAATTGCAGGCGCGAGCCAAGGCATCATGTGGTGAAGAGAATTACAGTAGGAATTCTTGAAAGTTTACCATCAAATATACTCAGTCAGCCTACAAAAATTATCTACTATAGAAAACTAGAACTGAAATGATCAAAACTGAAAGTGGACCAAAACTCAAATAAATGCTTTGGCCTTTTCCCAATTTGGAATGCCCTGCAGTAAAAAAAAAAACCCTTCCCATACACTCACTTTGGTTCTTGATCCCACAGTTGCGGCAAAGCTTAGTCACACTCCTCGCCACTTCTCACCACCCCCACTCCCTCCGGCCTGGGAGTATCGCTTACTGACTGAATGTTTAGATGTTTGGCCAGCCTAGTGACCATACACATGATCATCATAATGCTGCATGTTCACAGTGCTTTCATGCAGGTCCACACTGATAGGCTGCTAACCAGGAGGTGGTCAACAAAGAAGTTTGCCACCTACAAAAAGTGAAGGTCAGTCGCTGGGGAGGGGGGTAGGTGAGGGGTAAGGGTCAATGGCTGGGAGTAAAGAGTGTGGGTAAATGGTTGGGGAGGGGTATAGGTGAGGGGTGCAGGTTAGTGGCTGGGGAAGGGGGTGATAGGTGATGGGTGTGGGCCAATGATTGGGGAGGAGGGTTAAGTTATGGGTTTGGGTTAGTGGCTAGAGAGGGGAGTACAAGTCAATGGTTGGGGTGGAGAGATTAGGTGGGGGTGCAAGTCAGTGACTGTAGTGGTGAGGTTAGTTGGGGATGCAGGACAGGGTTGGAGGTGTTAGGGTAGTGGCAGGGGTAGAGGGATAGTTTGTCAGTTCCATTGACTCAGCAATGAATCAATGAGTGCCATAGTGGGTCACGGCACACAGGGGAGGACCAATCAGGGGCCCTATATTTTACTGGCAGAGTGGTATTTTCACTGCAGTTCCAATGATAAGAATTACTGGCAATCAGGGGCTTAACTTGAGGGGGTGCAGGGGATGCAACCACACCGGGGTTCAGAAGGTCAGCGGGGTCCATCATTGTTGCTTCTCCCCCTTACTTATCATATTTGTGCTTACTTGGCATTAGTTAGAGAAAGGAAGCACCAATCATCAGCTTTTTCAGTCTTTAAGTGTCTGGCTGTATCTAACGGAGTTAAAAGAAGAAATTTTACAAGAAGAGCACTTGAAACGGCCCTGTTTCATTTTTGCACCAGGGCCCGTCACATTTAGTTACACCACTGCCAGCAAAAAAAATACTTGCACCAGCAGGCCAGTGACATTTTTTAATGCATAGATGGCCATTGTATGCTTGCGCACACATAGGAATTATAAGTCCTCTGCATTTAACCCATCCGTGCAGTGAGTGTACACATGTCCGGAGTGGTGGGCTGCCCTAATTACGGCGCCCGGGGAGCAGTTGGGGGGTTAGGTGCCTTGCTCAAGAGCACTTCAGTCATGTCCCAGGACCGGGATTCGAACCTGCCACCCTCCAGTCACAAGTCCGCTCCCCTTACCTCTAGGCCACAACTGCCCAGCTCTGAAATATCAGCTCTGTCGATGAAACACCGGTTAGGTGGCTACCTTATAGTGGACCATCCAATTTATATTCCCTGTAGCATCCCAAACTAGGATTCCCCACTGTGTGAAACCCCATTAAATCGACGCACCCACTCAACGTTCCAATGACTAATGCGCAGGTCACGGCCTCGCTATACCTTTATCTAGATGCATACCAGAGGCAGCCATTTGTGATTGGTCAGCCCGGACATGCCCCCAGCTAGAGGTGAGCGGGGATGCAACCAGTGGCCTGCTCTGCTGCACTCAGCTCACTAGCTGCTGTGATGTCACTGCATCTTGCATAAGTAAATGGAGGTGAGCACACTGATTTTGCAGCAGCTGGCTCACGTACAGTGGCTTCCTATCTGCTGCACACCCTCACTCACTGCAGTCCACTCACTGAGTGTTATGTATTTATTTTTTTAAACAAAAAGTTGCCACTGAATTGACTCTGCCTCTGCCCCCCCCCCCTGGCAGGTGGGGGCCCCATGCATTTGCATGGTGCCTAAGCATGGGGAGAAAAGTTTTGTGCTCAGTGGGCACCCATCATCTTTCCACTACATGCATTTTGGGTTTTTGTTTCATCCCCACCCGGAAGCAGAGCCATCCGGTTGGCACTTAAATAAAGTTTTGGGATGTAGTTTGGGCACTCAGTCCCTAAAAGGTTTGCCATCACTAGCTTTGATCGTCCAAACTTTTTAAGGATTCAGAATCAACCACCCTACACTATTCTCTGAATCCTCCTGTTGGGCTCCTACCAATTCCCACAGAGTAAGGGTGACTTCTAGGGTTAGGATGCACCCTCTCCACCCCCCACACCAACTTACTCAATCTCACTGACTAAAACCCATGAGGTGCTAACCATTCCCACAACCGTCTTGTCTAAGTGGCACTGACAGGGTGGTTGGTGAGTGGCACAGGGGTTAGAGCTGGATGGGGGATAAAGGAGTGGAACTGGGAAAGTGGAATAGGGAGGGATGCATGTTTAACAGGATGGCTCGGAGCTCTTGGAGCAGGTCAGGCAGGAGTTGCCATCAGGGGCTGTGACCAGGCCTCCCTTTTGTGGCTGGGCCCCATAGAAAACTCCTGGCTGTACTGTCCTTATATAAAGGAGAGCGGGCTGACATTTGAAAAAAAAACATGGTTCTACCATCTAACATTTACTATGATGTGTAATTTCCTCACTCACCATAGTAAAAGCAGGGTGGAGGTATCAGTGTCAAATGAGTCCCACCAACATGAACCACTTTTATTCTAGGCCATGTGACTGATGAAAGCTCCTCTCTTTCCAGGAATGCCATTTGGTAGTAGATAGTGACAGCTGCTGGTTTACGTGTGAGGAGGGAGTGCGAGAAGCAGGAGAGATGATGGCAAGAATGCAATGACAGCCAATCACTTGGCAGATGGGTACAGGCGGCTTCTATTCTGGCTACGAGGAAAGTCATTGAAGAAAAAGGGATAAATTAAGATTTATAGAATCATCAGCACTGGAAATAAATGATTGTGTATCAAAGTATAAGTGGGATAAAGCATCAAAAATGAGAGGCTCCAAGTATTTGAAATACTTTAAAGTGGACCAACACCCAGGCTGATCGGCCCGGGAATCTATGAGATTCCCGGGCCAATCAGATCCCTCCTCACGGGGCATCCGAAATCGGGATGCCTCGCTGTGTGAAACCCCCCAGGACGCCACATTCACCTTACCTTATCCCCGTTCCAACGGCGCATGCGCGGGCCGCATCTCGCGCTTCCCTCTAGCAGGGCGCGCACACCCGCGCTGGCCGTTTGTGAATGGCCGGCGCGAGCGCGCTCCCTGTTAGAGGGAAGCGCAAGATGCGGACGCCAGTGTGCTCGGAGCCGCTGTGGTTGTCCGTCCCTTGTCCGTGCATACCACAGCGGCTCTGAGCACGCTGACTGGACAAGGCCCGCGCATGCGCCGTAGGAGCGTGGTGAGGTGAGTTTTTCCAGGTGTTCTGGGGGGTTTCATGCAGCAATCGGGGTGCCCCGCGGAAGTGGACCAAAACCCAGGATAGTGAAAATCCTGGGTGTTGGTCCACTTTAAGAAAAAAAAATTAAAAAGCCATAAGCATTAAGTTATGGGATCTGATTTGTGAAGTTTAAATTACTTTTAAAGCGGTCCTTCACCCTGATTAAGAGCATATCTTTCCCACACCCTGTACGTACAGATTGCTCACATTAAAAATCATCCTACCTGCATCTACTGCATCCAAGATGGCGGCACATAGAGCATCAGACAGCCTGGAAACAGGAATTGTCTTCTGATTGTGTTGCTCTGCATTCTGGGATTGCTGTCCTTTCCCTGACCCCAGCTCTGCTCTGTCTGTGCAAAGCACAGCTATAACCCGCCCCCTGTACTTTACTCTCCTCTCCTCAGTATGTGATGCTTCTGAGTCAAGATGGCGGCGTCTGTATACTAGAGTCCTGAACAGAGTTGCAGCCCGGTGGGGAAAAGAATAATAATTAAGTGACTAAAATCTTTAAAAAAATTAATTTTAGATGCTGGGGATTTTTTTTTAAGGGTTTGGGCTTTTCATTAAATCATACTGAAGGTCCGGTTTAAGTCAAATCTCCGGCTAGATGCCACATGAGAGTCTTCTAAATAAACATTAGTTACAAAAAAAAAATAGTTTAATAAAGACTCCCAAGATATTAGTGATCTGGTTGCAGCCATTTGTACATGGCAAAGACAGCATAAAGGGGTTGGCACTGAGACCCATTTAGGGGATCTGAATGTGGTTTAGTTCAGAATTAGGGTAAATGTAAATCCAAGCGTAATTTAGCTTATTTGGTTGTGTTGAGAGCAGAATTTTGGCAACTTTTGGGGGGAAATCAGCCATCCCCATTTTAATTAAAGAATGTTACGCCATTAATCCATCTTTAGCCTCCCTCTTTAGCCAACTCATTTATCTATAGAGTAAAAAGAACTCCTGTTAAGTGAAACATGAATCCATTTTTAAAGTGGCCCAACAACCAACTCCATATTGCTCGAAACCCCAACCCCCCCCCCAACTTGCAAACCCCAGTTTAATTCACCTCCATTATGATCCCTGGGCTGGTGCTCACGTATTCTGGAGTCACTTTTTGGCCCATCAATTTCGTCAGGGGATTGTGGTGGAGCTGGGTTTGTGGGGAAGCTACAGATATCTGGATGCCCTCCTGAGACTGTCACATGGAGCTCCAATTTTTTTGTGTTAGGATTATGCCCCCAGACCTGTAATTTACATGCTGTATCCAAGTTTCTTATATTCCTGTGTGTCTTGGTAATGTTGGAGTGGCTTTCCCGTCCTTTAGTAAAGCTCCTAGTATCCTTTCTGACTGCAACTCAGCATAAAGGGGTTGGCACTGAAACCCATTTAGGGGATCTGAATGCGGTTTAGTTCCGAATTAGGGTAAATGTAAATCCGAGCATAATTTAGCATGTTTAGTTGTGTTGAGAGCAGAATTTTGGCAACATTTGGGGGGAAATCAGCCATCCCCATTTTAATTAAAGAATATTACGCCATTAATCCATCTTTAGCCACCCTCTTATTGACTCTACGCATTGGCATGGAGCGAGGCATAAATGACTATGCATCTGCTGGTGCACCATGACGCCATGTGCTTATGCACTTACTGGTGAGGGGACTCATTAGCCACACAGAGTAGGACAATATATGCATTGGAAAGGTGCACATGGCTGAGATGTGGGGCAGATATGTTTAAAGGTGAAACATTGTGTTTTGCCTAAAGACAATAATGCAATGTTAGCGTGCGTAGGCAAAGTTGGCCCAAAGACAACTGAAGGAAAACCCACAGATACTTATTGTTGGGGGGGGGGGGGGGATTTGCACCTTCTTTCTATGGACCTTTCCATGCTAAGAGGATGCTGGCAGAGGTGATGGTGGTACATCTGAACAAGACCAACAACAACAGCTACACACACACCCAGGCCCTTCAACTGTGGTCACACCTGAAGAGAAGGTGAGGGAGTTTTTCTGCCAGCACTTCCCAGGTAAGTGGCTGGTAGATAGAAAACCTGTCCCCCAATGCAGAGCTGGGTTTACAGATTTTTTTTGTTTTTTTCAGAAGTGGAGTTATGGCAAAGAATCAAACCCACACAAAAGTTGAAGTGGGCAACTACAGTGAACAACCCAAGGTGTGCGTGGAAGGCTGTGCCACATCCCACTGCACCATAGGACCCGGGAAAGGTGAGTTTGAGTGGGCGACCTGGGGGGTTTCACACAGCGGGATATGGACCAAAACCCGGGATAGTCAAAAACCTGGGTTTTGGTCTACTTTGAACACGAAAGATTTCTTGTCTTTACTGATACAATTCTAACACTTGATGATAAAATGTAACAGTTACTGATACATCTGTATCCTTGGCTTTATATACATATGTTATATTACTTTAAAGTGATTCTATACCCAGAAAGCATGTTTGTGTTGTCACTTTCTATCCCCAGCCCAGTGTCCCAAAACAGCCTGTGTTTATTTTTTTACTAAAACCTTTGCCTAATATTCATAACAAAACTAACAGGATGCAGTCAGTCATATTGCTTCCTGATAGCTCAGCACTGGGGAGCACTTCAACCTAACTGTCATTATGTGATAGCTTAGTTGTAACTGAATTAATTAGCATATGGCTGCCATGCATCATCCTACTGCTTCCTGTTAGTGTGTTTATACATAATGAGCAAATACTTGAGTAAAAAAAAATTCCCCATAGGCAGTGTGGCATTTCCTCCTCCCATTTCCCATAGGCAGTGTGGCATTCCCAGCAAAAGAAATAAAAAGTAAACTAAATTGTGGGCAGTGGGGATGTCAGGCAGGGATCAGTTACCCTGTCCGCCCACCTGCCGCTCCTCCATCTTCTGGCCTCCCGTGGCTGTGGCAGCCCAGCCAGCAACGGGGGAGCGATGTATATGTGAGTTAACTTTTTTTAAAAATACATTCGCATGTTAAGATGCACTGACATCCCACCCCTACTTTTGGGGGAAATAAGTGCATCCTATAGTGCAAAAAAAAACGGTGTGTATATATAATTGTATGGCCTTTGTAATCATTATAGTATATCTATTCTGTTGCAAATACATATATTACCCTGCCATCATTTTTTATGCTAATTATGTCCTAATGCATTACCATTTCATGGTATAATTATAGATATTTGCCATAGGAGAGAATTGTCAAACTGACTTTATCTTTGGCCTGAATATGAAGCTCAACACTATCAGGAATGGGGGGGGGTTGCAGGTAGTGGGGGTAAGGGGAGTGCAGTGTTAAATAGAAGCGGCCTCCCCCCCTCTAGGGGCAGTGGTCTCCTTCTTAATGGGAGTATCCTGAATTGGGATTCTCCGCTGTGTGAAATCCCTTAGAAGACTCAGTACATTTACCTTTTCCTTGAGCCCACGACGATTCTTTGGGCCGAGGATGCAACCTGCTATATCATTAGCTGGGACGGACCCACGACAGGCATTTCTGAATGGCTGGTGAGGGCACAGCTTGTGATGAGTGGGGAGGCAGCCGGCAGTGCACTTTCCATTTAGTGCTCCTTGCTGCTCAGAGTGGCAAAGGAAATCTGAATGGAACGCCAACCGCTGATTGGCTGAGCAGTCCACGCATGTGATCAATGGAGATACCAAATCAGGATGAAAACAACCCAAGATAGTGAGAATCTTATGTTTTGTTCCTCTTTAAATAGGTTGGATTTGCAGTAAAATAAAGCCCTGTAACTTGTTGATCCTTCCCTCATTCTGATCCTGTGCCAGAGCCAAATTCCTGACTTGTTTTTCCCAGTGGAGCTTGTTTACACCCGAGGCTCATCAATGCACCAATGCTAATGCAACAGACACAGCGGGCCCGAGGCCAGCAATCCTTGGAGGAGATTCTACTGACAACACTGAGCCTATTTCTAATAGTAATACTTACCTTGACACCTATTGATTTAAACTTGATTTTCTCAATGGCTTCTGAGCCGCGTTAAGTTATGAGAGTCAAGGATTTACCCAAATCAAGACAGGACAGGACCAATAAGACTAGACAACGGTGGCGGCACTTTGGAACAAGTTATATTGTGCCAGCAGTGTTGTCTGGGGGCTGGCATGGGCTGCCAGACAAAAAGTACTTTTCAGTGGGTGTTCTGGCAGGGTGACAGGTGTCAGGAATCTGCCCCTGGGCTGTGGGCCTAGCTGCAGGGTTCAGGTAATTAGTGGTCCTTGTTATTGTTTCATTGCTGGTCTTCAATCAGAATAGGCTCAGCACACTGGACAGCATGCTTTATTATTCTGTGTGCTTTGAAACCAGGTTAAAGCTTACCTCTGCTCAGACTAGGCAGTGCCCTTCCAACCTCCCTACTCACCTGGAGTTAAAGAGTAAGTCCACTTTCCATAGAATTATTGAAAATGTATATTTTTTGTGTGCCAAAAGAATGTGCTCAAGGTGCTGAGCTGACCTAGTATTTTATTTTTTCCCTATGTTAGCAATTGTGTGTTTTATGGAAGCAGTTTTCGCTATCTGCAATCTGTTGCTATTAGCAACATAGTTTGTACACTAAGATGAGAAAAATAAGCTCTGTACACACAGAACACTGCTGCTATGGCCACCACAGAGATGAGGGAGCTCACTCAACCTTAAACATATCCAGCAGCAGTGTTCTGTGCAACTATCTGCAAGATTGCTTACATTAAACATTAGCTAACATTAGAAAAAAATTAAAAAATACTAGATGAGCTCAGCACCTTTAAACCTGACCTTCACCCTCGGCAGGGCTGTATTTGGTGTCCAGACTGCCCTAGGCACTTTTTTTTTGCTTGCACCCCAGCAAGAGGTTCAAATGCAGACAGTGTGAAAGGGGGGGTTTGGGAGTGCGAGGGGTTTTATGCAGAGCCCTATACTTTTTACTGTGCAGTTGTAGTCTTCTTCTTTTCCAGCGCTAGATATTTCTCCTTACACACTTTCCCTATACTTTTTACTGGCTTTTCAGGTTCCTGACCCATAGAAATCTCACAGCAAAGTTTCGGCTGCAGACTGCGTTTAGCCCCTTGCTCCCCCCCCCCCCCTCGCACACATTGAATCTTCCTGTGGATGGGAGGCACTCAAGAGGGGGCATTCATATGCCAGCAAGTGTTTTTATAGCAGTAACAGCACACTCCATATCACCCTCCCCCCCCCCCAGCAAGTGCCCACTCTAGGCACAGGCCTAGGGTTGCCTAATGGTAAATACAGCCCTGACCCTCGGACTAAATGTAAAGCATCTGGATAGCGCACCCATGCTATCCAGATTGCTGCAAATAAAAAAAAATCTTACCTTTTTGGAGAAAATTTCATTTATTCTGTAGTAATGGCGGTCCTGGGACGATGAGACGCGGAAGTGCCTCTAAGCTCCCGAGTAAGCAGTGCGCACCTTCTGGGTCTGAACGCGCTGATTCATTGGTCAATTTTTAGGGTGTGCGTGCCAGGCTCGCCCGCCTTCCAGGAGGGCATGCGCCGCTTGTTTTGGACTTCAGCTTGCCGGTGAAAGCGCCTTCCCCTCTGCCGGTGCATCATCACCCAGGGGGTCACCATTACTATAGCATAAATTGAAGTTTCCTACAAAACTAAAAAGGTAAGATTTTTTTATTTTGCATTCGCTGATGCGCTATCCAGATGCTTTACATTTAGTCCGAGGGTGAAGGTCTGGTTTTGTCACACAAAAATATACACTTTCAAAAAGTGAATTGAAAGTGGACTTACCCTTTAAGAATCACATTCAATTGGTGCTCCAGCCTATTACTCCGTACAGACACACAAAAAGGCCAGGTGAGAAAACTCAATCCTTTTTTAGGAGAGAAAATTGCCATTGACCTTCGTTTTCTCCCTTGGGGCTGATTCAGAGCCAGGTGAAAATTTAAACCAGGTAGACAATGAAAGTGAATAGGCGTTTTCCCCCCTAAAAAAAGAAGTGAGTTTTCTCACCAGGCTCTGAATCTACTCTTATAACTACCTGAACTAACACCAAATTCAAATATATGACTACCAACTTTCCAAATATTAGTATTCTGTTCACTCACTCTGTTCGCTGTTGTTACACCTCCAGATGGGCTTTGCTTTTTCTCCAGGATCTGAAACACTTTCCCAGATTTCTCAAGTGTACAGTGATGACAGGCGTTTCCCTTTGCTATTATTGCACATCTAGTGCTGCCTTTAGCAGATTCCCTGTATGTACATTGATGAATACCCACTCCCACTCACTTGCTTTTGTTACCGTTTCCCCAAAAATAAGACCTACCTCTAAAATAAGCCCTAGCATGATTGTTCACCGTTTTTTGAGGATGCTTTGTATATGAGCCCTACTCGTAAAATAAGCCCTAGTTACAGTTCTTAAAAGAAAAAGTTGTTTTCCAAAGTGTCCAGGCATCTATACATGTAAAAAAGGAAAACCAATTGGTAATAGAATGAAGGTACCAAGAAAAGAAGACACCCCAAAACAATCACAATAAAAATACCTAAAATAATAAGGATGGGCAAGTGCCAGCACAGATAAGGTAGTCCTACTGGAGTTCCTTCACTTCTAAGCATATATTATTATTATAGCACTGTGACAGCTTCTGGTCACAAGGAGGAGCCAAACGCAGATGAGAGCTGGAACTGGAACGCCAAGAAAGCCGACAGTGTGTAATGTAGATTATTGTTAATGGAAAAATAAGTCATCCACTGAAAATAAGCCCCAATGCATCTTTTGGAGCAAATACCATGTCTTATTTTTGGTTAAACCTCCTGGGTGAGCTTTACAATCCCCCTATATCTAACTATGGCTGGTCACTCCTGCTACTATGTTAAGGGTCACCTTTCCCATGCTCCTCCCTGTGTGTACAGTGATGACCGCTTACTCCCTCTGCCATTATTTCTCCATTATGATGGGCATCACCGCTTTTAGATTCCCTGTGTGTACAGTGATGACCGCTTACTTCCTCTGCCATTATTACTCCTTCATGATGGGCATCACCTCCTTTAGATTCCCTATGTGTACAGTGATGACTGATCACTCCCTCTGGCATTATCACTCCTTCATGATGGGCATCACCTCCTTTAGATTCCCTATGTGTACAGTGATGACTGATCACTCCCTCTGGCATTATCACTCCTTCGTGATGGGCATCACCTCCTTTAGATTCCCTGTGTGTACAGTGATGACAGATCACTCCCTCTGCCATTATCACTCCTTCATGATGGGCATCACCTCCTTTAGATTCCCTATGTGTACAGTGATGACTGATCACTCCCTCTGGCATTATCACTCCTTCGTGATGGGCATCACCTCCTTTAGATTCCCTGTGTGCACAGTGATGACCGCTTACTCCCTCTGCCATTATCACTCCTTCATGATGGGCATCACCTCCTTTAGATTCCCTGTGTGTACAGTGATGACTGATCACTCCCTCTGGCATTATCACTCCTTCATGATGGGCATCACCTCCTTTAGATTCCCTGTGTGTACAGTGATGACAGATCACTCCCTCTGCCATTATCACTCCTTCATGATGGGCATCACCTCCTTTAGATTCCCTGTGTGTACAGTGATGACAGATCACTCCCTCTGCCATTATCACTCCTTCATGATGGGCATCACCTCCTTTAGATTCCCTGTGTGTACAGTGATGACAGATCACTCCCTCTGCCATTATCACTCCTTCATGATGGGCATCACCTCCTTTAGATTCCCTGTGTGTACAGTGATGACAGATCACTCCCTCTGCCATTATCACTCCTTCATGATGGGCATCACCTCCTTTAGATTCCCTGTGTGTACAGTGATGACAGATCACTCCCTCTGCCATTATCACTCCTTCATGATGGGCATCACCTCCTTTAGATTCCCTGTGTGTACAGTGATGACTGTTCACTCCCTCTGCCATTATCACTCCTTCGTGATGGGCATCACCAATGTTCCCTCTAAGCCGGAACAGCTGCTGTGCGGAGCAGCGAGGGAGCTGGGCAATGCCCGAGCGCACTGGCGGCCCCATCCTCCGCTACCCTCTAACAGGGAGAGTGCCCGCACTGGCCATTCACAAATGCCTGGCATGGGTACGCGCCCTGCTAAAGGGATATCTGGGATGCGGCTGCTACTTGCGCATGTGCCATTGGACTGAGAAAGAAGGTGAGTTTTTGCCCGGCCTCAGAGGTGTCACAATTCTGGACCTGCCCGGGGGGGGGGGGGGGTTAATCAAGCGGCCTGGGAATTTTATAGATTCCAGGCCCGATCTCCGTGGGTTTTGGTCCACCTTACTGAAATCCCAGTTGCACACATCAGCATTGGGTGGCATCGCTTGCATTCTTCAGCTGTGCGTTGGTCCAGAGGAACATAAAAGCCAGCTGGCTGACTTACAACCCGAGAGGGCATCCCAATTTGGTGTCAGGGCGGGAGATGCTGGGGATGCAGCTGCATTGTTTACACCGTCCTTGGAGCCAGAGTAAAGGAGAGTTTAGTGGAAAACCGAGGGGGGGGGGGCATCCCAAATCAGGCAGCACCCGAGGATGGGGGAAACCAGCCTTCCTGAACATACATTAAGCCCTCACCACAGACATACACATCAGTAACCCCCCACCCCATAAACCCCCAAACATATACATCAGTTAGCCCCAGACACCCATTAAAGCGGATCAGCAGGATTTTCACTATCGTTGACCCTGGGGCATCTCAATTCTGGAGTGAAACCCTCCAGCAGGCCTCTGGGGGGCTCACATGAGGCATCCCGAATCGCCCCAGATACCCCAGGAGCACTAATTTAACCAGCACACATGTAGGCCCACTTTTACTTCCATACACTCCAGCTACCCCATGACCCTTACCTTTTCGTTTGGGGACTTCTCACCTATGATGGAGCCAGATGGCCGAACTGAGGGCATGGAGGAGTTTCCTCTTATCACAAAAGCAGTGCAGGCAACTGGGTCCGGCCGGGAGACATGATGGGGGGGCATGCCATGCCATTGGCCTCTGAGGTGCCTGGCTCCTTCTTATGACAGGAGCTGCGCCGGCACCTGCTTGGGGTCGGTTGTCCGGAGGCTAGGTGTCTGGGTGGGTAGGGATCGTCAGGGTGGAGGAAGAGAGAGATCAGTGGTGGGGAGGGATTGGCTTCCAAGTAGATGATTGGGGATCAGAGTATGGTCCTATGCAGTCAGCTCTCCCATCTGGTGGGAGAGATACCTAGTCCTGTCCCCTTTTTCAATGCAGCAAATCAGCATCTAGGACACCTATGCGCAGCACATACAGCCTCAGCTTATAAGCTGTGCTGCCTGCCAGTAAGTCTCAGGACCGCCCCGGGGTATGTCACAGACCTTGCTACCGGGACCATGCGCGGGCTGCAGGCGGGGCTGCGCGGAGGGACAGACGCGCACCTTAGAGGGAACAGTGGCCATCACCTCCTTTAGATTCCCTGTGTGTACAGTGATGACTGTTCACTCCCTCTGGCATTATCGCTCCTTCGTTCTGATGGGCATCACCTCCTTTAGATTCCCTATGTGTACAGTGATGACCATTCACTCCCTCTGCCATTATCACTCCTTCGTGATGGGCATCACCTCCTTTAGATTCCCTATGTGAACAGTGATGACTGTTCACTCCCTCTGGCATTATCACTCCTTCGTGATGGGCATCACCTCCTTTAGATTCCCTATGTGTACAGTGATGACTGTTCACTCTCTCTGCCATTATCACTCCTTCGTGATGGGCATCACCTCCTTTAGATTCCCTATGTGTACAGTGATGACTGATCACTCCCTCTGGCATTATCACTCCTTCATGATGGGCATCACCTCCTTTAGATTCCCTGTGTGTACAGTGATGACTGTTCACTCCCTCTGGCATTATCACTCCTTCGTGATGGGCATCACCTCCTTTAGATTCCCTGTGTGTACAGTGATGACAGATCACTCCCTCTGCCATTATCACTCCTTCGTGATGGGCATCACCTCCTTTAGATTCCCTGTGTGTACAGTGATGACTGTTCACTCCCTCTGGCATTATCACTCCTTCGTGATGGGCATCACCTCCTTTAGATTCCCTATGTGTACAGTGATGACTGTTCACTCCCTCTGCCATTATCACTCCTTCGTGATGGGCATCACCTCCTTTAGATTCCCTGTGTGTACAGTGATGACTGTTCACTCCCTCTGGCATTATCACTCCTTCGTGATGGGCATCACCTCCTTTAGATTCCCTATGTGTACAGTGATGACTGTTCACTCCCTCTGGCATTATCACTCCTTCGTGATGGGCATCACCTCCTTTAGATTCCCTATGTGTACAGTGATGACTGTTCACTCCCTCTGGCATTATCACTCCTTCGTGATGGGCATCACCTCCTTTAGATTCCCTATGTGTACAGTGATGACTGTTCACTCCCTCTGGCATTATCACTCCTTCGTGATGGGCATCACCTCCTTTAGATTCCCTATGTGTACAGTGATGACTGTTCACTCCCTCTGGCATTATCACTCCTTCGTGATGGGCATCACCTCCTTTAGATTCCCTATGTGTACAGTGGGTGCCATACACATTGAATGAGAAAGTGGTGACATATGTCATAGACTTCAATGCGGAGTGCAATCTGGGTGAATCCCGCTCCTGCCCAAAAATCAGCCCTATCTGAATGGCTAGGGAGGGAGCGTGCATGTAGCCCAAAGATGCTGAGGATGCGGCTACTCTCACTTCCCATTGTAAACAATCAGAGCTGATTGCCGAAATAGATAGGCACGCCGAACACCTCTTATTGGACGAGAGCCTGCAGGTGTTCTGTTGCTGATACTGGTGATCTGGGCGGTTTCACACATCAGGGCATCCCAAAAGGAAGGCCAGTGGCCGGCCCTGGGTTTTATTCCACTTTATGAAATATAAAGCATGTTGAATGATGGCTGGATGAAAGGTGCAGCCCCTGACAGCCAGCACAGAGAGAGCAGAAAGCAGACTAATATAAAGGGAAACTCCACCTTCAGAAGGAAGGCCAGAGGCCGGCTCTGGGTTTTATTCCACGGACTTCATCATATACAGTAACTAGTTCTAACCCTCCCTTCCTGTACAAATGATGAAAAAGTCCCCGCCTGGGGATGAAAGTAAGCCATTAGGAGTTAACCAATCAGGAACCACCCTGTGGAGGTCAGGGCCGGGTGAGTCACCCGAGCTGCCCCGTTTAAAAGCGCCCCATCAGCCAGACCGCTACGCCGCACTCCGTCATCTCACCGGGAAGAGGGCGTGTCCTGCTGCTACTCCCCCGCTTCCTATTGGCGCTCAGTGTCATGCTGCCACTCCTTCTCTTCCTATTGGTGCCTCACGTGTTTCACGTGGACATCGCCTTCATCCACAGCCAATCACTGGGTTCTGAATTGTGGCTTAACGTCTGTTACATGCATCGTGCCGCACTGGCAGCTGACAAATTCAGGTAACATGGAGAAGCACCCGGCGTGTCCCACACAAGGCTACCTGGAGCCCTTTCCGCACTTTGCCACCTCAGCCATACACAGCGGCCAGGAAGCGGAGCAATGGACCTCTATGGCGCTTGTGCCCCCCATCTCCCTCTCCACCACCTTCAAGCAGCACAGCCCGGGCCAGCATGCGGTGAGACACCCCCTGGTGTGTGTGTGTGTGTGTGTGTGTGTGTGTGTGTGTGTGTGTGTGTGTGTGTGTGTGTGTGTGTGTGTGTGTGTGTGTGTGTGTGTGTGTGTGTGTGTGTGTGTGTGTGTGTGTGTGTGTGTGTGTGTGTGTTCGTGTTCTAGCATACGGAGCCCCACTCTTGCCTAAAACGTAACCTTCTCTAGGGAAGAAGAAGCACCTTGCACTAGTTATGGACAGACTTGTGGGTTGGGGAAGGACTTAGGGTTAGAGGTTACTGGCTGGGGCTAGGTTTAAAAACCATAGGTAAGGGTTACATATAGATATTATGGGTTGGGTCTGGACGTAGATATCATGGGTTGGGTCTAGACGTAGAAATCATGGGTTGGGTCTAGACGTAGAAATCATGGGTTAGGTCTAGACGTAGAAATCTTGGGTTGGGTCTAGGGTTAAGCAAAGATATCATGGGTTGGGTCTAGGGTTAAGCATAGATATCATGGGTTGGGTCTAGGGTTAAGCATAGATATCATGGGTTGGGTCTAGGGTTAAGCATAGATATCATGGGTTGGGTCTAGGGTTAAGCATAGATATCATGGGTTGGGTCTAGGGTTAAGCATAGATATCATGGGTTGGGTCTAGGGTTAAGCATAGATATCATGGGTTGGGTCTAGGGTTAAGCATAGATATCATGGGTTGGGTCTAGGGTTAAGCATATATATCATGGGTTGGGTCTAGGGTTAAGCATATATATCATGGGTTGGGTCTAGGTTGGGTCTAGGGTTAAGCATAGATATCATGGGTTGGGTCTAGGGTTAAGCATAGATATCATGGGTTGGGTCTAGGGTTGAGCATAAATATCATGGGTTGGGTCTAGGGTTAAGCATAGATATCATGGGTTGGGTCTAGGGTTAAGCATATATATCATGGGTTGGGTCTAGGGTTAAGCATATATATCATGGGTTGGGTCTAGGTTGGGTCTAGGGTTAAGCATAGATATCATGGGTTGGGTCTAGGGTTAGGCATAGATATCATGGGTTGGGTCTAGGGTTGAGCATAAATATCATGGGTTGGGTCTAGGGTTGAGCATAAATATCATGGGTTGGGTCTAGGGTTGAGCATAAATATCATGGGTTGGGTCTAGGGTTGAGCATAAATATCATGGGTTGGGTCTAGGGTTGAGCATAAATATCATGGGTTGGGTCTAGGGTTGAGCATAAATATCATGGGTTGGGTCTAGGGTTGAGCATAAATATCATGGGTTGGGTCTAGGGTTGAGCATAAATATCATGGGTTGGGTCTAGGGTTGAGCATAAATATCATGGGTTGGGTCTAGGGTTAAGCATAGATATCATGGGTTGGGTCTAGGGTTGAGCATAAATATCATGGGTTGGGTCTAGGGTTGAGCATAAATATCATGGGTTGGGTCTAGGGTTGAGCATAAATATCATGGGTTGGGTCTAGGGTTGAGCATAAATATCATGGGTTGGGTCTAGGGTTGAGCATAAATATCATGGGTTGGGTCTAGGGTTGAGCATAAATATCATGGGTTGGGTCTAGGGTTGAGCATAAATATCATGGGTTGGGTCTAGGGTTGAGCATAAATATCATGGGTTGGGTCTAGGGTTGAGCATAAATATCATGAGTTGGGTCTAGGGTTGAGCATAAATATCATGGGTTGGGTCTAGGGTTGAGCATAAATATCATGGGTTGGGTCTAGTGTTGAGCAGAAATATCATGGGTTGGGTCTAGGGTTGAGCAGAAATATCATGGGTTGGGTCTAGGGTTGAGCAGAAATATCATGGGTTGGGTCTAGGGTTGAGCAGAAATATCATGGGTTGGGTCTAGGGTTGAGCAGAAATATCATGGGTTGGGTCTAGGGTTGAGCAGAAATATCATGGGCTGGGTTTAGGGTTAAGCAGACATATCATGGGCTGGGTCTAGGGTTAAGGAGACATATCATGGGTTGGGTCTAGGGTTAAGCAGACATATCATGGGTTGGGTCTAGGGTTAAGCAGACATATCATGGGTTGGGTCTAGGGTTAAGCAGAAATATCATGGGTTGGGGAAGGACTTAGGGTTAGAGGTTACTGGCTGGGGCTAAGTTTAAAAACCATAGGTAAGGGTTACATATAGATATTATGGGTTGGATCTGGACGTAGATATCATGGGTTGAGTCTAGACGTAGATATCATGGGTTGGGTCTAGACGTAGAAATCATGGGTTGGGTCTAGACGTAGAAATCATGGGTTGGGTCTAGACGTAGAAATCATGGGTTAGGTCTAGACGTAGAAATCTTGGGTTGGGTCTAGGGTTAAGCATAGATATCATGGGTTGGGTCTAGGGTTAAGCATAGATATCATGGGTTGGGTCTAGGGTTAAGCATAGATATCATGGGTTGGGTCTAGGGTTAAGCATAGATATCATGGGTTGGGTCTAGGGTTAAGCATAGATATCATGGGTTGGGTCTAGGGTTAAGCATAGATATCATGGGTTGGGTCTAGGGTTAAGCATAGATATCATGGGTTGGGTCTAGGGTTAAGCATATATATCATGGGTTGGGTCTAGGGTTAAGCATAGATATCATGGGTTGGGTCTAGGTTGGGTCTAGGGTTAAGCATAGATATCATGGGTTGGGTCTAGGGTTAAGCATAGATATCATGGGTTGGGTCTAGGGTTAAGCATAGATATCATGGGTTGGGTCTGGGGTTGAGCATACATATCATGGGTTGGGTCTAGGGTTGAGCATACATATCATGGGTTGGGTCTAGGGTTGAGCATACATATCATGGGTTGGGTCTAGGGTTGAGCATACATATCATGGGTTGGGTCTAGGGTTGAGCATAAATATCATGGGTTGGGTCTAGGGTTGAGCATACATATCATGGGTTGGGTCTAGGGTTGAGCATAAATATCATGGGTTGGGTCTAGGGTTGAGCATAAATATCATGGGTTGGGTCTAGGGTTGAGCATAAATATCATGGGTTGGGTCTAGGGTTGAGCATAAATATCATGGGTTGGGTCTAGGGTTGAGCATAAATATCATGGGTTGGGTCTAGGGTTGAGCATAAATATCATGGGTTGGGTCTAGGGTTGAGCATAAATATCATGGGTTGGGTCTAGGGTTGAGCATAAATATCATGGGTTGGGTCTAGGGTTGAGCATAAATATCATGGGTTGGGTCTAGGGTTGAGCATAAATATCATGGGTTGGGTCTAGGGTTGAGCATAAATATCATGGGTTGGGTCTAGGGTTGAGCATAAATATCATGGGTTGGGTCTAGGGTTGAGCATAAATATCATGGGTTGGGTCTAGGGTTGAGCATAAATATCATGGGTTGGGTCTAGGGTTGAGCATAAATATCATGGGTTGGGTCTAGGGTTGAGCATAAATATCATGGGTTGGGTCTAGGGTTGAGCATAAATATCATGGGTTGGGTCTAGGGTTGAGCATAAATATCATGGGTTGGGTCTAGGGTTGAGCATAAATATCATGGGTTGGGTCTAGGGTTGAGCATAAATATCATGGGTTGGGTCTAGGGTTGAGCATAGATATCATGGGTTGGGTCTAGGGTTGAGCATAAATATCATGGGTTGGGTCTAGGGTTGAGCATAAATATCATGGGTTGGGTCTAGGGTTGAGCATAAATATCATGGGTTGGGTCTAGGGTTGAGCATAAATATCATGGGTTGGGTCTAGGGTTGAGCATAAATATCATGGGTTGGGTCTAGGGTTGAGCATAAATATCATGGGTTGGGTCTAGGGTTGAGCATAAATATCATGGGTTGGGTCTAGGGTTGAGCATAAATATCATGGGTTGGGTCTAGGGTTGAGCATAAATATCATGGGTTGGGTCTAGGGTTGAGCAGAAATATCATGAGTTGGGTCTAGGGTTGAGCATAAATATCATGGGTTGGGTCTAGGGTTGAGCATAAATATCATGGGTTGGGTCTAGTGTTGAGCAGAAATATCATGGGTTGGGTCTAGGGTTGAGCAGAAATATCATGGGTTGGGTCTAGGGTTGAGCAGAAATATCATGGGTTGGGTCTAGGGTTGAGCAGAAATATCATGGGTTGGGTCTAGGGTTGAGCAGAAATATCATGGGTTGGGTCTAGGGTTGAGCAGAAATATCATGGGCTGGGTTTAGGGTTAAGCAGACATATCATGGGCTGGGTCTAGGGTTAAGGAGACATATCATGGGTTGGGTCTAGGGTTAAGCAGACATATCATGGGTTGGGTCTAGGGTTAAGCAGACATATCATGGGTTGGGTCTAGGGTTAAGCAGAAATATCATGGGTTGGGTCTAGGGTTGAGCATAAATATCATGGGTTGGGTCTAGGGTTGAGCATAAATATCATGGGTTGGGTCTAGGGTTGAGCATAAATATCATGGGTTGGGTCTAGGGTTGAGCATAAATATCATGGGTTGGGTCTAGGGTTGAGCATAAATATCATGGGTTGGGTCTAGGGTTGAGCATAAATATCATGGGTTGGGTCTAGGGTTGAGCATAAATATCATGGGTTGGGTCTAGGGTTGAGCATAAATATCATGGGTTGGGTCTAGGGTTGAGCATAAATATCATGGGTTGGGTCTAGGGTTGAGCATAAATATCATGGGTTGGGTCTAGGGTTGAGCATAAATATCATGGGTTGGGTCTAGGGTTGAGCATAAATATCATGGGTTGGGTCTAGGGTTGAGCATAAATATCATGGGTTGGGTCTAGGGTTGAGCATAGATATCATGGGTTGGGTCTAGGGTTGAGCATAAATATCATGGGTTGGGTCTAGGGTTGAGCATAAATATCATGGGTTGGGTCTAGGGTTGAGCATAAATATCATGGGTTGGGTCTAGGGTTGAGCATAAATATCATGGGTTGGGTCTAGGGTTGAGCATAAATATCATGGGTTGGGTCTAGGGTTGAGCATAAATATCATGGGTTGGGTCTAGGGTTGAGCATAAATATCATGGGTTGGGTCTAGGGTTGAGCATAAATATCATGGGTTGGGTCTAGGGTTGAGCAGAAATATCATGAGTTGGGTCTAGGGTTGAGCAGAAATATCATGGGTTGGGTCTAGGGTTGAGCATAAATATCATGGGTTGGGTCTAGTGTTGAGCAGAAATATCATGGGTTGGGTCTAGGGTTGAGCAGAAATATCATGGGTTGGGTCTAGGGTTGAGCAGAAATATCATGGGTTGGGTCTAGGGTTGAGCAGAAATATCATGGGTTGGGTCTAGGGTTGAGCAGAAATATCATGGGTTGGGTCTAGGGTTGAGCAGAAATATCATGGGCTGGGTTTAGGGTTAAGCAGACATATCATGGGCTGGGTCTAGGGTTAAGGAGACATATCATGGGTTGGGTCTAGGGTTAAGCAGACATATCATGGGTTGGGTCTAGGGTTAAGCAGACATATCATGGGTTGGGTCTAGGGTTAAGCAGAAATATCATGGGTTGGGGAAGGACTTAGGGTTAGAGGTTACTGGCTGGGGCTAAGTTTAAAAACCATAGGTAAGGGTTACATATAGATATTATGGGTTGGATCTGGACGTAGATATCATGGGTTGAGTCTAGACATAGATATCATGGGTTGAGTCTAGACGTAGATATCATGGGTTGGGTCTAGACGTAGAAATCATGGGTTGGGTCTAGACGTAGAAATCATGGGTTGGGTCTAGACGTAGAAATCATGGGTTGGGTCTAGACGTAGAAATCATGGGTTAGGTCTAGACGTAGAAATCTTGGGTTGGGTCTAGGGTTAAGCATAGATATCATGGGTTGGGTCTAGGGTTAAGCAGAAATATCATGGGTTGGGTCTAGGGTTAAGCAGAAATATCATGGGTTGGGTCTAGGGTTAAGCATAGATATCATGGGTTGGGTCTAGGGTTAAGCAGAAATATCATGGGTTGGGTCTAGGGTTAAGCAGAAATATCATTGGGTCTAGGGTTAGATGTAGATATCATGCGTTGGGTCAAGGTAGAGAAAAATTAAAGAAGAGCAAGCGCTGATGGCCAGTAAATAACCATGGGCGCACAAAAGTGTGTTTTGCTTTTACTAGTCTAGGGTGGTTAAAGTAGATTGCCTACAGGTCTGGCTCGAGCATACAGGAGGTCTGGCTCGAGCATACAGGAGGTCTGGCTCGAGCATACAGGAGGTCTGGCTCGAGCATACAGGAGGTCTGGCTCGAGCATACAGGAGGTCTGGCTCGAGCATACAGGAGGTCTGGCTCGAGCATACAGGAGGTCTGGCTCGAGCATACAGGAGGTCTGGCTCGAGCATACAGGAGGTCTGGCTCGAGCATACAGGAGGTCTGGCTCGAGCATACAGGAGGTCTGGCTCGAGCATACAGGAGGTCTGGCTCGAGCATACAGGAGGTCTGGCTCGAGCATACAGGAGGTCTGGCTCGAGCATACAGGAGGTCTGGCTCGAGCATACAGGAGGTCTGGCTCGAGCATACAGGAGGTCTGGCTCGAGCATACAGGAGGTCTGGCTCGAGCATACAGGAGGTCTGGCTCGAGCATACAGGAGGTCTGGCTCGAGCATACAGGAGGTCTGGCTCGAGCATACAGGAGGTCTGGCTCGAGCATACAGGAGGTCTGGCTCGAGCATACAGGAGGTCTGGCTCGAGCATACAGGAGGTCTGGCTCGAGCATACAGGAGGTCTGGCTCGAGCATACAGGAGGTCTGGCTCGAGCATACAGGAGGTCTGGCTCGAGCATACAGGAGGTCTGGCTCGAGCATACAGGAGGTCTGGCTCGAGCATACAGGAGGTCTGGCTCGAGCATACAGGAGGTCTGGCTCGAGCATACAGGAGGTCTGGCTCGAGCATACAGGAGGTCTGGCTCGAGCATACAGGAGGTCTGGCTCGAGCATACAGGAGGTCTGGCTCGAGCATACAGGAGGTCTGGCTCCAGCATACAGGAGGTCTGGCTCCAGCATACAGGAGGTCTGGCTCCAGCATACACTTCCTTTTTAATGCTGCAGAAGGCTCCCTCGCTGCCTGGAAGGAGGATTGCTTTTCCTGACCAGAAATGCTGAATCCTTTCATATTAGCTATAATGCTCTACAGTTATCTGTTGCTTTCATTCCCACTTAAAAAAAAATGTTGTTTGAAGTTTAAAGAATGTTTTTCAGTCCATTTACTAACCAAGCAGATCTGCAGCAGTTCTGACTGGCAGGTCCTGTGTGTTGGCATGAGCAGGAAACAATGGCTGACGAGCAGCTTCCAGCGTTCTCAGTGTAGAGACCCCTATGATGCAATGTTACACGAGACGACAGGCTGCAAACTCACGGTCGCTCAGCACTTTCCAGTAGCTTGCATGGCTCTCCTGCAAGACTTTGCTGGGTGCTGTGGCTTTAATGCTAGGTGAGGCTGTATCCCTTCCTGTAATCCATGTGTCATGTCTATCCACCCTTTTTGTAATCATTACCTTGTACAGCATCACTGAGGATGACAGTGCCATAAAAATAAGTTCTAATAATCCCCTAGGACAAAGGTGCCATTTGCTGTGCTTCTATGTCTTAAGTAGTTAACTATCTTAAACCTCCACACCTGAAATCTGCTAAGGTTTTCACTGGTCACCATTTAACCTCTGTGTGAAAATATTAAACCACGAGTGACCCCTGCAGTGTATTCCAGACCAAACCTGTTAGTAGTTCTGAATAGAGGCAGGGAGGGTTACATCCCCTGTAATGTTCTATTTTTGATCCATGCGATTTCCTAATTTCATGTCTATTGTGACCATAAAGGCAGAGCCATGGGTGTCATTTTTGCATAATTTCTGTGCAGCAATATTTTTCAAGTAGACCTAAAGTCAAACTTGGTTTAAAGTGGACCACAACCTATGGCTGATGGCCTGATTCCCT
This sequence comes from Gastrophryne carolinensis, assembly GCA_027917425.1. Lineage (NCBI taxonomy): Eukaryota > Metazoa > Chordata > Amphibia > Anura > Microhylidae > Gastrophryne > Gastrophryne carolinensis. Next base: position 413,150,902 of record CM051235.1, read on the forward strand.
ACCTCCTTGGCATCCAGATTCAGGATGCCCTACTGTGTGAAACGCCCCAGGTTGCCAAGTAAACTAACCCTCACCATCGATCCAACGGCACATGCGTGAGCGCCTGCGTCCACCTGCTATATCTTTAGCAGGGCCCACACCATGCATATGTGTATGGCTGATGCGAGGGTAGCAGGGATGCGGCTGCTGGTGCGCACCGCACCACTGGGCTGGAGCCGATTCTTAAAATGGCCCGGGGGCAAAGACCAAAACCCAGGATAGTCAACATCCTGTGTTTTGGTCCACTTTAAACGAATGAACTTGAGCAGATCCAAGCACGCTGATCGGACGAGAGGCTGTGCATGCACTGTAGGACCGTGGAAAAGTGAGTTAGACTGTGCGACCTGGGGGATTTCGCACAATGGGGCATCCTGGATCAGGGTGCCCCAGGGGCAAGGACTAAAACGCTGTTGCCTCGCTCTAGTCACAGAAAGGAAGAGGAATTGTTCTGTTCATGGGGCACCTACCCCATGATCAGGACAACCAATTCAATCCTGAGACTCATGTCAGGTTGACACCCCCTCTCTGAAGTTTCCTGTCAAGATTAGGAAAAGGTGAGTGCAGGGCTCACTGATGGTGTTAGGGGGCTGGCTTTGGTTAGTGATTATGTGGACTAGATACAAGTCTCCTGGGTGTTTTTTTTTTTTTTTTTTTTTTTTTTTTATACCCACAACCAGGGGTGGACTGGCCATAAGAAGCACAAGGAGAATTCTCAGAAGGCCGATCTGCTTTAGAGCCACTTAGTCAGTTTTAAGCCTCCAGCATGCAGCCCACCTCACCAGGAGCCTAAATACTCTTTTTTAATACGGTAGTTTGCCAGACAGAGACTGACACTGGCAGGGAAGTATTGCTTTGTTATAAATACGATTGTTTAAAGCGAGTTTAGGAGCCCTGTGACCACTAACTGCCTAGTCCTGCCTGCAGCCCCAACCACCCACTCACTAGCTGGCTGTCCTCCCGGCTGTTAAAGCGGACCTTCACTCTGAGTAAGAGCCTACCTTATATGTTTCCCACACCCTGTACATACAGATTGCTCACATTAAAAATCATCCTACCTGCATCTACTGCATGTTATGAGCCTTTAAACATCCAAGATGTTTATGGAAGCCGCCATCTTATCAGGCAGCCTGCAAACAGGAAGTGCCTCCTGACTGTGCTGCCCTGCATTCTGGGACTGCTGACCTTTACCTGACCCCAGCTCTGCTCTGTCTGAGCAAAGCACAGCTATAACCCACCCCCCTGTACCTTATCCCACTCTCCTCTCCTCAGTAAGTGTGATGCTTCTGAGTCAAGATGGCGGCGCCCGTATCCTAAATTCCTGAACAGAGTTGCAGCCCAGTGGGGGAAAGAATAATAAGTTAGTGACTAAAAACGTAAAATATATTAATTTTAGATGCTGGGGAATCCTTTTTTAAGAGTTTGGGATTTTCATTAAATCACGCTGAAGGTCCGGTTTAAGGAGAGCAGTGTCCGCTAGGGCTGCCATTTCTGAGACTGACACTCTTGCATCATTTCCCAACTTGCAAGTTTGTTAGGGTGCACAGACACAGGTATGGCCTTCCTTTTCTGTGCACCCTTTCTACTCCCTCTATCTACATTTACTATCTACTTATCTGCTCCTCCTGACCCATTACTCCACCCTCTGTATCTACCCCATTTAACGTCTGCTCAGTGAGCAGAAAACTCTTTTCCATATTGTCAATCCTCCTCAGTGTTGCATTTTGCTCCTCCAGATCTCTAACCCGAGCTTCCAGGTTTGCAATTTGCTCACAATTACCACAGCGGTATTCACCAGGGAACTGCTGCTCCTGAAGTGTATACATATGACAAATTGTGCACTGAAGGAGACCTCCAATATTGCTAGCCATTATCCCAGTTACAAAAACAGCAGTAAAAACAATTTTAGTGCTCACAGTTGCAGCAACTTTGGCTTTTAACTCCTTATTTTAGCACACAGGCAATAAGAACACTTGAACACTTGAAGTCCCCCAATCAAAATTCCCTTAATGAAAAGTCCCCTCACTTAGAACACAACTTCACTTGAAAACACAACAGGCGGTAGAGGGGGTAGAAACCACTTATGGATCTGTAGGTTCTGCATGGTGGTACTCCGTAGCGGCAACCCGATGGAAGGTGATTGAATGACACATGCCCAGGGTGTGAGGTGTCAGACATAACCTTCTTGGCATGTGATAAGGCTCATTTCTCATACGTGTCATTTAGGGTGGTAAGGGAGTGCCAATGATCTTCTCCACAGTTCTAATAATATGCCGGATTCTGACCTTGTCCCTCTTGTTTGCTTCCGAATCAGCAGGGGATGGAGAATCCCAGGACAGAGCCGATGACTGGGAGTGCCGGAAGTCTATAAGTAGCCCCAATGTTTTTGTTGAGGTGATCACCATGCCATTTCCTGCTTCCCAAGGCCCCCCCCTGACCCATCTCTCCATAGCTAGCCTTATTGTAACACCAACTAGCCCATGGCTAATTCTTGGCACCTATCCACCCCTGCCACAAGTTTGAACATCATCATGCCATCCTTCAGCCTTTTATTGCAAAAACAAGCTTTTCCTTCATCTGCAGGGGGATGCCAAATCAGGACGTCCCATGCAAGAATTGTTAAAAGGGAACCTAAAGTGGACCAGCAGTCAAGAATTGCTTAAATCAGACCAACACAGCAAGCAGTTCTCATGCATCCATTCCCAGGGCAATTTAGATTGCTGAACTTAAAAAAATAATTTACCTTTTTATAGCTCCTGCTGTGGTAATTTTTAAAAACAAAATGGCAGCTCATGGATCTGCAGTCTGTCTGCAAACAGGCATTGCTGCTAGGTTTCCTATTAGCTGCTGGAGGTAAAGTTTAAGTGGACCAACAGTCAAAAATGAGTTAAACCAGACCAACACAACAAACCGTGCTCATATGCATCCCTCCCCAGGACAATTCAGATTGCTGCACATACAAATTAATTTACCTTTTTCTAACTACTGCTGTGGTCAATTTGGCGGCCTGCCTGCAAACAGGAAGTGCTGCTGGGCTTCCAGTTCCTGTGCATTGTTGGTTATATCAGCTGAATGCAGACAGCAGCATGGCTGAGATTCTGGGAGAGGAACCTCCAAATGGCAGCTACCTTTCTTTTCCAACTGTGCCAGGCTGTTGGTCCGGATTTAATGTTCTGATATGAACGTGGAAGAGTGGATTTTATTTCTTTTCTTTCCTTCGCAATTGTATAGGAACGAGCATGCCAAATTAGTATGCTCAGAGGTGATTGATTGGCCATTTTTGACTTAAGGTCTGCTTTAATGTAGCCCTTCCCCGGTAATTACAAACTAACTTTTTTTAAAGATCAATTTACTTTTATGTTCTAGTTCAGTTGGGTGCTATGTTGAACTGTAACTGCTCCAGTCTAGGTTGTTCAGTGTGAGCCGTTTAAATCCTATTGATCTGACTGATTAATATTCAGTATTTAAGGTGACATTTTCATATTCACCCTGCAGGGCTTTGAATATAGTCGCAGTGGGAATCCGACAAGGAACTGTCTTGAAAAAGCTGTGGCTGCTCTGGATGGCGCAAAATATGGTGAGTAATATAGACTGCAGCAATTCCATAAATAATAGTTAAGGCTACGGCAAAAATATTTGCTGGAAAGCGGGGGTTAGATTTCATCTTTGTCTGAGAAATGTATGGGTGTCACTGGCACTAGGTTTGGTTTTCAGCAGCTGACACCACTATCTCATTACATTAAAAAGGGTCTCTAGTCAAAAATGACTGAAGGTATGTTTACCAGGTAACTGCTCTTAACCCTGTCCTGATTTGGGAAGCTTTGCCAGGTTAAAAATAATCATGCCTAAAATTAGGCTAAGGAACTTACCGGTCCACGCTGTGGGTAAATATGGTGTCCAGCACAGGGTGTCCATGTACCTATATTGGTAGGGGGAATGTAGTGCCACCAGGGAAAAGTGAGTATTTTAGCCATGCTATTTGTTTGTTAAGTTGGCCCAGACATCCTGAATCTGGATGCTCTGGGGGTGGTTTAGCTGGTATGCAGACCTCTAGTTATTTCACTGGGTCACAAATAGGTCTGATCTTGCAGAGTTGGGCAAGGTCAAGGTTCTATTTTTTTCACCTAGCTCCCCGACCTGTGTAAATCGCATCATGATTTAGCATGCCCGGCTGTGTGAAGCCCCCTGGAGCCACTATAAATGTACCTGCTTCCTTGTTCCTACAGTTTCTGAATGGGCCCAGCATCAGTGGCCGCCACAACTGGGCAGACATTAATGACAGCCTGCTGGTGACCAAGTGATGCCACCAGAAGGTTTAGGTTCATTTAATATGAAAACTTATGTCAGCTCAAAAAATGTCTTTCCCCCCCCCCCCCTTCCAGGGCTGGCAAAAATATCATAACTGTATGATATCTTGACTGTTTTTTCCTCTCTTCAGCTTTAGCCTATGCTTCAGGTTTGGCTGCCACACTCAATGTCGCCCATCTCTTGAAGTCCGGAGATCAGATAATCTGTACAAGCGACGTATATGGAGGTAAGTAAACAGAGCACAAATTGGCTATTGTCGACATTTTATTGTAATGAAAAGATGGGGTCTGCCATACCTGGAAATGTATTGCTTTGCTTTATCTTAGATATCTTATTCAATGTACAAGTTTTAAAGATAATAGTATGCAAAATGAACATTTTAAAAGCCCCCATGTCCCTTGCAGCTCAATAATAAAATGTATTTTAATTTTCTTTTCATTTCATTCATTTTTCTATTTCACCTGGTGTTCCCCCTTTTAAAGGCCCCCTTTTTGTTTTATAATGAAACTCTTGTTAAAGTACTATTGTAGGAAAAGTTTTTTCAGATTATGGATCATTTTCTTGTTCGGTTTAGTGTTCAGTTAGATTCTGCCTTAAAAATATTCATTTTTTTTTACCCTCTTCAGTTTGTTCCATAGCTGTTAAAGTGGCTTTCTGGGCAATGTAACTTAAAATCCCACCCTCCCCCCAGTGCTAAGATCATTTTGGGGGGATTGGCTGTTCGGTTCCTGGCTACAGATTCCCAGATGGGATTAGTGCTGTGTGGCTCTGCTTACGCCTGTCTGTGGCAACTCCCCAGCACCTGCCGCAGCAAATGCAGGGCAAGGTGGGGGCTCTGTGTGCCACATCTGCAGGTTTTTTTTTTTGCCAATATTCGCCTTGCCCCTGGGGATGGGATCGGTAAAGTCGCTTTAAAGGGGGATAATCAATAAATTGGACCCACACAATTTGGCACAGCTTTCTATAAACAAGTAATAAAGCCCATTCTCCACTTATCCTGGGCCAGCAGATCCAGTGTTGAGCTGGAAAATGGCGCCCCCCCACCTGCTCTCAGGCCCCCTTTGGCACCCCCCTGACCTGCTGCACCAGGGGCAAAACCCCTGCATGAAATGTTCCATGGTTTCCTGTGTCTGGGGCTCATACATGGTTGATCAGCTCTCTTCCTCCCTGTAGCATGGCTGGACCATTGTTCTTTCCTCCTCACGCTGTAGATGGGGATTTCCTAAATCCTGTCCTTGTTTCTTTTTATCAGGCACAAACCGATACTTTAGACAAATCGCATCAGAAATGGGTCTGAAGGTGAAATTTGTTGACTGCTCAGATGTGAAGTGTCTGGAGGCTGCAATTACACCAGATACAAAGGTAATATAGTCCAGAAAATGGGTGCCCTGATCAGAGCTGGTTTGGAGTTATACCAGCAAATAAATGGGGGATACTTAGCCCATGTGCTGCAGGGTGATTGAAACACTGTAAGCAGCCCTATAAAGGATACACTTTAGCATTTTTGCATTAGAAATGTTTGCACACCTTTTCTATTTTCTTTGCGGTTCTGGGTTGGGTTGCACTTGTTCCATTCACATTTTCTTTTCTGCGAGGTGATGCAGCATGGGCTCCTGGATGAGGTGAGTGGATTCACACATTTCAGGATGCCCCATAAAGAGGTAGACCAACTCCCCCCTAGAGTCCAGTGGCTCCTCTTTAAAGGAGCACTATCGTGAAAAAATGGCCCAGTGATAAGAATCTATATAAGTTTGCTGGATGGCAGGAGGAGGGGTCACTTATACACCCCACATCAAGAAATACTCAGCCAGGCTTGTTTTAATTTTGATGGAAGGAAGAGGACATCTGGTGTGACAGGCTCTGTCACCGCTCTGTCACCCCTCATAGACTAAACCTGTCATCCCTAGATTTTATTCCTACCAGGGGAAGCAAACCACAAGCTTGGCGGGAGTTTTATTTAGTTCGGGTGTATAAGTGACACCTCCTCTCATTAGCCAATGTGTGTAAATGGATTTTAAATATTACACATTTTCGCGATAATGCTCCTTTAAGGTGACCGCTGCAACCATTCAGGCTTAATTTGCAAACCTAATTGGCCACAGACAGTCACATGATTGGTAACCATACAATGAATGGGGAAGTCATAAGCTTTGGCTGCTGTGACATTGTTTCCTCTTTAATGATAGTTGTCCTTTAAAGCCCAACTCCAATTATTTGAAATAATTAAGGGACCTCACTTCTGGCATGCTGCCACCACATTAAATCACAGGGGTGCGTTGTGTGTGAAGCAGCTCCAGTAAAACTCCAATGGAACTCTACAGGAGCCATGTGGGGCAGCCTCCCTCCCACTGTATTCTTTCTTCCCCCATTTGTTTTTCCCTGGAGTTGGGCTTGGGTCTTGCTTGATTAAATGTTCCCTTTGTTAACCTACAGGGGTGTGTTGCCTATCTGGAAACTTCCTGTCGCTATTTCTGTTGGAAACTGAAGTTACATTTGTCATTTCCATTTTCCAGCTTGTTTGGGTTGAAACGCCCACAAACCCAACATTGACAGTGATCGACATCAGAGGCTGCGCTGAGGTTGTCCATAGGCACAAAGATATCATCCTGGCTGTGGACAACACCTTTATGTCTGCGTATTTCCAAGTAAGTGCTTATGTTGTACACGCTGCTGGTCTATCACTAACCCCCCACCCCCCCCCACCATTGTAAGAATCATTACAATTGAAGCCGACCTACATCTAAATCGCCCAAAGCTGCATCCTCTCTCCCCGGCATCCCAATTTTTGGATACCACTCTGCTGTTTACCCCCCAGAATGCATTAATACTGACTTCTAATAGCCTGTGGTATATTGCATATGATTGGTTTTAGTCTGTATTTTGTAACTTCTACAACGCCATGGAAGATAATTGCACTTTAAAAAAAAAAAAAAAATAGTAATACCAGAAACTCCTCGAAAATCTGTTTCACCAGGATAGCTTCAGCTTAACGCTCTTGGCCTTCATTCACACCTGTCAGGTACTATATGCGTTTACACATTTGCGGCAGACACTACAGCACTGCAAAATAAATCAACAATGGCACCTCTATGGGCCCTTTCAGACGTTCAGAGAGGAGAAAATGCTGCTGCAAAAAGTCCTGCCTGCTGCGCCCAGACCACAAACGCACCCTATTAAAATCTATAGGGGGTTGCAAACGTGGACCAAAATGCAAAATGCAAGTCCCTGGAGGCTGGAGGAAAAAACAAAGGAGCCTTGCAGGCTGCAATCCTGTAGTGCTGTCAGCACGCCACTTACTTATGTCTCACGGATTGTCACTTGGGTAGAGTAGACTCCTTTGTTGATAGCAGGTGCACATCATGTGACCATTCACCAGCAGTCCTACACTGTATAGAATGTTTATTTCATATACCTGACCAGTTATCAGCTGATGGAAGCCACCTAAAAGATTTAGCATTCACCCATTAAAGTGGACCAAAACCCACCCTGGAGTCTGAGACTCCAGGGCAGGTCTACTGCCTTCAGTGGGGTCATCCCAAACTGGGATGCCCCATTCTGTGACACCCCCCCTGAGTCGCCCGATATTCTTACCTCCTCCTTAAGCCCATGGCGCATGTACGACCGGCGGCAGCATCATTAGCTCCCCTTCTTAGCTGTATGCGGCCCCACGGGGCCACACACAGCTACATTACAGCACTCGCAAGTGTGGCTAGAGTTCCAGCAGGCTGCCTAGCCGCAGTATAGCCCTCAGGAGAGATAAGCGACCTGGGGAGTTTCACATAGCGGGGCACCGTAAACCGGGATGTCCCAGGGGGACAGCCCAAAACCCGGGATAGTGAAAATAATGGGTCTTGGTCCACTTCAAAGTGGGCCAGAAGTCTTTGTCAATCATCCAAATTTCCTAGAAGCATCCCAATTTGGAATGTCCTGCATTGGGAAACTTAAACTGAAAATCCATCTGTATACTTGCCTTCTTCCATGTGCGACAACAGCAGAAAAGCACTGCAGATCGGCAAATTGCTGCCACCTGTGATTACTGCCAAAGCTTGGAAGCTTAGTAACCAGCTTCTCTAGCAATTTCCACTGCTGGGAATCTCTAATTGGGATACCCCTAGGATTAAAAAGGACCAAAAGCAAGGACAACAAGAAAGTATCTTAGGACAAAATGACCTCCGAGTGCCCCAAAACCTGGCAATTGAATTATATGTTAAAAAATATATATATAGCCATATTGTTTTTCAGTAAATGCCATCACATCTGCATTTTTATTGAGACATGAGATGGGGCCAATGGTGCAAAACAAAGAACATGACTTCATTTTGGATGCATTTCACTGATTTAGGAACTCAGCTGTGAACTGTAACAATTCAAGGTACCCTGAACATATAGAATGAGAGAAGTAGATCTCCAAACATCCCATTTACAATCCCTTATGTTCTTCTATATGCTTTCTTGTAAGCGTTCTTCGAGCTGCATTCAGTCTCACAGCCTTATTTGGGGGGGGGGGGGGGGGGGGGGTTGTTACAGTTCTCTGTATTTTATTGTTGCTGTGTATGCTTTAGAAAATGTTTATTTTGTTGGCAGGTGTTTAATATCGGCTTTACCCCTGACCTGCCATTGTTCCCCCAGTCTTATCATTTCTATCAGGGGTCTCCAGCCTTCCAGCAGTGTCTGGGTTTTTGTTCTGCCATTAACCTCTTCAAACCCTGTTGGAACCACTTATGTAGGGCAGATATTTTATGGGGCAGGGATGACGCACACATTTATTTGTCAAGTTTGATGCTTTTGAGTACTCGTTTACTTGTTGTTATCTGAAACCAATTCCAGATGTTTTCTCCTATATGGCTTCTGTGCTCCCCACCATCTATCAAAACTCAATGCGGCTCTTATAAGAAAGGTTGGGAACTCCTGATATATATATATATATATATAATATATATTGGACCAACAGCTTGGCATAGTTAGAAAAGAAAGGTAACGGCAATTTTGGAGCTTCTATTCCCAGCATCTCAGCCATGCTGCTGCTTGGATTCAACTGACACAACTGACAATGCACAGTAACAGGAAACCCAGCAGCACTTCCTGTTTGCAGGTGGCCTGCACATGCATGAGCCACCATCTTGTTTCTAAAATTTACCACAACAGTGGAAAAGGGTAAATGAATTTTTATGTGCAGCAATCTAAATTGCCCTGGGAAGGGATGCATATGAGCACTGTTTGTTTGTGTTTGTCTGATTTTGGTCTTTTTGACTGTTGGTCCGCTTTAAACAGGAGCAACCACCGACCTAGACTCTAGGGCCAGTGGTCTCTTCTTGGGGCATCCCAATTTGGGAGGCCTAGATGTGTGTAACCCCCGGGATCACCGTGAAACTCATCATTACAATGATCTCATGGCGCATGCATAGGGCAAGGTACATACACTCTTTGATCAAAAGATCACAGACAGTCAGGCTAAAGGAACTTATTAATATTAATATCTTAACTATAAGTGATCACAACCCATGTCAAATAGTTTATGTGGACATAGGGCAAGGTAGCTTCATTAATGCACACTCCTGTCCCAGGCCTATCTGAATAGCCGTGGCGAGCACGCACAGCAGAGGGAGGCATTTGCGGAAATGTCTGCGGCTCCTCTTCCTCTCAGCTATATTTGCTGTTAATCAATATGCTGATTGGAGGAGAGGGCGTACATATGCCATGGGATTGCCGGTGAGGTAAGAACTCTCATGTTTCCTCATGCTTACACACAGCAGGGCAACCCCCTGGAACAAAGTCTGTGGCCTGAGACTCCCCAGTTACCTGCCAACCGGTCCCGTGCCACTTACCTACAACCCTGCTATGAATAACTGTCAGGTAGGCACCAGATTTCTGGACCCTGCCCTGACAGCCCTGCACTCAGTTGTTACTGTGTTGCTGTGCTCGGCACTGTCCCCTTTTTTGACTGGTGATGCAGTGCTTAGTTTCCCTGCCAGTGTCATGACTTTGCTGCCTTTCAACCAGCATTGCAATATGAAGAACTGTACAGATGGGAAGTGGCAAACTTTGTTTCTCTGTCTTTTTGCCCAATCCTTCCCTGTCCCCTCAGCTTTGCCCCATCCATCCCTGTCCCCTCAGCTTTGCCCCATCCATCCCAGCCGTTTTTTAGTTTTGCCTGTGGAATCTATAGCCACCCCCCCCCCCCCCCAGTGCGCTGATTTCTAACTATTCCCATGACAACCTCCTGTCTGGACCTTCACCTCTCACCAGATGCCTGTATATGGACCTTTACAAGAAGTGGTTGAGTACCCCTGCACTAGGGGCAAGGGATACCAGCCAGGACCGTGCCCTCTCTGTGCTGAGAGGGAAGAGGCAGGTTGCTTCAAAGAGAGAAAGTTTGTATTTTTTGTTTGTATGGCTTCAGTGTTCATTTTGCCAACAAGGAGTTGGGAACGCAGCCCCCACACCTGCATACACGCTGGGCCCAGTGCAACCTATTCGGCTTTTTTACTCTTTGTTAATATGTGCATTAAATATTTTTTTCAGCGCCCGCTGGCTCTTGGTGCAGACATCTGTATGTATTCAGCAACAAAGTACATGAATGGTAAGTTTGAGTTGATGCTTTGTGAAATCTTGTGTGATGTACTGCTAGTCCTTACCACTAGAGGTCGCTTTTGTGCTTTTGGTTTTACTAATCTCTTGGCAACAGCACCATGGTATGAGCTTCCTAAAGGACAGGAGTGTACATGATGTATCTTTATTGCATTATTGTCATTTGAAGAATATCCTATCCAAGGCCTCTTTCCTACCTTCCTGCTTCCCTCACTGTGGAGTATAAATATGCGGTTTGCAGCTGCATGCAGGTTATTGCCCACAGTGTGACTGCAGTTCAGGCCCATAAAAGTATATGGCCGGTACAGGTAAAGCACATGCATTACCTGCTCTGGTCGGGTTTCGTTCCTTGCCCTAGGGGCTCGCATGAGCGGGCTTTAGTCTGATCAGCTCCATATGCCACGCATATTAAGGATCGTCAGTATGGCTTTGTTTAGACAAGAGCTCAGGAAATCATGAGGGAAAGTGGCTGCATCCCCAGTTCCCCTTTAGACTGGAGCACATGCCTTCCCTCAGTCTATATGACTGGCTAGGTGTGTGGGATTGTGTCTCAGCCCAGAGGTGCTGGTGATGCATCCATCGTTGTTCACCTCACCATGGGCGCTGTCAGCAAAGGTGAGTTTTGCAGGCCACCCCCCCCCCCCCCCCCCCCCCCAGGGGAATGGCAGCTAAAGGACTCCAGGGCTGGCTGCTTAGAGTTTTGGTCCCCTTTAAGTTGCCTTAAAGTGGAAAACAAAACCCAGCTGGGCTGGCACTGGAATTTAAATGATTCCAGGGCCCGCCGTTCGCCCCCCCTCCCCCCAGGCATCCCAGATAGGGACGGCCAGCTACGTGAAAGCCTCCCGGGGGCGACGCAGCACTCGCCTTTCCTGGCCCTCCTTTACTGATGTTGCCTTAAAGCGGAAAACAAAACCCAGCTGGGATGGCACTGGAATTTAAATGATTCCAGGGCCCACCGTTCGCCCCCCGGGCATCCCAGATAGGGATGGCCAGCTGCGTGAAAGTCTCCAGGGGTGCCGCAGCACTCACCTTTCCTGGCTCTCCCTTGCTGATGTAAACAAGGGCGGCCACATCCCCGCTCCTTTCGGCTGTGCGCGGCCATTCAGTTTGGCTGGGGATGGGAGCGTGTGCTCTGCAGGGAACGCGCCTGCTCTTGCTCCCATTGGCGGGCTCTGCCTGTAAACATGTATGTTTGCAGAGCAATTAGTATACATGGTGAATGGCTCTGATTGGACGAGAGCCTGCGCATGCGCTATTGGACCGGGAAGAGGTGAGTTAGAGGGCGGACTTTGGGGGGGGGGGGTTTCCACAGTGGGGCATCCCGAGAGCCATAGGACAAAGCCCTGGGTTTGTTACACTTTAAAGTGGGCCAAAATGGAGTTTTCCCTAAGGGCTACGTGAAGCCCTCTGCTTTCCTTGTACACCCTGCACGGCCCGCCGGCAGATATTAAAGTCTGTATAGTGCAGTAAGCTTTCAGGGTAGGGATGCTACTAAATGCATGCACCGTGGGATCGAGGGGAGTGGCTCTGAAACCAGAGGGTATCGCATCAGGGCATCCCAAATTGAGTCTAGAGCAGGGTGAAATTCATTTTGGTCCTTCATTAAGAGGTGCCGAAAAATGGGGGGGGGGGGGGGGGCAGCTCAGTTTAACAACTATCAAAAGGATTGTGGCTGTTTCATTACCCAATCATTTTCACATCTATTCAACACGAGTTCAATTTTAATTGTTTCTCAAATTTGTTTCATCTGATTGGGTAAAAGACTCCAGATGAGTTGCAGACCTTTTGAGAGCGAGAGCGCTTTTCCACAAATGAGTAAATAATCCCCCCCCCCCCCCCCAGATGAGGTTATTTGCTAAAGTGTAGAAAGATCTCTAAGTAATATGGGAAGGTGCTGCACTGAAATTAAGGGGTTATGTATTTTTTGTTAAATAAAAAAAATACATTTATATTGTTTCATTGACCACTTTGTTTTCCTTTTACCAGGTCACAGCGATGTTGTCATGGGTCTTGTTTCTGTAAATTGTGACAAACTGTACGAGAGACTCAAATTCCTCCAGAATTGTGAGTAAATATAGAGAGGGGGTGATAACAGAGAAAGCAGGTTAAACACCTGTCTGGAGGACCCGTTTGGCCAAACTGGTATAAATGTAAAGTGGACCTACACTCTCCCTAGCAGGAAGGGTGTGAAGCAGTGGTGGACTGGGGCCAAAAATCAGCCCTAGATTTTACCAGCCCATGGCTGGCACTAGGCGTTCCTTGCTGAGGCCCCTCCCCATGATGACGGGGCTATAGCATTGTGGGCTGGGGTTCCATGGCATGTGGGTACAATGGGTGGATACATGAGGCTCAGAGGGAGACTAAGGGGGGGGGGGGATTGAATGTGGGTGTTAAAAGCAGCAGCCCAACTGCCCCAAAGGAGTGTGGCCCACCAAGGCATTGTCCCGGGTCTCCCTATGGCCAGTCCGCCCCTGGTGTTAAGCAATCAGTCAAGGTGTGTGCAGCAGGCTGGGATAGGGGATCTGGCAATAAGCAATTGAATCCTATCCGAATCTGCATCCCGCAGATTCCTTGTCAGTGCTGTGGCTGTATGTGCTTAAAAAACGCCAGGCGCGCAACTTGAAGGAGTGCGGCCCGCCATCATTGTTGCTCCTCCACGTTATTTATAGTGTTTGTGCGCACGTGGCATCATTTAGAGAAAGGAAGCCGCATTTGTCTTGGCTGTTTCAGTCCTTAGTTTTCTTGCTGCATCCATTTCAGTTAAAAAAAAAAATAGACATTTTACTCTATGAGCCATGAAAGGGCCCCTGTTTAATGTTCTCACCAGGGCCCCGTCACGTTTATTTATGCCACTGAAACCTATTACCTATGGGCCTTTCTCTGACTGAGAGGACCAGAAATGATGAGTATTCTCTTTACAGAGGGGTATAGCTCACAGATGAGTTAAACTCTCCCTGAGACAGATTTGGCAGGGAGGTTGTAGGTCCTCCTTTTAAAAACTTCTGTCATTTCTTTGTACTTGGTGTGTAGTACGAATGGTTCATGTTTTCTTCTTTTTTTTAATACACATCAGAATAACTGTCGCCACTGTAACTGATACAATTACCAATAAACCCATTATACTGTTCATGGAGTGGTGGGAGCTGATGCGTACACACAATGCTAATGATATTAATACATAGACAGGACCCTTGTTGTTTAATGATATAACTGCAGGAGCTAACCTATTACACAGCAATGATTCTAATTTACCCCATGGCCAGGCCACAACGATGACCTCATGCTGTAATGATGACTTACAAACATCTGTCTGTTTCAGCACTTGGCGCCATTCCGTCCCCATTTGATTGCTACCTCTGCAACCGAGGCCTGAAGACCTTGCATTTGCGAATGAGGCAGCATTTCCGCAATGCGCTGGCCATCGCCACTTACCTCGAGAAGGACCCTCGTGTTGACAAAGTCCTCTTCCCAGGTAAGGCCTTCCAGTGGCTAGGAGCAGCCAATCAGATTTTTTACTTATTCTGTTCAGAATCTGATTTATATTCGCCCGGAACTTACAAGGAAATGCAGTTTAAACAAAGATGTTACATACTAAAAATAAATAGCACTTGTGGTATACAAAGAACTTCTGGTTAATTGTTTAGAATTTGGATGGAACCAAGATACTTATGAACTAAAAGGTTCTAGATCATAGTACTGTATGTCTGCATCCTGAGAGGTGGAGTTGAAACAAGGCGCGACCATTTAATGAGGATGTTCAGTTAAAACTGAAGTGTCGGACTGGCCCAACAGAGCACTAGAGTGCAGTTCTGTAATTTAATTGTATTCACCAATTACATTTGTTTGGTCACTCTTTTCTCTATTGAGCCCCAAGAAAGATTTCCTCTGGTGGGCCCAAAGTGTCCCAGTCTGACCCAGGTCCCCTCAATCTAACATTATGGCACGATTAGACAGGAATGAAAATCTCACTTTGACCTTGTATATGGCACATGCTCACCTTCCTACTGGAATGCAAAAGTGCAGCTTCTATATGAGGGAGGAAATAACTCTGCACGTCCTCTAACTGGGGTTCTGTTCCGAAATGACATTTTAACTGTTAACTGAAGTGATTCTTACTAACCCCATATAAAGTTCTTAGTTGCATTCCACAGTAAAACCTATGGTCCATAAACCACTTGCAAAACAACACAGGGATCTCATTGTTGAAAGTGGAAGGGTACAATAATGCCCCACAATGCATGGGCGGCCAGCACCGGAATCACTTGCCTCTCTTCTCGGCTGTGGGGATGAGCTTCACACAGTGGGGCACCTAAAACTGGTGAGCAGAACTGGAAATAGTGAAAATCCCACATTTTGGTCCACTTTCAACAAAGTATTATTAGGGTGTGCAGCTATAGCTATTTTTCCATTCTTAAAAACTTTATTTACAGTTTATTTTTCAATAGAATTATACAGATTATGGGTGTCCTTTTAAAGGAGCACTATCGTGAAAAATGGCCAATGATATATATGGATTTTTATTTGCTGGATGGGGGAGGAGAGGTTACTTATACACCTGGCATCAAGAAATATCAAGCCAGGTTTGTTTTTTTTAATGGAAGGAGAAGGACATTTAGGGTCACAGGCTCTGTAACTCCTAATGGATTAAACCTGTCACCCCTGGAGAATAAACCTCAAGGTTAGTGGGAGTTTTATTCAATTTGGGTGTAGGAGACCCCTCCTCTCATTAGCCAACGTGTTTATACAGATTTTTAGTATTGCACAATTTCGCGATAGTGCTCCTTTAAGGGGGCGGGGGGCAGAAATTAAACCTAGCATTTTAACAAGGGTGTGCAGACTTTTTATATCCTCTATTTATCAAAAAATTGGTGGGACAGGGTGCTCTTACACACATAGTGTGTACTTTGTATCTAGCAAAAATGATGTCCATTCATTTCTAACATATGTAAATGTTCACCGAGCTAACTCGCCTCTCCTCAAGCTCACAACTTGGCTAGACCAGCTGAACGGAATCCTACCAGATTTAGAGGCAGATTATAGGTTGGTCTGCAAGCTAACGAGGTTGAGTGCTGCGGCTCCTTTAAGTCTTTATGAACGGAATCCTAGCTGCACTTGCGAGCAGCACACGGCATCACTCGCACTCTTCAGCTGTGCGTGGCCATGCACAGCCATTCAGTTGTGACGGACAGGGCCACACACAGCTGAGAGGGAAGTCGCGTGATGCCGGTCGCATGTGCGCTGTGGGCTCGGGAGGGAAAGGTAAGATTTGCGAGTGACTCACAAGGGTTTCACAAAGCGTCATCACAAACTGACGGGAGGAAGTAAGCCTGCCCTGCATGCAGTCTCAGACTCCAGGGTGAGTTTTGTTTCACTTTAAATATATCCTGATATCCTTATTTTATTAAAGTATCACCATCATTTTATCCTTCAGGCTTGCCCTCGCACCCTCAGTATGAAGTTACCAAGCGGCAGTGCACTGGTGTTCCAGGGATGGTCACTTTCTACATCAAGGGCAACTTGGAACATGCAAAAATATTCTTGACTAGCTTGAAGGTAGGTCTTAATCACAATAGTTGTTGGTAGAGGTGGTATCTGAGTGTGTTTAAAATTGATTTGTTTTCACAGTTATTTGCTCTGGCTGAAAGCCTTGGTGGATATGAAAGTTTGGCTGAGCATCCGTAAGTAAAGTCCTTTTTGTTCTACTTCCATAATACATAAATGTGGGCTCAAGATGAGGGCTTCACACTGCGGGGCGTCCCAAATCTACATGTCCCAAAGGAAATATCTTAAAGACAGACAGATCTTTTATGACCATAGACCATCCAAAAAGATATATCCATTCAACAATTTAAGAATACGGACTGTCCATGCTGAATTACCAAATCTAAAACCGCAAAATTGCTGGTAGTCTGCTAATCAATAAATGCTACTACTGTATATTGTGACTGCAATTTATTCAAAAGTTTAAGAATAATGCAAGTTGGATAGCTAGTCCGTTTAGTCACCCTGGCGCATATCGCAGAATTTCAGTGTGCTGCTTCATCAGAGGGCAAAAAGTCGAAGGCTGGCACAAGTTGCAGGCTTTCAGGGCAACTCTATCTGACAACTCTGCCCTGCATTAAAAAGATTCTCCCCTTTTCCTTCCTCCTTGTGGAGCTCAATCCAATGGGGGCAGGAAGCACACATGCGGCAGTCACTACTCCTCCTGTCCCCTTTATCATACAGTTTCAGGATTGATTTTGGCTGTTTCCTAATGATCTTTTGCCTCGAAAGGTTTAAAAAAAAAAAAAAAGTGAGCATCTGATTGCCATGTTTCCTTTCCTTCAGAGCGATCATGACTCATGCCTCCGTTCCAGAAGAGGACAGGATCCTTCTGAATATTAATGACTGTCTCATCCGCCTCTCCATTGGCTTAGAAGATGCAGAGGACCTAATTGCAGACTTGGACCAGGCATTAAGAGCTGCAGTAAGTATTGCCTGTGGAGGGGCCTGGGGCCCGCATGGAGAGCAATAATGTTACAAATGTTGGGTTCCCCTCATATAAAGGGTGCCATTATTTGGGACTAAGAATGAGTAACTGGTGGTGCAGCAATATATTATCTGCCAGATTTTTTGTATGTGGATCATTCCCTTCGCCTAAGGTTCTAGCTCATGAGAGGCGAATGCCTATTGGAGCTGAGGTGATTGCCACCGGTGTGGGAACAGATAATGTACAGTAAAATTGCCCTCTACAGACACTGGACCGTGACCCACATTCCTTCTCATTCAGCAATGTTAAAGCCACCCATGCAAGGACATCACAAATCAATATGACTGTTTATTTAATAAAGCACTATTCTCTTCTACCTGTTAAAGGTGGAAATTATAGATTGGGTTAAACAAATATACTGTATTTTGCCCCCCATAAGATGCACTCGCCCATAAGATGCACCTAGAATTTGGAGGAGGAAAAAAAAATTTTCAACCAAATGTGTTAAAACCACGCCCCCCACCCCCAAGAACCAAAAAGGCAAGGTGCAGAGTCCCTCCATTTCAGGCAGTGTGGCATTTCCCCCCTCCCATTCCCCCATGCGCAGTGTGGCTTCCCCCCATTCCCCATAGGCAAAAGAAGTTAAAAGTTAACTCTCATATCCGGCGTTGCTGGTTGGGATCAGAGATTCCCCAAGTACACATCGCCCAATGATAAAAATCCATATAAAGATGATGGGTGGTGGGAGGAAAGGTCACTTATACACCCAGCATCAAGACATTTTCAGCCAGGCTTGCTTTTTTTAATGGAAGGAAGAGGAAATCAGGGAAACGGGTTCTGTCACCCCTCATAGACTAAACCTGTCACCCCTGGATTTTATTCCTACCATGAAAGAATGAACCAAAGCTTGGCAGGAGTTTTATTCTGTTCTGGTGTATAAGTGACCTCTCCTTTCATTAGCTGACATGTGAATAACGTGGGCTACTTAAGCGATTTGGAAACTGGCCGTGAGCCACATGAGGTTAAAAAATTTTCATTTTCAAAGGCTAAAAAATTTTCTCCAACAATTGGGATACCCACTTTCTCCACAAACTCCATTAGATTGTTTTTTTACACTTGCATGTCCTTCCACCTCACCACTTCATCACCACATTTATATCTAACAACCCCACATGCTAATTGCCTCACCTCTCCAAATATATGCATCTCATATTTATAGCTCATCCCACCTTCATTCCCAAATCAGAACTGTATTGAAAATACTCCACCCATCTAAATGTCTACCAATGCTAAACATACAATTTTAGATATGGGAAAAACTGAGTGGGAATTAGCTCTTTAGTGTTGGTCAGCATGAGGTTCAAAGCAGTTGGTGACTGTGAAGACTGAGGTACATCACAGGTAAATAAACATCCTTCACAAAGCTGTCCCAGTGGTTTATTTATTCTTAGTATACAGTACGTCCTGCTCCAGATAGATTACTTACACTTGGGTTATCCTCCGCCAGATGGCGCTGCACTGCAGAGGCATGTAAAACAGGCTCCTCCCGGCCCCTCAAATACCCGGGGACCTCCCACAAATCCCCAGATTTCTCTGCAGTGCTTACTGCGAAGACATGAAATTATCACTCTGTCGCAGGTGAGCGGGGCTATTAAAGCCTGCGGCCCTGTTGGACTATTCCCACCCGTCCTTGATGTGATGTGCCTCCCAGCCTGGGCTGCGCTGGTCGGGTGAAGGTAGGCAGCACCATGTGTGCTTAAGGAGCGCTGCTCCACCACAGTCCTCCACCAAAGGGTAGGCGGTATAGGCCGATGGTGAGCCTTTATGGGATGCTCCTCCCGCATTATTGCCCCATGCCCCGGTAGCGGTGGGCCCTGTACAGGCTGCCATCCTCCCTCATTCTCCCCGTAGCCTTCGGGAGGAAAAGGGGGGTGTGGTTGAGCGTGTACCGTGATTCGTGTATTTCGCCTGTTGGTATGTGTGTTGGGACTAATATATGTGTGTCAACCGCCGCGCTGACTTGCTCGCGTGCGCCCTTTCCTTCATTGGATGCCCTGCGGGGCGGCGGCGCTGCCTCAGACGCTCCTGCGTCCTCATTGGCTGCTTGTTTGTGGACTTCGCGCTCTTCGGGGGGGGGGCGTGGCTTGGCGCGCCCTGCGTCATGGCTCGCTCTGGCCCGCCCTTCGAGGTTTTTTTGGCGCCTTTCCCTGTACAGTCGCGCGAGCGCGTGTGTAATGGTCCCCCCTCCCGCGGTCTGTAAGTGCCCTTGCGGGCGACTTTAATACTAATTATTTTTTCTGTGTATGACTCCTTCTTTTCATTGTGTCTTTCAGACTGGTGAATCCAGTGGCTTCTCCTGGCCCGGTGTAATTGTAGTTGGCCTAGTATAACTACTCCCACTTCCCTAGCGGGTCATTGGGGCATCGGGGTTGCTTTATAGCGTCAATCCCCACTGGCATATTGTGCCTAATAATCACCATATGGAGGCATCCCAGGATATTGGGACCGGGGTTCCTTCGGGACAAGCCCCGCTGTGTCTAGCTTGTGGGGTCTTGCCTATCAGCGGTGACAATGCGCCGGTCTGTGTCCCTTGCGCACAGCAGGCGCTAACGTTGCAACCCGCCACTCCGGTGGCTGGGCCTGCACCTCGTCTCACTTCACCTACTCCCCCAAGCTTGAGTCTCACCCCCATTGAATTACATACAAGCGGGGATTCTCAACCTGATGTGTCTGCTAGATTGGCCAGTGTTGAAAGATTGATCGCTAATACCTTAGCGCGTAAGGCCTCCGCTAAAAAGCGTCACTTAACTCCTGATGCCACTCCGTCTCCTATGGAATCTGAGGAGTTGTTGCATCTGTATGGCTACGCCCCATCAGACGAAGGGGAGCTGTTTTATGACTCAGGGTCATCTGATGAGAGACTCAGGGGTCATGACGATTCTGGCTCTGACCCCTGGACCCCGGACGATACTGACAGACTACTGGTCCAAATATTTGAGGTTTTGTCTATCTCTCCCCCGGTTGCGGCTCCCAGGCAAAAGGGGGAGCTTTTTCATACTGCTAAAGCTCGTCTGGAATTTCCGGAGCAAACCCATTTCAATAACCTCGTGCTTAAGGAGTGGGAACGTCCCAGTAGACTTCCCGGCATACCTAAGAGTTGGGACAGAAAGTATCCCTTTCCTGCTGACATGGTCAAGTGCTGGTCATCGCCCCCTGAGGTCGATGCTCCTATTCTAGGGTTGTCTAACACCTCTATTATGCACTCCCCCGACACTACTACGCTGCGGGACGCTGAGGACTGGCGCATTGACCAATTAGCGTGTCATGCCTTTGCGTTTGTGGGGGCGGCGCTGCGCCCGGGTTTGCGTCTCGGCCATTACGTCTGTGGCGCTCAGGACCCTGATCAGAAGTGTACTTGATGGGTCTGATGAAGGGCAACCTGATACATGTAATGCACTGTCTAACTGTGATATGTTTGTGAACTTTATCCTATCTTCCTTGGATGATGCCATTAGGATGTGTGCCAGAACCTCTGCCTTGGCGGTAGCTATACGCCGTGCGGTCTGGCTGCGCCAGTGGGCTGCTGACAATGCTGCTAAGAGGGCCCTTACTGGGCTTCCATTTAAGGGGCTACGCCTGTTTGGAGATCGCCTAGACCTTTTTGCTAAAGGAGGTAAGTTACCCCAGCGCAGGCGGCAGTCTCGGCCCTTTCTGGGCCAGGGGCCCCCTTCACTCCCCTACCGTGGTGCTAAGCAGGGCAAAGGGGTGTCCTTCGTGGGGGCTCGTACAGATTCCTGGCGCAGGAACAATGGATGACGCCCCGGCGCCTCCTGGGGCTCTAAACCAAAACTTTCTCCCAAGCCTCCCCAGGCGTGATGGGGCGCCCTCGCCCATCGGGGTGGGGGGACGGCTACAGCACTTTGCGCACGTCTGGAGGCATCACGTCTCAGACAGGTGGATTCAGGAGGTAGTGTCCTTTGGTTACAAGATAGTTTGCTGTGCGCCCCCCCCCCCTAAGATTCGTCAAGTCCAGGATCCCCCAGGACTCTGCTTAGCTCAGGTCTTGATGCAGGCTGTGCAAGGCCTTCTGGATATGGGGGTCATTTGCAGTGCCCCCTTAAGAGAAAGAGGCAACCTTTTCACAGTCCCCCCAAAAAATGGGTCATTCAGGCCCATTCTGGTCCTCAACAAATTTGTCAGAAACAAGCGTTTTCGCATGGAAACTCTGCGCTCGGCCATTGGCTCCCTGCGCCCAGGGGATCTCATGACATCGGTGGACATCAAAGATGCTTACCTTCACATCCCTGTGTTCCCTGGACACCAAAGGTTTCTCAGATTCGCGTTGGAAGATCAACATTACCAATTTGTGGCCCTGCTCTCAGAGTTTTCACCAAAGTGCTGGCAGGGGTGATGTCTTTGGTGCGGTCAAGGGGCATACGCTTGCTACCCTACCTGGACGACATACTCATCACCTCTCGGTCTCTGCAACAGGCAGAGTTGGACACTCAGCTGGTGGTGTCAACCCTGGAGTCCTTCGGCTGGGTGATCAATCACCCCAAGTCCTCCCTGTCCCCTTCCTCGGTGTCCCCATTCCTGGGAATGATTCTGGATACGATTCAGTCAAGGATATTCCTTCCTCAGCAGAAGGTGGAAGCTCTAACTGCGCAGGTGAGGTTCCTGCTATCGTGCCCCAGCCCTCCCTCAGGCAGGGAATGCAGTTGGTGGTTCTGATGGTGGCGAGCTTCGAGGCGGTGCCCTTTGCTCAGTTCCATTTGAGGCCTCTTCAACTTCACCTTCTGTCGGTATGGGACAAGGATCCAACGTCCTTGGACGGGATCTGTGTGCTTCCCCCCTCGGTCTGAAAGTCCCTTTCCGCTGGACCACAGGAACTTGCTGGGAGGCAGATCCTTCCTGTCCCCCTCCTGGGAGACAGTCACCATGGATGCCAGTCTGTCAGGATGGGGGGGATTCTGGAAGTCCCTGCGGTTCCAGGGGAGGTGGGGCCCCCAGGAGGCCCACTTACCCATCAACATTCTGGAGCTGCGGGCAATCAGGTTGGTACTGGAGAAGTTGACCAATCACCTGCAGGTGCGCTCAGACAACAGGACGGCGGTTGCCTACATCAACCATCAGGGAGGGACCCGGAGCAGGAGGGCCCTCCCAGAAGGTGTCGATGGATTCTGACATGGGCAGAGGCCAACGTTCAATGCATTTCGGCTGTGTACATTCCGGGGGCAGAGAACCTTCTGGCGGACTCTCTGAGCAGGGGGACCTCTCGTCAGGGAGAGTGGTCCCTCTGCAACAGGGTATTCCAGTCCCTGTGTCACCGCTGGGGGCTACCGGATGTGGATCTGTTCGTGTCCCGTCACAATCAAAAGCTTCAGGCTTTGTCTCCCTGTCTCAGGATCCTCTGGCCTTGGCCACGGATGCTCTGTCCAAGTCATTGCAGGAATTTCGGCTCCCGTATGTCTTTCCTCCATTCCCCCTGCTGGGCAGGGTCCTGCGCAAGATTGCTCTGGAAAGGGTGCCAGTGATTCTGGTGGCCCCCAGGTGGCCAAGAAGAGTGTGGTTCGCAGACGTTGTGCAGATGGCAGTAGATCAGTACGTCCTGCCAGCAGTACCAGATCTGCTCACTCAGGGCTCCCTACTCCATCCCAATTTACAAACTCTGTCTTTGACGGCCTGGCTGCTGAAACCTCCATCTTGATGGAGAAAGGCTTGTCTGCCTCCGTGGTTGAGACCATGGGGAAGGCTAGGAAGAAGTCTTCCTCTTCTATCTATTATAGGGTTTGGCGTGCTTACATTGACTGGTGTGAGTCTAGGTCTCTTCCCTGTCGGGTGTTCTCAGTTCCCAGGATTCTAGAGTTCTTACAGCAAGGTTTGGAGTCTGGTCTCCAACTCAGTACTTTGAAGGGTCAAGTTTCTGCCCTGTCTGTTTTCTTTCAGAAGTCCTTTGCTCAACATTCCTTGGTCAAGACTTTCTTTCAGGGGGTTACTCATGTGCGTCCCCCACGAAAACCTATGGTCCCTGTTTGGGATTTGACTCAAGGTTGTCTTTCTGGTGGCTATTACTTCGGTCAGGCGTGTGTCTGAGCTGGCGGCTCTGTCTATCCAGCCTCCATACTTTGAGAGACACCAGGATAAGGTGGTGTTCCGCTTTAAGTCGGATTTCCTGCCTAAGGTGGTGTCTGCTTTTCATTTGAACCAGGATATTGTTCTTCCTTCCTTGTGCCCTAATCCTAGTAATGCTAAGGAAAGGGTTTTGCACTCCTTGGATGTGGTCAGGTGTCTGAAGTATTACCTAGTAGTCACTGCGTCCTTCAGGAAGACTGATGCTCTTTTTGTGGTCCCTTCTGGTCCTATGAAGGGTTTGGCTCCTGCCAAGTCTACTATCAACAAATGGATCCGTCGGGCTGTGATTCAGGCCTATTCGGCTAAAGGGAAGAGTCCTCCCTTCCGCCTTACTGCTCATTCTACTCGTGCTATTGGTGCCTCTTGGGCTTTCCAGCACCAGGCTTCTGTTGAACAAGTTTGCAAGGCCGCTACTTGGTCTTCTGTTCATACCTTTTCAAAGTTTTACAAGGTTGACGTTAAGGCCTCAGCTGATGCTGTTTTTGGCTGCAAGGTTTTGCAGGTGGCAGTGGTTTAAACTGCCTGCTGTTACCTTTCTTACTGGGGATCCCACCCTACTTTATTGACACTGCTATTGGATGTCCCAAGTGTAAGTAATCTATCTGGAGCAGGACGTACTGTATACTAAGAATAATACAATTCTGTGAAGTACTCACCTGTAGAATTGGTATTATAAGTATACAGTACGTCCTGCTCCACCCCACCCTGTTGTTGCATTATTCTGGATCCCCTGTATGGTGATTATCATCATTGTTATAGTTACCAGATTTGTTCTGGGTGTTTCAATTCTCCCGGCTGCTTGTTCACTGCTTTTCAATGCTGGGGATTTGTGGGAGGTCCCCGGGTATTTGAGGTGCCGGGAGGAGCCTGTTTTACATGTCTCTGCAGTGCAGCGCCATCTGGCGGAGGATAACCCAAGTGTAAGTAATCTATCTGGAGCAGGACGTACTGTATACTTACAATTCTGTGAAGTACTCACCTGTAGAATTGGTATTATATTTTCATGTTTTTCAGGGCATAACGCAAACAAAATAAATGTTAATCCTCCACAGAGTCTTCAGGTGCAACACAGGAGACGGCTATTCAGCATATACCGTTCCTATGTACAGTAGTTCAATTGCAGGTTTCACACTCACTTTTTTTATCTCAAGCAGTAATGGAAACTGCACACACATGGCTGCTCAAATCGCAGTCCCCAGATCTGCTTTGAACTGCCAAGTTTCTCTCCTATGAAAATTTCCCAGCTGTAGACCTAACAGGGTGAGGTCGCTGGGAAAGCCTGGCCCAGACTTGGGATGGGAACCCTCACCAGGGACAGGTAAGACACCTGGCTGTCAAACTATCCAGGGGGGAGTGGAGGGCCCTAGCCAGGTACAGAGAATGGAAGGCCAAGGTAGGATAGGGGGAAATCCGAGGACTGGATGTGCTAGCGAGAAAGCACACGAACACATAAGCAGTGAATGATGAGGCCAAAATAATAGGTTGTGTAAAGGATCTTACCTTGCTGGCACACCTGACATCACTGCGACCGTGGGGTCAATTGGTACAGTCCCATCATGTTTACCAAAATCTGACGTTTTGCAACCCCCAGAGGGTATGTAAGGTCAGCTTAGCACAGATGAACACACCATTTAGTACTCTCCCAGCAACTTTCTTACGCTTGTTTATAGGGCTAGAGATTTTACCCGGGGCTGGTGTTACACTATCAGTGCCACCACGTTCCTCAAAGCCACCGCTGTCACCTGATTTTGCAAGGTGCCCCTCCATTATCACACATTTTGCAATTGTCCTTACTGAGTGTCTATGTAACTACCTTTACATGTCAGTTCTGTTTAACGCTCCCACTTCCACACAGCAGGTCCGGGCCACATCTGATAGCCACAGGCTGACCATACAGTATGTTCTCTAACACAAGAAAAGAGCAAACAATCCTGCCTGTTATATAGCCGTCATGTTCTCGTCTATATTGCTGATTAGATTTACATCACTATAAAAATATAATATGATTTTTTAAATGATTAAACAATGCAACGCTTTTACATTATGAATATACATTTTTTTCACAGCACCCGGATCTTGTAAACCCTGTGAAGGTGGAGGAATTGTTGCAGCATTTGAAAGAAAAGTCATTGTAATGTGTTAAACATTATCTTGCACAATCCTGAATGGTTTTTGTAACAATTTAATAAAATCATGTGGCAGCCGTGAGGAGCAGCAGCACTGCGGTTTATCTATAACTGGACGGTTCCAACACAATGTTGAAATTTTAAATACTCGACAAATCAAAGCCTAATCTTCTAAAGACTACAGAATGAATTTGATTTAATAAAACAATTAGACTTCTTTAGTTGTTTAGTTTGTGCTTTTTTGTATTTTTATGTAAATGCAAACATACATATGTGTATAGTCTACTTTTGGGGTGTGCATGCTGTGCACCTTCCCAATCTCTGTAGATATCGGAATAGCGTCTTCTGCTCCCAAACAGAGAGAGAGCTCTCAGCTGGCTCAGCAGATCTTTTGCATTTTGCAACCATACTTCTCGATCACTTTCTTACTTTTTCCGCTTTCCTCACGATTCTTTACTTTTCCGGTCTATATTTCTCTTTTACGTGATTGCTCTATATTCATCTGTTCTAAACTCTTTTTTTTCACATTACTTCTATCTTGTGCTCATTTGCACATCCTGTCCTCCATTTTTTTTATTCTTACATTTTTCTCCTCCATCTTCTTTTCCACATACTCTTTTAGTTTTCATCTCCCTACTCCACTATTTTGCATAATCCCCCCCCCCCATCTTCCAGGTTTCCTTGTGCAAACTGGGCTACCCCAAAAATATCTTGAGGGCTGAAACGGGTGAAACTGTTTATTGCTGTAGCTTAAAGGGAAAGTTCACTTTGGTGGGATTTTCCTACAGACCCCTGAGCAGAATTGATGTTTTTAGCAGAACCCCAGCTTATCTGCTCCTGCAGCATCAGTCACTATCTGATCCAGGCCCCTCTCTGCAGTTTTGACTTTATTAGTTACAAATGGTTTTATTTTAGCTGAAGTGCGGATTGTATACATTTTCTTTATTAACTATACTTACCCCACCTGTTCCTTGTTTCCCTCTGCAGTTCCCTTCCAATGCCGACGGCAGTGGCTGTTATTGCAGCCACCCTGCTGGCATCCTCCCTCCATCTTGGTGTGCAGCCAAGTGTAATGCCGTGCCACTGGGTATGGAAGCTTTTATATCACAGAGGTAGCAAGGAGGGGGATTCGCCAAGAGAACCTCTCTATGCGCCTCCACCTTAAAAGCATAAAAGCATCCCTTCCTAGCTGCCTGCCATAGAGATAGAAGGATGGACTTTTCATTACAGAATAACAGAGGACAACCTGCTGGACAGGAGGGAGCCCCCAAACCTGCAGAAAGAACACTGACCATTGGGGGACTAATGAAGAAGATGCAACAGTAGCAAAGTCGTTGGCCCTTATTTATGAAGGAATAGCGACTGGTGAGCGGCCGGTAATGACGGGCCCCACCACGAAAACGCCGGCTCCCCACCACAATCACACATTTATCAAGCCGATCCTGCTTAGCGACTGAGATAGCGCCAGATAGCCACTCATTCATCATTATTCCAGCCTCAGCCCACAGCGCCAGCGTCCGACCTTGAACAGCGACAGGTGTGACCTCTCGCTACCTGGCGTGCTCCAATGCATTTCAATGGAACAATCTTTAAATATTCATAAATAATTATTAATTTTTTTTTTTTTTAATGTGAAAAATTCTGTGACCACTTCTGCCATGTTAGAAAAAAAAATTGGACAGAATTGATATTACAGGTCTGATATTAATGTATTCATATTACTAAATTTTTTTAAAAACTTTTTTTTTGGTTTCCAAAAATATGGTGGCTTGGGGGTTAAAAAACTACTTTTAACACATCGCCGCCAGTGCTCTGGGGTTTAAACATGCATTTTACAGCGCAAGAATTTTTTGAGCGTGATTTTTTAATGAATACGGTGGGAGCCGGTCGCTAGGGCCAGTCGCTATCATGCGCTCCCATACAGCGCGAAACCTGTCAAATAGCGACTCGTAACCTTGTACTCAACATTACGGCAAACCGACTGAGTCGCTATCAACTACCGAACAACGGCCAAGCACAGCGACTACTAGCGGACGCTCTGAAAATGCCGCTACAGTCGCTCAACTGTCGCTACATGCCGCTGTTAATGAATTGGCCTCTTAGTTTCATTTAAAAAAAAGTTTACTTCTTCACTGTTTGTGAACTGGTAAGGGGTCCAGGACCCATATACCAGTTCGCAGGGAAGTGGTGGTCGGAGCAATTGTATTTGGAATTTGGGGTAATCTAGCTAGAGGGCTTCCTAATGGGATAGAAATGTAATCAACCTGCTACCATCTAGCAATTGTCTGCTCTGCCACATCACCATACACACCCCTGCTGCCACTAGGACCTCTCCCTATTTATGGCTAATATTGTAACAATGGTAATCTACAGACAATCAGAACATCAGCCACACATTGCAGTTGATTCAGAGACAGTTCATTTTTTAGGAGAGAAAACTGTCAATTTTTCATTGTCTATCTTGGGGCTGCACAAACATAGACAATTAATTTTCTCACCTAATTCTGAATCTGAATGAACCAAGGAACTAAGGGTGCAGTGTTCAGTGAAAAAGTACATTAAAAATGTAGAGATAAATGTCACATAATATTGTCTAATTTGCAATGAAAATAAAAGGTAGGTAAAGGTTGAGATGTTTTCTCTATTGGTGGTGGTGGGGCACTGGAAGTTCAGTAAACTGTTCAGAGCAATCAGCCGATCACTTCCCTTCCATCAATCACCTTTTCAGTGTGGGAACCAATTTGGGCTAGGAAATTCTGTCTCCTAAAGTAACCATGGTTTTTCTGGGCCCAATGGTTTTAATAGCTTGGGCAGAAGTCAGATTTCCAATACTCACACACTCTGGCATTTGTAGGGGGCCACATGATTTTTTTGTTTAAAGCTGCCCCTCATCATGAAACATACAGACATGATACTGGTATGTGGCTTATGAATCTTAAAATCAAATAGATGAAAAATCAAATTGATTAACTTTCATATTTCTAGTGACTTATATTTTAGATCTTAGGAGTAAACCCTTATACTTAGCTTGAATCATGACCGATAGGTTAATCATCCAGACTGTCGGGAGTCAGTATTTTTTACTCATCCCAGCTGGTTAGCAGATGGGAATGCTGGGTTCACAGCAGCGAAATTGCAGTGTGCTCTTTCTTTCAGGCGAGCGCCCCGCAATCGCTGTGTTCAGCGTTTGGCGGGTGTTAGCATATGCTGCGGCCTGAAGGTGCTGCTGGAAGGGCTTTTGGGGAGTGCTCAGAGTGCCCTGCAAATGCCTGAAGAATATTTGAAAGCTCCCATAGATTACTATGGGCAGTTTCTCACAGGCGTCTGCAGCACACTCGCCCGAAAGCACGAATGCTTCGCATCCACGTTGGTGTAAGACCAGCTGAAGTCTTGCATAGGACTCTCTGATCAACTGTCCCACTCCACACCTTTGCTTCCTGTCAGAAGTTTCTTTTCAAGTAAATTATTACCTGACATCAAATCTGGGCTATGAACAAGACATTCACTAAAGATAGTCTAATAGGCCATAGTCTATATTTACTGTAAATGTAATCTATGACATTCTACTTTCCTGCTACAGGAAACATATTTTTACAGCCCGTTCCTCTTATTACCAGCTTCCTTTTAAGAACTGAATACATATCATGGTAAAACTAATGTGGACATAGGCCAGTTCACCCGCCATGAAAAAAGTCTCCAGAGCAAACCATCCCAACCATACGGCAAACTAACATGTTTCCTGCAGCTCAGGCTTCTCTCAGAGCTCAAGAAAGTTAGGAAAGCAAGCAATACCTTTCAGGGGTTTATTCATCAAGGGATAACGGCAGGTAGTGGCAGGCAGCGTCTGTTGAACACCGGGCGCTCTATGCAATATCACATTTATGAAAGCGAATCTGGTGAGCGCCTCTAACATCGCCATGTAGAGTACGATTCATCATTACAGGTGGCTCAGCGTATAGTTCCGGTGCTCTAGCTTCCAGAGCGTCAGGTATTACCTGTCGCTCTCCTATACATTTCAATAGATGTTCCTTCTCTTCTGTTTAAACAGGGTTTTTTGTTTTTATTTTTTTTTTTTATTTCTCAAATAATTGTGTGACCTCTCCTGGCCTAGAAAAAGTCATTTCTGAAAACTTTTTTGATCTTTTATATTTTTATGCAGAATTGTCATTACAGGTCTGGTATTAAAGTATTAATGGCACAATGTTACAACAATGTCATTCCTAGTGTTTTCCCTTTGTTACTGATGGATATGTGTTCAAAAACAGATTTCACAGATAATCACACAGCGTCTGGCGCTCTATGCTATAGCGACCAAATCCAGAGTGCCTATGCTCTGTGTGTCTGTTTTTTTGTTGAATATGGTGCGAGTCGCTGAGAGTCGGTCGCAATGAGTTGCCGCTACCTTTCGCTCGCTGCAACGCTGTACTGGTGTTAGAACGCCCAACATACATCTCATTCATCAATGCCGGCCAGGTTACTAGAGCGCTCTGTTACAGCACCCGATAGCCGATCACAGCATATACTAGCGGTCGCTCTATGCGGCGCTATACAGACGCTCATCTGCCGATACCTGGCGCTAGTAATGAATCGGCCTCCCCTATAGATTTATGGAAAGCTTTTGAGAACGTAGTTATCTTTGTCAGACATGATGTTATCAAAGCAATTCATACTAAACCAATCTTGTTTCCTTTTCTAACCGGAAGCTGTAGCTCTCTCGATTGACTCTTGCCTGGTGTAGTTATTATTAGCAGTGTACGTGGTATGAAGGTCCTGTGCAGAAGCGCACCTCTATAAGTACAGCAGATTGATTACACCATTACCTCATCCAGAGGCTCACACGTGCTCTGCGTGTAAACAGCTGCTGCCTCCGGCATTATACCAGCAATAAGCTATGGATTGATCTCTCTGTCTAATAGATGAGGCGTGCAATGTGTACACAGGGCCAATGGTGGCTGAATGGAGATTGGGCAATAAACATGTAATATATGGATACTTAATAAGGGCTATTAATCATACGCAGACACTGCAAGGCACTTTCATGAAAGAAACGCACTGATAATGTCATAACAAACTCAACTGTGATATCACAATAAAAAAGATGGAGAGACTGCAGAG
The DNA here is from genome assembly GCA_027917425.1 of Gastrophryne carolinensis. Classification (NCBI taxonomy): domain Eukaryota; kingdom Metazoa; phylum Chordata; class Amphibia; order Anura; family Microhylidae; genus Gastrophryne; species Gastrophryne carolinensis. Next base: position 413,181,676 of record CM051235.1, read on the forward strand.
AAAGGTAATCCATACAATGTGTACAGGTATCTCAATAACAGGCTGAGCCAAAATAAAAAAAGCAATAACATGAACACACTATACACAGACCCAAAATACTAACGTATACCTTCTAATTTAAGTCCTTGTCTGTGCAGTAAGTCCAAAACAAGACGATCAAGTGTAACAACAAAGCTTGCTTACCCCCAAAAAGAAATCTGGTAGAGCCTCAGCTGAGCAAGTGCCACCCACCCTCCACCCAGACCAAATGGTGCAATAGTCCATTTAAAAAAGAAAAATTCTTGGCAAACAAAAAAGCCTCACGCCCTGTGCAGCTGCACCATTTGAACACTAAACAGGTAGCGGTGTCACAGAAACCTTTGGTGACAAAACAAGGAGTATAGGAGGAGGATAGGCCTCTGCACTAGGGTCACAGCCAACAAGAAAATGTTATGTCTTTGACCCTCTACTACTCTTTTACGAAGTGTAACATTTTAGCATAAATTGACTTTAATAAGTACCCAAATAGACCACGCTGCTAAAATGCAGTACACATTCACAGAAATACAGTTCTGCTTTAATCCAATTAAAAAGTCAGATTCAAAAATGAGTCTCAGTACTGAGTGCAGGATATGATCAGTCTTTTATCCCCACAAATATCTTGGCTGACTACAAGAAGTCTCTTCCACGTCATTGTGCCCTTTGTTTGGGAGGGGTTTAGTTCTGCAGGTCTGGATATATACTGTAGTACAAAAGGAGTAAGCCCCTGCTACAGTGTTGGGATCCTCGACTGCGGTAAAAAGGCAATTATGCAGACCAGGTTGCCTTTTTTTAAATCTATTTTTATTAAGATTTTCCACAGAAACATACTAAATTATGTTAAGAACAAGAAAAATAAAAATAGTAAAACAGGTAAAAAAACATTGCAAAGAGAAAATGCAGAAAAGCATAAGATCAGATTTGTGCTGCTAACATGCTAATTTCAGAGTATATGGACCCATATAAATTTACTATACTATTGGCCTGTTCATTCCATAACAGATAATATCAGAATATGTTTTAGTAGTGTATGTTGCACAACTGGAGATTGAGTAGTCCTGTATCCTGTTTTTATAAACCATATTCTCTTTCTATGTTTTCCATACTGTGATAATCGCAAACGTGGCCAAAAATCGTCCCTCCTACAGTTAACAGTGTGCTTGTTCTTAATGATCTGTGCTAGGAGAACTGATCAGTTCCTACTCTAGTTACTATTTTGTGCAGAAGCTTGAAAAGGCCAAACTTTGATGTAGGGATCTCTCTAAATTCTTGCTAAATACGGGGAATGATTCAACTTATTGCTTTGCAGCTACAAAAAAAAGGGGGAATGAGAAAAGGATGGGGTGGGACGAAAGGGGAAGGGGAGAATCATTTATGCATCATTCACTCTCAAGTCTAGGCTGTGTGGGAGCCTACCACAAACCCCAACAGCAGCCCCATTCTCCGGTGCGGCATATGGTGGCACCAAACCGTCTACACCCTGGATATTGCAATGTATTTTGGGTTATTTAGATTTAGTACTGGGATGTGCGAGAAAGAAAGTTTTGCGCTGTAAGCGCTCGCTGGCCTACTGCAGATTCTCTATAGAGAAGCCAGTCTGTCCATGTCAGGAGGAATTTATAGAGGGTTCCCTTCACCCCAGCTACAAGTACCTCCATCCTCATAATATGTCCCAATTCTGTGTACCTTTTCAGTTATAGAGGGTACTTGTGTTGAGTGCCAATAGCATGAGATTTCTATTCTAGTTCCTCTCTTGCCCGCCCCCAGTGAACCTGGGAACATCGATAAAAGGACAACCTGAGGAATATTTAGAGTGTCCGAGCCATATGCCTTGTCGTGAAGTAATAGAATCTTAGCTCTGATTACTATTCTAGTTCCTCTCTTGCCCGCCCCTAGTGATCCTTGGAACATCGATAAAAGGACAACCTGAGGAATATTTGGAGTGTCCGAGCCATATGCCTTGTCGTGAAGTATTAGAATCTTAGCTCTGATTACTATTCTAGTTCCTCTCTTGCCCGCCCCTAGTGATCCTTGGAACATCGATAAAAGGACAACCTGAGAAATATTTGGAGTGTCCGAGCCATATGCCTTGTCGTGAAGTAATAGAATCTTAGCCCTGATTACTATTCTAGTTCCTCTCTTGCCCACCCCTAGTGATCCTTGGAACATCGATAAAAGGACAACCTGAGAAATATTTGGAGTGTCCAAGCCATATGATTTGTCAGGAAGTAATAGAATCTTGGCCCAGAATTTCCTTATTGCCTCACATTCCCACCATACAGGTTGTCTTTTTTTAAGGCAGTTTATTTTTTCTTGAAACCCGTCACTGCTGTACTGGTGTGGAACTGCTGCTCTTTGCCAATATTCAACTCCTCATGTGAGCTCTCATTCAGTGGTTTAGGGATACAGCTCCCTACAATGGGAGAGGGAACATTGTGTGTGAGAAATGATAGTGGTTCCAAGACATGGTTACACAGCTCATATATATCAGGTAAACTGAGCAATCAAGACACAGAAAATGTGAAAATGTTTCCAGCTCCACAGTCAACATAAAATTGCATGAAAAACATCCATTAATTGACAGCGGTGATAGATCTCCCATACCTATATCACTGGCCTCAACATTGGACCAAAACCCAAACTCCACCTGTTAGCCGTGATGTTCCTCAGACCATTACATAAACTCTCTGCGTCACCATGCCCAGATTCTGCAGAGAATTAATTTGGCATGGCAGTGTAATTTATTACTGTAACATTCATCCAGACATTGACGGAGCAGGTGAAAATGTTACTTTAACTAATTAATGAATTGCTGTGTGTCTGAGTATTTTTCAATATCTCGACAGATTTTGTTTAATAATCTTTGACCGGTGGGGAAGATGCGTCTCTATTTCATCAGAGGTAGAGCTGGATATTGACCTCTTGGGCAGCTCTTCATTAATTATATTTAGAAAGGGAACATCACAAGTTCACTGATTACAAGAAAGACACAAGAACCCAACCCTGGCTAGAACCTTTGTGGTAGTGTAACTCAAGGGGTAGTCAATCGATCCTTTATGGGGAGACAACTCGGGCAAACTAGGGGACACTTCTTGCTCATGGAACATATGAAAATCAATCAAGAAGTTAACTTTTCCCAATTGGAATGATATTTATCTGATGACCAGAGCTTTGCTATAGTAGGAAACATTTACAATAATTAGAAAATTCAAACTAATTCAGACTATTTGACCCACTCTCTCTCCCTGAAAAAGGGATTATCCTTGCAGGAGAATTCATGGGGAAGTCATATCATTAGTGTAATGATGACACCGAGTTGTTCAAGTTCTGTCTGTTTAAAATCACAAATATATGATTTATACATATACTAATACACTATATACTGATCAAAAGCAAAGGAGCATCTCTTCCAACTGTGGCTCATTTGAAGGAAAAGTCCTTTTTATAAACCTGTGTTCTGCTTTCTTTTGTTGTCAGTGACTCATTAACCTAATGTAAGCTTTTATTTTGCTTTAAAGTCATATTTCAGGCAAAGGTAATTGTTACAGCATTGTGTCAGGCTACATTTGGCACTTCTGTTTTTAAATTGAAGAAGAAATGATCTCAAGGTTTACAGTTTTACCTCATGATTTCACTTGTGAAGTAAGTGGGCTTGGACCTGTTATGCTGCATAATAATCAGTATAATAGGGCAGGGTCTGTAAGATTAGCAGAACTTGCCCCAGAGACCCTGGCTTTGCTCCTCCATTCAACCCCTGTTGCTAGGTGACATTGAACGCCTAGACCAGCACTCCCAGACACACATGGGCGCAATCTCAACCACACATACGCACACTCCTAAACATACATGCACGCAGCTCCCAAACGCACATGTGTGCATTTCCAAAGTACATGCACGCACTCATGAATGCACATTCACATACTCCCATTCACACACTCCCAAACTTACATGCATGCACTCGCAAACTTGCATGCACGCACTCCCTCTCTAACTCCCATCCGGGAAGAGGAAGGGGGGATCAAACTGTAGGGAGAGTACCGGCACCAGCTGGGAGGATAAAGGAGGGGGGCACCACTCAGCAGGGGAGGGGGCCCTTTTTTATGCTGGATGATAGCGTCTGGCACTGCTGTTTGTTGTCCTCGCTCTCTGATGCCTCCTCATCACTTCTGTGACATAATAGCAGAGAGCGGGGACAAACAACTGCTGTAATGAGTCATTCTCAGCAGGAAACTCAGAAATGCTGGGATATAGCGCTTCTCCCGATGAAGGCTTGGACACTTTCCGGCAATAAGTTGTGGGTTTTTTTTATTTTGATGCCCTATTCGGGCTTATTGCCAGGACAGAAAAAGAGAATGCTTTAGCTGCATAATCGGCCTTATTCAGAGCCTCTCTTGCACACATTCCCAACGGCAGGTTGTCCTTTTTGCAGGAAATTACAGTATGCGTACGCCAAACCAAGTGCCATACAAATAAACACGGGTCAAGGCTTCCATGCGTCTGTAATTTTTCAGGTTTTGCCTGCACTTGCGCAGGATTCAGAGCCCTAGTTTGTGGGTTTTCGGACCTGTAAAAAACATAGGTTTTCAGTGTAAACTTCCGCCATCTTTTTGATAGTGGGAACACTTGAACGTTTTTTTGTTGCTAGTGAAAATACAGCCTACATCCTCCACACTTACGATGGAGCCACTTGACGAGTTTGGTGAAGAGTACGAGCATCTGCAGCAGCAGGTTGTGCAAATTATCATGCCATGCATCAGCCTTTGCCTGGAGCGAGAGGGTGGCAGCATATTCGGAGGACTCCTCTTTTTCTTGAATTTTATTTTTTTCACCACTTATGTCCTTTGTGATTAATAATTCTATCCCTTCCCTTGTCTGGGTGTGATTAAATAACACCCAAAGTTCAGTTTTTTGGTATTTATTTTCTAATTACATGTTAATGGTCACAAGTTGTTGGGTTATGGCACTACTGTGGATGCAGGTCAACAGAAAACTGGTCAATAAAATATGCCTGCCTGGCATAACTAAAGCTTGAGGACCCCCCACAACTCAAAGTCCAGCATGGCAGGTTAGGGGGATGTTTCGTGGCTTTGGGTGTTTGTAGCTTGCTGTGCCTCAAGCCTCTCCAGCATTTGAAGGGCAACCTGGTTGGCCTTCACCAGAGCCCCAGCCAGCTTCTCCATCTGCTGGTGCTGGAGCTGCTGCACCACAACCACTGCAGCCAGGTCTTCGTGGAGCAAACTGGTGGGGCTGCTACTGGAAGAATGACGCTGGAGCTGCAGGGAGGAGTGGTGATAACCAGTGTCCATGGTGCCAGCAGCTGGTGGAGGTGTGCAGATAATATTGGGGATCTCATCCAGATGTTCAGAGTGCCCGTCCTCCAGCTCATTAATTACATCCAGGAGAGGTGCTGTCTGTGTGGAAAAAGGTCAACATTAGTGTTTCACAATGTTACTACACAGCCCCCAGGCCCCCAAACTTTACCCTGGGTTCACCCTCCTCCTCCACCCTGCCCCTTGCCCTTTGCCTGTTAAGCTGACTCGTTTATCTCATCACTGTCTGGAATATGCTACCTTGGTGGCTGGCTGGTGGGTGGGCCCAGCTTTGATGTTGTCTTGGTGGTAGCCAAACTAGAGGTGCCAGCTGTGACTGCATGTTTTGGGTCTTCAGGTGAGGTGCTGCTCACTGGGGTGTTGCTGCAAAGTCAAGGTAAATGCACTGGTATTTTCCTGTTAATAGTATATATATGCCATTTAAAATCACTACAAGGGATATACACTGGGTCCCACATCGTGGCCCCCAAATTTCAGTCTGCTCACACCCATGTTAGGGGTTACATATAAAGGTTGCCTAATACCCTTGGTGTGTGTAGTCACACAACATATATTGTGTAGGAAAGGCCACAAAGTTGGCTGCCTGCCCATTTCCATGGCCAGAAGGGATAGATTCCAGGCTACTGGCCGGGGAAAGAGCAGGCCAGGCTGTAGCAATGCTGATCAGCCTTCGGCTCCCTGGTTGGCTCCTCATGGGGTTCTGGTGTGGACTCCGTAGTGGGACCAGCACTAAGGTCTGTCCTGGGGTCCGCATAGTGCTCCAGTGTCCTGACTGTTGGTTGGTCCATGGTGGGCTGTGCAAGTAGCCCTGGGAGCCCTGGTTTTCTGTTTCCTGCTTACGATGCCTTAAACTGCTGCTACAGGTGACCCACTCACCTGAGCTGGGTGCTGCCGGTTTCTCAATCATGCCTGTGTTCCTGCCTCTGGGGGCTGTGGTGGCGACTATGGTGTGGCATAGGGAGCTCCTCAGTCAGCAGTGGCAACCAAATCTGACCCTAAGCTGTGTTCTTTTATACCTAATTGAGTGGGTAAATGTATTGAAAACTATTTAACAGCCCCTCAAAGGCTCAAGCAACCTATAGGCTACATGTGTGTATGGATGCAAGCACACTTCCGGGGTCCGCCAGGGCGCGTTGGCACTTGTGCGCTTCGGCGCAGGGGTGTGTCATACAGACGACATCCAAAGGTCCAACATGGCACGCACTGTGTTCACCAGTGAACAGCAGAAGCACATTATCATGGTAAGTCACACTTTCATGTCAATCGCCTACTCATGTGTGCCGCATTACACTCCTGCCAAAGTGCAGGTGACAGAGTGGCCACAAAATACAAGCGAAGGCACATGGCGTCACTGTAATTGTGGAGGTCTGGTCTTCCAACGTTACAGGGCCACAGTACATTGCTGCCATTGTCACATGGACTGCTCTGGCATGTTTGTATGCCTAAGTGATTTATATTTGACATTTCTATGCAATTGTCAGGGACCGCTGGACACCCTTCTCTCGTGAGCCAACAATCCCCAATCTCCACCGCCTCTTGTGCCTATAGACAAGCCCCCGCTTGCTGGAGACACGGGTTATGCCTCTCCAGACTCGGTTGCCCCCAGGTCTTACTGGCGCAAAGATTGCTGGCTTACGATAAAGACAGATGAACTGCGGGGTATCCCAAATCAGGAGTTCATGCACCAAAGTCTGTAAACGTCAAAACCAAGGGGCAAGGCAAAGAGTAGTCAGGACTGGCAAGGGTCAAGGCCGGGTGATCACAGAAGTGCGGTATCCAAGGGGTTAAGCAGAAACGAAGTCAGACAGACAGAAGGTCGGTTCAGGCAGCGAGCAGGAGTAGTCAAGGACGAAGCCGGATCAAACACACTAAGACGAGATTCAGAAGCACACCCAAGCTAGTAAATGGTTATAACAGGCACTGGTGGTTCGGGCGGGAAAATATTTAAATGGTGACTGACCAATGGGAAGGGGAATGTGCTGATTGGTGCAACACACGATCTCACCCCTGATAGGAGAAACTCCAGGGACTGGACCGCCCTGGCCAGTCAGGCTGTCCATTCCCTGACCTCCCCAGAGCAGAGGATTCCTGGGTCAGGATTGGTCCTTTTAAATCTGCCCCCGGCGAATGCGCTGGGAGCAGCGCCGCCGGGGGACATAAAGGGAACGTGCTCGCGTGCACGGCCGTCGGCTGCCGTTGCGCCTGACGCTGGAGGGGCGGCTGCCTGGCGCGGCCGCCGGAGGGGCCGCCGGAGGGGCCGCGCCACCAGTGAGCGTGCGGAGGCACCACGGGACAGACTCCCAGGTAAGTTCCTTACAGCAATCTGCTATTACTCTGGGATGGGAGAGCTGGCTTTGCCTTGTTGCTGGCCGTGGTCAGCGAGCCCTATCCAACAATATTAGCGGAGTGGAGAGTTAGGCGTGCCTCCTGGCCTAAGTGCACCTGTGCTTGCAATTCGCTACTATTATGGGTTGAGAGAGCTGGATTAGGTGGCATTGGCATACACTAGTGTATACGAGGCTTGGTTGCTAGTACTGTCCCTGAAAATTACTTAAAAGGGCAGGGGCGTGCATGTGGAGCTAAAGGAGACCCAAACAGAGGACATAAATTAACAATGCACATCTGTTTGTTCTTTGCAGGCTTTCATGGATCAAGGTACGACTTCAAGCCCAACACACATGAAAAGAAGACGTTGGCAGAGGAAGTGGCAGCCCATGTGAGTGGCGAGGAGATGTCGCCTTACACCTTTACCCAAATAAGGCAGCACTGGTCGGACCTCAAATGGCAAAAGCGGCCCTGGGTGCAGAGGTTCTACAACCAGGAAAAAAAAAAATTCCTAGAAAAATGTAAATAAATTTTTTTTTATTATGTTAATAAATATTTTTTAAAAAGTTAGTAAAACAAACAATAAAAAGAGTTTTATGTTGCATAACGTTGTGTTTTCTATGCAACTACATAAGCAGACGCAACCCAAACAACCAATGATGTAAAATAGAACAAACCAAAACAAGGAGGTGAGAAACAATGGGTAGAAGCAGACGACATGGCAACCAAGGTACAAAGGTAAATATGTGCAAGGACATGCAGACTACATGGGATGCCCTAGGTGCCAGCAGGGAAAAGAAAGGTAAGTATGTGCAAGGACATGCAGACTACCAAAAAAAAAAAAAAGGTGTACTCCAGAAAGCCACCGGACATGGCACACCGAGAACAATGGAATCCACAGTAAATTACGTCTGAAAAAAGGTAAAAACTCAGCTTCCCGAGACTAATACTACTGCAAATAGACTGGACTTCCACTTTAAAGCGCAATGTGTGAAAAACGCATTGACCACTAGATGGCAGCAGTGGGTCATGTTTTGGGACTTCATCAGAAATTGTGAAACAGTTTCATGTACTATAAGTATATTGTCATTTATCTGTATTAGCCTAACTTTTTTAGCCCTAGAATTTGTCTATTATCAATCAAGTTAGTGGCCACTATGCTGGCTATATAAAGACAATCCCAACTAAACATTCACTGTTCATCCACTTGTCAGTCTTAAAACAGAACAAAACCCATGGTGGCTGGCCCTGGAATCTAAAAGATTCCAAGCCTGGCCACTGGTCTTTCCCAGGGGCATCCCAGATCGTGATGTGAGGACCCCTCCAGCGCACCACAAAACTCAGCAAAGTAAACAATGATTGGCTGCATGTCCCCATCTTCGGGCTGTGAGCGTGATACTGACCCCAGCCAAATAGGCTGGAGACGGGAGTGCGTGGGCTGCAGAAGATGTGGGTGCTTGCATTACTGATTTTTGAACCCTGCATGGAAACAGAACTGTTTGCCGAGCAATTTGGGATGCCTCCTGGGCACGGAACAAGACCAGGGATAGCCAGGGGGACGGCCAAAACCTGGGAGAGTAAAAGACCCAGGGTTTGGTCCACTTTAAATGTATGGAAAGAAGTGAGTGCTTTATGTTTCTTCTTTTCCCTGATATGGGATACTCATCCATCTAAACATTTTTTAGCAGCATCACAATAGTGTTTATTTTCTTTTGTAATCAATGGTGGCTCAGTGGTAATGCTCCTGCCCCCCCATCCTCCACATGTTACCTGTATAATTGAGCAACCCCCAGCACTAGCCACCGAATCACTGCAGGGTTCTGAGGCAGCTGGGAGTCAATGATGTCACTCCCAGCGTGCATTTTATTGACCATGGGGCAGGTCGCTCCATTCAAGGCTCTGTAATAGAGACAGCAAGGTGGGGGCAACCATTGATTGGAAAAGTCAATAAATGCCATTGTGTTGCTAAAGGTCTGGGGTGTCAGGAGGAGAGATCACAGACTCCCTTTTCTATAGCTCTGTCTATCTATCTATCTATTTATCTATCTATCTATCTATCTATCTATCTATCTATCTCATATCCCTATCTATTTATACCATATCTTGCTCTCAATTCATCTATCACTTACTTTACAGTATCTGGAATTTGCTGGATTCACTTGTTGGACAGTAGAAGGAACCAGGACCCCTGTACATGGTGTGACTCCATTGCGGGGAGCTATTGCTGTTTTTCATTGATACAGTATCTATCTATCTATCTATCTATCTATCTATCTATCTATCTATCTATCTCATATCTATCCCTATCTATTTATACCATATCTTGTTCTCAATTCATCTATCACTTACTGTACAGTATCTGGAATTTGCTGGATTCACTTGCTGGACAGTAGAAAGAACCAGGACCTCTATACATGGTGCGACTCCATTGTGGGGAGCTATTGCTGTTTTTCATTGATACAGTATCTATCTCTATATATCTATACCATGGGGTCAGTTTAGAGCCAGGTGAGGATTCTCACTCCTTCAATTTCTACCAGGTGTAAATTTTCACTTGGCTCTGAATCAGCCCCAAGGTAGACAATAAAAATCAGGGCAGTTTTGTCTCCAAAAAGGAGTTAGAATTATCACCAGGCTCTGAATCAACCCCCATATCTATTATTCAGGGGCACATAACCTAAGTGCTTAGGGTAGCTCAGTCCTAAATATGGCCCTGCAACCTACCACTGCCCACAGGCATATTCTGCACATCCATGCCTGTCCAGGAGTTAACACATGGCACACACCAGTGGCAATGAATAGGTTAACCATCTTCTGGGAAGTGATGGAGGTTCCCGGCTGCATGATGCAGCCATATTTCCATGCACACAGCAGGTGGGTGACAGTTTACAGGTGATGCCGGGTGCTGCTGGGAACAGTGTACACTGCCAGGCCATGCCGCCAGGCTGCTATCACACAGCAGATTGTAATTACACCGCCACCGCTGAGTGCTAGCTCCGCAGTTTTCGGGAAAATATCTGCTCTGGGCCAAATTGACTCTTTATTACCAGTTTGCAGAGGAGCGTGCACTGCATATGCTCCATGATAAGCCGAACATTTATGATCACATTTCCCGAAACCTCTATCTCCAAACCAATAATAAGAGTTAATAGGAGACATGGAATGGCAGTGTGCCTGGCGGTTCAAGTATATAATGCGCTATATATACCATCTGCTGCCTGCCGACTGTTGTATGGAGTTTTTAATAGGTTTAAAGGAAATGTACTAAGGAATCTGCACACAAATATAAAAAAGCTTGTCTATTCACCTCAGTATTTATGTGTAGTACTATTTTTGGCCTTCATATTCACGTCATGGTAAATTTGACATTGGTTGGGTCAGAAGAGTATTTTAGCAAAATTTGGGTGAAATTTGGTATTCTCCGTTTTTCTTTTAATTGCCTATAATTTGTCTGTAGATGATGCATAAAAAGTGAAAAGACAGAGCAAACCCCAAATAAAACTTCTGAATTATTGTTAGAGGCCCCCTTTAACAGAATAATATGTACAGTAAAAGAATAATCCCCCAACCTTAACTGCATGTATAGAATAGATACAGATTTGGCTGATCTCTATGTATTATTATCTTTTATCTGTCTTCTTTATTCTAACTTCTAAAGTGCACAGCTGCTTCATGATCTAAAGATGTTCTCTGTGCTGTTTAAAGAAGTAAAAACCCTTCTGATTATATTATAGTCAAAACCATTTTGCTTTCTTTCATATTACTCTGACTTTTTGTAACTGTTTTTGTCATTAGCATGCAGAGAGATATAGGTTTTTAAGGTGGTTTTAAATCATAGGAAGTCTGTCCCAGGAAGGGTGTGGGTTTGCTTTTAGAATAAAGGTCCCCTCTCATCTGGTGCAGGCCCAGCTTTCTGGCACCTGCTCCACTAGGTGGTGGTGAAGGTCGACCATTACAAGAGCTTCAATCTAAACATCAAATAATTGTTAAGCCGGCCGATAAAGGCGGCAACATTGTGGTAATGTCCATAGACCAATACAAACATATGTGTTCGGAGATTCTGGACAACATACAGTGGTACGCAAGGGCCTCTATGTCCAGACTCGCTAGGGATGCACAGGAGTATCATGCTATAATCAATGAGGCCCACCAACAAGGCGTCATTGATGCTCATACGGCTGGCTTTTTGGAGCCCCCATGCCTGACAATACCTACCTTCTACACACTCCCGAAGGTGCATAAACACCTGCAGCCCATAGTTGCCAGACTACCCTCCTATGTGAAAGACATGGGGCACATCTTGAGGATTCTAGACGAACTATGGGTATCTCCTGATGCAACGGGCAGTAAAAAGTTTTCTTAACGAATTAGAAATGTCCGAACATGATCATAACCTGTTCCTGCTCCGGCTCCTCCTTTTCATCTTGACACATAACCTCTTCGTTTTTAAGGGCCAACTGTACCACCAGCCAATACCACCCTGAGGGCCTCAAGTTCGCACCCCAAGCACCTATTACGAAGCATTCCCTATGGGGAATACATAAGAGTTTCTCTTCCTCTCCCCTCTGGGCAACTAAAATCCAGCGAGTATCCACCTATAAGGAATGGGTGGTACACTGCCCTCAAATCAGGGCGTCACGCTCAACCTAAGATACTGTAATAACACATACACACCCAGACAGTGGTTATTATGCGGGACTGGCACAATAAAACACCCACAGCCAGATTTAGCCAACTGACACTCAGGTTTAATGTAATATACACTGTGGCACATGACACATACTTAGAAAGTGACACACCGATAACTGTACAAAACATTAAAAGAGCAATTGCTTTTAAAAACAGGGGCCCCCATTCCACACCACCAAGCACTCACACCAGCTCACATACACACACCGGCCGGGGTCCCTCACAGGGACAATGTCCACATAAATGGGGCTGCAAATAGGGGCTCAATGGCAAACTGGGGGATATCAGGATCCAAGTCCTTAAAACTTCAAATCAGCCGGCTGGCTGTTGTTTTCAAGAATACATGATGCACCCGCAGCGTAAGGCTTGACCAGTCACAGTAACTTTGACAGCTTTAAATGTAGCCCGTAGGCACTCACGTGACCGGGTGAGGGGACGAAATCCAGAGGCTGCGCACAGTGAGAGCCTGGGCTTGACCTGTCATGTATTCTGGGCAAGAAAATTACATCTTTGAAAACTTTTGGATTAATAATATTTTTATGCAGAATTGTAATTACAGATCTTCATGTTACAATATTATAACAATGTAATTCCAGATGTTTGTTACTAGTGGATACATGTTCAAAAACAGCCTTTAATCACACAGCCTCTGGCACTATGGGCTACAATTACATGATTTTGAGCGCCGGCGATGTTTGTGGCTGTTTTTTCTGATGAATGTGGAGTCAGTCGCACTGAGCTGGCGTTACGGTTCGCTCACATAAAGAGTAGTATAGCCACTCACATATCATATTCATCAATGCCGGACAGCAACTGAGGTGCTCTGAAACAATGATCTATGGCCGAGCACAGCAACTACTAGCAGGCGCTCTGAAATCCGCTCTACAGACGCTCATCGGTCGCTACCTGGCGTTAGTAATGAATCAGCCTGTAAGCCACCAGAGAGCCACTAATGATGGAGAGGGTGGGTTGCCTAAATCGGTGGTTGTCAAACTTTTTATGCCAAGTACCCCCTACAGACAAGAAGTTATACAGAATACCCCCAAAAAGGGAACAATTATACATTTTACCTAAATAAGTAGGCCACAAGCCTCATATTATTTTTTTTCAAGCAAAAAATGAACAATGTTTTACTATTAATATATTAGACCCATCGGACCCCTGTTGTTGGTGCACCCCAAACATCCCCACGTACCTCCTGGGGTACATGTACCACAGGTTGAGGACCAGTGGCTAAATTACCTCCATGCTTTCGACAGACAACAGAGGAGAAAAGCATCGTGCCACCTACAAAGACACCACTCTGACCCTTTCATTAATTTAATAAAAAAAAAGGTAAAAGGAAAAAAAAGCCCTCTTGAGATAGGACTAGAAAACACAGGTTGAGGAGAACAGGTGCCCTGATGTGCTTGCTAGACCCTGTCTCAGTCGCAGGGCAGTTTGTAGGGGAGAGTGAGCAGGGTGATCACCCTGGGCACTAATGCCACTGGGGGCTCCTTTATCCCAGTTATCCTGTTTTCTGCAGGTGGATCAGGGCCAATGTTAGTGGTGCAGGCCATAAGACAGGCACCTCATCCCCCCATATTGGGCTCAGTCATGGAGAGGGGGCATTGCATGGCACATACCTGTATGGAACAGGACAGGTGAAAAGGGGGCAGAATTTTGCCTTTCTGCACCGAGCACTATTTTCCCTAGAAACTGCCTTGCTCAGTTGCACCCCTGCAACCCTAAACTGTGTGCCCCTGCTAAAGGCTGTTAGTAATCTTGCCAAATTTCTAGGGTAATTTCAGTGACCTCTTTGAAAAAATATGACTACAGCACCACTTTAAAGTCTTTGTCAAGGCACACGCTAACTTTCTCCCCCCTTATGCCCCATGGGAGCAATGTTAAATGATCTATATAAAAGCATCTCTAGCCAGTGTAAAATCTGGCTGTGGCGTGACAAGATGATATAAAGGGTGGAAAGCCAGCAGTGCTTGTCCCTGTTCTTAGCTGCCGCTGTCAGCTGCAGATATACTGCGCGTGGACAGCAAGCGTCTAATGTGTTAATGGAAACCAGAGACATAGCAGAGCTTTTCTCATACAAATCAGCCGCTAACTTAGAGCAGTTGTGCAGCATACAGTATGTCCTGAATTTCTCAAACAGAGGAACACCTCAGCAAAACTTTTTCCCCACTTGCCTTGATATACCATTATTAGTGCAAGTGCTAAAATCATCCAACATCTGCTGCTTCTCTATAATAGCATTTCACTTGGACCTGTACCCATAGGGTTGGGTCAGGAGGGTGTTGAGTGGGAGGTGTTAAAATGGATCCCCACTGGCCGCTGGTATCACATGGGGGACATTTCTACTGGGTTCATAGGAGCCAGGCATTACAATGCCTGGGGGGGCTTAGATTCAGTGGGCCACTGTAATGTTTTATGACCGGAGGTTTGCTTTTAGGTGGATGAGTGGGGTGAATACTGTAAGCAAGGAAGCACCTTATGGGCTAATGGGAGTTCTGTGGGCAGTGGCAGACTGGGGCCAAAAATCAGCCCCGGGATTTTATCATCGCCTGGCCTGCCCATGACCAACCAGTGGCATCTCTGCTACTTCCTGGCCAGTCAACCAATGTGCTCCAAGGCAGAGGTCATATCATTAGGGGGGGGGTATTTGGCTACTTGGGTGAGGGGGTAGAATGGGGAAAGGGATGGGGGGGCTGGGGTAGACAGGAATTGGATGGAAGTGTTAGCTAAGGTAGCAGCCCCAACTGCCCCAAAACAGTGTGGCCCACCAGGCATTTGCCTGGGCTTGCCTATGACCAGTCCGCCCCTGTCTGTGGGGCATAGTGTATGGGCATCAGTGAAGAAACTCAACCCGGAAACCTGGAGTCGAAGACCAGCTCTTGTATTTTATAGAGCCAGGACCCCCCTCCCCACCTCCCACAAGGGCAAACAGGATGGATTGCAGGAAATATCCAGGTTGTGAAGCTAGAAAACAAGACGCCAGAATGCTGGGCTGGGTTAACACAGTACCTGGAGTGGATGGAACAGGTAAGTAGCATAATCTGATGCCGAGGGCAATAGAACACAAGCAAAGGAACAGATCAGGTTACCAGGCAAGAAGGATTTAATAAGTCACGAGAGCAAGTGTATTAAAAAGGTTCTGGGTCATAACAAGTGAGCAATCTAAGGGTGAATCCAAGAGCTGCCTCTCCCCTCCAATGACATAATTACTCACATGCACTCAAAAGTCATATACAAGAAAATTACTGTACAGTCGATCAGCCCCGCATAGACCATAAATAAAAAGTAGTTCAGCAAATTGCTCTCCCTAAACTCCCCCCTGTTGTTTGAGAGGGTTAATCTCATGCAGATTTTGTGGAATATATTTGCAGATGCTGCTCTCCTGCACTGCCATATATCTCTCTATGTATCTCTATGGGTCAACAGCCGCAGGGCATTAAACCAGTGAAAACTATTTCACTACTGTTTATTTAAGAAGCGCTAAGGCCCCGTAGTGCCAGATAAGCGTCAGGTGAATGTCAGGTTTAACACTTCTGCATACTTACTTGCATACTACACCTGCTAAAAAGTCCACTCAAAAACTTTGCAACAGCAAATGTAAAAAGACTTTGGCCCTTATTTAAGAAGGGATAGCGTCAGGTAGTGGCTGGTTAATGAGAGGTAGCGACAGATAGCGACTGGTCAACGCCGGACACGGCACGCAATTGCACATTTATCAAGCAGAATCTGTTTAGCGACTGGGATAGCGCCATGTAGTGTCTGATTCATCATTTTCACAGCCTCAGCGAACAGCGCCGGTGTTCAGCTTTGCACAGCTCCAGGTATGACCTCTCGCTACCTGTCGCTCTCCCATACATTTCAATGGACGATCATTTTCTTCTCTTTAAACTGTTTTTTTTTTTTTCCAAAAATCTCAAATAATTCTGTGACCTCTTCTGCCATTGAAAAAGCAGTTTTTTCACAAATTTTTCATTTTTTATATATTTCTTCATAAATGACATTACAGGTCTGCCATTAAAGTGGACCAACACCCAGGGAGGATCGGCCCGGGAATCTATAAGATTCCCGGGCCGATCAGATCCCTCCCCGCGGGACATCCCGAAACCCCCCAGGAAGCCCAGAAACCTTACCTTAACCCCGTTCCAACGGCGCATGCGCGGGCCGCGTCTTGCGCTTCCCTCTAGCAGGGCGTGCAGCCGCGCTGGCCGTTTGCGAATGGCCAGCGCAGGCGCGCTCCCTGTTAGAAGGAAGCGCGAGACGCGGCCCCCAGCGCTCAGAGCCGCTGTGGTTGGACGCCGCTTGTACGTGCATACCACAGCGGCTCTGAGCGCTCTGATTGGACGAGCGCCCGCGTAGGAGCGTGGTGAGGTGAGTGTTTCCGGGCGTTCTGGGGGTGCCGCACCGAAGTGGACCAAAGCCCAAGATAGTCAAAATCCTGGGTGTTGGTCCACTTTAAAGTGTTCATGTTACAATGTTGCTACAATGTAATTCCATATGTTTTCGCTTTGTTACTAGTTGATAGACGCTTGAAAACACACTTTAAACACACCGCCTCCTGCGCTCTGGGCTGCAAACAATCATTTTTCAGCGCCAGAGATTTGTGAGGCTGTTTTTATAATGAATATGGTGTGAGTCGGTCGCCATGAGCAGTCGCTACCATGCGCTCCCATACAGCGCTGTACTGGTCAAATAGCGACTCCTCACAATGTATTCAACATTACTGAACAGCGACTGAGTCGCTATGAATTAGCGACCCACGGCTGAGCACAGTGACTACTAGCGGGCGCTCTCAAAATGCCTGCTACAGACGCTCATCTGTGGCTACATGGCGTTAGTGATGAATCAGCCTGCTCGAATCAACTGACTTTTTATCAATTTTTGCATATTGTATTAGCTTGTGAGAGATTATATGCGCATAAAATCTGCCAAAAAAAGGTCTAATGAATAGATGGAGAGCACTTTCTAAATCAGAAAATGTGCAAAAATGCATTCTCACACTGTGTTGAAGCAACCTTAAATTCTTGTATGTCATAACAATTCCTTGTTTTTGTAGTTATTCTTTTACTTTTCTATGTAGTAAGTTAGCCAATTACCTGCTGCAGTGTCAGTCTCATGCTGTCACTTTGCTTTGGCCTCCAAAAGTAGGGGAATTTATTTTGTTTTTCGGTTGTTTTGCTTTACTGCCTCCAGCGTCCCCTTTCTGATTCTGATCCTGACCACAAATAGCAGCCTGAGGCTTGTGTCAAGCTGGCCCTCTGTTAGTGATAGGCTAGAATGGAGCCCTCCATACGGTTCCTCAAGCCCAACTCACACGATACACAGCAAGCAGCATGCTTACATCACTCAGCCATTTCAATCCCATCAGTACAGAGGAATATGAATGAGGCACAACTTTAATTTATAATTATTCTGGCAATATAGCTTAGTTTTCAAACAGAAAAAAATGTAACATTGCCATGTGTAACCCTATATAATAGGAATACTTTTGAGTGTGTCTGGACAATGACTTTAATATGGAGAAACTGGAGCTTTAATTATTTTGCTTTTATAGTTTATCCATTTAATGTTTTTTCTGGTTGTTCATCTCAGACAAGAAGTATAGCTACATTTTTACAATAGTGTCAGAGGCAGTAAAAAGGTGTAAATGGACTATAACCCTCTCTATTAGTAACCACAGTAGACTCAGACTGGGATGCCAGGGGCTCACCAGTAGAACTGACTCTGGGGGCCCACACCACACGGGGAGGCTGATTCAGTAATAGCGCCAGGTAGCGCCAGGTAGCGCCAGATGAGCGGCAGTAGCGGTATTTTCACAGCGCCCGCTAGTATTCGCTGTGCTTGGCCGTTGTTCGTTTGTTGACAGCGACTCGGTGTGCGGTAATGTTGAATATTGGGTGAGGAGTCGCTATTTGACAGATTCCGCGCTGTATGGGTGCGCATGATAGCGACTGGCCATAGCGAACGGCTCCCACCATATTCATTAACAAATCACGCTCAAAAAATTCTCACGCTGTGAAATGCTTGTTTAAACCCCAGAGCGCTAGCAGCGATGGGTTAAAAGTAGTTTTTTAACCCCCAAACAACCATATTTTTGGAAACCAAAAAAAACAAGTTTATAAAAACATTTTGTAATATGAATACATTAATATCAGACCTTTAATATCAATTCTGCACAAATTTTTATTTTTTTTTTACCTTAAAAAAAAAATCTAACATTGCAGAAGTGGTCACAGAATTTTTCACATTTAAAAAAAAAAAAAAAAAAAATTATTAACAATTAATTATGAATATTTTAAGATTGTTCCATTGAAATGCATTGAAGAGCGCCAGGTATCGAGAGGTCATACCTGTCGCTGTTCAAGTTCGGACGCTGGCGCTGTGGGCTGAGGCTGGAATAATGATGAATGAGTCGCTATATGGCGCTATCTCAGTCGCTAAGCAGGATCGGCTTGATAAATGTGTGATTGTTGGGGGGAGCCGGCGTTCTCGTGGCGGTGCCCGTCATTACTAGCCGCTCACCAGTCGCTACCTGGCGCTATCCCTTGTTAAATAAGGGCCTTAGATGTAAGTATCACTGGCTTATACTCGGGGCCCATACACAGATTATACCAAGCTGTATTGTCTGTGTGTGTGCACTTGGGATGCCAAATATAAGCTATACACAGGTTTTGGTGATGAAGGCCCTTACATAGGCCCTGGGACCAGTGGCCCACCAGGGGATTTCCTGGTAACCCTGCGTGCCAGCCAGAGCTCTCTGTTCAGTCTGTCGCATTAGAAAGAATCCGCTCCCCAGTGACAAGGCATTTTACTGTAGCAAGATGCCATGTTGCTTCAGGTGCACTTTAACATCCGCCCCAGCTGCCTACACACTCAATGTGAATATTGAAGATGAGCTTGTGAAAGCTTCGGGCAGCTCGCCGTCTCCTGCTCTCCAAGGACCTGGTGTTAGACCAGTCAACAATCCGCCTAGTATTCCGGAGGCTGATTAAATGTTGCAGCATTTATTTTCCTGAGCTCACAGAAGACCTCTGCCAAGCACACCATGTTTCCAAAGAGGATTTCCTTCAGTGAATTATTCAACAATGAAATGCTTACTTCCAGACAAGCAACTTTCTAATATACTGTCTGTCTGTCTGTTTGTCAGTCAGGTGCTTCATTCAACATCTTTCCTGCTGTAACTGCTCGCTCACAGCATAGCAGTGTATAAAGAACATATGAATCATACACACACACATATATATATTGTAACGAGACTGGAAATGCAGAAAATGATCAGCATTAACATCCAAGTAAAAAATCGAATCAAGTAGCTGATAAAACATCAGCCGAGTTAATGTGTTTACATTACATCCTCTGCCTACTACACTAAAGGCTAGATTCAGCATCATGACAATTCTTTTTTTCTTCCAATCCATTCCATACACTCCTTACTCCTGGGTTTCCTCCTCCTCGCTTAGACATGTGACTGCAAGAAAGCAAACAGGTGCGGCCCTCCCAGCCCATAAGTAGCAGCCGCCCCTTAATCAAATCAGTTTTTCTTTCTTGCAGTGGCAAGATGACTGTGGAAGATTAGGTGCTCAAGCATTATTAGCGGTAAGCGGGGGACTGAACCCTGTCAGCTCGCTACGGACCTTACTCCCACGGCCCCTCAAGACCCTTGTTATGCCTCCACAGCATTGGCTGTTTTTGGGGCCGTGAAGGTATGGTGAAGCGCCGGGGTCTTGGGGCGCTTGCAGAGCGATGGACTCTGGGCTGCAGGCCTTTTGAAAGGCAAGTCAGCCGCAGGTTTTTCTCTGGTGTACCTGCTGAGGATATGTTTACCCAACCCTTCCTTCTTCCGTTTGGTTTTTTATTTTTTCCTTTTACAAATTGTTTATTTTAAAAGAAATGCGTAGTGGGTATTCCGGGAGGTAGGACCCTGCGCAGGAAAAATCCTTTGTGTCATGCTTTACACTTACTTTTTATTGAAAAAAAAAAAAAAAAAAAGGAAAAAGTGTGGTTTTGTTCCTGTACCTTTAAGAGCGAGGCTGACGTCACGCTGGGAGTAGTCTCAGACCATGTGCTATCTTCTGGGGAGGAGATCTCTTCCTCCCAGCCTTCACTTCCTCAGCGTGCGAGACAGGGTCTGCTCGAGGTACAGGTAGGCATCACCGGAGTTACAGGGAGTATTCCCTCCTCCGGATTGCGGGCGCTGGTGTTGCGGGGGGAGCGATTCACCTCGCGTCCTCCCGGCTTGGCGTCCTTCCAGCCTCTGTGATGTCTCCCAGCCGGGTCCCAGCCCTTTCTCCCTCTCCCTCTCCCTCTCCCTTCACGCACGCTGTTACCGGCATGGTCCCGGCGTGTCCCCGGCGTGTCCCCGGAGTGTCTCCGACGGGGTAGTCCGGGCCTGCGGTCCCCTTCTCAGGCCAGCCGCGATACCGCATCGGTTACTGGCAGCGGCGGCAGGTAGGGAGGGGGCTATGAGGCGGTTTGGGTGTGAGTCTCTGGGAGTGTGGCTGGGTGCATGTATGTATTGTTTATTCTTATATCTTCTCTCCTCAGGTGAAGACAGACGGCGTTGGTGAGTGGATCTTTGATCCTTTTCTCTTTTTTACTACAGTTGTGAGATCTTGATCTTGTGTATGCGTTTTTTTAAAAAAAAAAAAAAAAAGAAGGGAAGAGTATTGGTTTGGAATATTAAGCATCGCGGATATTTTAGTTATCTGCTTGATTGTGTATATTTTATATTATATTACTATTATATGATACTATACTTTATTAATATTATAATTATATTAATTATATTTTTTTATTATTATTATTATTATTATTATTATTATTATATTTTTATATTTTGTATATGTTTTGTATATATATATAGATTTTATTTTCAATCTTATTAAATTTATTAATTGTGATATCTGTTAGTTCTTCCCTAGTAGAACTAAGGTTTTTCATTAATCCTCTTTTTCTCCCTTTATTTTTGTTTTTAGACTGGAAGAAGGGTAGAAAGCAGGGTTGTGGCTCCTCCCGGTCCCTTTTTTGGGGATTTGGTTCAGGCTTAGGGCCCTTTGGGTCTGCTGGCCATAAAAAAAAAAAAAAAAAAAGAGGAATAATATATATATATAATTTTAATTTATATATTGAAAGTTAAAAAAAAAAAAAAAAAAGAAAACACCATGAGGGAGGCATCGGGGGATAGCGACACGGGCATTCCTCCTGAGCAAGGCAAGATGTGCCCCTTATGCAGGCGGGATCCCCTGGGTAACTTTGGCACGGTCTGCTCCGCCTGCGCCGTGAAGATCGGCCTAGACCATAACAGGTCAACTGACAGGGTTGTTAGCCCAGCTGTGGCCGAGGGTGTTATAGTTCGTCCACCTCCTGCTTCCCCCAAAGAGGGAGAAGGCAGTGGGGTGCGGTCGGAGTTGGTTCACAGATTGGATAGTCTGGAGAGGCAGTTGTCTCTTGTGCTTCCAAAGAAGGCCACCTTTAAGAGAAGGCATTTGGAGCCGGTTGCAGAGGAAGAGGATTTATTTGCCTCTTTTGGAGAAGAGGAGGACGAGGAGTATCTGGAGGAACAGCTGCCGTCTGGGGGCGAGCTGCAATCAGAAGAGGACAGTAATTCTATCTTGTTTTCGTCCGATGAAGATCCTCTCCTCATGGATGAAACAGAGGGTCTGTTGTCGATGGTGTTTGACACTTTGAATATCTCTCCACCTGAGGTAGCGAAGAGGAGGAGGGATGACCTGTTTAGGCCTGTCAGGCAAAGACAGGTGTTCCCAGAACAGCCTCACTTCTCTAAGATGATTTTTAAGGAATGGGAAAATCCTAATAAGCTGCCGGCGGTCCCAAAGATTTTAGATTCTAGGTATCCCTTTCCAGCAGAAATAATAAAGTTGTGGTCCTATCCGCCGGAGGTGGACTCCCCGGTTGCGGGTTTATCTAACACGTCGATAATGCCATCCGCTACTACGGGTTCTCTTAGAGATTCCACTGAGAAACGTATGGATCAGCTGGCTCGCCATGCTTTCGCCATGATAGGTTCCTTGCTTCGCCCAGTTTGTGCCACGGCCATTGTGTCTCTGGCCACGAGGAAAAAGATGAAGAGAAACTTAGCCAGACTTAAGTCTCGCAGGCTGTCCCAGGAGTCCAAGGACCTTAAGGATGGTTTGGACCTTAATGCTTTTGTTATTACTGCAATGGAGGATGCGGTCAGGCTGGCGGCTAGAACCTCTGCTCTCCTAGTGGCCTTGCGCCGCTCGTTGTGGCTTAGGCAATGGTCGGCGGACACCGCCGCTAAGAAGGCGCTCACGGATTTACCCTTTTTTGGGAACAGGCTTTTTGGTGAAAGGCTGGATGGTTTGGTAAAGGATGGCAAGTTACCTCAAAGGAGGAGGTCGACTCGACCTTTTCAGAGGTCTTCGTCATTTCGGCCCTTTCGGAGGGGCAGAGGCGCTTTCCGGTCTTGTTCCCGAAGAGATTTTTGGGGTAGAGGAAGAGCGCGTAATAGGGCAGGAGGGGTCTGGAGAAATAGACCTAAACCTCCAGCCAAATCTACTACAGCATGAGGGGGCGCCCTCACCCGAGCGGGTGGGGGGACGGCTTTTGCTTTTTGCTCACATCTGGAGACGCCATGTAGCAGACCGATGGATCCAGGAAGTGGTGTCTTCAGGTTACAAAATCGAGTTTTCGGCCAAACCACCCGCAAGGTTCCTTCGATCAGGGACATCCCGGAACCGACTAAAGCTAGTGGCCCTGAAGTTCGCAGTTCAGCTCCTCCTTCAAAAAGGGGTGGTTTGTCGAGTACCCCTTCAGGAAGAAGGTCAGGGGTTTTATTCCAACCTTTTTATAATCCCCAAGAAAGATGGGTCGGTTCGTCCCATTTTAGATCTGAAGGATCTCAACAAATACATCCGCGTGAAGCATTTCCGCATGGAGACGTTGAGGTCTGCCTTAATAATAGTTCGACCCGGAGATCTTATGACCTCCATAGACATAAGGGACGCGTATCTGCATGTACCTATATTCCCAGGGCATCAGAGATTCCTGAGGTTTGCCCTAGAGGATCAGCATTTTCAGTTCGTGGCACTTCCGTTCGGAATATCCTCGGCTCCGAGAGTGTTCACCAAAGTCCTAGCGGGTCTGATGGCAATCTTCAGGAGCCAGGGGATACGTATCGTCCCTTATTTGGACGATCTCCTAATCTCAGCCAATTCTCAGCAGCAGATTTTGGAGGACACACAAACGGTTCGGTCATCTCTGGAAGAATTCGGCTGGGTGATCAACTACCCGAAGTCTCACATCACTCCGGCGTCAGTAAGGAACTTCCTGGGTATGACTCTGGACACTGTCCAAGTCAAAGTTTTTTTGCCGGAGCAGAAGGCTCGACTAATTCAGAATCAGATAGAGGGCCTTCTGGCTTGCAGGCAGCCGACTATTCGGCTGGGAATGAGGGTAGTAGGTCTAATGGTAGCCTGCTTCGAGGCAGTACCTTTCGCCCAGTTTCATATGAGGCCCCTTCAGTGGGATTTATTAGCAAGCTGGGATCGGACCCCGCAGTCGCTGGATCAGGTCTTGGTTCTGTCCCCATTGACCAAACATTCTCTCCTGTGGTGGATGGACCCTCTCCATCTGTCGGTAGGCAGGTCCTTCTTGGCACCACAGTGGCAGATAGTTGCCACGGATGCCAGTCTCTCAGGATGGGGCGGCATTTGGCAGTCCCAGAAGATCCAGGGTCAGTGGGGACCGGGAGAGAATCAGCTTCCCATAAATGTATTGGAATTGAGAGCTATCCGGCTAGTTCTCCGGTATCTGACCCCCAGCTTAAAGGGGCAAGCAGTCCAGATTCAGTCGGACAATCGGACAGCGGTAGCCTATATCAACCACCAGGGGGGTACTCGGAGCAAGGGTGCTCTGGAAGAGGTAAGCCGGATTCTGACGTGGGCAGAGGAGAATGTCCCCTGCATTTCGGCAGTCTATGTCCCGGGGGTAGTAAACCAGGAAGCCGACGCACTAAGCAGGAAGACTCTGCGTTGGGGAGAATGGTCTCTCAATCGGCAGGTTTTTCAAGCCCTTTGTCTTCGTTGGGGGCGTCCGGAGGTGGATCTCTTTGCATCCAGACACAACCACAAGCTGCCAGTATTCGTGTCCCTGTCGAGGGACCCTCTGGCCTTAGCCACGGACGCCCTGTCAGTCCCTTGGGCAGGGTTCAAACTTCTGTACATCTTTCCCCCGTTTCCACTTCTGAGTCGTGTTCTAAGAAAGATAATTCAAGAGGGGATACCTACCATTCTAGTGGCTCCTCATTGGCCAAGAAGAAGTTGGTTTGCGGACATAAAGAGGATGGCGGTAGACCATTGGCGCATACCGATCGTGCCAGATCTTCTCACTCAGGGGGCGCTACGGCACCCGAATTTACAGATGCTGGCTTTGACGGCTTGGCTATTGAAACCTCGGTCCTAGCAGCTAAAGGTTTGTCAGCCAAAGTCATTCATACCATGATTCAGGCTCGGAAGAAATCGTCTTCCATGATTTACTACAGAGTATGGAAATCCTTTATATCCTGGTGTGAGGCTAGGAAGGTTTCATGTAGAAAGTACTTGGTTTCTAGGATCCTAGAATTCCTGCAGGATGGTTTAGAGATGGGCCTACGTTTAAGCACCCTGAGAGGACAGGTGTCGGCCTTATCCATTTTCTTTCAGAAGTCTATCGCTTGTAATAGACTCATTAAGACTTTTTTTCAGGGAGTCACTCATGTCCGTCCACCGCGCAAGTCTATTTTGCCAGTATGGGATTTGAATTTGGTATTGACGGCTCTACAGGGGGCTCCCTTTGAACCTATGGTCGACGCTCCAGTAAGCATTTTGACACTTAAAGTGGTATTTTTAGTGGCAATCACTTCTGTGCGGCGTGTTTCGGAATTAGCCGCTTTATGTATGAAAACTCCTTATTTTGAGTTGCACAAAGACAAGGTGGTTTTTCGGTTTAAGCCAGATTTTTTGCCTAAGGTTGTTTCTCCTTTCCATCTTAATCAGGAGGTGATTTTACCCTCCTTGTGCCCAAATCCGTCTAGCGCTGAGGAAAGGGCACTTCATTCTCTAGATGTAGTTAGAGCCATAAGGTATTATTTGGCAGCTACAGATGCCTTCCGCAAGTCGGATCTTCTTTTTGTTATTTCAGAAGGATCCAGAAAGGGGCTCCCACCGGCTAAGGCCACTGTTAGCAAATGGATTAGGCAGGCAGTGATTAAAGCCTACTCGGCCAAGGGGAAGGAACCCCCCTTTCGAGTCACGGCCCATTCCACTAGGGCCATTGGTGCCTCTTGGGCTTTTCAGCACCAAGCTTCGGTGGAACAGGTCTGCAAAGCTGCCACCTGGTCTTCAGTTCATACATTCACCAAGTTTTACAAGGTGGATGTTAGAGCCTCAGCTGACGCTGTTGTTGGTCAGAAGATTCTTCAGGCAGTGGTGAAATGAGCTGCCTGCTGTTTTGCGTCAGGGGATCCCGCCCATAGAGGGCACTGCTTTTGGAGGTCCCAGGAGTAAGGAGTGTATGGAATGGATTGGAAGAAAAAACACAATTCTGTGAGATGCTCACCTGTAGAATTGGTTTTTCTGGGAATCCATTCCATACACTCCGGCCCACCCGTTTTTTGGGTCATGTTATCTTCTGACGCTTCTCTGTTGGTGTTAAAGCCAGTTTTTCTTTTTGATTATTCATGGCATATATATTGTATTAAAATTATAAAAAAAAAAAAAAAAAAGAGATTAAAAAAAAAAAAAAAAAAGAGATAAAAAAAAAAAAAAAAAGGGGAAAAAGAGGTTATCGTACTTTTTGAGAGTTATTTTTTTTTTATTTGAGTTTGATGTGTAGTAACATGGACTCTTTTTGGCCTCCCGGCCTGTTGCTAGATTATTTTTACTGCTGTTTAAGTAAACTGATTTGATTAAGGGGCGGCTGCTACTTATGGGCTGGGAGGGCCGCACCTGTTTGCTTTCTTGCAGTCACATGTCTAAGCGAGGAGGAGGAAACCCAGGAGTAAGGAGTGTATGGAATGGATTCCCAGAAAAACCAATTCTACAGGTGAGCATCTCACAGAATTGTGTTTTCTCATGGCTTGTGATAAAAACATTTTTGTAATGATTTTTTCCCTTAGTGCAATTTAGTACCATTTTAGCTATGCACGTTTTTTAATAATTCGCACAGCTAATAATGTTGCTGAATTGCACCAAGGAAAAATACATATAAATATTTTTTCCTAACAAATAAACATAAGAAAAAGCAATTCTCTCAATGACTATTCCCCAGCATTTAAAATGAATGTATTTTATGTTTTTAGTCACTTACTTTTTATTCTTTTCCCCACTGGGCTGCAACTCTGTTCAGGACTTTAGGATATGGGCGCTGCCATCTTGCTTTAGAAGCATCACATACCAAGGAGAGGAGATAGGGGAAAGGCACCGGGGGGCAGGTTATTGCTGTGCTTTGCCTCCGCCGCCGATAAGGTAAGGTTTTTGGGGGGTTTTGGGGAGGTTTCACCCCGCGGGACATCCCGATCTCCGATGTCCCGCGGTGAGGGAGGTGATCGGCCCGGGAATCTTATAGATTCCCGGGCCGATCACCCGTGGGTGTTGGTCCACTTTAAACTACTTATACTATTCCTTATCTTATGGCGGCATCTAGTGGCCTCCTCTAGTAACTACATCTACACTGTACACTCCTCAATAATTCTCCAATCAACCCATCCAGAGTATCCTCTTGGCTGTCCCCTCTACTCCAGGGACCCCCTCCCAGGTGCACAGTCCTATTAAAAGTCTAATCAACCCATGGCTTCCATATTTTAGTAAATTGTTTATTATCTCCCAAGATGCGTGTTAATTTCTTTTAAGATCTGAATATTGACTGAATATTTAGAGTGGACCAAAACCTGGGATTTTGACGATCTTGAGTTGTGGTCCATTTCCCTAGGGGCACTGCGTGAAACTCCCCAGACCGCCATCAAAGCTCATCGCATTGCACAAGCACGGGCTCTCGTCCAATCAGTGACGTATGCTGTGCATATTAATGCATGGTATACAGTTCTATTTACAGAAAGCCCGCCATAGAGAGTGGCCACATCCCAGGTCTCCCTCCAGCTGACACATGCTCCTGCGACAGCAAATGTAAATGGCGGGGGACCAGGGTGCTCAGCTGCAACATGCATCTGTGACCCATCTATGCACTGTGGAATTAGTAGCGAAGTGAGTATATCTGCGATCCCAGGGGGTTTCACACAGTAAATCGGTATGCTCCCAGGGTAGGGGATTGGCCAGACTTGGAGTCTTTTAGAATCCAGGGCCAGACAAAGAGAGTTTTGGTCTAGTTTAATCACTTTTCATTGCAAAAGCAGAATGTAGTTCCATGTATGTCAGGTAAAAAAAATGGATGACCAAAAAAATGGTTGAACACCAGAGGCAATGTTTTTACATAACTTCCCCTGATGATTAAACAGAAAAGACGTACCTGCTTTAGTTCTTACCCTTAAACCAGACCTTCAGCATGATTTAATGAAAAGCCCAAACCCTTAAAAAAACTATTCCCCAGCATCTAAAATTAATATATTTTAAGTTTTTAGTCACTTAATTATTATTCTTTCCCCCACTGGGCTGCAACTCTGTTTAGGACTTTAGGATACGGGCTCCACCATCTTGCCTCAGAAGCATCACATACTGAGGAGAGGAGAGTGGAATAAAGTGCAGGGGCGGGTTATACCTGTGATTTGCACAGACAGAGCAGAGCTGGGGTCAGGAAAAGGTCAGCAATCCCAGAATGCAGAGCAGCACAGTCGGAAGGCACTTCCTGTTTGCAGGCTGCCTGATGTTCCATGAGCCGCCATCTTAGATGTTTTAAGGCTCCTAACATGCAGTAGATGCAGGTAGGATGATTTTTAATGTGAGCAATCTGTATGTAGAGGGGAAACATATAAGATAGGCTCTTATTCAGGGTGAAGGTTCGCTTTAAAGCCTGTCAAGGGTCTCCAGGAATATTTTCTAGGCAAGGATACTGATGCAGAAGCAGCTGTAAGGTCTATTGATGAGGGGCACCCATGGCTGGCCTCAGATGACACAGAGGAATTAAAGGACAACTTCTTTTATACCTGGCTGCAGCATTTGTCATCGTCCTGTGTGTAAGGAAATGCCATCTTTGTAACAACATTACAAGGTGTCATCTGGTCTGGTGTGCGGCTTCATTTTCCTTCGTAATGAGGAACATGGCTCTGCTACAATGACAGATGGCCACAGCCAGATGCAACAATTTAATTAGCATTGTTTTATTAAAAGTTTTAGCTGACCTAAACCCTCTTTTCAGCTCAGTCCTTGTTCACAGGAACAATAAAGCCTAGCCCCTCATTCCATTACTACACTATGAAACCTTTTCCTAGTGGAGCTCTATCTGAAGGGGCACAGGAAAGCACAGGAAAGCCACAGCTCCTCCTCTTTAAATAGAGGCATTGTTATTAAAATGGACTTAAAGTAATTTTGACTATAGGCACACATTAAAGAAAATCGGTACAATAGATTATTGCTAGCTGGGAATAGCAGCTAAATGAATAGCTCAGCATTAAAGTCAACAATTAGCCCTACTCCAAACAAATCCGAAAATCAAGCTCCTAGTCCCCTTCAAAACTCTGCAGAAAAATGTTAAATTATTAACATAATTGTTAATAATTGTTGACACTGGCATCTAAAAACTCTGTGTTATGAGAATATGAGGCTCCATAAACTCTACTTTGTCATCCTCAACTATAGTCCTGCAATTTCTGAAAACTCATTGCTACTTATTAGCTTACTGATCTTTTCAGGGGGGAAAAAAGTAATGTCTGCGCTGTGCAGCGTCGAAAAGACAGCAGTACAAAGTTGCTCTTACTGGCTCTGGTATATCTGGCAGTCACACAGGCCAGCCAATTCCTAGTGCAACAACAATCAAAGCAAATTAGTTATCGTTGGGTGCTGTGACTTCCAGCGCCATTCAAGACATAATAGCAGCGCCCCCCCAAAAAAAAATCCTGGCGCTCAAAACTGGTGCTTTAGTCACCATTTTTGGAAAGAAGAAGCAGTACAGGTGATCATCCAAACAAAAGGAAAATACAGAGATCCATCCCGTGCAGGGGAGGCAAGCACTACAATGAGCACAACAATGAACATGCTCAGATAAGGGAGCAGGTCGCAGCAGATGTTTGCGCATTTTAAAGCATCTTTTGTCACCAGAAAGATGTTTGCGGTCCTAAATCAGATGTCAGTTCTTATATTTTGATATAGCTTTTGGCCTACAGCTGCCTCTAGATCAGTGTTGCCAAACCACTGGCACTAGCTAACCTCTGGTGGTACCCAATTCTACCAGCATGTAAAATGTTGCAGACAAGTTGCTACAAGTGAGGTGGGAGGAGCAGCCTTTTTATTTTTACTGAGTCCAGGTCCAATATAAGCAGAACTTTCCCAGCGAGGGTGTAGGTCTTGTTAGCAGCCTCTCTTTTCATCATCTCTTCTCGTCCTGATCAGTTGTATTAGTGTGACTGCAGACTACAGCAAATCTCCAAACTTGACTTATACATTGAGTAAAACAATAAACCATAAAATAATGTAGCAGAAATAAATGTATATAGGATAGATTAGAAGCAGACCTTCCACAGTAGTCTTGATCTTGCTATAACATCTAACTATTATGGTTTATAGAGCTACTTCTCCATATGATCTTATAAAGGTATCATAAGATGTATTAATGATAATCATCCATGTCTCTTGGGTCTGCTGTACATTTACATCAAATGAAGATATTCATACCTCCAAACAGCACCCAAAAATATTGTTGATGCAGTACACTTCCTCAACGTAGTTCTGGCCAGGTCTGGGAGCCTTATTAAAGGGTCATTTATGGCCTCAGCGGCGCTCAGCTTATGATTTAACAACTAAAAAAACGCTAACGCTGATGCAGCCACTACTAGCGTCTAATTTAACACTAGCGCTAAAACGGATGCAGCATCAGGCACTGTGGTTGAAGCAGCGTTAGATAAAACCTGGTGCTGTTGCTCAAGATCACATAGAGCACAATGGCGAGAAGTGGAATGAAGTGCTTAATGCTTATAATTAATATTACACACATATATTTGAACAGAACATGCATTGTGACTTGTCAATAATTGAAACGCAGGACCTAGATGGCCCAAAATGTTTATTTTTGAGTTATTAAAATGGATTTTAATGGCTTTTGCTTAACAATGTGCTATTTGGACACCAACAATTAAAACACAACCTAAACACACTGTAAACGTTATCCCCAGCAATGATTTATTGTAACTGTAAGAAATTCTAACCAGCACCAGAAAAATACAGTGCCAAAGATTTCAAGGAGGATAAAATTCATAAATATGGTGTTAAGTGCTGGAATAATGGCAGTGGCACTCACTGGTGCTGGGCTAATCAGCTGGCGGGTCCAACTGACTCTGACATGACTATCAAAGCTAATAAGTAGCAACTGTTAGCGCCAATGTAGTACATAGCAAACACTCCTAAGCTGGCGCTATAGCCACAGAAATAATGTTAAAAGACGCACATCATAAATAAGGCCCATAGTCTCCTGTTTTGTGGCTTGTACGTTAATGTCCACTTGTTGCTGCTTTTGGTTCATGAAAAGGTTGGTTCCCTGACTTCATTAGGTTTAGAGACAAAGAACTTATTTAGCAATACTCCAATATATTCTGCAATAAGTGAGGTTCATTAATTGTCCCTCAAGTGGAGGTAAATATGGGGTTTATTTAAGAAGTGCTTGTGCCACATAGTGCCAGATGAGTGTCAGGTGAATCTCAGGTCCCAGTGCAAAAGGTGTATTTATGAAGTCAAAAATCCAGCGTGCCTCTGAGTGCCAGGTAGTGTCCCATCTATCAACAGCGCCGGTGATGGGATCAGTGCTGGAGCGGAGTTTCCTACAGTGCCACATAAGACCAGATGCTCACTGTGTGGCCTTATCCCATATATTTCAATAGGCTGGGTTGGTTATAATTTTTAGGCTATATTTTTTAATTTAATTAATACTTTTTCTGGGGTGCTGGTGCATGTGCCATGGGATCACTGGGCTGGTTGTGATTATATTTGGATGCATTTTTTGCACTTTTGTGTTGCTCTGCAAACTTGTGATTTGGGCTAGCAAGTCCTGTGTCATGTCTTTCAAGTATCCCCAATGCACGTTTTTTGTTTTTTTGTTAATGTGCTGCCATCACCCCCCCAAAAAAACGAGGATTGCAAAAAGCCGCTGAGTGCATAGAATCCCCATTTCACAGTGCCCATAAGGGTGCTGTGTTTTTTTTCCTGAATTATGTTGTTTTCTTGCAGTGCTAGCCGGTGCTAGAGGTCACTAGCACATCGGCTTTTAACAGGCCTTTGCTAGCACACAGCAGACAACTGGGAGCTAGTGAATGCAGAGCGCTGCCTGTCTCCAGATGGCTCTGCAGTGCGGGCACTGAAAGTGTCTCGCAAGAGATGCTCATCTAGCGCCCAAACAAAAACCCCAATTAGCTTATGGTAATGGCATTTCCAGTAGTCGTCCAGGATGGCTGAGCGAAGTAGCTCCTCCTCGTAATGACTGGAAAGCCCCTTACTACTCAGCAGGCCCCATTCAGGATCCATGCCGTCAAATGGAGAATCTCAACCTGAGGGTGGAATATTGGTCCTTGATGCAGCAGATCTGGGGTTGGAGGAAGTGTTACCGGAGGCCCTACTGACATCTGCCTTAGCAGGGAGAGCCACAGTCTCCTCGGCCTGCAGGGGGCAATCAGGATCACCCTTGCCTGCTCTAACCTGATCTTCCTTATCACCAGAGAGAGAATCTGGAATGGGGGAAAGGCATAACATATATAGAACTCCCCCCAATTCTGACCAAGGGTGCCCCCCCAAGAGCTCCCTGGCTCCTGTGAAAAGAGAAGGAGACCCAGCAGTCTACAAGTTGTTTGAAGACACTCTGACCTCGACTGAGAAGGTCCGCCAGAACATTTAGTTTCCCCTTTGATGTGGACTGCTTGCAAGGAGACTACTGATATTTCCACCTTGGTACAGATTGTCATCAACTCGATTGATTGAACTTATGTTCCCCTGATGCTTGAGATAAACCACGACTGTGGCTTTATTGTCTGAGACAATAAGAACATATTGATTCCTTATTATGTGCTCAAAATGATTTAGGGCACACTAAACAGTCATAGTAGTTTGGGTCATAGTGTTGGACCATGTTCCCTGAACCTGGCAGTGAAGGGTATGCACCCCCCAAACCTGTGCACATGTGATACAGATCAGCCCCACCTGATGCCAGGATTTTCCTAACCTGACCACCACTAACGGGACCTCCAACCTGATACGGTGTAACCAATCTTTTTTTATCTCTGTTCCAGGTGAGCAAAAAGAAGGTTTGGAGGGTTCTAGAATGTAGCTGGGAGGGCTGAAGACATAAGCCCCAGGGAGCCCCAGCCTTAGGGAGATTCTAGGATGATCCTGAATGCCAGACGACAGGGAGACAATCCTTTCGATTTTGGTTTGCGGAAGGAAAGTTCTCTCTAGGGAGCTGTCAATCTGATACACTAGGTAAATGCAAGAAGGCTAAGTGGACAGATTCGACTTCTCCCTGTTTATAATCCAACCAGATCTGAAAGGAGGAACAAATGTTATCCTCACATTGTTGTCCAAACTCTCCTTGTACTAAGCAAAGGACATCTTCCAGGTATGCCATAATGCTGATCTGATTTAATCTCTCTCTTTGGTATGTCATTGCCTCCACCAAAATCTTGATGACACTCGCGCTGCCATATTATTTAGAAGCAATGTGGAAATAAATCTATGCATGCTAAGACAAATCATATTCTAACTATAATAAACTGGCAAATATGCTTTCTATGTCTATACTATAAATAATATATACAACATTTATCATTCTAGAAGTTTAGTTATTATTTAATATACTATTTACACCTCAATCTGAGTAATAGAACACGGGTGATGGAGAGAACACGGGCGACCTGCAGGAGGAAGAAGGGGCGAACAATGGCGCAGAATGGGGCCATCTCAAAGTCAGAACTGTTTGGTAATTTTCTCTTCTTTACTGCTTTCCAGTCGTCCTTTCAGAGTCTGCCAGTGATGGATCCATTGTTGAACTCAACTCCTGCTTAGGCAATAAGAGGGGGAAAAAGGGTTTTGGGTTCCATAATTTTAGGAGCATTGTCCTGTAATACAATAAACAGCGGCTTTCCGGCATTTTAAGTCTCCCCAATGTATTGTTTGGGGCAATCACATTCCATTAGATAAATTTAGGTTTTGTTTTATCTGGTATTTCCTGCCTGTATGTAGACTCTGAATTGTTTCACAGTTCCTAACAAACTGGCAGATATTACATCTCCTGCAGGGTTTACTGTTCGTGTTCCCCTCTCTTTCTTGGACGTCTTGGACGGAGGGGTGAATATGGAATGTTTCTTTAAGGCGGTAACCTTCTGTCCAACCATGTCTTGCTCTTCCAGTAGACCCATTAGATCATCCAGTGGTATGCCTTCTAAGTATTTTTTCAATGATAAGCATCTACAAAACAGAAACAGTACTCCATTTGTTGCAGTGGTGTTTTCACCTGTAAACTCTACCATTAGCCACATCTAACCGATCCCTCTCTAGTTTATGTTTTTTATTTTGTCTGACCTCAACCTCATATTTATCCAGATCTCTAGTAACCATTTTATTAAAGGATGATATTTGTTGCTTTGTTTCAAGGGAATCTTACCGACACCACCCAATATGGCTTTACTGGCTAATAAAGTTAAGCAATTGTAATAAGTATAGCTTGGTGAGTTCATGTCTTTACTACAGAGAATTGAGCTGCTTTTTCTAATTAACTAATTGTAAGTCACTGTGACTCATACTCATTATAAGATGTTAGGAAAACTTGGGATTGGACCTAAAAAGAGTAATTAAGTAGTTAAAGGAAATTTGTCATGTTCATATTCTCCCTCGAGTCCATTTTTTTCCAACCACTCCATCATCTGTCAGACATAAACTGGATTACAGAGCTTAATTAGATCAATACTGATTTTCATTTGGCAGGTAGATTTCTGGTAAAACTCAATGGAATTTTATGCGTTCTATCAAGTGAGCTAGAGAGGGCTCTGGGAATTAAATCAGCATGACACTGCCCCCCCCCCCCCCTCCCCAAAGCGCCAGGTTTTTCCACCACCCAGGTCATGCCCACCTGGCATTTTTTATATTGCTGATCAGCTGATGTGAAAAATTAAAGCTGGTGTGACCCAGCTTGCATCCTCAGCTTCCCTGGAGGAAGCTAAGGGGAAGTTCAGGATGCAAAATCCAGCTACAAGGATCAAGCTGTTCCTAAGTTAAAAAAAAACCCAATAACATTCAGAATGTTCCGCATGCATCCAGGGGGCACCCATGGGAGCTTTGTTCGGAAATAGAATTCCACAGCAGCTCCATTTTCATTTTAAATTTTGCTTCTAGATCCCAGTGTTGGAGCGATTGCATCCATTTAAGTGATTCCAATGACAAATCCCTGGAGCACCATCCCTCTTCGCCCAGCATGAGACTATTCTCTTCATGATGACTGAGCTTGCAGCCTGACGCAAGTGTTCCTAAACTGTTGGAGGGGTGATTTTAGATATGACAGACATCATGCTTATAGTAGGCTTTTTCTCTAGACATAAAAAAAAAAATACTATAATGCACTTCTTTCTTTCTTTCATTTTTCTTGTGAAACACATTGGGCCAGAGCCCCTACTGATATTCCATTCTTAAGGTGTAGAACTAGAAATTTATATTTTCGCTTTTCAAGTCTTGGAACACTTTTAATTTTGGTGTCCCTCTCTGTAAGATGGCAGGCGATCAGTCATTGCATAAATGTGGCAATGACATAATTGCCACACACAACAGTGGCAACGAATGGAGGAGATGGAACTTTACAGCTCAAACAGGCGCCGTTATCTGGGATTACAGTGAAGCAGGAGCAAAAATAAATTGGAAAAAGGTCCTGTACACAGGGGGAGCAATTCAGGGGATGCTAGTTAAAAATGAGGGTTTTGGTCCGCTTTAAGACCATGTCCCTCATTGATTAAATGTGTCCTTTCAGGTCTGATTTATAGATCTGCATAAATGATTAAAGGGATTGATCTGGCAAATTAAAAAATAAACCTATACTCAACCTTTCTGGTTTACTTTTCGCATAGTCTGGCACTTTAAAACATAACCTATTTGGTGAACCAGTACTGCTGCATGAATGCGTATTAGATCCTTCAGAAGTCCCTGGACCATCTTATATCCCATTCTGGAAGCCCCCAAAATGGTGCCCATGCACTTCTGCACTCCTAGTGCTCAGGAGGGGCTGCAGGTAAACAGACAGGGCTAGTGTCAAGCCCCCTGCCCAGATAGGCAGGTGCAGGCCTATATTTTTTGTTAGGCCACCCTAGGCCTGTGCTTAGGATGACCACCTACAAGGGGGGCTCTGCAGAGTGTGCAGTTACTTCTACAGCAAAAAATAAATTTCAGCTAATTTTTGGGTAAAGGGGATTTGAGATATATATATATATATATATATATATATATATATATATATATATATTGCATATTCATTTTGGGCTTCTAAAGGGGGATAGGTGCAGACTGGGGTGGGCAGTTAATTCTTAAGTGTTGGCGGCACATATGCTACATATTTATGTTAGGAGTTGGGAGGGGCTGTCCATGTGCATGTTGAGGGGGCTGCCAGAGGTGTGGGAATTATATGGTTATCATTGCAAACTGCAACTTTGAACTCAACAAAAGTAGGCCGCAAGCACCAAAACTGCTAGGGCAGCATGAACACTAAAGACGTCCGTCCCTGGGCAGATGGCTTGCCAACCTTGCCCTACCTTGACTAGTAGTATAAATTTCGAGCAAAGAAAAACATTTACACTATGCAGGTAATTTGTGGTACCCAAACTCTAAATGCAATATGTTGTAGAGAACCGGTTCCGATAGAACTCGATTCCAAAAAAACGCTGCAAACGAGAAAAGTAGGCTAAAGTGTTTTTTGTTTGCATATGGGAGCGCACCACAGATCACAGGGATGTGGACGCTCTATCGGTCTATAGTGGCGGGCACACTTTTCAAAACTCTTAAAAGTGGACAAAACTCTTGGGGCACGGCTCTAGGATCCAAAAGGTTCCAGTGCCGGCCACTGGCCTTCCCCCAGAGCATCCCGATCTGTGTGAAACCCCCCAGGGTGTGGCCGAAGTTTAACAATGCAGCTCTGACTTTCACCTTATGCCAGGCTCTGGTAAGTGGACCTTCACAGTAGCTGAGTACCCCTGTCCTACAACAATTTTTTCCACAAACTTCAATCGTTTGTCCTTCCACCACACCCCTGTATTCCTAGGTAACAACCCTCACATGCTAGCAATGCACATGCTGATTGGCTTACCTCTCTGAATATATAGGTCTCTTATTTATAGCCCTCCCCCCTCAGTTTCACATCTTAACCATATTCCCAATACTCAACTCATCTAAGCCATCTGTTACCAAATTATTCTGCCAAAGATTTCACCTAGGGCTGTTGTACACTCAATGTCGCCGTGTTCCTCTAAGGCACAGCTGTCACCTGTATTTGCCAATGTGCCCCTCCTATATATATGTGCAATCGCCCATCCATACGGTGCCCCTATTTAACTACCTTTACACTTTTATTTCTATTTACCTCACCCACTTTCCCAACAGCAGGTCAGGGGCCACATCAGGTGGCTCTGAGGGCCACATGCGGCCCCCAGGCTGCTGGATGAGTACATGTGGTTTAGTGCAACCCCAGATTACTCACTGAAGCAGAAGCAGAACACAGCAAGGCTCGCAACGTGTCTTCCCCTTTTACACAGTTAGGCTAATATTTATGGCTCTCAGGTCCCATCTTGCTGTAATCAGTTCTAAATAGATCAATCCACATCACGTCCAGACACTTTTCCTCCATTTTCTAGCTAATCACCTTTTGATTCTTTTCTGTCTATGGGCTCCACTGTACTGTCATCTTGTCACCAAACTACTACTAACTAAAATCCATTAAAGTCTATCTAAGCTTCTTATCTATATTCTAACACTCCCAATAGCACTAACTAAAAGGGATCTAAACCTTCCAAGCTCTGACACTAGGTCACAAGCTCCAATGTAGGGACTCCTTAGGTGATTTTTGCATAGGTTGCATGAAATAGATTGATTCACAGCCATCAACCAATGGGGTTTGTTGGCAGAATGTCTATGGCACTGTAAATGCACAGACAGTGAATCCCATTGCTGGTGGGTGATGTGGACAGCACAGAACCCCATGGGAGTACAGAGAGGAGTTTGAATTTCCCAGGTACCACTGCAGTCTATAATAGGGTTGGTCTGCTTTATAGCTAAACTTTTGGAATTTTATTACTGCCTTTATGGCCCACTCACATCAGGGAGACACTTACCTTTCCAGAATCCTGGAAAACTGGCAACATTAGTGTCAAGGTGACTAACTGGAAGTGTTGTCAATTGCTTAATTAGAAAGATGATTGAGTATGAACCCAACACCAGGCAGACATTTGATTTCAGATCCCTCACTCTATACCAGAGTGTAAAGATTTTTTAATTCTTTTTGCTATCTAAATTTTTTCAGTGGAAGTAATCTTAAAGCCATGCATGATACATATAAACTTGCTGGCTCAGCATTGGTGAAGACTATCCCTATGGATATTCATGTTAACAGCAGCTGTTGATGTGAGGTGTGTGCTGGGTACTGGAAAAATACAAACACAACATCAATAATGCAGATTGAGTTACGACCCTGAAAGCCTTAAATATTAATTTGGGTATTGAACAGATAATTTAAGCTATTGTATGAACATTGAATCACTGACACCAGCTCCTGCAGTTTTATTTTATGGAGATGTGACCGACCAATGAAAATAGTAAAGCAGGGGTGCTCAACATTTGAAGAGTATGAGCCACTTAAGTGATTTATAAACTGCTCAGGGGCCACAATGAATAGGTTCATAATTAAGAATTTTAAATAGCATAATCATTTTTATGTCTACGACTGTAGAGATGCTCATAGTCTTCACAGACTCCATTAGAGTGAATTTTACACATGCCTGTCCTTCCCCCCCACACCCCTACATTCACGTGTAACAATCCCCACATGCTAGCATTACACACGCCGATTGTTATGGGTCTCATATTTATGGCCCTTTCCCTCCATCAGCCCCAGCTCTTACCCATATTCTCAGTACTCAACCAATGCTAAACATACAATTAGTATGGAAAATACTGTTATCTTTTAGCATATAGCATATACTGTTAGCATATAGTGCTAGATATTTCACCCAGGGGTAGTGTTGTACTATCAATGTTACAAATTTTCTTCTAGCCACCACTTCCACCTCTGTTTGCCAGTGCACCTCTTCTTTATCACTCTACTTGCAACCTCTCATCCTTACTGAGCCCCTATATACCCCTATACACACCAGTGCTATTTCCCCCTCCAACCTTCCCCACAGAAGGTCAGGGGCCAATTCAGATGGCTCTGAGGGCCACAGATTGAGCATGTGTACTGTACAGTCTTTAACTGCAGTAGATGACACAGGTTCACCCAAATAATTACATTTATAAACACGTCATGTGTTTACCAAAGCACAAAATAGCAGTAATACCTTTAGCTGTGTGGTGTGCCCATGCAGTCACTCTGGTTCACAGGTAGTATAAAACACCATGGCCAGTTCAGGAAGCTCAGTTTTGGAAGTGAGGGACAGGCCAAGAGGTTGCTTTAGTGAGTTCTTGCTAGCTGACCATAGGACAGGCCAAGGTTGGTACACACAGCTCTTGTTTATAGACATAGGTCAAGCTTAGGTTGGTTCAGAAAAACCATATAAAATTCAAGTA
This sequence comes from Gastrophryne carolinensis, assembly GCA_027917425.1. Lineage (NCBI taxonomy): Eukaryota > Metazoa > Chordata > Amphibia > Anura > Microhylidae > Gastrophryne > Gastrophryne carolinensis. Next base: position 413,220,959 of record CM051235.1, read on the forward strand.
GTAGGACATAGGGTGAATTAATGTGGACGGCTGTGATTTGTTAGCTGTAGAGTTGGATGAAGTCAGTTCAGGTAGCTACAGTTTTTAAGTATGTTGGTGCGTTTGAGTTGTTTTGGTGGTAGGGCAGGACTAGGCTGGTTTAAGCAGCTGTTGGTGTAGACACAGGAAAAACTCACTGCACGGACAAGTTAAATAAGGAGGAAAAATACCTATAATGGCTACCTAAAAAAAAAAAAGAAAATGCTGAGAAAAACTCAGCTGAATAAGGTCAGGTCAGGCAGTTCTGGTTTGTAGTATGATAGGCTGAGGTGGGCTTAGGTAGCTCTGATTCAGGTCAGGCAGTTCTGGTTTGTAGTATGATAGGCTGAGGTGGGCTTAGGTAGCTCTGATTCAGGTCAGGCAGTTCTGGTTTGTATATGATAGGCTGAGGTGGGCTTAGGTAGCTCTGATTCATAGATGGGAGGATAAGCATAAATGAATTTAGGCAGTTCTAATGTGTAGGCTATAGTGCAAGCTGAAGTTTAATGTAGCTCTGGTCTATAGGTATAGGCCTAGGTTGATTTTTAGAGGTGAGAAAGTTCTGGTTGGTCTTCAGGGTTTTAATTAGTATGATGTAAGACCCGCTGAGGTCAATCAAGCAATTATTTCTTTATAGGCAGTAAAATAGGTTTAAGTTAGTCCAGGCCAATTTGGTCTGTAGACATGGGACAGACAGAGTATAGGCAGCTCTGTTCATTGACACTAAGACAGGCCCAAGTTGATACAGCCTGCATGTAGGCAGCAGGACAGGAAAAGATCAGCTCAGGAAAGTTCTTTACATATTTATACTTAGGGGTTAGGCAAGCCCAAATGTTGGCCCATTGTCACAGGCTACATAGCGTGATCAGAGAGGAGGGCTGGGTTTCATAGCTGCAGAGAGAGGCATCTAATCAGGACGTCTGGGGAGGGAATGGGGGTTTTTTCAATTCTCGGTCAACTGAAGGTTGAAGGTTGTAGGACCAGGTCAGTAGGATGGAGGCTGAATGCTGAATAAGGAAGTGATTTCCTTACTAAGTAGATCGACATAGCAGGAGGGCTTCTTGTAACGTAAACTACTGATATATTTTTTTAAACTTTTGACTTGCCAATCACTTTAAGGTAAACTTACGGCAACAACTACCTAACTCTGAGCCCCCTTGCTCAAACTGTCAGCCTGTCTGAGAAGACATTTTGTTCATAGCTGAGGAATGGAAAGTTGGGGGTTGTGATGACCTCCTAAAGAGACATGGCTAAAGGCATGGCTAAATGTGCATGGGTAGGGTTTAATGAAGGCTCTTATATAGTAAATCTATTCTTGCTTACTCTGTATAAAATTAGTTTGGATATCCTTCTGAGAGTAACGATTATTACACAATCTGTGCTGGGGCAGTATGAGCTTAGCTGGCCAGACATCTGATAATAGATTTGCAGCTTGGCCTGCTTTCAGGCTGAGTGATTATGAAGCTAAATAGGAATTTTCCTTGTGTGTCCTGGCCAGTGTTGTGCAGTCAATGCCTCGTGACTGAAGTAGGTGGCATGTTGAATAATGGATCATTCTACAATTCAAAACAGATTTCATGTCGTTGAAAACAAGGTATCAGTATACAACAAATGTTTTTTATGGGCAAATATATGTATGTGTGTTGTTATACAAATGCTGTCTTTATTACACATTTATTCAAAATGAATGTACAATTGAGTGTGTGCTACACGCTTGCCTAAGTTACGTGTTTCCATGTATGGTCCTTTTCTATATTCCATATAATGGTTTGCTCTGTATCTCTGTGGCTTCTTAAGTATGGAGTTTTCCTTTTATATTGTAATACAACATGGTGGCTACTGATAAGATACAGTCCCATGGGAGCTAAAACTAAAAAGAAACTATATTGTTTAGCCATAAACAGTCTCGGGCTAGTATAGCAAATAGTCAGAGAATGTTGATTCAACTGTCCAAGCCAAATAAGTAGCTGAGACCCTCTTGACTATCCTCTGAAATCCATTACCAATGCTAAGTTCATAAAACTTTTCTATTCCTTTTTAAAAAAGTATTATTCAGTATACCCATATAAAAATTAAATATTTGATTACAATTGGAACCCCTTGCTTTTGAGTCTACCATTGGACAAACTGACTGGTTTCCAACAGCACTCCTTCTGGACCTCTAGTAGCTTGCTCCAAATCCAGAGAAAATGCTTTAGACTTATTAAGTCTTCAAACAGTTCAGCTCCTCTTAAACCCCAACAGCCAGGACCCACTTCTAACATGCATAATGACAAACAGCATTTGCTTCCTTTAAATCCACTTAGCCTGGCCATTAGTATGTGGGTCCCTAGGGCCATCATACCGACAGGTGTTCCATTTGATGGAAAAAAGAAGATAGCATAGTATGGGAGCTGAATGGGAGCAGAGTGACTTTTTAAGAAATAACCTCCAATTAACATACTAATCTTATTTAATCTTCAGGACTTCTCATGTGCCGACAGGCAGGTGACTTCAGGTGGCCAATCACAGGGCTGCATTTTGGCCCCAGGGGATGGAGGTTCAGGTAACAATTGCAGAGATTGTAAAGGGTCTATGCGCATGGGGGCTCCAGCAATCTGGGTGACCCCACACCCATTTTGTAAAACATCAGTGTGGACCCGCTTTAACACTCAAAGCCACTTTTAAAAACTAGCCTCTACATATATGCATTTAATCTCTCTCATACACTGCTGCTCCAATTTATATCTTCTAATTCCCGATTACATTGTTTGCAAGTGCCTGCAAGCCATACTCTAATGTAGGTTGTGTGGGGTCAGCATGTTGTACTATAAATTGTATAATCCTTTAATGCAATAAAAGCTCAGCTCAGTATCACTTGGCAGGAAAGGTTTTTTAGATTTACACCCTCCCTGAAAAAAATAAATCAAATCAAATTGCTTCGGTATGTATGGACTTTAATATTCCATAGTTATTTGCAGTGTTCAATTTGCTGACACCGGATGTTGCCACCCCCTTTAATCTATATGTGTATAATAATTGGTGGTAATTACTGGATGTTTTCTCGCCGGTTTAGCAATCTATGTGGTGCGGCAAATGATGGCTTAGTGTCTCGGACTCACGCCATTACTGCAAGAAACGTTACAGGCAGTCGGGTTTTGTTGTGTCCGGGTGGCACTTTAAACTCTTCAGGGTTAACAGAATCACTCAGAGCGGAAAATAGCTTCACTCAGCAAACTACAAAGCACTCCCTGCTCCCATCTTGCTGCTCATCAGTTTACATTTGTTAAGGGCCAAATGCAAGTGCAGAGTGCAAATACAATAGTTAGGAAACTCAGGTCAAAGCACACCCTCTGCATTTAAATAAATAAGGTCAATATACTGTAATGGTAGCAGTGTTCTGTCCCTTCCCTTGTGTCCAACCTTCACAAGAAACAACTATGCAAATAATTAAAGAGACATATGGTTAGACTGCAAAATAGTGTAGGTGGTTTAATGATGGGTGGTGTACATAACAATCAAAATGCTAGCATACAAGTAAAAGCCAGGATATAATACATGAATTGCAGATGACATTCAAGTAAATGACCTAGATGGCGCTGCAGTGGAGGACAGCGACCAGTGTATAGGCACACCTATATACAAGACAATAATGATTTCACATAATTGTTAGCAACTAGTTTAACAAAAAGACAGTAAACCGAAAACGCTAGTAAATAGTGATGAGCGAGTAGTATTCGACCGAGCCGGTATTCGATCGAATACTACGCTGTTCGTCATACTCGATTTCGATCGAGTACAGCGGCGATGGCGCACTCACAATTCGTTTCCCCTCCCACCTTCCCTGGCGCGTTTTTTACACCAATCACCATGCAGGGGGGGTGGGACAGGTCCTGGGAGGACGCTGGCATCGCGAAAACGGCGTCTACACGCATTGGCTGGAAAAACCATGTGACCTCGAATATACAAAACTCAGCACTTCCTCTTCGTCAGCATTAGCAGCTTGAACTTAGTGAGGGACAGACGCTCACAGCAGGGAAAGACAGGCTGTCGCTGGCAGGGCCCCAGAAGCTCGGGATATCGCTTTTACCACCATCTATACCAGCTACCAGAAGACAAGAGAGTCATTAAGAGCCCTTATTAGGGCTACTACGCTGAACGGTATATGGCTCATATGTAGGCAGGCAGGGCCCCAGAAGCTCAGAATATAGCTTTTACCACCATATATACCAGCTACCAGAAGACAAGAGAGTCCTTAAGAGCCCTTATTAGGGCTACTACGCTGAACAGTATATAGCTCATATCCTATGTAGGCAGGCAGGGCCCCAGAAGCTCAGAATATACCTTTACCACCATATATACCAGCTACCAGAAGACAAGAGAGTCCTTAAGAGCCCTTATTAGGGCTACTACGCTGAACAGTATATAGCTCATATTCTATGTAGTCAGGCAGGGCCCCAGAAGCTCAGAATATACCTTTTACCACCATATATACCAGCTACCAGAAGACAAGAGAGTCCTTAAGAGCCCTTATTAGGGCTACTACGCTGAACAGTATATAGCTCATTTTCTATGTAGTCAGGCAGGGCCCCAGAAGCTCAGAATATACCTTTTACCACCATATATACCAGCTACCAGAAGACAAGAGAGTCCTTAATCCCTTATTAGTGCTGCTATGTTGAACAGTATATAGCTCATATCCTATGTAGTCAGGCAGGGCCCCAGAAGCTCAGAATATACCTTTTACCACCATATATACCAGCTACCAGAAGACAAGAGAGTCCTTAAGAGCCCTTATTAGGGCTACTACGCTGAACAGTATATAGCTCATTTTCTATGTAGCCAGGCAGGGCCCCAGAAGCTCAGAATATACCTTTTACCACCATATATACCAGCTACCAGAAGACAAGAGAGTCCTTAATCCCTTATTAGTGCTGCTATGTTGAACAGTATATAGCTCATATCCTATGTAGTCAGGCAGGGCCCCAGAAGCTCAGAATATACCTTTTACCACCATATATACCAGCTACCAGAAGACAAGAGAGTCCTTAAGAGCCCTTATTAGGGCTACTATGCTGAACAGTATATAGCTCATTTTCTATGTAGTCAGGCAGGGCCCCAGAAGCTCAGAATATACCTTTTACCACCATATATACCAGCTACCAGAAGACAAGAGAGTCCTTAAGAGCCCTTATTAGGGCTACTATGCTGAACAGTATATAGCTCATTTTCTATGTAGTCAGGCAGGGCCCCAGAAGCTCAGAATATACCTTTTACCACCATATATACCAGCTACCAGAAGACAAGAGAGTCCTTAATCCCTTATTAGTGCTGCTATGTTGAACAGTATATAGCTCATATCCTATGTAGTCAGGCAGGGCCCCAGAAGCTCAGAATATACCTTTTACCACCATATATACCAGCTACCAGAAGACAAGAGAGTCATTAAGAGCCCTTATTAGGGCTACTATGCTGAACAGTATATAGCACTTATGTAGGCAGGCAGGGCCCCAGAAGCTCAGAATATACCTTTTACCACCATATATACCAGCTACCAGAAGACAAGAGAGTCCTTAATCCCTTATTAGTGCTGCTATGTTGAACAGTATATAGCTCATATCCTATGTAGTCAGGCAGGGCCCCAGAAGCTCAGAATATACCTTTTACCACCATATATACCAGCTACCAGAAGACAAGAGAGTCCTTAAGAGCCCTTATTAGGGCTACTATGCTGAACAGTATATAGCTCATTTTCTATGTAGTCAGGCAGGGCCCCAGAAGCTCAGAATATACCTTTTACCACCATATATACCAGCTACCAGAAGACAAGAGAGTCCTTAATCCCTTATTAGTGCTGCTATGTTGAACAGTATATAGCTCATATCCTATGTAGTCAGGCAGGGCCCCAGAAGCTCAGAATATACCTTTTACCACCATATATACCAGCTACCAGAAGACAAGAGAGTCATTAAGAGCCCTTATTAGGGCTACTATGCTGAACAGTATATAGCTCTTATGTAGGCAGGCAGGGCCCCAGAAGCTCAGAATATACCTTTTACCACCATATATGCCAGCTACCAGAAGACAAGAGAGTCCTTAATCCCTTATTAGTGCTGCTATGTTGAACAGTATATAGCTCATATCCTATGTAGTCAGGCAGGGCCCCAGAAGCTCAGAATATACCTTTTACCACCATATATACCAGCTACCAGAAGACAAGAGAGTCCTTAATCCCTTATTAGTGCTGCTATGTTGAACAGTATATAGCTCATATCCTATGTAGTCAGGCAGGGCCCCAGAAGCTCAGAATATACCTTTTACCACCATATATACCAGCTACCAGAAGACAAGAGAGTCCTTAAGAGCCCTTATTAGGGCTACTATGCTGAACAGTATATAGCTCATTTTCTATGTAGTCAGGCAGGGCCCCAGAAGCTCAGAATATACCTTTTACCACCATATATACCAGCTACCAGAAGACAAGAGAGTCCTTAAGAGCCCTTATTAGGGCTACTATGCTGAACAGTATATAGCTCATTTTCTATGTAGTCAGGCAGGGCCCCAGAAGCTCAGAATATACCTTTTACCACCATATATACCAGCTACCAGAAGACAAGAGAGTCCTTAATCCCTTATTAGTGCTGCTATGTTGAACAGTATATAGCTCATATCCTATGTAGTCAGGCAGGGCCCCAGAAGCTCAGAATATACCTTTTACCACCATATATACCAGCTACCAGAAGACAAGAGAGTCCTTAATCCCTTATTAGTGCTGCTATGTTGAACAGTATATAGCTCATATCCTATGTAGTCAGGCAGGGCCCCAGAAGCTCAGAATATACCTTTTACCACCATATATACCAGCTACCAGAAGACAAGAGAGTCCTTAAGAGCCCTTATTAGGGCTACTATGCTGAACAGTATATAGCTCATTTTCTATGTAGTCAGGCAGGGCCCCAGAAGCTCAGAATATACCTTTTACCACCATATATACCAGCTACCAGAAGACAAGAGAGTCCTTAAGAGCCCTTATTAGGGCTACTATGCTGAACAGTATATAGCTCATTTTCTATGTAGTCAGGCAGGGCCCCAGAAGCTCAGAATATACCTTTTACCACCATATATACCAGCTACCAGAAGACAAGAGAGTCCTTAAGAGCCCTTATTAGGGCTACTATGCTGAACAGTATATAGCTCATTTTCTATGTAGTCAGGCAGGGCCCCAGAAGCTCAGAATATACCTTTTACCACCATATATACCAGCTACCAGAAGACAAGAGAGTCCTTAAGAGCCCTTATTAGGGCTACTACGCTGAACAGTATATAGCTCATATCCTATGTAGGCAGGCAGGGCCCCAGAAGCTCAGAATATACCTTTTACCACCATATATACCAGCTACCAGAAGACAAGTGAGTCCTTAAGAGCCCTTATTAGGGCTACTATGCTGAACAGTATATAGCTCATTTTCTATGTAGTCAGGCAGGGCCCCAGAAGCTCAGAATATACCTTTTACCACCATATATACCAGCTACCAGAAGACAAGAGAGTCCTTAAGAGCCCTTATTAGGGCTACTACGCTGAACAGTATATAGCTCATTTTCTATGTAGTCAGGCAGGGCCCCAGAAGCTCAGAATATACCTTTTACCACCATATATACCAGCTACCAGAAGACCAGAGAGTCCTTAATCCCTTATTAGTGCTGCTATGTTGAACAGTATATAGCTCATATCCTATGTAGTCAGGCAGGGCCCCAGAAGCTCAGAATATACCTTTTACCACCATATATACCAGCTACCAGAAGACAAGAGAGTCCTTAATCCCTTATTAGTGCTGCTATGTTGAACAGTATATAGCTCATATCCTATGTAGTCAGGCAGGGCCCCAGAAGCTCAGAATATACCTTTTACCACCATATATACCAGCTACCAGAAGACAAGAGAGTCCTTAAGAGCCCTTATTAGGGCTACTATGCTGAACAGTATATAGCTCATTTTCTATGTAGTCAGGCAGGGCCCCAGAAGCTCAGAATATACCTTTTACCACCATATATACCAGCTACCAGAAGACAAGAGAGTCCTTAAGAGCCCTTATTAGGGCTACTATGCTGAACAGTATATAGCTCATTTTCTATGTAGTCAGGCAGGGCCCCAGAAGCTCAGAATATCGCATTTACCACCATATATACCAGCTACCAGAAGACAAGAGAGTCATTGAGAGCCCTTATTAGAGCTGCTATGTTTTAAAAATTGTGTGGAGGCCCAAGAGCTGAGACCTTTTAAAAATTGTGTGGAGGCCCAAGAGCTGAGACCTTTTAAAAATTGTGTGGAGTCCCACGAGCTGAGACCTCTTAAAAATTGTGTGGAGGCCCAAGAGCTGAGACCTCTCAAACATTGTGTGGAGTCCCACGAGCTGAGACCTCTCAAACATTGTGTGGAGGCCCAAGAGCTGAGACCTCTTAAAAATTGTGTGGAGGCCCAAGAGCTGAGACCTTTTAAAAATTGTGTGGAGGCCCAAGAGTTGAGACCTCTTAAAAATTGATTGTATTAAGCCTAAGAGGTGAGCCATAATTTTTTTCATTAATACAGCAATTCTACGGCGGTTAAGGAGGAGGAGGAGGAGGAGGAGGAGGAGGAGGAAATGGCACTTCATACAGATGGCACTTCACTCTTGGCTGCTTTCCACTGTTGTACAAGCAAAGTCCGGGTCAATCCACTTGCTGTTCATTTTGATTAGCGTCAGCCTGTCGGCACTGTCGGTTGACAGGCGGCTGCGCTTATCGGTTATAATGCCCCCGGCTGCGCTGAACACACCCTTTCTGATAGCACGCTGGCGGCAGGGCAGGCAAGCACCTCCAAGGCGTACAGGGACAGTTCCAGCCACGTGTCCAACTTGGAGACCCAGTAAGTGTAGGTCGCCGAGGGATCGGGGAGGACAGGGGTGTGGTCTGCCAGGTAGTCCCGCAACATCCGCCGATACTTGTCCCTCCTGCTGATAGCGGGCCCCGCAGTGATGGAAGTTGCACGAGGGGGTGACATGAACGTGTCCCACAGCTTGGAGAGTGTTCCCCTGGTGGCTGTGGGCCTGATCGATGTTGTCAGACTCTGGGAGACACTCTCCTCTCTGCCGCCAGCGATGCTGGGTGGGAAAATCTGCATCATGTTCTGCAAGAGTTCCCTCTGGTATTCCAGTAATCGATTCGTCCTCTCCTCTACCGGAATAAAAGAGGAGAAGTTATCTTTATACCGGGGGTCCAGGAGTGCAAAGACCCAGTATAGTTTGTTCTCCAATATCCGGACAACACGTATGTCCCGGGAAAAGCAGCCCAGCATGAAGTCAGCCATGTGTGCCAGACTCTGAGTAGGCATGACCTCACTGCCCCCACCAGAAGGATCATTTTCCATTTCCTCCTCTTCCTCCTCCTCTCCGCCCCATCCGCGCTGAACCAATGGGACGCACACAGCCTGACTGCTACCCTCGCCGCCAGCATCCTCTTCCACAGCCACCTCCACGTTGTCCTCCTCCTCCTCATCCTCCTCCTCCTGCAACTGCCACCGAGCAGCAGACAAAAGTGTGGTCTGACTGTCTACCTGCGTTGCGTCTCCTCCTACCCCCGTCTCCTCTGTGTGCAATGCGTTCTCCCTTATTGCGATGAGCGATTCTTTAAGGACGCCTAGGAGCGGGATGGTTACGCTCACTATAGCGTCCTCGCTGCTGACCTTCTTAGTGGACTCCTCAAAGATACGCAATACATCGCATATGTCTGCCATCCATGGCCACTCGTGGTTGGCAAACTGAGGGAGCTGAGTTGGAGGCACGCGTGGATGCATCATCTGGTACTCCATCAATGCTTTCTGCTGCTCACACACCCTGGCCAACATGCAATAGGTGGAATTCCAGCGAGTGGGCAGGTCGCACAACAGCCGATGTTGAGGCAAATGGAGGCATTGCTGGATTTTTTTTTAAGCTAGCAGCAGCTACAGTTGACTTCCGAAAGTGAGCGCACAAGCGCCGCACTTTGACCAGTAGCTCTGCCAGGTTGGGGTAAGTCTTTAGAAACTTTTGTACTACCAAATTAAAAACGTGGGCCAGGCATGGTACGTGATTGAGTTCTGCAAGCTCCAGAGCCGCCACCAGGTTACGGCCGTTATCGCACACGACCATGCCTGGTCCTAGCTGCAGCGGCGACAGCCACATCTCTGTCTGCTGCAATATGGCGTGCCTCACCTCTGCGGCGCTGTGCTTCCTGTCGCCCAAGCTGATGAGCTTAAGCACCGCCTGCTGACGTCTCCCCGTGCCAGTGCTGCAACGCTTCCAGCTAGGGGCTGAGGGCGATGTTAAGGCAGAGGAGGAGGAGGAGGAGGAGGAGGAAGAGGAGGGGGGTCTATCAGAACCTGTGCTGGCAATCTTGGGCGGGGGTGGTATGTAGGCCGTCCCTGTTTGCGACCCCGTCCCCGCTTCCACAACATTCACCCAGTGTGCCGTCAAAGAGATGTAGCGTCCTTGGCCGCAAGCGCTTGTCCACGAGTCGGTGGTCAAGTGGACCTTTGCGCTGACTGCGTACCTCAGGGTCCGCCTGATGTTACGCGACACGTGCTGGTGCAGGGCGGGGACGCCACACCGGGAAAAATAGTGGCGGCTAGGGACGGAATAGCGAGGTGCGGCAGCCGCCATCAGGTCGCGGAAGGCCTGCGTCTCCACAAGCCTAAACGGCAACATCTCCAGGGCCAGCAGTTTGGAGATGAGGCAGGTTAAGGCTTGGGCTTGGGGGTGACTGGAGGCGTACTTCCGCCTGCGGTTGAACGCCTGCGAGATGGACAGTTGATGGGACGAGGAGATGGAAGGTGCAGACGAAGATGCGGGGGAAGGGGGGGCTGAAGGAGAAGGCCCCAAAGTAGCCGAGGCAGAGGCAGATGTGGAGGTGTCCTGGCTGGAGGTCTGGACCGCAGTGGCAGCACACAACAAAGGGGAAGAGGCAGTGGCAGCAAGACGGGGCGCAGGTTGTATTGCGTTTGCTCTCTCCCACTCAGCCCAGTGCTTGCATGCCTGAGGTGGTCAGATTGCTCTTCTCAGAGCCCCTACTCAGTTTTGAGTGGCAGATTGCGCAAACCGCGCTCAGTTTGTCATCCGCGCAAACATTAAAAAATCTCCACACCACAGAAGTACGAGGCCTCGATGGGGGAGCTTCGCGCGACTGCCTGCTGCCGGGAAGAGCTTCGGCCCTGCTGGCTGTGGCCTGCCTTCTCTCTCTGGACTGTCCTCTGCCTCTGGACTGTCCTCTGCCTCTTGCTGCCTTATTCGGTGATGCGCAGACCGCATCTCCACTGCTTTCCCCGCTGGACATCACCCCTGTCCAAGTGGGGTCGATCATTTCGTCGTCCACCACCTCCTCTTCCACTTCCTCTCTCTGCTCCTCCTCCTGCCCACTGGACATTCCAACAGCCTCCCTTGATGGCAACTGCGTCTCATCATCATCATCGCTCATGATAGCAGATGCTGGTTCCGGGTCCACATCACTAGCAGATGGCGGATACTCAAGTGTTTGGGCATCACTACAAACAAATTCCTCTGCTAGCTCCTGGGATTCTTGCAGCACATCTGGAAAAGGACCCGAAAAGAGGTCCTGGGAGGGGTCAAGGGTGGGCTGACTCTGTTGGCCAGGTTGGGAGGAAGGAGGGTCAGAGTGAGACTGTGTGGATGACTGGGTGGTGGACAAGTGACTGGAAGCGTTATCGGCCATCCATTGCACCACCTGTTCACGCTGCTCAGGCTTTAACAGAGGTGTACCCCGCCCCCCGCATAACTGTCCCATAAAGGCAGGGAAGCTGGATGAGCGTAATGCTGGCTGCCCCTCATCAGCACGCATTGTATCCCCACTGGCTTCAACGCGGTTTGTGCCCCCACCAGCATTTCCGCGCCCCCGTCCTCGTCCACGTCCCTTTGCGCTAGCCCTCCGCATTTCAGACGTTTTACTTTTTTGGCCACGCGTTATGCCAAATATAAAAATATTTTTAAGAAGAACACCTGGCTATACAGCCGTATACTGCCAGAAGGTGAAATGGTGCCTATACGCACCGGGTATATAACAAGGTTTTGTTGGTAAAGAGGACACAAAACAGTAGTGCCAAATATAAAAAATATTTTTAAGAAAAACACCTGGCTATACAGCCGTATACTGCCAGAAGGTGAAATGGTGCCTATACGCACCGTGTATAAAACAGTGTTTTGTTGGCACAGAGGACACAAAACAGTAGTGCAAAATATAGTTTTGTATATAGGTGCTAATACACCACTGAAGTCTTTCTGTCCCTATTCCAGCATCAGCAGCTACCCCTCACTAAAGCAGCCGTTTTGAGCAGAGTGTATATAGTTTTGTATATAGGTGGTAATACACCACTGAAGTCTTTCTGTCCCTATTCCAGCAGCAGCAGCTACCCCTCACTAAAGCAGCCGTAGCTGCAGCACTAATAAGTGCTCAGCTCTTGGGCCTCCACACAATTTTTAAAAGGTCTCAGCTCTTGGGCCTCCACACAATTTTTAAAAGGTCTCAGCTCTTGGGCCTCCACACAATTTTTAAAAGGTCTCAGCTCTTGGGCCTCCACACAATTTTTAAAAGGTCTCAGCTCTTGGGCCTCCACACAATGTTTGAGAGGTCTCAGCTCTTGGGCCTCCACACAATTTTTAAAAGGTCTCAGCTCTTGGGCCTCCACACAATTTTTAAAAGGTCTCAGCTCTTGGGCCTCCACACAATTTTTAAAAGGTCTCAGCTCTTGGGCCTCCACACAATTTTTAAAAGGTCTCAGCTCTTGGGCCTCCACACAATTTTTAAGAGGTCTCAGCTCTTGGGCCTCCACACAATGTTTGAGAGGTCTCAGCTCTTGGGACTCCACACAATTTTTAAAAGGTCTCAGCTCTTGGGCCTCCACACAATTTTTAAAAGGTCTCAGCTCTTGGGCCTCCACACAATTTTTAAGAGGTCTCAGCTCTTGGGCCTCCACACAATGTTTGAGAGGTCTCAGCTCTTGGGACTCCACACAATTTTTAAAAGGTCTCAGCTCTTGGGCCTCCACACAATTTTTAAGAGGTCTCAGCTCGTGGGACTCCACACAATGTTTGAGAGGTCTCAGCTCTTGGGCCTCCACACAATTTTTAAAAGGTCTCAGCTCTTGGGCCTCCACACAATGTTTGAGAGGTCTCAGCTCTTGGGCCTCCACACAATTTTTAAAAGGTCTCAGCTCTTGGGCCTCCACACAATGTTTGAGAGGTCTCAGCTCTTGGGCCTCCACACAATTTTTAAAAGGTCTCAGCTCTTGGGCCTCCACACAATTTTTAAAAGGTCTCAGCTCTTGGGCCTCCACACAATTTTTAAAAGGTCTCAGCTCTTGGGCCTCCACACAATTTTTAAGAGGTCTCAGCTCGTGGGACTCCACACAATGTTTGAGAGGTCTCAGCTCTTGGGCCTCCACACAATTTTTAAAAGGTCTCAGCTCTTGGGCCTCCACACAATTTTTAAGAGGTCTCAGCTCGTGGGACTCCACACAATGTTTGAGAGGTCTCAGCTCTTGGGGCCTCCACACAATTTTTAAAAGGTCTCAGCTCTTGGGCCTCCACACAATTTTTAAAAGGTCTCAGCTCTTGGGCCTCCACACAATTTTTAAAAGGTCTCAGCTCGTGGGACTCCACACAATGTTTGAGAGGTCTCAGCTCTTGGGCCTCCACACAATTTTTAAAAGGTCTCAGCTCTTGGGCCTCCACACAATTTTTAAAAGGTCTCAGCTCTTGGGCCTCCACACAATTTTTAAGAGGTCTCAGCTCGTGGGACTCCACACAATGTTTGAGAGGTCTCAGCTCTTGGGCCTCCACACAATTTTTAAGAGGTCTCAGCTCGTGGGACTCCACACAATGTTTGAGAGGTCTCAGCTCTTGGGCCTCCACACAATTTTTAAAAGGTCTCAGCTCTTGGGCCTCCACACAATTTTTAAGAGGTCTCAGCTCTTGGGCCTCCACACAATGTTTGAGAGGTCTCAGCTCTTGGGCCTCCACACAATTTTTAAAAGGTCTCAGCTCTTGGGCCTCCACACAATTTTTAAGAGGTCTCAGCTCTTGGGCCTCCACACAATGTTTGAGAGGTCTCAGCTCTTGGGCCTCCACACAATTTTTAAAAGGTCTCAGCTCTTGGGCCTCCACACAATTTTTAAGAGGTCTCAGCTCGTGGGACTCCACACAATGTTTGAGAGGTCTCAGCTCTTGGGCCTCCACACAATTTTTAAAAGGTCTCAGCTCTTGGGCCTCCACACAATTTTTAAAAGGTCTCAGCTCTTGGGACTCCACACAATGTTTGAGAGGTCTCAGCTCTTGGGCCTCCACACAATTTTTAAGAGGTCTCAGATCTTGGGCCTCCACACAATTTTTAAGAGGTCTCAGCTCTAAGCTTCCCTTACTGCTGGGGTGACACACTGTAACAAACCTCCTCCTGTAAGCTTCCCTTACTGCTGGGGTGACACACTGTAACAAACCTCCTCCTGTAAGCTTCCCTTACTGCTGGGGTGACACACTGTAACAAACCTCCTCCTTTAAGCTTCCCTTACTGCTGGGGTGACACAATGACACAAGAGGACATGTCTGACCACATCTCACACACACACACACACACACACACACAATGACAATTAGGGGTGGGGTATATTTATTTTCCCCCTTGCCTATGCCATCTGTGGTTGTCATTAGGCAACGTGATTTTAAGGGGTGCAGAATTTTGTTCTTCTTTTTTGTACAGTTTGGCTTGGGGTCCATGGCAATGTAGAGGAAAGAAGGTTTCCTTGTCTTGTCTCACTTTACGTAGAAGTTATATTGTGTTTGGAGTGTATTGTTGAGTGGCTGTGATAGTGGCGTAATAGTGCGACTTGGGCGCGTTATATGCACCCAGACATGCTTCCCCTGCTGTCCCAGTTGCATTCCAGCAGTGTTGGCATCATTTTCTGATGTTTCAGGGTGGACTTGGTGACCTCCAAGTGGTCGAATTGAGATTTCCAAGTGTCGAGCATTTTTTTCCCATAGACTATAATGGGATTCGATATTCGGTCGAGTAGTCGAGTAACGCGGTCTATTCGAATCGAAATTCGAAATTTCGAATATTTCACTACTCGCTCATCTCTACTAGTAAACTCTGAGGTCCGGATAATTGCCCAGAACCCCAATCCTATAAAGCATAAGCAGTTGGAATCAAACTACAGCAAAATAATGTATAGACAAGAGTGAAGCTTACAGGCAGTGCCCGGGTGTAACCTCAACATTTCGGTTTTACACCTTTTTCAAGAGGGGAGGCGCTTTCCCTCTTGAAAAAGGTGTAAAACTGAAACGTCGATGGTTAATCTTTGTCCACCCGGGGCACAGCCTGTAAGGTGTGCCTATACAATGGTTGCTGTCCTTCACTACAATGCCATCTGGCGGTCATTTACTTGAATGTCATCTGCAATTTATGTATCATATCCTGGTTTTTACTTGTATGCACTTTGATTGTTATGTACACCACCCATCATTAAACCCCCTACACTATTTTGCAGTCTAACCATAATTGTTCGTCTCCTTCATTATAATTATTAGCAGAGTGCAAATACACCAAGACAGCCCTTCCTCTGAGGCAGAACTTCACACAAAACTTACTTTTGGGTTCACTGAATCCAAACCAATGATGGCGTTCCACAGTGACCTGCTGGTCTAGGCCTCCACTCATTTATTATTATTGGAACAACCAGAAACCACTCAGTAAAATAACCAAATGTTGTCAGACTCATTATATAGATAGGTGTTTCATTTTTGTGGTACATATTATTAATACAATCTCAAAAAACAAGTGACACATTTTCTATTGATCATCACCAATTTTCATCTACGTAATAAGACAATGTGATACATTGCTAGTGCTAAATATTAAAACAATATAATTGAGTTCAAATAGAATACAGGTGCATAAATAAATACACTATTATTAGTGTATTAGTGTACAATTCCCAAGAACCATATCCACATTTTTATGTGTACAAAAATGCCCTACATATGTAACGGAACCTACACATGGTGCACCAAACATTTTTGTTTTAATTCACATGTTTTTATTGTTTCAGATCACAGGAAAAAAAGAATATTCACAAAGTGAGCTTCAAATCAGATGAAATATATTTTATGATCACATATTCGGGCAACATGTAATCAACATGTAACCAATCTAACTGTAAACTAGCAAATAAAGCATTCTTCATTATTAACCAAACTTTTTCATTTCTATTTGGTATGGTATATACTTCAACATTTTCTGTAGTAATTTCGTCCTTCTTTTGCTTTACCGTCATATTCTGCAAGTGTTTATATGCCTCAATTACCTTTCTCACTCCCACTCACACTAACAAAAAACACAAACCACAAAAACAACAACTCAACATACACAGAAAAGAAAGAAGGGGGTTGAAAAGAAAGAAGAAAAGCCACAATCTCTAAGTTGAGGTCCAAGGACTTCAGACCGTATTGTGTTTTATAGTTTTACCTAGACCTATCTCTGGGGATCTCCACTTGTTAGCAATCATCCATCTTCCTGCCGCCACAAGATGCACCCTACATATATACTTCTAAGATACATGTAAAGATAAGATAGTATTTCCTGCCTATGCATCAAGCCAACGGTCGCTCTGCTGGGTTAACGACTTTGGGCACCCGCCCGGGTGACTGCAAGGGCATTTGGTCGCCCTCATGCATGTACTCTGGTGGAGCAAATTTTAAATAGGCCCAATGAGCCCCTGCTTTAAAAAAAAAAACTCTTAACTTTCATATTTCATGGCTCATTGTTAATAGTTCAATTAGCCCTGTCCAATGAGTTCTGGCCTTTCTTCAGCCAATCCCCAGCTTTCTTAATACCCCCAGCCTATTTGTCAGTGTAACTAGTCTTTGCTATTCCCCTGGTAGCTCGTCTGGTGATTTCTAGTGTATGCACCCGGCTCTCCCGACTCCAGCAACCTGGCAAGTGGAGGCAGTGATAGACTCTGCTTTATGTTTCAACATTTTTATTGATTTTTGTCACCGAGCAGAGTACAGACATCAACAACTTCAAATAAACAATCCCATGCAGGTGAGGTAAACATTGATCAATAGGCTGAATTTAATGGACAGAAATGCATTCAAACTGGATTAGGTCAACATAACCTTATAATACAAAGAGAATTATGGAAGGATGTCATCTCATCTAAGCTTTTTCTTCATGACACGTCCCATTTTTCTCTTTAGTTAAGGCACATTGCATTTGTGAAGCGAGCGATCCCTACACCAAGTAATATTCTTGGAAGAGAGCAAAAACAAGTATAGTAGATTATATAAAAGTAAATTAGACAGGGCAAGTAAAACAGAAATTTAAGAATAGCAAGGTAGATTGAGATAAAGAAATTGAATTAGGGGGGTCATCGCACTCTGCCCTAAGTCAGCCATTATTAGTTCAGTATTGTCTGGGGGATATTTATTGGTAGGAGCCTGTAAGGATGCCGAACAACCTCTCATTTATAAAGAAACCGTTCATCCTTATGAAGAATTCTCACAATAGCCTAAATTGCTTTTTCCATGCACTTGCGATATTTTGCTTTGCTGCCAGGAATAGGTAGAGAAACAGTCTATTCTGCTTTCTTGTAACAAGGCCAACCTGGGGTCTTTTCTAATATTGATTCTGAAGATTGCATTGGCCATCTTGTAGGCCTGGGACCAAAAATGGGTTAGCATAGGGCAAGTCCACCAGTATATTGGAAGCCATTTTCATTGTTAATACAATTATAGAGGCCACAGTCCATACTTCCTTCCATCCCTTCTCTGCCAAACAAGGGCCTGAATCTTTTTCCCAACTCCCAACAAACTTATGAGCCGTATGTCTAGGGGAGTCATTTATAGCAGAATACAGCATGAAAACCACACCCCTATGGAATGGGTCTTTAACACATATGTCTTCAAAAAACGACCATCTTCGGAAGGAGGGATTCAATTTGATTAGGGGCAATACCCAGTGTCAGAATTTCACAATGTCCCTGTTCACAACTGCACTTACCCAGAATTACTTTAGGTACAAAGAGGCCTTCTACCTGCAGAAACAAGGTACAGCAATGGGATCAAATATGGCCCCTGCATATGCCAATTTATACATGGCTCACTTTGAGGAAACTTATGTTTACACTCACCCCTACTTTGACCAACATGTACTTGTGGATACACTATATTGAAGACATTTTTTCAATATGGCAGGGACCAGAGAACGATTTGATGCAATTTAAGCCAACTATGGATGAGGCATTACCTATCATAAGTTTCACAATCAAAATAGACTACAGTGAGGTACATTTCTTAGACGTGATCTTTAGAATCAAAGACAACCATCTCATTACTGTTTTATTTCAGAAACCAACTGACAGAAATACTTACCTCTCCCCACAGAGTTTTCACCCAACACGCATAAAACAAAGTCTTCCATATAGCCAGTTCATCTACCTCCATAGAATTGTAGAAGACTACACTTTTCACATAAGTGCCGACTCCATGGCCCAAGGCTTTCTCCAAAGGGGATACTTACCAAATACCATTTAGGTAGGCAGAACCAAAGCATTTGATAAGTTCCTCAGTTACCTGCCTTCCCAAAGCCCAGGGGAGCGGGGCAGAAGGGCCCGGGCCCACGGAAGCTATGTGGACTTGTAGCCAGCAGGGCCGGGGGCCACTAAAGCTGGCCCTGTCGTACAAGCCCTGCATATCTGATCCTGGGCTGGTTATGCTAAGTAGGGGGGACCCCATGTAATTTTTTGGGGGGTTTTAAGGGTTTTTAAGCCTTAAAACTCCAATATAAAATGGGGTCCCGCCCCCTGGGAAGATAATAAGAAAATATTCAATTTTAAAAAAGCGCGATATATCATCTTTGAGACAGAATCTGGATATATCGTATCGTCATACGTGTATTGCGAAACATATCGTATCGCCAGATTCTTGCCAATTCACACCCCTATACCTGAATAAGGAAATTTAGAAAACCTAATTTTGGTGTGCGTGTTGTAAACCGGACCTTCAGCATGATTTAATGAAAGCCCAAACCCTTAAAAAACTATTCCCCAGCATCTAAAATTATTATAGTTTACGTTTTTAGTCAGGACTCTAGAATACGGGTGCTGCCATCTTGAGTTAAAAGCTTCACATATACTGAGGAAAGCATAATAAAGTACAGGGGGCTGGGTTATAGCTGTGCTTTGCACAGACAGAGCAGAGCTGGGGTCCGGGAAAAGACAGAAATCCCAGAATGCAGAGCAACACAGTCAGAAGACACTTCCTGTTTGCAGGCTGCCTGTTGCTCCATGAGCCACCATCTTGGATGTTTAAAGGCTCATAACATGCAGTAGATGCAGGTAGCATGATTTTTAATGTGAGCAATCTGTATGTACAGGGTGTGGGAAACATATAATATATGCTCTTATTCAGGTGAAGGTCTGCTTTAATACTAATTTTAGTTATACTTAGAGTGGGGAAAATAACCCACCCAGAACAACGCAGCACTTAGCAATTGGCCATAACTGTTTTTAAAAAAACCCTTTTAATGTGTGCCATCACCACATCCCTATTTTCAACTGACTAAAACGAAAATAATCTCTTTGTGTTAAGATTTGAGACCTCCTTCTGAGATATATATTTTGGTAATGCCGTGGTCTAGCCACCAATTAATGTCCATCTTGTTTTGCAGGCCAGGTAAGATTTTGGGGTTGTCCCACAGATTTATCCATGGGGTGTGAGGAGACATCTGCGTAGCAGCATAGTGGAATACTTGACAGAGTCTCAAATAGAGAGAACATGTTTCATTAGGGAACTAAGTGTTTTGGGCCTAAGAGCTGGGCTAGTCCAAAGGGCACAATTAAGCACCACAAGAAAGGTTGTGGTTGGAATGCATGGCAGCTAGTTGGGTGATTTGAGAGGCCTTGTAGTACTTTAGGATAATAGCCTCGATTCAGAGACACATTCGTCCGGACTTCCGTAGCTGTCTGTGAAAGTTTGGGTGGGTGGGTCATTTTTTTTGCTTTTTTTTGTCCATTTTTCATTCGTACGAACGTTCGGGAATGCGCTTTCGATGAATGGAAGCAAATCGGAACATTTCCGTTAGTTCAGATCATTTTCCAAACAAAATCGGAAATTTTCCGTTCGTTCAGATAACTTCCGTTGTTTGGATGGGTTTCTGTCTGATTCAGAGAGCTGATTTCCGACGGATCACCACCCTATAAATCCGTTTCATTTCCGATCCACTTACAGGATCTTTGAGGGCTCGGATTGCTATTGTTGAACATGTTTTGCAGCTATGTGGAGGAGTCTGCGCGCCTTCAGCACCAAGGCATTGCATGTATCAGCATGGCCGAGGCCATAAATTGTATAGCAATGCATACCTGAATCAATGCTTTTCATGTATGCCTTATAGAAGCATTTTAATGCTGACCTTAATTAGTCCTTAGCATGTAAACATTTATTTTCCCACACATCCATATAATTGCTATATTTTTTTAGACTTATGTCCTTTGTGAATTATATTTCGATTGTTGAACTTGAATCTTAATTTGTTGTAGGAGTTATTGTTTTAGTCGGTTACCTTTGCTTTGTGTAATTATTTTATATTTGGTTGCAGGAACCGCAAGATGTGCCACTCACACAACATAAAAGCAGTGATTGGTCCAGCTATGCGATTCCTCAGTGTTCTTGCAGGACCAGCGCCACCAGAATAACTACATTAACACTGTATATAAATTTTCAATTGTCCATACATTTAGAGAGCACCAGCTGGTAGCAGGCCATATTTTAAGCCATATATCCAATTCCCTGGAGTCTCACAACTCTCTTTTTACAAGCCTGCATATAGTTATGTTCACATTCTTTCCAGGAGATGTTGAAGATTAATATAAGGCCCCAAACACTTCTTTTCTCAAAATCTGTCAGTCTATATTATTGGTCGTCGTGTGTCAGAGGAAACTTTTGAATTCTTTTCCTGAATACCACCATAATCAACTCAAGAGAACACGCTTTACGAATTTTAATAACCACCAAATTAGAGGATTTGAGTCAATGGGCAAGGTGTCGGATACGAGCTTATGCTCCTTAATAATTCAGTTGATGGTTTGTATAATAATAATGACAAAAAGTTGAGTTAGATTCTTATTTCAATGTCACTTCCATGGAATGATAAGCCCCAGAAGAGCTAGAGGAGTCCTAGAAATCGTGTTCAGTGTGTTAATTGCTGCTTAATCATTATTTCAAACTTTCTGTATTTCTGCTTCAGGGGATTATAACAATACCTGAAGAAAAGAACATTGGTACACTCAAGGTTATTGCGGCACAAAACCGGCTAACTGAATTTGGAAAATAGTTGTGTAAAAGAGTCCAGTTGCCATCACCAGCGTATGTGTATTCATAACTGCTTCGATGATGCATATTGAGCCTCCATTAAAAATGTTTGGATCCCATGCAACCCCAAAGTTAGAGATCCACCAAGTCCTCTTCTAATTCCAACATGGATTTTCATATATGTGATAATGAGGAGCTGCTGTGGACACAACCAAAACAAAGAGCGGCTGCCACAGCACCAATGCCACTAAGAAATATTTCTGCCAAAATTTTAGCCAACCTCTTTTTTTATTTGCATAAGTAAGGTTTACACAGCACCCAGGGCAAGAGGCAAGTAGCCTCCCACAAAAAAAACAATGAAACAAAGGTTGATCACTGATGCAGGTACTGATACTGTGCTGATACTGTCCTGCACAGCAGTTGCTCTGAAAGTATGGCAGCAGGTGAGAAATCACATTGAGCACCTGTGTATGGGTGGCCTGTCTGTATACTTCACTGTACCTGTTTCTGTTGCCAAACTTGGATTACCCGGCTGCATTCTTCCATTATCTATTGTTCCTTAAAACCTCCGTGATCAGCAGTGTTTGCACCTGCAATGTTTTGTCCTCTTCTAGGATCAGTGTCTTCCCTGTGGTGCTACCAGTTGTTATGTCTGTGAATTTCTTAGGCTTTTCATCTGGTTTTGCTAGTGGCCTGTTCTGTACTGGACCTTAGCCTTACTTGTTCAACAGCTCGGGCCCTGATTGTCCAGAATTTTGTTATGTCAGTGGGTTCTTCAAGCTGGTAATTCACATGATAATTGTAGTATACAAGTTATTAGCCAAGCTTTCGCAATCGTCCTCAATAGCTGGAGACGTGTTTAAAGTTCCTGTCTGGGCATTAATACAAAAAATCCCTGCAGCTGGCTGTGCAGCTTCCAGTGAGCTAAAAGCTACAGTCTTGGAGAACAGGTTTTCTGACATGCTGCCCCACCCCTACATAGCTGCCTGTCCTTCTGGTACTCATGGTTATAATTGAGCAGGGTTGATAGACCCCCGAGTACCAGACTCTCCAGGTCTGTTGAATTATAGGTCTTAAATTGTCTACAAAGTACAAAGTACTGATTTTTGCTAGTCCTTTGTCCCATGCCCCCGGGTTCTGCTCATGATGGACCCTTGCCCATGGCTTCAAATGGTATTATTATTATTATTGTTTATATAGCGCCATCATCTTCCGTAGCGCTTTACAAGGTAGTAATTACAGACAGGGTAGAAACATACGGTACATATACTATTTCAAATGCAGTTTTACAGATTTGACATCATGGTATCAGAAACTTGGGGGGGGGGTCCATGCCACCTCCAGATTTGACAGTTGGGTATATGCCAGACAGTTCCAATGTGCCACTCCCTGACATCAACATGACAATGAGTGGAAACTTTTGTGTTTAGGTCTGCTTTAAGAATGGAAGAGAAACATTCACAAGGTACCCAATAATACCTACATTCATGTATTTCTAATAGTTTAGTTAGTTCTATTAGTTCTAAGGGCAGGAAGTAGCAGGAAAGAAGAGGTGCATATTTAGGCACCAGCTCATCGCTTGGACATGCTTTTTCTGGCAGCACTGGTGGGGAGAGTCATAATTCATGTGCAGAGCAACAAAATAAATCTTCCATTCCAACATCTTTAAACCACAGAAGTGAAAAATGCTCATTGCTCCTCTTCTCAGTATATGGAGTTGTCTTTTTCACAGTTTTTTGTCCCTGCAGGAATTTTTTGGGACTCTCCAGCCGGCGTTCCTTAGATGTCCCTTGACCTCCCCATAGCTTGAGCTGTATGAGCTCAGACATTATTCTCTTTAAATCTGCGGTGGTCTACACAGTTCCCACAGCCTCTGAACTTCTTATTGAGGAGCTTTTGCAAGGAAGTCATATTCTATTTGTACAGTGACCCCTGCGGCCCTCCCTTCTGACTGTCTTTTAAGCTTTGAGCTCTGCATAGCTTTCTCTTATCGTGTCTTGAAGTTTACTGCTGCCACTCACGCAATAATTCTATCATAATGCAAGTGTCTGGTGAAATGTATAGCATCAGAAACATATGTAAGT
The DNA here is from genome assembly GCA_027917425.1 of Gastrophryne carolinensis. NCBI lineage: Eukaryota > Metazoa > Chordata > Amphibia > Anura > Microhylidae > Gastrophryne > Gastrophryne carolinensis. The sequence goes on from CM051235.1 coordinate 413,244,423, forward strand.
CTATTAATTCTGTTACAATTTAAACCAATGTGTGCAGCCACTCCAAGATGTACATCAAATGGGTGTTGGTCTATGCACAGCAGGGACATACTCTGCTGCCAGCGAGTGGTCACATGGCCTGAGTTACCATCAGTGCCCAGAATTGCTGAAGAGAAACTCGGACTACCTGACAACCAGTGGCAAATTCCAGGGCTGGATTTCACTGGGGGAGGACTGGGCAGGTAAGCAGATCTCAGGCTGGCGGCATTGTATACAATACGTGGAAAAGGCATCAGCTAGGCTTTCTGGCACCCGGTGCAAATATTTGAAATGGCGCCCCCACCTGTTCTCAGGCCCACTTTGGCACCCCCCTGACCAGCTGCACCCGGGGCAAGAGCCTCCCCCTGCTCCCCCCTAGCTTCGCCCCCTGGCCCCTTCACACTTGAACCAACACCCATTTGATGTGACAACCCTTTCTCCCCTCACCTGACTTTGCCACCCCACACCCATCTCATGCTCAGCAGGGTTAGACAAACTAAAATAAAACAAAAAACTTACCTAGTCTTGGTGGGTTCTTGGTGATGCTGGTCCTAGGGCAACATTGTCCAATTTTTCTACTTCAAGGGGCCGATATAAAATAGTAAGCAGAAAAATGCAAACTGGTTTCTACATAAAAGCTGTAACCTTAAGGCATTGTATATTCTTTTATATATATGCAAATGTGGGCATAGGTGAGACAGGAAGAAGTGGGCAGCATTGAGATGGGAAAAAGTGAGGTGAGATGAGAAGATCAGAGGTGGGTAGAGGTAGGTGAAGTGAGGTGGAAGAAAGGGGGCTGAGGTGAGGCAGGAGGAGATGAGGCAGGATGAAGTGGGCAGGTAAAGCGGAAAAAGGTGGGCTGAGATGAGGTTGGAAGTGGTGAGGCATGAAGAGGTTAGATAATTACAGGTGAGGCAGGTGGACAGAGATAGGACTGTCTCATACTGCTGAAGAGAGCTGGTCTTCCATGGGAGCAGCTTTTTTTTTTTTGTCCAAATTGTGTCGAGTCCTGGAATGGTATTGGAGGGGGCAGGTATGATTTGGGACTTTAGTATTCCTTAAAAGTGGAAGTGAATTCTACCTGTACCCTCCACAGGGGCACTAATACAGCAAGTCCCACAACCTGTGTGATCACTGAATTAAGGAGATACTTGTTTCTCTGTCCGTAAGGAAATGCAAAAACAGCAACTTCTCATGCCTACTGATGGAAGCAGTGAGGCTGCTGCACGTGTATGCTGGCATTTCTAGGTCTCTAGTTGAATAAAACCCATTATTTTGACTGGATTGTGTTGGGTGCTGACAGCTGACAGCATGGTTCTCTCCCAGACCCACTGAGCATACCTGCTCCCAGTCACATTAGAGCAGGCTCCCTTGATGGGGTGCATCATGTGACCATTCACGCCATCCCGTGCTGACTTAAATTAGTGTAAGGCATTCAGGACCATGGGAGGTACGTGCTGTTGGATTTCAGAGCCAACAATTTCGAAACAGGATGAATGCAACCCGCGGGGATCGAGTCTGCGGTAAGTGCCCTACCTTGTTGCAGCCTGGACTGTCCTTTTAAATGTTCCAGTATTCCAGCCCATACAACATGCTACTTGGCCACAGCAAGCTCCATCATCCATAGTCATGTTGCCGCAAGTTTCCCCATCATGTCCCATCTTGATATCATGATGACATTATTGCTGTCTGGACAGTGTTGAAATCTGGAAACTCTCCAGATCTCGGAAAGCTGCGATGAAATATAACGCGTTGTAAGGCTTAACAGGCTCTTTGTTTTTTTCAGTTTGGAAAACATTGGGTCATTATGTTGTGTAAAAAGAAATATTTTACTTAAAATAGACCTCCGGGTAAACCACAAAATAATTTCCACATACCTCACCATCCCCTACTACACATGGTCACATTCAGGGCATTTTCTAGGACAAACAGCAGTCAGAGCGGAAAAAAATCTGCCCCCTCTTCACCCATCTAATGGTGCTGCTGCTGTTCCATACTAATATGCTGTGCCTGTTCCTTAGGAGCAGTCCTCTCTCCATGTTTGGGGTGATCTTATAGCCTGAACCACTAACTGTGGCCCTGACTCATCTGCAGAAAACTAGATAGCTGGGATAATTGCACCGCCCCCATATTGGCCTTGTGCCCAGGGCAATCGTTATGCTCGCCGTCCCCTAGAAACAGCCCTGGTCACATTTAAAGGGCAAAAACACAGCGCTCTGGTGCAGGTTTTCCAGCAGGCATCGCAGGGTGGAGTAAGTAGCCATGCCTCCAGGTGCTGCAGCTAAGCTTAGCTGCACACCCTGTGGAATGTTCCTTCTTCCACCGGTGCATCCCACATGACTGCTGGCAGCCATGTAGAGAGCCAGACAGTGAAGAGAGTGGGTAACTACTGTTGTCCAGTGTTAGGTATCCTATTAGTGTCAACGTGATCGGCCATTCCAAATCAGGATGCTCTCCACTGCAGAGGTGAGGGAACCTTAAGTCATTTTTGACTGGAGGTTTACTCTAAAATTCCTTTTGTGTGATGTTCTCCTCCCATGCATCTCTGCTGCAGCTCTTATTCAAATAAAGCTTTGCTGCAAAAAGAAATCTCTAGCATAATGGCACTATAAGACATGAGCTGCAGAGACTACAATTCCCTATATCCCCAAAACAGTTATTATCATGAAGGGGCGGCTGTATAGCTGTATATGCAGAAGCAGGTAATACTGCTTTTTTTTAAAATCCCAAATTGGGCAAATCACCAGAGGAAGGGGTTCCAGTTTTAATGCACTGTAGTCTCTGCAGCATAATATACCGCATAATATATATAATCATGAACTTTTCCACATTTTTACTTCAATATGTTTTTATTGAATTTTAACAAATTGTACAGAACAGATAGAGACAGGAACATAGAGGATTGCAGGGTGAAGGTGGCACAGCAACCAAATACGAAACATTATGATCTTGTTCGGCCTAAGTAGTTCAGTTCATACCGATTTCCCTTGTCAGGGTACAAACTAGATTTGGTCATAGGAGATCCGTAATCGGTACCCAACATCCACCTTCCGCTTCACCTTGGGTCCTTGCCCTGAGGTGCGACCCTCCTCTTCCCTGTGGGCCCGATCCCAATCGGCCTTATCTGGTCTGTAACGACCGTGCCCAGTCCCCCCAGCAATCCGAAGAAATAGAGGGGTTATATAGAGATATAGAGGTAAGAGAAAGGGACAGGAAAAGGAAGTAGAGAAAAAGAGAAGAGAAAGGGAAAAAGAACCCCAAGGCCCGGCCCCCGGTACCCAAACCCGCCCCCCCCCCGGTCTCACCGGGCGACACCCCATCGATCAAGAGTCGGACCCCCCCACCTAGCAGTACACACGTTCCAGGAGCGCTTGAAAGTCAGGTGTGACCCAAGATACCTCCCAGAGAGTCCATGTCCTAAGGAACCTCTGGGTGCCCCCTTCAGACCCCTCCAGAGCCAACTCCTCCATCCTCTTAATGTTCTCCACCTCCCCATACCATTCCAGCAGGGAAGGGGCGACATTGGTGCGCCAATGCCTGGGGATCACTGACCTGGCTGCCGTGAGCAAGTGCCTCAACAACCCCTTCTTGTTCGCCGACACCGACCCCTGGATCATCGATAAGAGAGCGACCTGTGGCGTATGTGGGATGTTTTCGAGTGTCAAGTGCTCATAAATTTCGAGCACTCCCTCCCAAAAGGTTCTCACCATCGGGCATTCCCACCAGATGTGCAACATTGTCCCCAGGGCCTTCCCGCACCTCCAACAGTCTCCAGACTCCACTCCCCCAAATTTCACGAGATCTGACGGGCATCTATACCATCTAGCCAAGATTATATAATTCCTTTCCTGGGCCCTGCATGCCATGGACAACTTGTGGGTAAGCACAAAGGACTTCTCCCAGTCTCCTCCTCCCACTTCCTGCAGAACTGGGGCCGTTCCCGTCCCTCCCCCTCTTCTTGAAGGATCTTATATAGTGTAGAGATCACATGTTTAGGGGGAGTAGGGTCCCTTAAAAGCCTCTCCAAGGGCGTGAGGGGGCGAGAAAGGTTCGAGGGCGGCGTATGGGATTTGATAAAGGCAACCAGTTGGGCGTGCATAAACCAGGAGATGTTCCCATGTCTGCCTCGAGCCCGTAAGTCAGAAAGGGAAGGCGCACCCACCTCCGATACCACATCACCCAGTCTAGTGTCCCGAGACGCTTCCCAAAGGAGAAATGTCCTAGAGTTCATCCCTGGAGGGAAGGCTGGGTTGTCAAATAGCGGGGTGAAGGGTCCAGGTCTGAGTGACAGTTCCCCCCACCTCAGGAGCCCATCCCATATTGTCAGCAAAGGGCCCACTAGATAAGGCAGCTCCTGTTTCCTGGGCCGGTGTGGGGGGTCCACCCAGGGCAGGGCCAACAATCCTAGGGGGGAGGTGTCCCTCTCAATGCCAACCCAACACTTATCTTCTTTATGGTGGAACCAGTCGGACAGACGCACCAGCACTGAAGCAGCATGGTAAGTCTTGAGGTCTGGAACCCCAAGTCCCCCCCTGTATTTAGGTCTAAAGAGTGTGGCCCTTCGTATTCTGGGCCTTCTGTTGCCCCAGATGAATTTAAAGAAAGCCCCTTGAAGCAGCTTAAAGAAACCACGTTGCGGGGCCAGGGGGACTGCCTGAAATAGGTAGAGAAACCGGGGTAAAATGTCCATTTTAAGGACATTTATACGTCCCAGCCAAGTATATTGCTTTTTGCTATATAAACTAAGGTTGGTGAGCGTAGACTGAAGGAGTGGGGCGTAGTTGAGTTTGTATAGTTTCCCCAAGTCCGAGGACAGCCGGACCCCTAGGTACCCTATGGCCTCCCCCTGCCACTTGAAGGGAAAATTCGCCTGTAGGAGTTGCTGAGCCCGTGTGTCGAGCGAGACATTTAGAATCTCCGTTTTAGAAAAGTTCACCTTAAAGTTATTCAGTTCGCTAAAACGCTTGAACTCTGCCAAAATTGAGGGCATAGATGTATGTGGTGAGGTTATGTACATGAGCAAGTCGTCCGCAAAAAGAGACAACTTATGTTCCTTCCCCCCGCAGGCGATCCCCCTGATGGACGGGTTAGCTCTCAGGGCATTGGCAAGATGTTCCATCACCAACACATAAAGCAATGGAGATAAGGGGCACCCCTGTCGGGTACCATTTCGAATATCAAAGGGGCCAGACAGGGAGCCGTTGACTTTTACCTTCGCGGTTGGGTCCTGATATAGAGCCATTATTCTGGATAACATAACCGGACCTAGTCCAACTTGGTTCAGTGTGGCTCTCAGGAACCCCCAATGAACCCTGTCGAATGCTTTTTCCGCATCCACCGCCAGCACACAGGCCGGGATGGCCCGCGACTGTGCGTAATGCATCAGGGAGATTGTCTTGATGGTGTTATCTCTTTCCTCCCTTCCCGAGACAAACCCCACCTGGTCCAGGTTGATCAGTGAAGGGAGCAGCGGTTGCATTCTGAGAGCGATAATTTTAGCGTATATTTTCATATCTACATTGATCAGTGATATTGGTCTGTAGCTTCCCGGCAAAGTACTGTCCTTGCCGGGTTTTGGAATGACCGCGATGTGCGCCTCCAGGGCCTGTCTCGTGAAGGAGCAGCAGTTCGAGATCGAGTTAAACACCCTAACCAGATAGGGGGCAATCACAGTCCCCATCACTTTGTAAAATCTGGGGGTAAACCCATCAGGGCCCGGGCTCTTACCCACGTGAGCCTCCCCTATGGTCTGGACCACTTCTTCTAGTTTGAATGCATCCTCCAACAATTCGGTGTCTTCTGGGAGTAAGGTTGGGAGAGCCGTTTCCTCTACATAGTCTACTATCGGGACGCTCTCCAGCTGACGCGGTCCCTGAGCAGGGGTGCTCTCAATGTTGTAAAGCCTAGAGTAAAAAGGCTGGAACTCGTTCGCTATCTGGGGTGTCTTATGAACCTCCAATCCCCCCACCCCCCTGACAGTAGGGATGAACGCGCAACCCTGTCTCGGGTGAAGAGACCAGGCCAGCATCCTGCTACATTTATCGGAGTGTTCGTAAGCACGGGCCCTATATCTGTCCCGGTACTTGAGGAAACACTGGTCGTACAAGCTCTTCAAGTTCTGCCTGGCATCCAGTAGCTCTCTCAATGCTGAGTGGGTGGAGGATGCTTTGTGCGCCTCCTCTAATTCCCTGATACGGTCAAGCGCAGCCCCGATCTGTTTTACCCGTTCCCTCTTGAGCCTGGACCCGTGCTTGATAAAGACCCCCCGCAACACACACTTGAGTGCTTCCCACTGCAACGGCAGTGGGGTAGGGTCATTTGCATGATCAGAAAGGAAGTTGGCTATAGAAGTTTTAATTTCTGCTAGGCAAATGGTGTCTTTCAGCAAGTTATCGTTCAGACGCCAATTATATTGCCTAGGGGCAACTTCCGGGATTGGGAGGCTCAAGAAGACAGGGGCATGGTCCGACCAGAGTATCTGCCCGATAGAGGTATCAGGGTCACACGCAAGTGCGTGGTGGCTGAGGAAGATATAATCTAGTCTACTGTAGGTGTTGTGGGGGTGGGAGAAGAATGTATAATCCCTTGCCCCCCCGTGTTGGATTCTCCAGGTGTCCACAACCTGGAGGGCGCGAAGGGCCCTACGGAAACCATTCAACCTAGAAAGGGGAACTGTTGACTTACCCTGGGAGGAATCAAGCCTCGGGTCCAATACCAGATTAAAGTCCCCCCCTATTACTATGATGCCTTCTGCAAACTCCTCCAGCAAACGCAACATCCCCAGGCCGACCTCCACCTGGCCCTGGTTGGGTAACTTTTCCACATTTTTAAACATTACATCCACAAACTTAACACTCTTGGGTTGCTTTACCTCTTTATGGGGCTTCCCAAATCGGGATGCCCCCCTGAGTGTAACCCCACCAGATTTCCTGATCTATTCACCAGTCTGTTGTGCCTGCATTGAGGCGGCATCCCTGGCATACTTCTAGCTGTGGGTGCGCCATGCCTTTCTGAATGGGTGGCGCGGGTGCAGCTAGAGGCAGGTGCAGGGATGGGCAAAGAAAACACCAATTAAAGAAGCAGCTAAGCTAAGAAAGTGCCTAATGATTAAGTCGGAATAGACGAAACGCGCTGGGCGGGACCCTCCACGATGTCACTACGTTCTGCTTGGCAGTTGCGGTTGCGTGCTTTACCTCCATAGCCCACGGCCGGGGCGGAGAGGTACTTCTTATTATATTGAATGACCCATATTGGAACAGAGGAAGTTTAAGGCAACTACTTATGAATTGGAGTATTTTATGATACGCAATTTTGAATCCTTTATGGGGGTAAGTAATAAAGTTATCTTAGAATCACGTAAAAACGGTGTTATACTATGTCCGTTTTTTCATTTTTTCCCTGTGACAACGTCCCATATAACTGTTGAGGAGATTTCAATGATGAAATAGGAGACGACGACTGATGATCACTGCTTTATTTTGAAGTTGAGCTATCTGTGATGGGCATGTTTTAAAGAGAAAATCTGGTACGTGCAATTTGATTCTGGTGGCTGAGCTGCACTGCGACCTCACAAGAGCACTACTGGTGAAGTAAAAGAGAGGACTAATTAACCCTCGGTTTCCCGCGGAGTCTTTTCTATATTTTTACATAGTCTTTTTGCCTCTCTGTATTTGACTGGACTGACACGGTTTTCTTAGACTCCCTGCGCCGGATATATAAGTGAATTATATTTTTTTTTGTGGTGTATTTAATTAATTCCTAGAAATTGTATTTTTAGCACGGCTTGAGAGGAAAGAAAGGTTTCTTTATTTTCTCTAGATTAGGTAAGCTAAGAAATCCATAGCTCATGTGTGAGAATCTTTTGAAAGTACAGTTATAGCTGTACATTCCACAAATCTGGCCATTATGGAGGAGTGACAAGAAGAAAGCAATTTTTAAAAGCAATCTATATGGAGAGACTGTTTGCCTCAAGCTACTGTATGTAGGGGACACAGCAAACCTGTGGAAGAAGTTGCTCTGATAGGATTAGATCAAAGTTTAATGGTATGAGTAAAGGAAAGCCAACTTTGCAAATCACCCTGGTCACACCCTCCCAATGGTGGTGGCAGTATCATACTGTGGGGATGCTTTTTTTCAGTAGGGACTGGGAAGCTGGTCAGGGTTGATGGGGAGATGGATGGAGCTAAATACAGGGCAATCCTGGAGGAAAACCTGTTAGAAGCTGCAAAAGAATTGAAATTGGGCATAGGCACACCTCCCAGAATTGCAAGACTCTAATCATAGTCAAACCTACAATGTAATGGTTTACATCAAAGCATAGTCAGGTATTGGAATGGCCCAGTCAAAATCCAAACCTAAATCCCATTGAGCATCCATGACATGAGTTAAAAATTGCCCTCCTTCCAATCTGACTGGGCTGGAGCTATTTTACAAAGGAGAATGGGAAATCATTTCAGCCTCTAGATGTGCAAAGCTGGTAGAGACATGACGTATTTTCACTCGAAAAGACGTACTTAGGATTTAGAGGAGGAAAAAAATACTCTCAACCATGGTGTGCTAAAATATCCCCCTCTCAGAACCCTATAGCAGGAAATGTGACACACTCCCCAAGAACCCCATAACAGGCAATGTGCAGAATCCGCGAATGATGCAGAGTACACAGCAGAATCAGCTGAGGATGGCACAGGAGGCATTAAAAGCATTAGCAAGTAAAAGTTAGACACTCTGCAGATACAGTACATTACTGCATAAACGCCGCCACCCACCCCTCCCCCCTCCAGCTCAACCCCCAGCTGCAGAATTTCACACTGCTGACTGGGGCTTCCAGGGCCGGATTATGAGGAGGGCGCAAGGGGCCCTGCAAAGGGGGCCTCCACCGACCTTTGGTTTATGGTTTGGTCCTAAGGACTTTTTAGTCTTTAGTCTGAAGGGCAGCGGGGCCAGCAACAAAACATCAGCAACAGTGGGTGGGCCAGGTGCCTGGGCAAGCCTTTTTTTGTTTTTGCAATCCTGCAGCCAAAGCCACCACAGGGCAGGGTGGAGAGTCTAGAGCAGCAAAGCCGCCATCAGCAATGCTACAGTGATGGGTGCGTGCAGAGCTGTCACTGCACATAAGCCACCAAGCACAGCCACTGGCAGCTCAATGCAGGGAGCTGTTTTCTACTGGACCAGCTGGGTGACTACACTACCCCCACCCAGAATGGCAAAGCAGGAGTTCCCGAGAAGCACGCACCCACACAAGGGTGGCACAAAGGACTCGATCTGACTTTCCAGTAAGTAGGCGGGTGCCAGACAGCCACCAGTTACTTGGCTGGACTATTGTTTTAAAGGAAAAGAAAATACTGTATCTGGGGCCTCCACCACGCTTAATCTGGCCCTGGGGGCTTCATGGCATAACATGGACCAATATTTCCCCCCCCCCCCCCCCCGTCTCCCCACAGCTAAAGGTGGTCCTCTAGATTATTGACTCAGGGAGGCTGAATACATATGCATGACACAGTTCAGTTTTTTTTTACATTTTTTTTAATTTAGAAAAGCGTGTATTATTATCTTTACACTTCACAAAAACATTCTACTTTGCGCTGCTCTATCACATGAAACCTCAATAAAATACATTTAAATGGTAGTAACTGGTAAATACTCACCGGTGATTCCGGCCCCGTTCGTCCATTCAGGAGCTCCGGGGACTTTGCTGGATTCTGGTTGAGGTAAGGAGTTTTTTTTTTTATTATCTGCTCTAACATGATGATTTGCCTTTGGCTTTTGACAGCTTCCCTTTTATCACGAGTCAGCCACTTATTTGGACTTTCTGTCTGTTTGGCAGAAAGCAAAAAGGAGACCCACTTGTCTCTCTAAATTAATGTCCTGATTCTGTTCCTTTGTATCATTTTGGAAAGCGGCCAGATTACGAATTACAGAGGACTTTCAAAACCCATAGAGAGCCTTTATCTGTTGGCTTGTTTGAAGCCCCCGATAACATTTTAGGGCCATAAAACAGATCACAAACAGCCTGCCTTGGAGATACGACTAAAAGGAAACAGTCTTTTTTTGAGACAGAGTAAATAAAGCTGCTCACACAACATATAATAAAAGTTATTCAATATTTATTTCACAGATTAAAAAACTATTACTGACAAAAATAAACTAACATAACAGATTAAAACATATAAGACAAGAGACAATGACATAGACAGTACTGGGCTCTAATGAATGTTGTAAACAAGTAAATAAAGCTCTCAACGGATATACAGTGCCGCTATTAATAAATGTGCTATGTGCTTAGTGTTTAACATGTGTAAAACAGCAACAATTACATACATAAATAAAGTGCAAGTGCCAGTATAAAAATAAATAAAAATGTCATGTATCAACAACAGTGCTAGTGTCCATGAAGTAAAGAAAGACTGTGCAAAGATTATAAAGAATAAAACTCTTTGAGGATATTCCCATCTCCTAACGCGTTCCTTCATGCCTCTTCATTGCTGTTTTGAGGAGCAATTTCATCGGATTCGAAGCATCCCCGGGATGCCTTCCTTCAGACGTTTTTTGATGAAAGCTATCAAAGTATAAAATGCTGTGAGTGCCCGTCTTCTTTCTAAACAAGTTTGCATGAATAAATCCATAATCTTGCAAATGTGATGATAAATCCAAGAAATCTACCTGTAATGTCAAAATGGTATGTTCGAGATGAATGTTGTACACATTATTATTCAACTGATCCAAAAATTACTTGCACAAATAGATAGGGCCATGCCATAGCTTAAGAATATTGTCTATGAATCTAAACCAGCCCAGAATATGGGTCTGGTATTGGTTGAACATCTCCCCCAGGACAACTTCTCGCTCCCACCAACCCAGGAATAAATTGGCGATTGACGGTGCGCATCGTGCGCTCATCGCCACTCCCCAGATCTGCCTGTAAAACTTTCTAACAAATGTGAACACGTTGTGTGTGAGAATGAATTCCTAAAGCTCTACGATGAAGCAATGCACAGGTCTTCTATCAATGGCTTCGGTGTTCAGGAAGTATTGTACCACATGTGTTGCCATCTCATAGGAAATATTGGTATGCAAGGACTCAGCATCACAAGTGACCAATAGTGTTACCTCCGGTCCAGAAGACAACAGCACTTTGCACCTCTCACTTAAAGCATGGTGATCTCAGTAGAGAGGTTGCATTATGCTTGTTGCATTATTATTTCTTAGTTGCAACAAACCACTTTAAACTTACATTCTGGGCTATTCCGAAAATAACATTTACTTCCTACTACTTTGTTTTCCTTCGTGGCAAGTGCTACCGCTTGTGGGCAAACTCAGGCCACAGCTTATACCCTAGTTCTCTGCTGCAGAGACATCAAACTTGAAGACCAGTTTACAGGGCATGGTATGGTGGTGTAAGTTAGGGGTGTGGCTCATTCACAGGCTTTTGAGAAACAAATATCACCCCCATAAAATTAGCTATAAATCACGTATACATGGTTGCAGGTGGGTATACTGTATAAAGGTATTAAAGCGGACCTTCTCTCTGAATAAGAGTCTATCTTATATGTTTCCCCCACATTGTACATACAGATTGCTCACATTAAAAATCATCCTACCTGCATCTACTGCATGTTATGAGCCTTTAAACATCCAAGATGGCGGCTTATGGAAGCCGCCATTTTATCAGGCAGCCTGCAAACAGGAAGTGCCTGCAAACAGGAAGTGACTGTGCTGCTCTGCATTCTGGGACTGCTGACCTTTCCCTGACCCCAGCTCTGCTCTGTCTGAGCAAAGCACAGCTATAACCTGCCCCCCTGTACCTTATCCCACTCTCCTCTCCTCAGTAAGTGTGATGCTTTTGAGTCAAGATGGCGGCGCCCGTATCCTAAATTCCTGAACAGAGTTGCAGCCCAGTGGGGGAAAGAATAATAAGTTAGTGACTAAAAATGTAAAATATATTAATTTTAGATGCTGGGGAATTGTTTTTTAAGAGTTTGGGCTTTTCATTAAGTCATGGTGAAGGTCCGGTTTAAATACATAATACTTACCATGACTAGAAAAGCTGTAATCCTCCACTGTAGAGCTGCTACACCCAGCATTACCTGCTGCTTCCACCACTGCAAAATATGGAGAAATCAGGGGAAATGGGAAGGCAAGAATGGGTGAAGGGAACATGGAAAAGTGAGGAGCTTTCCACGTGAATGCCTCATAGTAGTTATTCCCTAATTTGTGGAGCTCACCTAAAGAATATAGCCAGCTCAAGACCCAGGTGCCTGGGTGATGGATAGGTGTAGTCCGGTCCACTGACTGATGGTCAAAGGTTCCTATAGGCTATGGGGACAGCCTAGCTAGTTTGCAGTTTATACTGTAGTTTGTACGGATGCAGCATTGCTTAATGTTAATCTTGCATGGACATGTAATTACTAGGACTTGGCTCTTTACACTGGAAGGCTTTAGGCCCTTATTTAACAAGGGATAGCGCCAGGTAGCGAATGGTGAGCGAACGGTAATGACGCTCACCGCCACGAGAACGCCGGCTCCCCTCCGCAATCACACATTTATCAAGCCGATCCTGCTTAGCGAATCATTCATCATTATTCCAGCCTCACCCCACAGCACCAGCGAGCGACCTTGAACAGCGACAGGTATGACCTCTAGCTACCTGGCGCTCTCCAATGCATTTCAATGGAGCAATCTTTAAATATTCATAATTAATTGCTATTAATTTTTTTTTTTTTTTTAAATGTCAAAAATTCTGTGACCACTTCTGCAATGTTAGATTTTTTTTTTAATGTAAAAAAAAAAAAAAAAAAAAAAAATTGTGCAGAATTGATATTACAGGTCTGATATTAATGTATTCATATTACAAAATGTTTTGAAAAACATGTTTTTTTTTTTCCTAAAAATATGGTTGTTTGGGGGTTAAAAAACTACTTTTAACCCATCGCCGCCAGCGCTCAGGAGTTTAAACAAGCATTTCACAGCGCGAGAATTTTTAGAGCGTGATTTGTTAATGAATATGCTGGGAGCCGTTCGCTATGGCTGTTCGCTGTCATGCGCTCCCATACAGCGGGGAACCTGTCAAACAGCGACTCCTAACCCCGTATTCAACATTACCGCACACCGACTGAGTCGCTCTCAACAGCCGAACAACGGCCAAGCACAGCGAATACTAGCGGGCGCTGTGAAAAAAACGCTACTGTCGCTCATCTGTCGCTACCTGGCGCTATTAATGAATCGGCCTCTAAGTGTACAGAAACATTGTGGCCTGCTACACAATGTTGCTTTTTCACACTCGCTGAACCCCAACCTTGATGCAGCCATGCAATAGCTTAGTCACATTGTGAACTGTAAAACACATTGTTCAGAAATAGTGTTGCGGATTAGGAGAAGGGCCCAACAATCGTAACCTCCCTGAACAGGCATTAGCATGTGCACCTTTTGTGTGTAACAATTATTGTACATTACAGGCTACTGTACTGACGGCATGCTGGAAGCTGCGAATAATAGCATGCTGCAATGAAGTCTCATTGCGATGAATAAAACACATAATGCAAGCTGGGCCACCTTAGACTGCTTTATCTGTATTTAAGACAGACATGTTTGACTCAGAGATTCTGGAAGGTTCTGCCCATGATGGGACAATGTTACAAATATCTTGATGGGTGTGATCAGATATATGCTAAGTGGGAGCCAGTAAGAATTTCTAGCAGTGGCCCCAGGAAAATGTATGAGCAGGAGCGAGCAGCCAGGAATCAAGAAAGAACCCGAGGAAAGCACTAGGTCAGATGGTTATCACCAGGGCCATGAGGAGGCAGGTCCAGGTACTTACTTGTGTGGTTTAGGCTGTGCTTAGCAAGATTAAGCTATCCAAGAGGGAACTGAAGCAAGATGGAGTGAAGGGTTGGAGTGTTTTTGTAGGTTTTTTGCAGCTTTTCCACTCACCTTTCCCAGCGCTCCTACAGCAGCCCGTGGCTACATCCCCAGCTTCTCTTTAGCTCAGGCCTGCTCCAGCAACCAGCTATTCATATAGAGTGGGGGCAAGAGCAAGCCTCAGACTAGAGGGAAGCTGGGGATGCTGCCAGTGGGTCATGTCACTCGGTAGATTTCAGATGAGCCAATTTTAGGGCTAGACTACGACATAGAAAAAAATATTTTGCCTTGGCCTTAAGTACTCAGGTGGGGGTTAGAGGGTTGTTGTCTAGTTTAAGCACCAAAATAGTCAAATCAGCCATCTTCCTGATTGTATGGCTGCCAAACACATGACTACCTGGAACAAATTGGGTTTGCCGAATGGGCTTGCACATCAAACCTTAAAGCGGTCCTTCACTCTGAATAAGAGTCTATCTTATATGTTTCCCCCATCCTGTACATACAGATTGTCCACATTAAAAATCATCCTACCTGCACCTACTGCATGTTATGAGCCTTTAAACATCCAAGATGCTTATGGATGCTTATGGAAGCCGCTATCTTATCAGGCAGCCTGCAAACAGGAAGTGCCTCCTGACTGTGCTGCTCTGCATTCTGGGACTGCTGACCTTTACCTGACCCCAGCTCTGCTCTGTCTGAGCAAAGCACAGCTATAACCCGCCCCCCCCTGTACCTTATCCCACTCTCCTCTCCTCAGTAAGTGTGATGCTTCTGAGTCAAGATGGCGGCGCCCGTATCCTAAATTCCTGAACAGAGTTGCAGCCCAGTGGGGGAAAGAACAATAAGTTAGTGACTAAAAACCTAAAATATATTAATTTTAGATGCTGGGGAACCGTTTTTTAAGAGTTTGGGCTTTTCATTAAATCACGCTGAAGGTCCGGTTTAATGGCTGTCAAACATGTGAATGAGTAAGTGATGGCTTGACTTTAGTGCCCTTTTTAACTTCACTTTGTTAGCTTTTGCATCTGCTGCTTGGCCTTCTGGTACTACTGCTGCTCAGCTAATTGTTAAACCGGACCTTCAGCGTGATTTAATGAAAAGCTCAAACACTTAAAAAACTATTCCCCAGTATCTAAAATTAATATATTTTATGTTTTTAGTCACTTACTTATTATTCTTTCCCCCACTGGGCTGCAACTCTGTTCAGCACTCTAGGAAAGGGGGCGCCACCATCTTGGCTTAGTAATATCACCTACTGAAGAGAGAAGAGGGGTCAAAAGTGCAGGGGAGCGGGGATATAGCTGTGCTTTGCACAGACAGAGCACAGCTGGGGTCAGGAAAAGGTCAGCAATCCCAGAATGCAGAGCAGCAAACTCAGAAGACACTTCCTGTTTGCAGGCAGCCTGCACCTCCATGGGACGCCATCTTGGATGTTTAAAGTCTCAGAAAATATAATAAATGCAAGTAGAATGATTTTTAATGTGGGCAATCTGTATGTACAGCGTGGGGGAAGCATATAAGATATGCTCTTATTTAGGGTGAAGGTCCGCTTTAATCAGACCCTTCTCCAGCACTAACGTAAAGGTGAAAAATGCAACTACCAAGTAACTAAACACGTTGCATTTTATTTAGGTCCTTCCATAATATTGTGCTTTGGATACGTTTTCAAAACTGAGCACACAGGTGTTCTTAAAATTTGAAGAAGCTCTATTCTCTCTGAATGAATATCTAGCTCTCCTTTGTAAGTTACAAAGCTTGTTACATTTTAGGTAAATTAACTTCTCAGAGAGAAGGCATGCAATCCTTTCCGTTTTTAACATTGTTTAGAATTGCAATAAAAAATGGTCTATATGAAGTGTCATATGTATATACACCTACAAATGTCATGCACATAAATCTAATTTAAAAAATCTCTTTCCGCTCTTGTAAAATGACCTCTGTATGAATCACTTGTACCTTGCCTCCAGTTCTGCACGAAAGGCTTTTACCTAAACACACCTTGAACAAATGCCATTTTGTTTTTTCATGTATTCATTTCCTTTTTTATGAGATAGTCGTGGAAGGTAAATCATGACTCTCCTGTCCAGGCTTATATTGCCTATTATTTACCCGGCAAATTGAGACCTGCTGAATGGACTGTAGTATATGCTGGCTTCAGCTGTTCTCTCCATAATGCAGAAGTTTGGAATAGGATATACAAGCTACAGGGTAAAGTGCTGGAAACATAGAGGGAGGGTAGAAATGGGGATCTACTGGGGATATGACCATTCATGTTCCATCCATGTTCTGGCACTGGACATGCCAATGGAAGTTAAGCTTGAGTGTGTGAACAAGACTCATCTTCTAAGGCAGGATGCTAATCTCATGGTGTGGGTATGGGGATTGGGGGAGCCGTGAATCAGATTAGTTGAAGGGGTTAAGGCATAAGTAGTGGTAAACTAAATTGGGGTAAAGAGGCTAAGAAATTCAACATCTGTGCTTTGAGGGAGCATTTTCTGTTCCCTGAGTGCAACAGGGAGAATAGACCATTTTTAAAGTGACAACAAAAACCCCCTCGGTGGTGGCCTAGTTTAAAAATTAATAGGGTTAAAATATTGCCAAGGCCATGCCCACCTGACTTTTTTGAGATTGCTTATTGGCTGACCTCAAGAATGCAGGCTGATGTGACCAGCTTGCTGACTATGCCTCTAGTCTGGGAAGTGATCCCGCCCCTAGCCTATATGAATGATTAGTACAGGGAAGCCAGGATGTGTCTGCACGCAGCAGAGGTGCCGTGGAGGTGAGTTTACTGGTAGCTCTAGGACAGATCATAGCTGATGTGGACCCCAAGGTTTTTGAAGGTCAACACTGTCTCTAAGAAGGTTCAGGGTGATAGAAATGAGTTAACATTTTGTTCTGGAAGGAAGTTGGAGTATGTGGATGTGCAGTTGAGGAATGTGTAGAAGTAAGATCTTGATGTTTTGTACTAATTTTTTGCTCTAACGTGGCCTTGCTCACTTGAGAGATGACGAGAATGCAAATGAAGGATTGACTGCCTTATAAATACTTGTTGGCCAGTGTGGGGCGGGATTAAAAGTTCCAGTGGTCAGAGGAACCACCTGAGGCAGAACACAGAGATCAAGGACACCAGCACGCAATGGTAAGAGCTTTTATCTTACTCCCTTTCTGTCTGCCGTTTCCCTTAGTTGCGCTGGTCTCCGGTCCTGAACACAGTACTTAGACTGTGAGAGTAAGACTCCATTAACACTGAGATACTAATATATGAAAGTCTATTTCTTGTGTGGTGTGATTATACTTTTTTGTAGATGATGGGAGTAAATGTGACCCTTTGCTTTGTGGTCAGAATACCAGTGTTGTTTCTAATAGCTGTTTGCCTTTTTATGTGCTATAACAAATAGGGTTCAGGAAAAAGTTTGTTCCTAGAATTTGTAGCCGGTTTGCCAATGGTCCAAACTGTCAGAAAGCACATCGGGGAACAAGAATAATGCACTAAAACATCAAGATTGTGAAATAACTCCCTCAGAAATAGTGAGTGAGAGGAAAGAGAAGGCAGCAATCAGTCAGCAACGTAGTTTAATGCGGATCATGGGATTCCAACCAGGTGGTAATTTAGATGTAGAAGAATAGAGAACAGGTATCTCTAACAAACAAGGAGCGTTAAATAACAGGAGGCCCCCCAGAAGCTGCATGTATGTTGAAGGAAACAGCGGAGGAAGTGTATTCTATAGGCGGACAGAAGGTAGTAGTGGGAAAGAAGGTATACAGAAGGAGCCGAAGGATTTGGTAAGTAAACTGACGACGAAGGACAAAGTAGGACCACCACCTTATGATTTGATGAATTGGTGGTGTCCAAACTGTCAGTCACTAAACAGGGCTTATATGGCATTTTGCCATAGCTGAAGCCGCTGGCTCCCACTCACCTGTACCTGTTTAATTAACAGGAGTGTGCAGACTTCTTATATCCACTGTATATCAGTGTAGTGGTCCAAACTGTGAGGCATCCCAAAGCAGGATGCCCTCTAAGGTTTCCGTTATCCAGTTGAAATGTAACATATGATGTTAATGTGCTTCGGCAGGCAAAGGCGATTGTTACACCATTGCGTAGGGCTATGTCTGGCATTGCCCTAAACTGTTTTCCGTTTTTATATTTTAGAAATGGGCAAGATTTCAAGGTTTACATTTTCACCTGATAATTTCTCTTCTGAGAAAGGTGGGTGTGGCCCTTGGATCTGGGATGCTGCATAATAATCAGCTCTCTGCACTGACAGCAATGTGATGAATCTGGAGGAGGAGTGAGGGGGGGAGGAGGAGTGAGGGGGGGAGGAGGGAGAGACCAGCAATCCTATCCTACTCTTCCTTAGCTGATTGGAGGGTGGAATGAAAAAGAGACTGTCATTGGTTGAACCTGTAAAGCCTGATATCTCAGCCACATCTGCTTCAAATTAAAAAAATGGATTACAGTTTAGGACAGTGCCAAACGTAGCCCGACGCAATGGTGTAACAATGTCCTTTGCCTGCAGTATCACTTTAAGCATGTAGTTCTGACAATTATTTATGTTCCTTGTTTGGACTGAACTTTAAAATGATGCAGCAAATAATAGCATAGGTTGACAAGTACATTGTATTGGGTATAGCTGTTTGCATGTATAGAGGTCGTAAAGCTTCCAGAATGCCGGAGCCTTCACATAACTCCCCAGAATGCCCGTCATCCTTACCTTAACCTCGGTCCTTTGACTGGAATCCAGCACCGCGATTGGCCACCGACGCTCACTTTGGCAGGATATTCTGGTGGCCGGAAATATGGCGGTGCTCGCTACCCAGGTAAGCGCCGGGAGCCAACCCCTGTGCTGGATTCCCATCGGTGGACCAAGTTTAAGGTAAGAGATGGGGGTTCTTGGGGGCTCCAGCCTTTTGGATGCCCCCCAGGCTGTCTCTTAGCATCAGGGACCAGCACCCGCACCGGTGTTGGTCTGCTTTAAGTTAGTTTGTTTAATTTGACTGAGCACATTAATGTGCACCAAGGGTTGCCAGGGTGATGATATATTGGTCCCTTTGTGGTTCCCCGTTGTCCATGACAACAATAGGTAAATATATATATACTGTACATATATATAGATATATATACTGTTTATATTTACTCCCATCTCTAAACAGTGTAATTCTAGTGCAGCTAAAAATATGGGACTCACCTTCGGGCTGTGTTTAGGGTTTATGTTTCCCTAGCCTTATTATAACTATAGAGGGGCTGGGGATGCCATATTGGGGCAATTTCTATTCACTTTTATTGTCTACCTTGGGGCTGATTCAGAGCCAGGTGAACATTTACACCTGGTAGACAAAGAAAATGAGTGAGAATGCTCACCTGGCTCTGAATGGACCTCTTTGTCTCAAATTGGCCTTGCACCTAAAATTGCCCAACATGGCAGCCTCAACACCCATATAGGGAGTGAGAATTCTCTGGCCAAGAATTGCACCAACAACACATTCCCAATCAGTCATGTGCAATGTGTGCTAAGGCTTCCAGTCCAGTTCTCGTGGGGATGGTGCGCAGCAGGACAGGGTGCCTAGAGAGGAGCTAAAGCGATGACTAAAATAGGAGAAACCCAGGGGAAAGTGGGTCTCCACATCCACAGAAGGAATAGCACAAAAATATGTCCATCCATGGGGTCATCCTCATTGGTTGCCATGGATCTTGCAACTGGCCGCAGATGGATTTAGTCACAGAACAGATATCTGGGCTTGTAAAAGGCTATTTGCAGGGTGTGGCATCATCAATTGGGATGCCCCCATGTCATGAGCAGCAGTGAAAAATAGGTTGCAGTTCTTTACTTTACTCACGTTAAACTTCTTTATGCATAACACCACTCCCTGCCGTGCAATTGGCTATACTCACCTGGTCCAAGCTAGCAGCAGCACACGTGCACTCATTACTGCAGGCTGTGGGTCTGATTGAGGCATGGATAGGGTAAGTAGCAGGAAAATAAAAAACAAAAAGGGTACCTATTGTTTGGTCTGCGCCACTTATCACTGCAGGTCCGGCGCTCCACAACTCACTCAATCTCTCAGGGCCCTCACTGCAGCTGCTGCCTCCTGAACCGTCCGGGCTGAAACTCGAGTCCTCCGAGGGCCTCCGAAGTTCCTCTTTAAATGTTCAGCAAATGGCCCTTGTTTATGGTAATCAGAGCGAGAGCAGCGCATACCCTGCAGAGTGCAAGCTGCTTCCCCCAGCATATCTGAATGGCTGGGCACAAAGGTGTGTGCACGTGCACAGCTCAAAGATGTAGGGATGCACCCACATCCAACAGCAAGGGAGCCAGTGCTGCTGCCGGCCAGCAGTGTCTTGGTTTCAAACCATTCATTCAAGGATGAGGGGATTCATTTATGTGGGGTGAGTATGGAAGGGGCAACAACATGCCCATTAAGTTGTTGGGTTGGTGCTGGTTACTTCATGTGGAATGTGGTTCCCAGCCATTTCTCCGAAACTGAATGTGGCTCTCATGATAAGAAAGGTTGGGAACCTGTGTCTGAGCACTACATTAAATTACACAATTTAAAAAGACTCTGTGCCGGATGCACAGATCATGCAGAAGGGGGTCACTGCTGCCACTTAAAGCTCTATCAGTTTGCCAAAAACTCACCTACTTCCTGGATCCCACAATGCATGCGGGGCTTGGCTGAGGCATCCCCCCCAGACCTGAATGCTCCTTCCACTCCGAGCGCCCCGCTGGTGGACATACAGGTCTGCCTGGTGCGGGAAGCAAGACAAGGGCTGCACATGCACCATGGAATCAAGGAAAAAGGTGGGTTTATGACAAACCAGGGAATTCACTCAGAGAGGAGCAAAACATGGTTTCGTGTCAGCTTAATGCACACAAAAATATTTTTGTTTTAATATTCCCTTTAAGAAATCACCTGTACCTGCATTGG
The DNA here is from genome assembly GCA_027917425.1 of Gastrophryne carolinensis. Lineage (NCBI taxonomy): Eukaryota > Metazoa > Chordata > Amphibia > Anura > Microhylidae > Gastrophryne > Gastrophryne carolinensis. The sequence continues at coordinate 413,265,222 of CM051235.1, forward strand.
GGCATTTTTATAGGTGATGCAAAGCATGAGATAAAGAAATTATCTATTAAATATTATTACAGAACCCTATGGGGTATACAGATAAAGCCGATTATTCTGCATAGCGTACAGGGTGCTGTTTTCAAGTTTTTTAATAGTGTATACTTTTCCTTCTATACACACTTAGTTCCACACTCCAAATTAACAAAGCTAATTAGACCCTAAATTATATTAATTCCAGTTCCTTCCAGCTCGAACATTTTAACTATACTATGACATGCCCCACATAGATCAAACTATGTTTTGAACCTTGTAGAAAATCTGGAGGGCACTGGCACATGTCATAACTATTCCCTAGCTAACTAGCAAAACTATGTAGCCATGAATAGTAGTCAAGTAGCTAACTACATGTACATATGGAAATTCTTTCTTACTCAGCTTACTTACAACAAAATAGCTGATACTAAAGCCTAACTGTCACCAAAACCTACCTAAAACATAGACCTCCCAGGTTCTCAAAAGTGGGGGCAGTCTGGGCACTCTGAGCCGCTTTTGTCCACTGGCACATTGTGTGTCCTGCTGGCAGCATACAGCAATGGACGTGAAGTTGGGGAGGCGATCCTCTTTCTCTACCTTTAGATTTCTAGTGACACCAAGTATGTGCAGAAAACTGTGTCTATAGAGAAGATAGAAGCTATCCGTGAACACGAAGGAGTGCCGGTGGTACTTTTATACTTTTGCTGTCTGTCTGAGGAGATCCAGCCTTGCTTACAGGTAGGTAATTAACATAAAAACTATGGGTGGAAAAGGGACCAGACTAGTGTCAGTGGCACAGAAGCCCCATTCACAGCCCCATGCTGTGCATGCATACTTTCTATACATATAACATAACTTTTGCAGAACACTGATGGGATATTTTCCATGCTTCATGACATTTCATGCACATTCTTGGTGTTGTGCCAGATTTATGTGGCCTGATGGATGAGCCCCTAGCGATTTCTCTACGAGTTATATTTAATGTTGCCGAGTTCGATGTTTCTTAGAACACAGACATTGGCTAAGCTGGGGAAAGAATGATTCCACAGTCAAGCCCATGCTGCTATCATAATAAGATTTCACTTTGTGACATCTGACCCCTCAGACCAATGTTCCCTTCCTGAGAATAATGAAATGGCTGGAGAACAATTTTGACGAGCTCTGTGTGCGGCTTGAAAGAGGCAAGCACATCATTTCATTTTCTTCTTCTTTACACTGCAACACTATAGTGGCCAACATCCATCAGCTTCCAGAGAACTTGTCATATTGGCCCCTGTCCCTCAATGGAGCTCACAATAGGTCAATTTGTCAAACAAATTTTTGTGCCAGAGCTGATATGTACATTCTGTCTCCCTAGGCCAAATTACTAGACCCTTTATTCTCAGGAATCATCCCCTTAAAGCAGAACAAAACCCTTTCCCTGCCCGAATATATCGGACGATGCTGCTGGCTTGGTGGTAGCGCGGTTTTAAAAATGCTGGTAGGCTCTCGTCTCCAGCCTATCTGAATGGTTGGTCACAGAAGCGCACACAGCTACAGGCATTCTGGGAATGTGCCTGTTGGTGAACACAGTGTCGCGGGAGCTGCATGGAAAGGTGAGTTTACCAGCGACCCCAGGGGTCTCTTTCTCACAGTGGGCCATTCCAATTTAGGATGATCCGGGGCAGGCTAGAGGCCACCAAGGGTTTTGTGGCATTTTAAAGAGAAGCAACAGAGGAGATTGACTTCACCGAAGAGTTCTTAAAGAACTCAGCTCAGTTTTCTCATCACTCTTGTTCTTAATCTTTAAAGTGGACCAACACCCAGGGGTGATCGGCCCGGAAATCTTTAAGATTCCCGGGCCGATCACCTCCCACCCCACGGGACATCCGAGATCGGGATGTCCCGCGGGGTGAAACCCCCCAGAAACCCCAAAAAGATCTTACCTGATCCGCCGCCGCTTCCGCCGCCGCCTCCCGCGCGCCCCTCCAGACGTGCGCACGCCCGCGCCGGCCCTCTGTGAATGGCCGGCGGGGGCGCGCGCGCAGAGAGTGACGCGCGGGAGGCGGCGGCGGCCGAAGCGGCTTGGACGTTCCTGTCCCCCGCCTGGACATTGGCGGGGATTGGCTGCGGCGTTCACGTGGGAGCGTTGAGAGGTGAGTTTTTTGGGGTTTCTGGGGGGTTTCACACAGCGGGGCACCCCCGATCGGGGTGCCCCGCCGAAGTGGACCAAAACCCAGGATAGTCAAAATCATGGGTGTTGGTCCACTTTAAAAACTGATATAGGGCCAAGAGATTGTCGCAAGGCCAATGTGGTGCTCATTTTTAAAAAGGGCTCTAGGTCTTATCTGGGCAATTACAGACATGTAAGTTTGACATCCATTGTGGTAAATATGCTTGAGGGGCTATTAAGGGACTATATACACAAAAATGTAACTATCCATAATAAAAAAAAGTGACAACCAGCACGGTTTTACTACGGACATAAACTAGCAGACTATACTGATTGGCTTCTATGAGGAGGTGAGTAGAAGCCTGGACAGAGGGTCGGCTGTAGATAGTTTTTCTGGATTTTGCAAAAGCATTTGACACTGTCCCCATAGACATTTATTGGGGAAATTCAGGTCTTCAGGATTAGAAAACATAGTTTGAAACGGGATTGAAAACTGGCTGAAGGATAGTGTGCAGTTGTAATTAATGATACCTACTCTGAATAGTTACCGGTTGTAAGCGGTGACCCCAGGGTTCAGTGCTGGGCTCACTATTGTTCAACTTGTTTATAAACCACATAGAAGATGGAATTAAATGCACTGTCTCTATTTTGCAGATGACACAAAGATGTAGCACAGTGCAGTCTATTGAAGATGTTCACAAGCTTCAGCCCGACTTGGACACTTTGAGTGTCTGGGCATCCACTTGGCAAATGAAGTTCAGTGTGGAGAAATGTAAAGTCATGCACTTGGGGTCTAATATCCTGAAGCCACATATGTCCTTGGGGGAGTAAAACTGGGAGAATCACTTGTTGAGAAGGATCTGGGGGTACTGGTAGATCACTGGCTAAATAACAGCAATGCCAAGCAGCTGCTTCCAAAGACCACCAAGATATTATCATGCATTAAAAGATGCATGGAATCACAGAATAGAGATGTCATTTTGCCTCTTTACAAGGCACTGGTGCGCCCTTTACCTGGAATATGCCATCCAGTTCCTGCCACCAGTTCATAGAAAGGACGCTCTGACTATGGAAACGGTGCAGAGGAGAGCCACCAAACTAATAGGAAAAATGAAGGATCTTAAGGAAAATTGAGTTATGAGAAAAACGAGAATTAAATCTGTTCAGTCTTGAGAGGAGACAACTGATATTATTAACTTATAGAAATGGGCAATACAAAAAAATACAGGGGGAAACACTATTTCAGGTAAAATCCTCTCTAAAGACAAAGGGACACTCCCTTCGATTGGAAAAAAAGGAATTCAGTCTCCGGAGGCGACAATCCAATTTTACCATAAGAACTATAAATCTGTGGAATAGCCTCCCGCAGAAGCTTGTTACATCAACCGCTGATAGCTGACAGCTTCAAAAAAGGATTAGATGCTTATTTAGAAGAAAATACTATTTGCTGTTATCAGTTAAAAAAAACAAAAAATTTAATAAAAAATAACTTCCCCTACCCCCTTGGTTGAACTTGATGGACATATGTTTTTTTTCAACTGTATTAACTATGTAACTATGTAACAGTAGAAAGTCTAGGTTCACCCCTGTTCTCCATCCCTCTTTCTCTTTTGCATATTCAGTCATTTCTGTCTCGTTTTCCGGCATTCCCCCATTACTTTCTCTTTTTTCTGTGTTCTTTCTGTCTTTCTCTGCTTTGTATCCTTTCCTTTCTATAAGCTTGATTCAGGCATCAAAATAAAAAATAACTTTTACATGACTGTCCTTGAATAGTTACATATATGAGCTAGAGATTCACAGAGAAATAGAACTTTACTTATAACACATTCTGTGCATGATGCATTATAGTTCATTATCCCCTCCATTCTCCTCGTACCTATGCATTTCTGGCCCTATTTGCCACCCGCTGCCACATGGGCTGCAACAGCATCTATCCCGTATGTATTTTTGCCTGGGCTTCCTCGTAATGTTTGCATTATGAGGCATTAAAAATTGGGACACCCAGGTGCTGGGAGATAATTAGACATCCTGTCATTTTTGATGGGTGGTGTCCTTTAATTTAACAGAATAGCCTTGGGCAAAAGAGGCACCATATAGGTATCAGTGGCACAGGAACCCCAAATTTATGCTGGTCACCACCTGATGATGGATTTTTTATGAATGTCTCTGGTTTAGATTGTTTGAACGAACAGCTCAGTCTGATGGTTTTGTCTTTCCTAGGTTCTGGTCTTTGCCCCCCGGGGCACCCCAAATCCAGATGCCCTCCTGTGTGAAACCCTCCATATCGCCCCGTAAACTTGCCCTGGTCCTACGGCGCATGTGTGGATGCATCACCGCATCACCACTACCCTCTAACAGGTGCATGTCCACGCTGGCCATTCAGAAAAGCCTAGCGTGGATGCGCTCTGCTAGAGCTATGGCTGATGGTGGCCGTGGCTTGTGCATGCGCCGCTTGGATGAGGTGAGTTTTACAGGGGACTCAGGGGTTGATTACAGAATGGGGTAATCCAGAATCTGAGTGTCCTGGGGGAGGGAACCAGACTCTTTTGGTCCAATATCTCCTCACATCCTAAGACAAAAAGTCACAATGCCAGGTAAAACGACTCACACCCTGCATATGAACATGCTGTATGTCCTGAGACACGTTTCGGGATGGTACTGTTAGTCATGCACACAGATACCTTAAACTGGTCGTGTCACCGGGGGAAGGTATATGGGTGGCGCCAAACAATGCACTCCGCCCCAGCTCGGCCCCATGCCCCATTCTTTGTCTAGTTTAGATTGGTTGAAGGAGGTCACAGGTGCCAATCTTCTATGAAAGGTGCCAATTGAAATTGGTTCAAATTTAGCTTTGAAATGACAAAAGCCAGGGCATAAGAATGTATTTAGAGACACTTCCCAGATCTTGTCACTTCTGCATTGGTGGGATATTTTCTGTGCTCCATGAAAGTTCATGCAGTGACATAACAATTCTCAGTGGTGGCGTGCCAGATTTAGGGAATGCGCGGATGTGCCTCTGGTGATTTCACTATATGTTATTATTAATGTTTAAACACAGACATTACAGAAGAAATCTGAGCTCGGGGGCCGGATGATCCAACAGTCAAGTCCATGATACTACCATTATTTTACTCCGTGACACCCGACACATATTATTGATGTCCGGTTCCACAGCATAATGACATTACTGAAGAACAAGTTTACAGGGCTCTGTGTGTTCCTCAAAAGAAGCAAACACATCATTTCATTTTCCTGTTTACACAACTATACCATAGTTCCCAACATCCATCAGCTTCCAGAGATCTTGTCATATTGGCCTTTGTCCTGAAATGGAGCTCACAGTGTATCAATCAATCTGTCAAACAACTATTTGTGCCACTGTGCCAGGGGTGATTGGTACATTATGTCCCTTAAAGGACATCAATTATTTCTGAATCTTTTCTCCCACCCCATATCCAGTCTACTTTTTTGATGACTGCAGCAGCTGCACCTCACAAAATGCAGGACAAACATTGACTATAAAGCCATGCTGTCATAACTCCACCAGACCTCATTACACCCCCTCCAATGTAGTAAATGAAGTAGGCATGCTGCAGTCAATGTGAATGATGGCGGGGGTGGCTGTTTAGACTCGGAGTTTAGGCCTGGATGGTGTGGGACTCAGCCTTGGGGGATGAAAGTTGAGTATCAGTTTTGTTTTTATGATTGCGGTTAAAACAGAAAATATTTATATGGTACTTACTCCCCAAAAATAACAGGAATAGTAATCACCAAAACAGGAGAGTGGCCAGAAAATACAGACACATTAGTAAAGTACTCGCTCTGGAGCAGACAGAATAATCTAAAGAAGTATCTTACAACTTACTGTCACCTTCTCTTACTAAGGCTCACATCAAACCTCTGACAAAGGGTTTGTCAATTGCTCCAACCACCAACATGGATCTTCCAAACCGTAACCAATAAAAATAGTTGCACAAAATCCATTTCCATCTGATTCCTTGGGTACTGGATACAACATTTTGACTAACACCTTTAATATCACCTCTGATGATGTGATTGCATGTCATTGGATTTTCTGGATGTCATACGTTTAAATCATCTAGCAGAGGATACAAAAGAGGATACAAGGATCTTATATTTTCCAACCTGTTTTTCTATCCAATTGCCTCCAGTACTTCGCTCATAGATATGTTTCAAGAAATAGTAGAATTATAGATCTGCGAATTTGCACCTAAAGAGGAAAAAATGGTAAATTCCAATCTCACACAAAAAGAACAGATGACACTCAAGGAGCAGCAATCTGATCATAAACCCCAACTGCATCCTTCAGGTTGCCCTATTCCCTCTCAGAATTTTTATATGTATGTTAGAAAATACTTTGTCCAGTGCTGTGGAGCCACCATGGAGCCACCATCCTTTCTCACCCTCTCTTGCAAATCTTCACATGGGCTGGTCGAAGATGAAATACATTGGTACAGGCATTATATTGATAATATTTTGATATGGGTTTGCTCTGTGATGCCCAGCGGGACACCAGCCTTTTGTAAGCAGACAACCCCCAATCTCCACCTCTGCTTCTGCCTGTAGTCAAGCCCCCGGTTGCCGGGACGCTAGGTACGCCTCACCGGACACGGTTGCCCCCAGGTATTAATAGGCGCAAAGGATGTCTTCTTACGGTAAAGGCTGATGATCCACGAGAGTATCCCGAAGCCGAGGTCGTTCGCAGGTAGTCAGCCCGGAAGGTGCGTCAGAGTACAGGGATGAGACAGGTGCGTAGTCAAGGCTAGCCAAAGGGTCAAGCCGGTAGGTCAGAGATCGCGGAGTATCCAAAGTGACAGGCAGGTTTGAGGTCAGACAAAGCAAAGGTCGGTACAGGCAGCGGACAGGGATGGTCAATCAAGCCGGGTCGGAAAACAGATAATAACGGAATCACACCCTAATCACAAGCGACTATCACGGGTACTGAGTACTGGGCTGACTGCCTATTTATTGGGGAATTGACCAATGGCCACCCTTGGGGGGGAGTGTATGTGCTGATTGGTGTAACTTACAACACTGTGAGTGATTGGACACACTATCCAGGAGCTGGTCAGTCTTGGCAGCAAGGCTGATCAGCCCCTGATTCCCATCAGGTGTGGAGGACTCTGCGCTGCCTGCCACTTGCAGCGCAGTGCCTCCTAGTGGCGAAATTTACAGACTGTGGGGGGCGCGCCTGCACAGCTAGAGAGGGACGGGGAAGGCTGCCAGAGTGACGCGCCGCACTCCCCGGCAGAGGTCAGTCCCTTACAGGCTCAGAATCAATATTGTCTGATTTTCTCACATACCTGAATCACATTTGATCACAATGACTTCAACTTAAGATTCACATGTGAATGGATGATATACAGCATTTATTTCTTAGGTTTAATTCCATCATTCTACACAAACCTATCAGAAGCCAGAGGAAATAGTATGCTACATGCCAACAGTGTCCATCCCAGGCTCCTTTCATAGGGGAAATTATCCATGCCTGGCCGAATTGCTCAACCACAAAGGGACATTCAATGCTGAATGCTTAACCCTCAGAAAAAGGCTTACCGCTCAGGGTTATAGCTATGATCTATTATATCATTCAGATACTAATAGCTGCTGTTCAGTGCCCATAATAAGGAACAATCATTTTTGGTAGTCTCTATATAAAAGGAATTTTTGTTTAATTCAGAAAAATGCAGAGTAACTATATATATATTTTTTTTACCTAATGATCTAACACAGTATTATTAAAAACATGGGACACAGATCAATCCATTGAGCAGGAGCAACCGGTCAGTGGATGCAACATGTAAACCAATGATGGCACTTTGTCATTTATATTCTAAAACTCTTTCACCCACTCTGGACAAAGACTCCCTCCGTCTGCTCAATGCCGTCCTCACCTCTCAATTGCAGCGATACTTCTGAGGGTCACGCAATGAGCATCCAAAAACTCCTCTGGGTAGGGCATGTCCATATGTGAAATTTGAGGTAAGGAGCCTATAGATGAGCAGCTGGCACATCATAGCTCTTGTGAACTTCTTCTATATGGAGACTAATAATAATATATCCAAGCAACAGATGTTTTGGCAGATCTGCCAAAAAGCAAAGCAGGGCATAAAGAGATGCTATGCCTACAGTACTTGCTGAGGGGTAATCCTGTTATTCTTGGTTAGTATGTGCCCTGTAAATACTTTCTTTTTTAAGAAAGTGCTTTTTCTCATCCATTCCAGGGCACCTCAGCCGTAGGCGGGAACTGCTAGACAGGTAAAAACTAGCTCCTCCCAGTCTATATAGGGCAGGCTGTGGCAGGATCTCCTCACTACTTTTCTTGCAGTCGCAAAGGACTGTGAAGATGTCTGTATTTTACAGTTACAGTTACAGTGCGGACCAGGAGTGGGGGATTCGATCCGGCCCCTCGCCAGCTGCAGCGTTCATGGGGACCCCTTTAAATGCCTGAAGTTGGTTCCTAAGTCGATAGCGCGGAATTGTGCAGAATGAGGGGAGCACGCATAGGTCCAGGTAAGCGTGCTGGTGTTCGTCCAACTGGGTTTGAGCCCTGAGAATCAGGACCCCGCTGCACCAGGGTACCTGATCTCTGGACCTTACATGGTGGCCCTGCAGTGTGTCTCCAAATGAGTCCCAGTCCCTCTACCCCCTGGATCATTTACCCCATGACTCCATTATACCCTGCTGGGTGGGGACTGAGCTAGGTGGCCAGGCACCCTGGTGTCAGTGTGTTTGTGAATACTACTGCTGGCAGCCATGCTGGTCAGAGCTCATTCAGAGCTTGGCTGCTAACATTAGGAGGGGGAGGCAGCCTCATTGTGAGGGGGGCATGCGTCCTGTCTATTGGCTAACTCGGGAAGGGGGCATACCGTCTGCGCCTGCGATGCCGGTGGGGGGGGGGGGGGCGTGGCTTCGGCCAGCTCGGGTCTTACAGTGGAGGATGGGAGAAGGGGTCAGGCAGCTACATTTGTGAGGTCCGTGGCCACGGCCCTCCTTCTCACTAACAGCACAAGGCAGTGCCCCTGCTGCATCCCTGGATCATCGCTTGGCAGCTTCTCCACTGCCTCCCTGTTCTCCTGGGCTGAGTATCGGATCCACCGCGTCCTCGTGGATAGGAGGTTGGACCAGTTGGCCCAGCTGGCCAGACATGGGGTCGGCCATGTGCCAGTTACATGGCGGCTACAGCAGGCAAGGACTGGATGAAGCAGCAGAGGAGGCATTTGCGACATGGAGGTTCACGTTCCTCTGCACTAGTTTGAACTCCTTCGCTATTGAGGTCTTCAGATACATGGCGCCGGATATGGACGACTTGGTGCGTCTGGTGGCTAGGGGGCTGGCCTTGCTGGTCACCTTGCGACACACGTTTTGGCTGAAACAGTGGTCGGCCAATAAGACCCTTTTTGGGGTGTTGTCTTTTCGGTGAGCCTCTTGATGACCTAGTCAGAAGGGCTACAGGTGGTAAGTTGACTAGGTTTCCACTGAGTATGAAATAGTGGGGTGCACTACTGATACAAAGGGTCTGTGCTCACACCACAAACAGCCAATTACTCAATTGGGAGTGGACGTGAACAGTCACACCTCCCTCCCTATGTGGAGCACCAATCAATATTAAATCTGTGCCAAGACATGTCTATAGAAAATCATCTAAATTTTATTAATTACATACAAAGCTAATCATAAAAAACATTCAAGACAAACATACACCACAGACAATGTTAAAAGCAAGGCTGATCCCCCTTAAATACTACAATAATGAGATATAAATCTTAATCAAATAATTTTTATAATATATAATTAAAGTGCATGTGCTGTGTACTCTCATAAGAAGTGAGTGTATTAAAGATACTCTCACTAATGCATTAATATGGAAATGTGTGTGTCTGTAAAGACACACAAAAATCCAGAATCATTATGCCGGCATAATAAACTGGAAAGGAAATTTATTATTTATACCTATATATTGTTATAATATTAACCAAAAAAAGACAATAATAAATGAATAATCTATAATAATGAAAAATGTGAAAAATGGTAAAGAATGTGAGAAAATGTGAACAACTACCCTACAGTGCTATATGACAATCAATAAATAATATATTACATTCAAAAAAGGAAAATTAATAATATATTACATCCAAAGAGTATATATATCTATGTATTGTGCCAAAGAGACAAAATAAATACAGCTGCCCGTGTAATAAATAATTGAACCTGTGTAATCCAAAATTAAACTATATGTGAACAACAAATGCTAACTAACCCTATCCAAACCAAATGAACAGGTGATAATGTGATCCTAAAACACAAAAAATATGTATAATGCCAGCAATTGCAAAGACTGATACTACCACAATCCACACAGAGCCACAGACATCAACTGAGAAGGGGGATCGCAAGCAAGGACACCCACGCGCCCGCCGCTGCCCGTGCGGCTTCAAAGGGTGAGGGTGAATACTAAATGAAAGCTTTCATTTAGTATTCACCCTCACCCTTTGAAGCCGCACGGGCAGCGGCGGGCGCGTGGGTGTCCTTGCTTGCGATCCCCCTTCTCAGTTGATGTCTGTGGCTCTGTGTGGATTGTGGTAGTATCAGTCTTTGCAATTGCTGGCATTATACATATTTTTTGTGTTTTAGGATCACATTATCACCTGTTCATTTGGTTTGGATAGGGTTAGTTAGCATTTGTTGTTCACATATAGTTTAATTTTGGATTACACAGGTTCAATTATTTATTACACGGGCAGCTGTATTTATTTTGTCTCTTTGGCACAATACATAGATATATATACTCTTTGGATGTAATATATTATTAATTTTCCTTTTTTGAATGTAATATATTATTTATTGATTGTCATATAGCACTGTAGGGTAGTTGTTCACATTTTCTCACATTCTTTACCATTTTTCACATTTTTCATTATTATAGATTATTCATTTATTATTGTCTTTTTTTGGTTAATATTATAACAATATATAGGTATAAATAATAAATTTCCTTTCCAGTTTATTATGCCGGCATAATGATTCTGGATTTTTGTGTGTCTTTACAGACACACACATTTCCATATTAATGCATTAGTGAGAGTATCTTTAATACACTCACTTCTTATGAGAGTACACAGCACATGCACTTTAATTATATATTATAAAAATTATTTGATTAAGATTTATATCTCATTATTGTAGTATTTAAGGGGGATCAGCCTTGCTTTTAACATTGTCTGTGGTGTATGTTTGTCTTGAATGTTTTTTATGATTAGCTTTGTATGTAATTAATAAAATTTAGATGATTTTCTATAGACATGTCTTGGCACAGATTTAATATTGATTGGTGCTCCACATAGGGAGGGAGGTGTGACTGTTCACGTCCACTCCCAATTGAGTAATTGACTAGGTTTCCACAGAGACAGAAACTGAGGACCTTGTTTTGCAGGTCACTGAATTTTCATCCCTTCCGAAAGTTTGGAGTTTCTACAGACTTTATACACTGTGAAGATTTTTCGGGTAAGCGAAAGCCACAAGAGAAACCTAGACCAGCTGGCTCAAGCCCCTAGTTAAGCCCCCTCAGAGATGATGGGGCGCCCTTGACCAGGGGCGGACTGGGAATTAAAAACGGCCCTGGACTTTTTGGGGCACACCGGCCCTGCTGCACTTTTCCTGGCCCAGTAGAGTATCTTAATGTCACATTATATATACACCTAATTTTTCGTTCCACAACACGCATAAGGGGTTTATAGGTCAAAAATAAGAAAGAAAATATTCTGAACCAAATGGTGAGCTAAAATCCCCCCATTACAGTGACAGTGTGCAGAATCACTCCATTACAACCATTAAGTAGCATCCCTCTGGACAGGCACTGGGGGCATTCCTCAGTACAGCTCACACACAGTGGGGGGCATCCCTCAATACAGCTCACACACAGTGGGGGGCATCCCTCAATACAGCTCACACACAGTGGGGGGCATCCCTCAATACAGCTCACACACAGTGGGGGGCATCCCTCAATACAGCTCACACACAGTGGGGGCATCCCTCAATACAGCTCACACACAGTAGGGGCATCCCTCAATACAGCTCACACACAGTGGGGGCATCCCTCAATACAGCTCACACACAGTGGGGGCATCCCTCAATACAGCTCACACACAGTGGGGGCATCCCTCAATACAGCTCACACACAGTGGGGGCATCCCTCAATACAGCTCACACACAGTGGGGGCATCCCTCAATACAGCTCACACACAGTGGGGGCATCCCTCAATACAGCTCACACACAGTGGGGGCATCCCTCAGTACAACTCACACACAGTGGGGCATCCCTCACTACAGATCCCACACAGTTGGGGCATCCCTCACTACAGATCCCACACAGTGGGGGCATCCCTCAGTACAGATCCCACACAGTGGGGGCATCCCTCAGTACAAATCCCACACAGTTGGGGCATCCCTCACTACAGATCCCACACAGTTGGGGCATCCCTCAGTACAGATTCCACACAGTGGGGGCCTCCCTCACTACAGATCCCACACAGTGGGGGCATCCCTCACTACAGATCCCACACAGTGGGGGCATCCCTCAGTACAAATCCCACACAGTTGGGGCATCCCTCACTACAGATCACACACAGTGGGGGCATCCCTCAGTACAGATTCCACACAGTGGGGGCCTCCCTCACTACAGATCCCACACAGTGGGGGCATCCCTCACTACAGATCCCACACAGTGGGGGCATCCCTCAGTACAGATCCCACACAGTGGGGGCATCCCTCAGTACAGATCCCACACAGTTAGGGCATCCCTCACTACAGATCCCTCACAGTTGGGGCATCCCTCAGTACAGATCCCACACAGTTAGGGCATCCCTCACTACAGATCCCACACAGTTGGGGCATCCCTCACTACAGATCCCACACAGTGGGGGCATCCCTCAGTACAAATCCCACACAGTTGGGGCATCCCTCACTACAGATCACACACAGTGGGGGCATCCCTCAGTACAGATCCCACACAGTGGGGGCATCCCTCAGTACAAATCCCACACAGTTGGGGCATCCCTCACTACAGATCCCACACAGTTGGGGCATCCCTCACTACAGATCCCACACAGTTGGGGCATCCCTCAGTACAAATCCCACACAGTTGGGGCATCCCTCACTACAGATCACACACAGTGGGGGCATCCCTCAGTACAGATCACACACAGTGGGGGCATCCCTCAGTACAGATTCCACACAGTGGGGGCATCCCTCAGTACAAATCCCACACAGTTGGGGCATCCCTCAGTACAGATCACACACAGTGGGGGCATCCCTCAGTACAGATCACACACAGTGGGGGCATCCCTCAGTACAGATCCAACACAGTGGGGGCATCCCTCACTACAGATCCCACACAGTTGGGGCATCCCTCACTACAGATCCCACACAGTGGGGGCATCCCTCAGTACAAATCCCACACAGTTGGGGCATCCCTCACTACAGATCACACACAGTGGGGGCATCCCTCAGTACAGATCCCACACAGTGGGGGCATCCCTCAGTACAAATCCCACACAGTTGGGGCATCCCTCACTACAGATCCCACACAGTTGGGGCATCCCTCACTACAGATCCCACACAGTTGGGGCATCCCTCAGTACAAATCCCACACAGTTGGGGCATCCCTCACTACAGATCACACACAGTGGGGGCATCCCTCAGTACAGATCACACACAGTGGGGGCATCCCTCAGTACAGATTCCACACAGTGGGGGCCTCCCTCACTACAGCTCACACACAGTTGGGGCATCCCTCAGTACAGATTCCACACAGTGAGGGCATCCCTCAGTACAGATCACACACAGTGGGGGCATCCCTCAGTACAGATCACACACAGTGGGGGCATCCCTCAGTACAGATCACACACAGTGGGGGCATCCCTCAGTACAGATCCAACACAGTGGGGGCATCCCTCAGTACAGATCACACACAGTGGGGGCATCCCTCAGTACAGATCACACACAGTGGGGGCATCCCTCAGTACAGATCCAACACAGTGGGGGCATCCCTCAGTACAGATCCAACACAGTGGGGGCATCCCTCAGTACAGATCCCACACAGTGGGGGCATCCCTCAGTACAGCCATGTGCAGCATCCATCAGTACATGGTGTTCAGAGTGTGTGTGAGTGTGTGTGTGTGTGTGTGTGTGTGTGTGTGTGTGTGTGTGTGTGGATTAGATTGGGAGGCAGCGATGAATGTGGGCCTTTGGTCAGACTGGGGGTTACATGTGAATTGAGCCATGTGTCAGGCAGGGGGGGGGTGCAGATAAATGGGGGTGTGTACATTGTACCTGATCATGCTGGTGATGTCTGGATTCCAGCTGTCAGTATTGTGCTGCGCAGAGGAGGGGACAGGAAAGCCTGAGCTGCTGCAGGATGAGCTGGGAAGAAAGGGGGGCGGGGCTGCCGCCATCTATGCATCCAGCACTGCTCACCTCCAACCTCTCCTCCTGGCCCCGCCCCCTCCTCGGGCTGCGTGGCAGACGATTGGCTGCTAGGCTTTCTTCCTCTGAGAGCAAATCTTTAGGTTGTCCAGCGCCGCCTGCTTGCTTTTTTGGAGGAACTATAACAGCCCAGTAAAGCAGGGAGGGCAAAAGAAAAAAAAAATACCGGAACCTGAAAAGCAACCACTCGGCCCTGGACATCTAAAGATTTGCTGACAGGTGAAATATTGAGTACACAGTTTGCAGCCTTCTCTGCTGCCGGCCTACCGGGATTCTGCCCGGTATGCCCTATGGCCAGCCCGCCCCTGCCCTTGACTAATCAGCTGGGGGGATGGCTTTTGCACTACACGCCGTGGAGAGAACGGATATCCGACGCCGGGATCCAGGACGTTGTTTCTTAGAGTTTGGGTCCAGGCCTCCACACAGGTTTGTGGCATTCAAGCCCTCCCGCATTGGAGCTCTTGCTGGACTGGGGAGCTGTAGTACCTGTGCCCCCCTGCAGCAGCCCCCCTGTGTTCCCCATTTTCTGGCCACGGTGGACATAAAGGATACAGATCTTCCTTGGTCACCAACAATACCTGCGCTTTGCAGTGGGCGTCCGACATTTTGTGGCACTGCCGTTTGGACTGTCCACTGCTCCAGGAGTGTTAACGAAAGTCTTAGCGGTGGTGATGGCACTCCTGTGAGGCCCATACCTGGATGACTTGCTCATCTGAGTCCCATCTCTGCGGGATTTTTGGACGGTCATGACACACTGGAACATCTGAGTCCCATCTCTGCGGGATTTTTGGATGGTCATGTCACACTGGAACATTTCGAGTGAGTGGTCAACTACCCCGCCGGAGAAGGTGGAGATGAGCCCCGCTGTCCGAGATGTCTGTCGCCGCCCCAGCACAAGCTGTCTGTGGAGAGAAGCTGCCAGACACGGCCACCGGTAGTCAGAGCAGCCTGAAGGTCAGCCCATCCCGATGCCGCCGTCCACCCAAGCTGCCACCACCACTGTTGGAGTTCTCCTTCCCTCCCTCCTGTCTACCTGCCTGCCTGCCCACCTACCTACCATGTCACCCACCAGGCCATAATCTTAGAGGTTTTGGAGTCTGTGCATGTGTTTGGTAGTGAAGTGCATGCGTGTTTGGGAGTGTGTGAATATGTTTGCGAGTGCATGCATTTGTTTGGGAGTGCAGGGATGCGTGCATGTGTTTGGGAGTGCGTGCATGTGTTTGGGAGTGCATGCACTTGTTTGGGAGTGCAGGGGTGCGTGAATGTGTTTGGAAGTGCGTGAATGTGTTTGGGAGTGTATGCATTTGTTTGGGAGTGCAGGGGTGCGTGAATGTGTTTGGGAGTGCGTGCATGTGTTTGGGAGTGCGAGGTGTGGGTATGGTTATGTTTATGTGTTTGGGAGTGCAAGAGTGCGTGCATGTATTTGGGCGTGCGGGGTGCATTCATGTGTTTGGGAATTTGAGAGTGAGTGCATGTGTTTGGGAGTGCAGGGGTGCGTGCATGGGTATGTGCATGTGTTTTTGGAGTGCGTGCATGTGTTTGGGAGTGTGGAGGTGCATGCATGGAATGCGGGTCTAGGCATCCAATGTCGCCTAGCAAAAGGGAGAGAGGGAGGGCGCACAGCCAAGGTGTGTGAAGCAATGGCTTGAGCTCTTACAGACACTGCCCATTATGCTTATTATTATGCAGCATCATAGCTCCAAGGGCCATGCCCACTTTCATCAGATGAGAAATCATATGGTAAAACTGTAAACCTCGATATCTCTGCCATTTCTTCTTCAATTTAAATATGGAAACCACTTTAGGACCACGACAAACATAGCCTGACACAATGATGTAAAAAGCGCCTTTACCTTTAATATCACTTTAAGCCTGACAAGGGTAACCTTACAATGTTGCTTGCAAGTCAATAACTTCCAGCCTTGTGTAAACATGGCTAGATAATCCTTGAAGACAGCCAGCTGCCCATCTGTGACTTTACTGAGCCTTACTTTCACAAATGTAATCTAAGAGAATAATCATGGTTGTAGAGGGACCAGATGAGTGTCAATAGCACTGAAGCCCCATACTTTTCTGATCACCACCTGATGATGTATCTTATGTGAACATTCTGCTTCTGATGACCAAACAGAAGGTCGTTCTAGAATAGTCCCACAAGGTCACAAACGTCAAGCTCACATTAAAGTGGGCCTAATTCTTCACAGCTGTATCTGTAACTGGCTCGAGTTTGGCTTTAGAAAAAAAAGTCAACAACCCATGCACTCAGAGACAATTGCCAGATCACATCACTTCTGCAGAACTCTGGTGGGACATTTTTGTTGTTCCTTAAAAGCTGATGCAGTGTCCCCACAAGCATCGGTGATGGAGTTCCAGATTTACGTAGTGTGCTGAGGATGGTCCTCCGGTGTTTTGAAGTTATATTTACGGTAATGTTGCCATGAGTCTGTTTCTTAGAACACAGATATTAGCTGAGCTGGGGGGACTGCGATTTCACTCTGACCCTTCTGACCAGTGTTCCCTTCCTCAGTAAATTACATAGCTACAGAGCAACTTTGCTGACCTCTGTGTTCCACAAAAGAAGCAAGCACATTATTTCATTTCTTGTTTACACAGTGCTTATATATCCAACCGCTTCCAGAGAACTTGCCAGAATCACCCCATCCCTCAGTGGAACTCACATTTATCAATTTGTCAATTTCTGCCACTGCCAGGGTGGATTTGTACTTTCTGTGGATTTTCTTTAACCTTCGTGCTCAAAAGATTGTATGACAACTTGTGGGTTCTATTAGACAGCTGACAATTTAAGTGATTATTAAATGAAAAGATAAATATGTACTGACAACAAAAATGCAATTGCTTCATTCATGTATCAACACAATTGAATAACTACAAATCCATACAACTACAAAATACATACAAATCTGTGGCTTATCGATCAATGTTCAACAATGACATCCCATAGCTATTTGACTTACGTATTATAGCTAATGGCTTGATCAGAACCTGCTTCTGATGAACCGGGCACTTTTATCTTCTTTACCACGAGAACCCCAACCTCTGTTTTTTGCCTTATTACATGTTGCTTAAATACCCACCTTAGCCTCTGAACTAACAAAGCTTGTTTTACAATTCCCCCAGTGATAAGAGTGGAGGTCAACTTTAAAGGATTAAAAACATTTAGTGAAGATTTACAGAAAAAAACTGGAGCTTGTTTTTATTATTGTTTATTTATATAGCACCATGTTCTTCTGTAGCACTGTATAAGGTACAATTACAGACAAAGTTAAACATACTGTACAGGGATAATTATAAACTAGATGTTACAAAGTTCAAACCAAATGTAAGGACAATAGGAAGGAGAGCTCTGCCCTTGTGAGCTTGCAATCTAAAGGATCAGGGGTGGAGACAAAAAGGGGAGGGATCACAAGTGCCCAGTGAAGGTAGCTCTTAAAGGAGGACTATAGCGAAATTGTGTAATATTAGAAATCCATATGAGCACCTTAGCTAACAAGAGGGGGGTCACTTATACACATGAGCTGAATAAAACTCTCACCTAGCTTGTGGTTTTCTTCTCCTGGTATGAATAAAATTCAGGGGTGACAGGTTTAGTCTATGAGGGGTAACAGAGCCTGTCACATGTGATTTCCTTTTTCTACCATTAAAATAAAATAAAAAAAAACAACCTGGCTGGATATTTCCTGATTCCTGATGTGTATAAGTCACCCTCCACTCACCATCCAGTATATTTATATGGATATTTATTATTGTACCATTTTTTATGATAGTGCTCCTTTAACCCTTTAACCGGCAGCCTACCTGAAGTTTTTGTCACCCTTGTTGCCAGACTATTTTGCACCATTTTGGGTTCCACATGTTCAACTGTGATTTTTGAAGGGATTTCCAGGAATTTCCCAGGAAAATTATATATTGTTTTTTTCAGGTCTGGGCTTTAACACGAAATGTCTTGTTTGTCATTCTTAGGTGTATCCTCAATATTCTTGGGTAAAAAATGTGAAAAAAACAAAAAAAACCAATTTTTTACAATTTGTAGTGTTTTTTGTAATAAAAAATGTAAGTTTGTTAATAAAATCTTCTCCCGGTTACAGCGGTACCACATATGCATTGGTAGACACATTTTCCTGCCCAGGAGACTCTCCAAGACTGAAACAGCTCTTTAGGAAAATTTCAAATAAAATACAGCTGTGCTATGCGCTATGCCCACCTTGCAGTTTTGCAAGAAAAACAACCCTTTACATTTGAAATACCCACAACAAACTATATATTCTCTGGAAGTACATACCTCAAGCTTTCTAGGAGTACCAGGCTTGTTGATGTGGCCACAGTTTTATGGAAGTAATCCCTCAATATATTCTTTGGTTGCACAGGGTTTCCCTAAAAAAAAGCAGAATTAAGGTCACATTTTCCTAAAAAAACTATATGCAAACAAGAAAAAAACTGAAAATCTGAAAAAGCAACAGCCCCTGAACAGAACAATGCCCATCATGCATAGCTACCATCCAGGGAAAAGTTACCAAACACCCCAAAGTAAAGGATGTGCGTAACGGTAATTTCACTTGAAAATTTCAGCTCTGCTGACAAAGCGCGCACTTTGCGCTTTTTCTACCAAAACAACCCTTTACATTTGGAATACCCCCCATATTCCCTGAAAGTACACATGTTAAACTTTCTAAGCGTACCCAGCTTGTTGTAGTGGGCTCATCTTTCTGGAAGTAACCCCTCGAAGAATTTTTAGGTTGCACAGGGATTCACTAAAAAATGTATAAAAAAGCAAAATAAAAAACATATTTTCCTAAAATATCAATATGCAAACAAGAAAAAACAAGGTAAATCTGAAAGCGCAAGGTCCCCCGAGCACAGCAATACCCAACATGTATAGGTACTATTAACCCTTTTAATTGAAAGCTTACTTGAGATTTTTTATCATCCTTTGCTGACAGGATATGGCCCCCCCAAAAAAAGAGGAGGGGGGGAGAGCCTGACAGGCTCTCTCCTGAAGATAGGAGAGCCCGGGGGGGGGGGGTATCGGAGGCCCCCCGGGTAAAGAGAGCGAGCACACATGGAGGTGAGTAAATGTCATTTTTATTTTTTTTTTATTTTTACAGGAAAAGCTGGATGCTGCTGAAAGAGGTGGGGGGTGGGGACCTACTCCGAGCACTCTCCTACTCCGACCACTCTCCACTCTCCTGGATCGGAGCCCCCCCAGGGTGAAGGGAAGACCCGGCTGGATCGAATGAGGGGTCAGGTAAGTGTTTTTGTTTATTTTTTCAGTTGCTAGCAGGGGGCAAAGTCAGGCACATAAAATGTACGTGGCTGGCGGTTAACTGCAGGGGAGGCAGCCACGTACATTTTATGTGGCTGGTGGTTAAAGGGTTAAGCAGGGTTATGTGCTTGTCTGAAAAGGTTAATTTTGAGGGCACTTTTAAAGGCTTGAAGTGTTTGGGAGTGAATTATTGGGCGGTGGAGTGCTTTCCAGGGAAATGGAGAGTCACAAGAGAAGTCTTGAAGGCGGGAGTGCGAGGAGGTGACCAAGGAGGAGAGCAGGAGATTGTCAGAGGCAGAGCGGAGGTTGGTATCACTGAATTGAGATGTAGGGAGTGGCCTGGCTGGAGAGAGCTTTGTAGCTTAGTGTTAGAATTTTGAACTGAGGAGAGGTAGATGAGGCTTCATTATTAAAGTCTTCTTTACTAGACCAATTGTATAATTTAAGCCATAGGCTTTTCTTTAATTTCTGAGTCAATTTACCTGTATTCAATATTATTTTTAATTGAACACTTCCAACCTTGTGCATTATTTGATGGTGGATATAATATTAAAAAAACCCTTAAAGGAAAAAACTAAAAAAATATTTTAAGTACATTTACGTTTCAATCAAGTTTGTACTGTACTGGGCTCACCTTGAGGATTAAAGTGAATTAAAAGTCTGTTTTTCTATTACTGGTTCCATGGCTGAAAGAGGTTAAAACATTCTTGCATCATTCTTGTATGAAGAAATGCAGAGAAAAAATCTAGACTTCATTTATTTCCCACCACCATGTATATACATACTGCTGGGGTGCTGTGGGGAGCAGAGCAGTATACACAGATATTATTTGTTCTGATATTTTTAGGAGATTCTCTAAAAATTAGTCAGCAGACATTGGGGCAACACCCTCTATGTGCTTAGCACTGGAAGGCCAAAGGATCACCTTAAAGGGAAAGTCCACTTTCCTAGACTTTCCTGCAGATCTCAAATCAGGGAGTACTTGTTTGCATGAAGCTTATTGCTTGCCTTACACCTGATCCCATGCTGCTGATCGTACTCCTTATATATAAAGCTAAGAACAACCTCTATGCATTCCAGATTGCAGGTAGGAATGGCCTGTGTACTATCCAAGGCTCCGGCTTCTCATACGAGGGTTCCCTAACCTAACCTCCCCCCTCATGCCATCAGTAAGCCCTTCATTAATATACTATAGCGATTTTTATATATATCACCAGATTTAATATTAAATATTTTTTTATATTTAAAAAATTGTTTTTGGAAGCTAGGATAAATTTTTGGGTGGGTTTACTTCCATCCCTTGCATTTTCGTACATACATGGCTAGAGGCATGTGGCCTAAAAGATACTGAACAGGATGAGCACCAAATGAGACGTTAGAGCTGTTATGGCACTTTTTCAGGAACAGATAAACCCACCATTCACTGAGTATTAATGAAGTTCCTTTTGATTATTAATGGAGCAGGAAAAGAGTGTTTGGGAGTGAATTATTGGGAGGTGGAGGGAAAAAAATTGTTCCAGAAGTGGTTCAGGAGGAAGTTTAAAACCTGAGCACATTAGGTTTAGGAGGAAGTTGAAGACCAGCTGTAATCAACCAATTATGGAAAAAGGGACATGAAAACAATTGTACTACATGGAGAAATGTGTTGCCTGAAAGGACATCGATACAGAGGGACTCTTCTGTTTTTGGAGTGTGAGTAGGGGTATGTACACTGCATCCACAACTAGACTTACGCAAACACATCCCTGGGCCCATAAGAACCTGATCTCTTTTGTCCCGCAAACAAGCAGGTGTGTGCAGGCTGCTTTCTCCCTTCATCCTTCAGGATGGCTACAGAAAGAGAAGGCTCCTACCCCTGTAGAGGAAACTGACAACTGAACAAACTGGGACAGATTTTTAAAAGCCCCACTTTCCTCCCCCAGTCCTCAGTATGTTTGTGTTTCCTCTTCAGGAAACCTCTGGAACCTGATCATCGCCATGTTTTTATTTTTTATTTTGTCCTCCTCTCCTCCGGGAGTTCCTGGTGTGGTTCTCGCCAACCCTGGGCTTTACTTCAGCAGGACAGTGTGCCTGCCACCCTAGGGGTTTGCTGGAGCACCCTTTCTTTCCCCATGAATCTGGCTGCTCCAAATTACCTGGAGGTAGACTGGGGAACCATGCATCCCCTGAGGTAGACAGGAGTGTGTGGGCCAAACTTTGTTTAAATTATCAGGTTATTCTGTTAGTCCTGGAACAAATCATTTTGTCAAGTTTGGCTAGCAAATTAAAAGGTGAAGTAGCATCTTACCTAATAGAATCAGTTGGTTCCATGGGTACTGATATGGCCTCGACCTTGGAGATTCCCCAGGCCGCACTGCTTCAACACAGCTATGCTCGGGGTATCCCCTAACCCTCTTTAATCCTAATCACCCTCTTTACCCCTTGCTCCAACCCCTCCTTAGCTCCTCTGCTTTTGCTGGGTTCCTATAGTCAGTCACAGGAGGCCGAAGATAGCGAAGGACAGGTCTCCTCTGGGCAGGATTCCCACAATAAGGGCTTCGGAGTAGAGGGTTCAGAGGACGAGGATACCTCTAAAGGGTACACAAGCAGAGTTTCTGAAGAAACGTCAGCCCTTTTATCTGATATTTATGAAACTATGCAGATTGCAAGTGAGGAATAGACTTTGTCTGTTCAGGATGAGGTTTATCACAAACTTATGTCTAGGAAACCAAAATCCTTTTCTATGCATGCTTCTCTCACCAACCTTATCAGAAAGGAATAGCAATTTCCCAGAAATATTTTTTTCCTCTCTGATACTATTAAGTGCAGAAATCCTATTGAGGAATCTGCCTCTAAAGTTCAAATGGCCCAAGATAGACGCCTCCCTGGCACAGGTATCCAGATTTAAAGAGGAACACCGGATGCCCTGGAGTCTAAAAGACTTTCTGAATTGGCTGCGGGGGCACGTGATGGCTAGAAGGTGAGCGAGGGATGAGTCCCTGGCGGCTCATTCGGCTCCCTTCTGTGCTAGTTGGCTGCTTAGCCATCACACATGGGAATGACAGAAGGAGAGTGACCTAGGGGCATACACACAGCGGGGCATCCAAATTTGGGATACCCCCACTGAGAGGAACAACATCCTGAAAAGTAAAAATTTTGTGTGTTGTTCCTCTTTAGGCTTTGAGGACTCAGGTACCCTGCGAGATCCTATGGACAGATGGAATCCTGAGAAGACTCCTTTACCTTTAGGCCCACCCTTATGGCCGACTGCATATCCAGAATCTAGGGGTCTGGCTTAGGAACCTTGGGGGCTATAAATGATATTCCCAAACAGGCATTACTGGACACACTTCCCAGTATGTTCAGAGCTGTCTTCTTCTCAGAGGATGCCCCTGCAGTGATAGTGAGTTCCATAGCTAAAACCACAGCTCTACTAAACTCAGCAAGGTGGGCAGCCTGGTTGAAACCCTGGCAGGGGGATTTAGCATCCAAAGCCAAGCTTTACAGTTTGCCCTTGAAGGCAACCTGATGTTTGAAAAAGAACTGGAAGCTATTCATGCTAGATCATGTGAAGGAACTAAAAAGTTCCCAACTAAGCCCCAAGAGCTAGGAACAAAGGGGCCCTAAAAACAGAGGCTACAGAGGTCTCAGCTATTGAAACAGATGGAACCCATAAAGCATTGGGGCCCATCAAAGAGCTTGTAGGATAAGCCTAGTTTGTACCCCACCACCGTAGCCCAACAAACACGTCCCTGACACAGAGCTTCGGGTCGGGGGAAGGTTAGTCTTTTTGGTAACTTGGCAGGCTCTGATTCAGGACTCCTTTCTGATCAAGCTTGTTTCCCAGGGCTACCGGATGGAGTTTCTGTCGGCCCCTCCTGAGAGATTCCTGTTAACAAACCTGCCACCGGAGCCAGAGAAGAAGACAGCCCCCATGTTATTTAAGAACTACATCACAAAAAAAGTGATAGAATCTGTTCTCACCAATTGTGGGAACCAGTAAGACTAATGGGGATTTTTACTCACTTTAAAGACATAGAACTTATCAAGGAGCTACAAAAATGTGGAACTTCAAAAAGGCAAAGTTTGACCAACTTAGAGATGCCCTAAACTGCATTGACTGGGAAAATGTCCTTAAAAACAAAAGCATGGACACTAAATGGGATACTTTCAAAGGAATCCTTAATTTTCATTGTGACAGATATATACCTTACAGGAATAAAACTATTAGACACACATGTAAACCGATGTGGCTAAACAAAAAGGTTAAGGGGGCAATAAACAACAAAAAAAAGGCATTTAAATGTTTAAAGCAGGAAGGGACAGCGGAAGCGTTAAAAAACTATAAAGAAGAAAATTAACAATGTACACAACAGATAAGGGCAGCTAAGCTGGAGACAGAAAGACTGGTCGTGAAAGAGAGTAAAACTAACTCCAAATTATTCTTTAGCTACATAAACCGTAAAAGGTACAAACCTGAGGGTGTGGGCCCCCTGACATGCACGGAGGGGACACCTATAGAGGGAAATGAGGAGAAAGCAAATTTACTAAACAACTTCTTTGCTTCTATATTCACAAAAGAATGTGACATGCTGAGTGAAATGCAGGGGAATAACCGAAACCTTCCATTAAATGTCACTGGTCTAACCAAGGAAGAAGTCCAGCACTGTCTCAAGCAGATAAAAATCGATAAATCACCGGGACCAGATGACATACATCCTCGTGTTTTAAGGGAGTTATGTACAGTAATAGACAAGCCGTTATTTCTAATATTTGTGGATTCAATAACTACAGGGTCTGTTCCGAGGGATTGGCACTTGGCAAATGTGGTGCCAATATTCAAAAAGGGATCTGGGGGGGGGAACCTGGGAACTACAGACCGGTAAGCTTAACATCTGTGGTGGGCAAGCTGTTTGAAGGCTTCTTAAGGGATACTATCCTGGAGCATCTTGGGAAAAATGACCTTATTACTCCATATTAGCATGGATTTATGAGGAATCGCTCCTACCAGACAAACCTAATCAGCTTTTATGAGGAGGTAAGTTCAAGATTGGATCAGGGGGAGTCATTGGATATCATCTATCTTGACTTTTCTAAAGCATTTGATACTGTGCCTCATAAAAGGCTGGTAGAAAAGATGAGAATGCTTGGACTGGGGGAAAACATGTGCAGATGGGTGAGAAATTGGCTTATTGATCGGAAGCAGAGGGTGGTTATCAATGGTACACACTCAGATTGGGTCACTGTTACTAGTGGAGTACCACAAGGGTCAGTTCCGGGACCAATTCTCTTCAATATCTATATAAATGACATTGGGTATGGATTAAACAGTAAAGTCTCAATCTTTGTAGATGATACTAAGCTGTGTAAAGTAATTAAAACAAAAGAGGACAGCAGGCAGCTACAAACAGATTTAGATAAATTGGAATCATAGGCAGTTAAATGGCAAATGAAGTTTAACACAGATAAATGTAAGATTATGCACATGGGAAGGAGAAATATGTGTCATGATTACACACTAAATAAAGAAACACTTGGTAAAACAACAATGGAAAAAGATCTAGGGGTTTTAGTTAACAATAAGCTCAACTGCAGTAATCAATACCAGGCAGCTGCTGCCAAAGCAAATAGGATCATGGGGTGCATCAGGAGGGGCATAGGTGCTCATGACTAGAGCATCATTTTACCCCTGTACAAGTCACTGGTCAGACCCCATATGGAGTACTGTGTACAGTTCTGGGCACCTGCACTTAAAAAGGACATGTCAGAACTGGAGCGCGTTCAAAGAAGCGCAACAAAGTTAATAAAAGGTGTGTGGGGGCTAGAGTACCCTGAAAGATTGTCAAAGTTAGGTTTATTTAGTTTAGAAAAAAGATGCTTGAGGGGGGATCTAATAACTATGTATAAATATATTCGGGGTCAATACAAAGATCTGTCCCACAATCTATTTATACCCCGGAGTGTAACTATAACCCGAGGGCATCCACTAAGGTTAGAGGAAAGGTGCTTTTTCCACCGACATAGGAGGGGATTCTTCTCTTAAGAGCAGTGAGACTATGGAACTCAAAATTATACAAAAACACAGAGCTTGCTTATAATGAATACATTAAGTCTGTCCCGAAGTGCATGCTCTTCCTTTATCTTCCAAGTGAACCGCCACCGGACACACCAAACTCTTACCAGATATGCTAATTTGTGGTGCGCCTGGCCACAGCCTATGTAATTCATACGTCAAGCATATATTATCAAAGATGTGGAAGTACTCGGCAATGCAGGATGACAGTCTCCACTGACAATGGTAGTATGAATGGCTCCGAGGTTTTAAATCCTCATATCACTCAAGTGAAAGTCACCAATAGACTTCAAACAGCCATGTAGGGAGAGAAGAATAGAAGAATAGAATGCTAGTGCAGTATGTCTTTAAAACCAATGAAATTTAATATATAAAAACACACTCACAAACAGCAGGGATAAAAGCACTTTGAAATGCAATATAAGTGACTCCAGCAATCCTCACCGAAAAGGGTCTCCTCTCGCATCAATGGTAAAAACCAATCCAGGTGAAAAAAGTCAGATAAGGCAAGATAATCCTACACGTTTCGCCATCATAACGGCTTCTGCTGGGATACTTGCCTGTTGTAAGAAGCCGGTATATAAACCGGAAGGTACGATGAAAGTGCAAGTCACGTGATACACATGATTGCATAGGATGAGAGTCTCGTGCCGCGTCACCACGGCTGCACCCAGTGCGCAGGCGCACAGTCACCAAGAGAGGTAGCCGCGTCACTTTGTCTACACCCAGCGAGCATGCGCACTGAGCAATCCGTGCGCTCTATAAAGGCCGTGCAATCTAGCTACTACTACACCCAGTGGGCATGCGCACAGGCTCAAATGCGCACAAATCACCTGAGTGCAGCCGCAACGCTACGCCACAATATCTCTCCTTGCAAAAAAAGAAAATAACCTGTCATATACGGGGCAATGTACACCCCCAATAAAGAATGATTCACGTGCATTACAAAAAATCAATTCAATACTTACTATGGGGGCAAGGTAAAAAGCCCTGTCTCCTCTAGCCACAACTACTAGATGGAACAGGAGAAGGTAAAAAAATGCTACATGTGGCGCTTGGTTTCGGTTCACCAGTCCAGAGGACAGAGCGCCTCCAAGTTTAACCATTTCATAGGCATCACAAAGGTGATGATATCATCAAGACATATAATGGATTCTACAATTAAACAGTAAAAGTGCACCGTGATCCTTGGCAAGGTGAGGATTGCTTTACACCAATGCCCATCATGATAAAAGAAATTATAAAATACATATCTATGAACTTTCAATAAAACAGTTGAGGTCAAATTCTACATTTAACCCCTGTGGGCAGAGTGTATCCAGTTTAAAAATCCACTTACTTTCTCTCTGGGACAATTCCCTTGTCATATTAAGTCCCCTCCAGTGACTTTCAACTCTGTTAATCGCTTGGAATGACAATAGGCTAAGATCTGATGCATGAACCTTTTTTAAGTGAGCGGACAAATGTCCCTCGTAGCCACTCTAAATGTTATATATATGTTCGCGAATTCTCGGGTTGCCCTCCCAACATAGGTGAGGCCGCACGTACACCAGATTGCATACACTACGTTTTTAGTGCTGCAGGAGATAAATTTCGAGATCTTATATGTTCTGCCGGTTCGGGTATCCCCAAAATATTTCTTAGGTTTCTCGATCTCCTGGGCCGTCCTACAGCCACAACAACTGCCACATCTGTAGAAGCCAATAAGGGGGTTGTTTACTAAAGACACCTTTTTTGGGGGATCTATATAGCTCCGTAACAGCTTGTCCCTTAGGTTAGGAGCTTTTCTAAAAATACATATCTGCTTCTCAGGTAAGGATGGACCTAAAATTGGATCTACCTTTAAAAGATGCCAATGTTTCCCTAGAATACTCCTCATTTTACGGTATTGTACATTAACCCTTTTGTTGCCAAGCCCGTAACACCTACGTGCTGGCTTGGCTGGGCCTTAAGTGCCAAGCCCGTAGGTGTTACGTGCTTGACTTTCCTCGCTTGTAGTTTAAAAAGTAAAAATAAAAAATACTCACCTGACCCCTTGTTGGATCCGGCCGGGTCTCCTCTTTAATTTGGTGCCATCCGATCCCCCGTGGGGGGTCGGATGGCTCCAGGAGAGCCCCCGGAATAGGCCGCCCCCCCCGCTTCTGCAGCAGCAGCTTCTAACTGTAAAAAAAAAAAAAAATAAAAATGACATTCACTTACCTGTGTGTGCGCTGGCTCCCGCTGTCCCTCCTCTTCACCTGGGGGGCCTCCGATCCCCCCCCAGGACTTACCGATCTTCAGGAGAGAGCCTGGGAGGCTCTCTCCTCTCTTCTTCTCGATGGCGGCCGCCATCATGCCTCTAAGCCCCGCCCCCTTGGGCTTATGAAGTCATCCCGGCCCCGAACGGGCTTCAGCTTTCTCAGCTTCTCAGATGCCGGTGATCGGCGCTGGGGAAGGAGGTGACAGGAGATCCTCTGATCTCCTGCCTTCTCCTTCTCTGGATGCCGATCACCGGCATCTGTCAGCTGAGCGGCGAGGGACAAGAGCTTGCAATCGAAGGTAAGTACAGTAAAAAAAAAATTTTTTTTTTCTAATAAAATACTTTTTATTATTGTGTCGTGGTTTTTTTTTTAACAGTTAACCCTTTGTGAGCTGGTAAGGGGTCCATGAGACCCCTTATACCAGTTCACAAGGCTGGGGGGGTGGCAAGTCACCTGCCCTAGCGGGTGGCTTGCCATTAACCCCCGCACCCCCATTACCTGCCTCCCCAAAGGTCAGGGGGGGGCAGAAGAGCCCGGGCCCACATAGGCTATGTGGGCTCGTAGGCTGCAGGGTGGGGGGGGCCACCAAAGCTGGCCCCCCCACTCTGTGCCTACAAGCCCCCATAGCTGGTCCCGGGCTGGTTACTTTGGGTAAGGGGGACCCCACGTCATTTTTTTTTTTGGATTTTGAAGGGTTTTTAACCCTTCAAAATCCAAAAAAAAATGGGGTCCCCCTCCCCGGGAAGGGGGACCCTATGTCATTTTTTTTTTTAATTAACCATTTGTCATCCAGCAGCTATAAAAGGCTTCTGGGCAGGAAAGGGTGTCTACCTATACATATGTGGTATCGCTGTAACCGGGAGAAATTGGGGTTTCTCACGCAATAAGATTTTATTGACAAACTTACATTTTTTATTACAAAAAAACTCTACAAATTGTAAAAAAATATTTTTTTTTTATTTTTTTTCACACATTTCACCCAAAAAAATTGAGAATACACCTAAAAAATACAAACAAGACATTTCATGTTAAAGCCCAGACTCTGTTGAAAAAAACAATATATAATTTTCCTGGGAAATCCCTGGAAATCCTTTCAAAAATGACAGTTGAATATGTGTAGCGCAAAATAGTGAAACATCGTCTGGCAACAGGGAGTGGCAAATGCTGCAGGTAGGCTGGCAGCGAAAGGGTTAAAACTGGTTATAAAAGCATAATCCATATTCTTATCCCTCTTGGTACAACCTCAGGTTTGTCCGAGGAGGGAATCCCTCTCTATGGCTTGCACGGTTTTATTCTGTTCAGAGATGTCGATACAATCGTATCCTTTCTGTAAGAACCTCTTTGAGAGGTCTGCAGCCTGTTTATCATAGTCCTTAACGTCAGAACAATTGCGTCTCAAACGCATGAATTGCCCCCTGGGTATAGCCCGCAACCAATTTGGATGGTGACAGCTATCCCAGGGGACATCCATTTCTATCAGTGGCTTTGAAATGCATAAGAGTCGACAACCTTGTTTCATCCACCTTAATGGTTAGATCCAAAAAGTTCACTTCTGAGGCTCCTATGTCTACTGTGAACTTGGTATTAACCAGTGCAAAGAATTCTTCCGATGAAGACCTAAAACCCTCCCAGATGACCAGCACGTCATCAATATATCTGCAACAGAGCTTTAGAGAGGGCCTAGGATCTCCAAAGATCTGCTGTGCCTCCCAGTACCCAACGTATTAGTTGGCCATACTGGGGGCGAATTTTGCTCCCATAGCGACGCCCTTGGTCTGGAGGTAAAATTTTCCCCCAAACCAAAAGTAGTTGTGATTTAGGGCGAATACTAAGCAATCCATAATGAATTCTACCTGATTAGAGGGCAGGCCTAACTATAGACACAGATAGTGGCGTACGGCGATTAACCCCAAATTATGGGGGATCACCGTATAAAGTGATGTTACATCAGCCGTCGCTAATAAAGAGTCAGTTGTCATGACCTGAGAACTACACAAATCAAGAACTTGACCGGAATCTCGTAAGTATGCCGACAATGCACATTACCAAGGGCTGTAGGAACTTGTCCACATATTCCCCCAGCCGACACGTGATGGAATTGACGCCGCTAACTATCGGGCGTCCCGGGGGCTTCTCCAGCTGCTTGTGAATCTTTGGGAGATAGTAAATAGTTGGGAAGCGGGGAGCACGAATGTTCAAATAATCTTACTCTTTATTGTCAAGAATCCCTGCATCGAGACCTTGCCTTAAGAGCACCCCTAAGTTTTTTTTGAAACTCAGACGTAGGGTCTCTTTCTAAGGGTCTGTAAGTATCTAAGTCAGAAAGCAGCCTATTCATTTCTTCGATATAGTCATCCTTATTTAGGATGACTAGCCCCCCCACCCTTATCTGCAGGTTTTATCACAATCCCATGGTTGGTCTCTAGTTTCTTAATGTCTCTATACATAGAGACACAGGTTTTATTGTGCCGGGTCTGTATATTCCTCAAGTCCCTAGACACTACTTTCTTAAAAACTTGTGCATTTGAAAACAGTGGGGGATTAAAGACTGATTTATTCTTAAGGCCTGAGTGTGCAAAAGGTACGAGAAAATTCTTGTTATCATTGCCCTGTGAAACCAGGTGGTGATCAGATTCTGATATGTCTAGATTCTCTGAAGCTGTCTCTTCTTTATTTAGAAAAAAATTCTTTATTGATAATTTTCTCTTAAACATTTGAAAGTCTTTGTGGGCTTCAAACTTATCTAGTTGTTTGGGCGGGGCAAATTTTAAGCCCCTATCAAGAATACGTAACTCATTGGACGAAAGTTCCACTGCACTCAAATTAAAAATGCCCTGGCCTAATGCTGCATCGCCTTCTTGTGCATGGCTCCGCAGCTGCGTCCGCTATGTCCCATCCTTTCCTGGTACGGAGCTATATAGTTCCCCTAAAAAAGGTGTCTTTAGTAAACAACCCCCTTATTGGCTTCCACAGATGTGGCAGTTGTTGTGGCTGTAGGACGGCCCGGGAGATCGAGAAACCTAAGAAATCTTTCGAGGATACCCGAACCGGCAGAACATATAAGACCTCACCTATGTTGGGAGGACGACCCGAGAATTAAGGGTCAGAATCCGCGAACATATATATAACATTAAGAGGGGCTACAAGGGACATAATTTGTCCGCTCACCAAAAAGGTTCATGCATCAGATCCGAGCCTATTGTCATTCCAAGCGATTGACAGAGTTGAAAGTCACTGGAGGGGTCTTAATATGACAAGGGAATTGTCCCAGAGAGAAAGTAAGTGGATTTTTGAGCTGGATACACTCTGCCCACGGGGGTTAAATGTAGAATTCGACTTCAACTGTTTTATTGAAAGTTCTTAGATATGTCTTTTATAATTTCTTTTATCATGATGGGTATTGGTTTAAAGCAATCCTTACCTTGCCAAGGATCTCGGTGCACTTTTACTGTTTAATTGTAGAATTGTTGATATCATCACCTTTGAGATGCCTATGAAATGGTTAAACTTGGAGGCGCTCTGTCCTCTGGACTGGTGAACCGAAACCAAGCGCCACATGTAGCATTTTTTTACCTTCTCCTGTTCCATCTAGTAGTTGTGGCTAGGGGAGACATGGCTTTTTACCTTGCCCCCATAGTTAGTACTGAATTGATTTTTTGGAATGCGTAATGCACGTGATTCATTCTTAATTGAAGGTGTACCTTGCCCCGTATACGACAGGTTCTATTCTTCTTTTTTTGCAAGGGGAGCGTAGCGTTGCGGCTGCGCTCAGGTGATTTGTGCACATTTGAGCCTGCGCGCATGCCCGCAGGGTGTAGTAGTAGCTAGATTGCACAGCCTTTATAGAACACACGGATTGCTCAGTGCGCATGCTCGCTGGGTGTAGACAAAGGGACGCGGCTACCTCTCTTGGTGACTGTGCGCCTGCGCACTGGGTGCAGCCGCGGTGACGCGGTGCGAGACTCTCATCCTATGCAATCACGTGTATCACGTGACTTGCACTTTCATCATACCTTCCGGTTTATATACCGGCTTCTTACAACAGGCAAGTATCCCAGCAGAAGCCGTTATGACGGCGAAACGTGTAGGATTATCTTGCCTTATCTGACTTTTTTTATCTGGATTGGTTTTTACCATTGATGCAAGAGGAAACCCTTGGCGGTGAGGATTGCTGGAGTCACTTATATTGCATTTCAAAGTGCTTTTATCCCTGCTGTTTGTGAGTGTGTTTTTATACATTAAATTTCATTGGTTTTAAATACATACTGAACTAGCATTCTATTCTTCTATTCTTCTCTCCCTACATGGCTGTTTGAAATCTATTGGTGACTTTCACTTGAGTGGTATGAGGATTTAAAAACCTCGGAGCCATTCATACTACCATTGTCAGTGGAGACTGTCATCCTGCATTGCAGAGTACTTCCACATCTGTGATAATATATGCTTGCCGTATGAATTACATTTACAATTACACAAATTAGCATATCTGGTAAGAGTTTGGTGTGTCCGGTGGTGGTTCACTTGGAAGATAAAGGAAGAGCATGCACTTTGGGACAGACTTAATGTATTCATTATAAGCAAGCTCTGTGTTTTTGTATAATTTTGAACTACCACATTGTGAGAAGGGACTTTGTACACGTTGAGCTTTATGCAAGTACTAATTTGAGTGTTGTGCATTTTTTTCACACGTTTGTATTCAGACTATGGAACTCGCTGCCAGGGGAGGTAGTAATGATGGATGCAGTAAAAACGTTCAAAAGTGACCTTGATGCCTTCCTGGCATGTAATAGCTGTGGCTACTAGACCACTGGAAGGAGATCTATAGTGGCCAGGATGTCCCCTTGCATGTAATAACTGGATGGACTAAAGTCTTTATTCAGCCTTACATACTATGTTACTATGTTACCTACCTGCTTGCTGGGCTTGCCTTTTCTAAGCACAAGCCTCTTTTTGTTGCCAGCAATGTCAGCACGTTTGGGTGTGTTTATCCAATATGCAACAAATGTATCCCTATGTACAGAGGACATGTGTTTCGAAGAGGTTCATAGGACAACAACTTCATGGGCAGTTTTATTTACTGAGCAGGTAGAAAAATAAATGACCATGTTGTGTGAGGTATATGGAGATCATTTGTCCACAGTTCTATTTTAAGTCAAATATTTCACAGGAAAATGACACATCACAAAAAAAAAAAAAATAGTCTAAGCTTCGGAACACTGTACATTTCATCACATCTTTCTGGAATATGGAAAGTTTCCAAATTCTGAAACTGTCCAGACAGCACAAATGTCATCACGATATCAGGACGGGACATGGTGGGGAAACTTGCATAAATGTAACTGTGTGGATGGAGAGAAAAAGCCAGGAGCTATCCAATAAACAAAGCGCGATTTACTAAGTGTGCCAGTGCAGGGACCTGCTGGCAGGCTGTTCTGCCTCTGCTGAGGAATAATCGAGCCAGGCATGTTGAGGCTTGGGTCAACAAATGGTGCACATAAGACAGCTCAAAGTAACTGATCACATTAAACAATTGTGGTTTTGCTTGCAGTAGTTTCTTATTGAAAATTTTCATATACAGACCAATACCACATAGGGTGGAGATCAGATGTAATTATAGGCAATGAAAGAGAATAGAATAGTATTCATAATATAAAATGGACATAAAAATACATCAACCAATCTGTTTGCTATGATTTCATTTAAGGAATATGGCCCAGTGAAAGATCCAGAAAAACTTTCACCAGGTTCAGGATACCTATACAATTCTCTAAACCCCTTTCATGACTATAGGGTTGATTCAGAGCCCCTTTCTCACCTTTTTTTGTGTGAATATTTCCATTCTCGTTCATTTTTTCCCCTCGTCTGATTCAGCAAAGCCTTTTCTCTGCGAGAACTTTAGTTTGGAATGTTATCATTTTTGCATGATTTTTCGTTTGGTAGCAAGACCTCCATAAAAATGATGAGAAAGGGGCTCTGAATCAACCCTTATGATCTCCTGGGTCTTCTATTACTCATGAGGTCCAGTCCCCCTCCATGGGGGAGCCAAACTATAGACCAGGGGTCTCCAACTAGGGATAAGTGAACCCATAGAAGTTCGAGTTCACCGAGTTCAGCCAAACTTGCAGTCAAAGTTTGGTTCAGGTTCCCGGACCTGTAAAAAAAAAAAAAATAGTTTTTTCTTTCCCCAACCCATTTTGTGCAGGGAAATCACCAGATGGAATGAGGGTAATTCAAAGGCCAGCAATTTGGAAATGTTCGTGGGGAGATTGGCTCAACTTCTGCTTTCTCTCCAAATTTTGCGGGACGGAGCTAAACGCTTCCCTGGGATGGTGTGGACAGGCTTGGTGATAGTGGTGGTGGTGCTGATGCTGGTGGTCTCACATCGTCCGTTTGTCGGGTGTCAGTTGGCCTTGCTGGGGAGGTGGTGCTAGAGGCTGAGACAATTTAAGCAGCAGAGACTCAGGTATTTGCAGGTTTTTCATGTGTTTCTGCCACTGCAGCTCGTGTTTTGTTTGCAAATGCCTGGTCATGCATGAGGTGCTGAGATTATTAGCACTTTTCCCTTGCTTCAGCAATTATTACATAGTTATAAAGTAACATAGTTAATATGGTTGAAAAAAGACATATGTCCATCACGTTCAACCAAGGTTCAGGGTTGGGGAAAGTAATTTTCTATTTTATTTTTTACTGATAACAACTAATAGTGACTGTTAATGTTATTTAAATAAGTATCTAATACTTTTTTAAAGCTGTCAGCAGTAACAAGCTTTTGTGGGAGGCTATTCTACAGATTTGTAGTTCTTAAAAAATGATTGTCGCTTCCAGAGATTGAATCTTTTTTTTCCAGTGAAGAGAGAGTGCCCCCTTGTTTTTAAAGAGGATTTTACCTAGAATAATGTTTCCTCATATCTTTTGTATTTGCCATTTATATATTTATAAGTTATAAGTTAATCGGGTCCCCTCTTAGACATCTCGCAAGACTAAACAGATTTAATTCCTGTAACCTTTCTTCAACTAAGATCCTTCATTTCTCTTATCAGTTTAGTGGCTCTACTCTGCACCGTTTCCATAATCAAAGCATCCTTTTTATGAACTGGTGCCCAGAACTGGCATATTCCAGGTGAGGGCGCACCAGTATATTGTAAAGAGACAAAATTACATCCCTATCCCATGATTCTATACCTTTCTTAATGCATGATAATATCTTGGTGGCTTCGGAAGCTGCTTGGCATTGTATACTGTTATTTAGCCTGTGGTCTACCAGTTCCTCCAGATCTTTCTCAGCAAATGCCATGCTGGTTAGATCCTTTGAGGCTGTCTTGGGGTGCGCAGTTCCTGGGCGTGGTGGGCAGTAGGCTGACCATTGATGGACTGCATCCTTCTCCTTCTTCTGCTGGCTGCCTGGGGCTATGTGACCACTATCTCTTGCTCCGTACTCTGATGGCTGTCTGTCCGCATTGGGTCTAGGACCTCGTCATCACCCCTGGCATCCTCTTTCACCGACTCCTCCCTGCTAGCCTCCCTCTCAGCCGCAAAATTGCAGAAAGCTGCAGCAGTCGGCACTAGGACTTCTTCATCATTGAGGGTGTCCTGTGATTGTCTGCTGGCCACGTCATCATCCTCTGTCATGAGTTGTTAGGCATCTGGAAACCCTAGGTCTACAACTGTGGCAGGGGCAGGTGTCCTCAGCTAGGAGTGTCATCACAGAGCATTAGTGACTTCATGACTTGTGGCTGGGACGGCCTTGCTGATTTTAAGGGGAGTGAGGTGGAGGGCTCACTCTGCAGTATTGGGGCCAACAGAAATGCACTCCAAACACTGGCACCTGCTTGCACCAGAGGAAGGTGTAGCAGACAAGGATGAAACACGTCCTTTCCCTGCAGCACCAGCTCCATCACAAGCAGCAGCACCAGGGCCATGTCCCTTATTTGCTGCTTTCTGCATTGTCAGACACTTGCAGTTACATAGCATTCACTGAATTGCTCCACCCATGAGAAGCACCTTTTGCCAAAACCTCCCTCAAACCTCACCAGACTACTTTATATTTGGGCAATTTTTACTCCCCAGGGCATCCATCTTCTGGGTCCCTTTGTTGGCAACCTCCCGACGGGCAATGCCATCTTGCATCCCATCAGACACTGTGCATTGCCCCAAGAGGAGGTGCCGAAAAGTCTTCAATAAGCAGTGCTGTCATTTACAGATGGCTAAGCCTCTGGAGGGAGAATCAGGCTCTGAAGCAGCTGGATGTCGCCGTTGCCTGATGCATCCAAAAGGTAAGCAGGGCCCGATGGGGGAAAGGGTCCAGCCACCTTTGTCTTTTACCCTGATGTCCTCTTTAAAACCCCCTGGATCAGATTATTCCAACCAGGGCTCCTAGATGGAGAGAATTCTGCCACATTGTGTACAAAATGCCTTATTTGAGCGTTTTTGGATCAGAAAATACTCAGTTAGGCTACAGACACTCCAGGAAAGCGTGCCACTATTGTTGTTACCAGCCCTTCAAGGAACTGTCAGTAAGGTGCTCTATAGAGTCTGGCCAGTAAGAGAAGCTGGTAGGTCTTGCTGGACAAGTAGACCAGCCCATTACTGATCCAGTGCAGGGGTATTATAAAGAGGCTGATGAGCCACAGCTGAGGGCTGCTGGATTTTCTGAGGTTCATGTGGCACCTGCAGACAAGTGTAGGAGTGCATTGCGGATAGTCGGGCTGAAGAGAGTTCTCAGCCAGGTAACTGTGTGGGCTACAGGGTGCAGAAGGCACCAGGAGCAGGGCCGGCTAGAGGCTGCTGCTAAACTGAGTGAGGCAGACGTCAGGGCTGAAGTGTCCTTATATGTACTGGGAGTAGGCCTGGAGGGCCACCTGAAATTCGAATAGTATATTTGACAACTGCTTGTTGTGAGGAATTATGTTTACTATTTATATGCTGAAGAAAGCCTGCTTAAGTCTGATGTTGTGGATGTCAAAATAAACCATTTTGAGTTAATTACCCCTTGTATGCCTGTGTTTGTGCTCAAGAAGATCCCGGAAGCTTACAATACCTATATAGGCTTACATGATAAATTCAATGTGTAAAAACCTAATTTGTTTATTATACATATACAAAATAAGATCAAATATATCAGGAATTTTAGACATGCTGAAATTCTAAGGGGAACTCATTGTTTAGGTATGGCTAAATAGGTTTCTATAGTGAAAGAGCCCTAGATAAACTAGCTCCCAAACAAGTGAAGAGGGACTGTTAGATAAATTAAGTGCTTTATAGGGGTGTCAGAGCCCAGAGCAAATGTTTGACTGAAAGTTAGTGGAGGGGTTAGAGTTTCAAGACTCCATGGTTGATAGTGAGATCCACCTGGGATGGATCTGGTTTACTACTCCTAAACTAGGCAAAATATTAGGAAGGTAGCTGAAATTGAAATAATGCCCCTTTCAGACACTTAGATTAGAGTGGAGCAAAACTTGGACTTCCTTAAGGGATATCCTGGTTTTGGGATATCCTGCAGTCTGAATTCCCCCTGGTTTCCATATATACTCACCCTGATCCCACAGTGTATGTGTGGCCCTTGTGGTATTGGTGATTCTGTGGGGTGCAGCAGAGTGCAACGAAGCTTAGCCGCAGATGTGGGATCAAGGTGAGTATACAGGGAATCCAGGGGGTTCACACTGCAGGGAATCCCAAATCAGGATGTCTTAGAAAGGGCAAATACTTTTATATGCTTTTGACCTATTTGAATAGAGACGTTTCTAGTGTGGAGATGTGCATATGGTGTCGGTCAGTGTGAGCTATAACAAACTGAGTTGAAAAACCCCAGGAGTTGGACATTTGAATTTAAATGGACAGTCTAAGCAATAGAAATAATAAGGCAACTAAGATACTTGAGTGGCAGGAATCTATGGGGGAGACGGTAGACCGCAAAAAAATCCTGGGACTGATTCTAATTCTGGGATGGTAGAAAAATTGTACTATGAAAATGCTGAATAATGTACTGAAAGTAATCTTTCACTCTAGAAAGGAATTGAAAATATTAGGGTTGATTCAGCATGGGTCGAGATTTTCTGAGGTCCATGTAAGATCCATTTAGCATGCTGAAATTCTCTCTTTGTCGCATGATTTAGGGATACATACGAGATAATCCTTCATGTGTGTGAAGCATGCAAGAAAGCCATGAGAGAATTGACAGGTTACTGTATATGAGTTGTAACATATTTAATCTAATTGTAACATCTATAATTTGGCAAATAATTCCATTATAGAGAAGGAAAATCTCAAAAGCAGCATGGCTTTTCAAAGTAAGCCACACTTTAAACCACACCTTCAAAAAGAAAACCATGTAGTTTTTGGTGTGCTACTCCTTTACAAACTGCCAAAGGAGTAGCTAAGCTTTCTGGCACCCGGGGCAGAGATTTGAAATAGCGCCCGTCACCTGTTCTGAGCTTCCCTTTTTGCGCCCCCTGACCTGCTGCACCCGGGGCAATTGCCCCCCCCTGCTCCCCCCAGCTACGCCCCAGCAAACTGCTCTCTCAATTTGACAACTCTGTGAATGAAGTTATGAAGAGAAGCCAACAAGGAAGCTAAATGCCCCTAAAAGTCCTCTAAGATGCAAAAATATATATTCCCTGATTTCCTTACCATATGATTATGTGTTATAACTTATACTGCGTATAGCTCCTTCTTTGAAGAGAACTTTTCTGAACTTTCCTGACATACCTCAGGGGGTACCATAGGAAGCTTCCGCACCCTTTGACATGCATCAGAAACCCAATAATGGTCATTCCTGATAAATACCCCTTCAAATCACTTAAATTGCTTACATATAGAGCTAACACTTACATGCCTGTTAAAGGAACAGTGCCACTCCATCACCGCCCCCCCCCCCGCCACACAGCATGGCAAGGTAGGTTGTCCAAATCCCTGTGACGTGCATCATACCTTGCATAGCAGTGGACTTTCCTTTTAAGTATTGTTTTTGTTACCTGTGATCCCTTTAAAAGTGTTTCCTCTCCCCAACCCTCCTGCCGGAGAATCAGTTCTTGCCTGCCGGGTAACAGTTTCTCATATCCAAGTTATTATCTAGATAATTGTATTATACCTATTAAAACAGTGGAGGGTAATTGAGCTCATTTATTTGCGATGAGTCAGGGTGTGCACAATGTTTATAGAGAGTGAATTATCGCTGCAGCTGCCTAAATAGCTCCCATTAAATAATTTATGGCTTGTTTGCCATTTGTAGAAGTGCTTTAAATGTTCTCCACTTTTTCATTCTGTTGTCCCACGGCCATCAAATCGCCTTTAAATCTGATACACTGTTACAGCTCTTCCATCCTGATTCAGAGACAGAAATTAGAATGACAACAAAGGCAAATGACACCTTGCTGCATTATGAATCTTCACTGACAATCAGGAAATTAAGTTTTAGCAGCACTGAAAAAGTGGAGGTCTGCTTTAAAAGTTCTAAAGCTTGTTAAAAAGTCTTTGCGCACAAATCAAGTGGCAGACAATGGGCAGTAACAGGAGGGCAGATTGCATGTATAAGTATGAAAATGTAAATCAGGTAATGGTTAGTAATGGCAGATAGTAAAAGGAGGGGCATAGTGTGTATGAGTATGCAGGCTAGGGGAGTCAGATTGGTCTAGGTCAGTACTACGGAGACAAGGCAATGGCTGCTAACAGCCTAAGATAATGTACACAATTCAATATGCAAGAGACCATGGTCAGAAACATGAACACCTTAGGAAAGTAAATCAGAGACTGGGCCAGGAAAATGAATTAGCCTTGACTAGGGGAGTCATTGACCTCAGACAAAAGGCAATGGCTGCTAACTGCCTAAAATATAATGTGTACAATATAGCTGGCTAGGGGTGTAAACCAATGCCAGGCAATGGTCAGGGAGGCATGCAGTACAATTACCGGTACTCTAGCTAAGTAAATCAGAGACTAAGGGGTTTATTTATCAAGGGCTAGCGCCAGGTAGTGTCTGACGAGCGCCAGGTACCGCCAGCTAACGGCGGCTACCGACTCAAGTACGCCCGGCGGCGGTCACAATGACGCATTTATCACGCTAAATGAGGCTAGCGCCAGCGTGAGCATCAGCTAGCGCGGGATTCATCATGTAGCCGACTGCAACGAACAGCGCCGCTGCTAATCCCATCACAGCGACAGGTATGACCTGGTGCTCCCTGGCGTTGTCCAATGCATTTCAATGGAGCAATCTTTAAATAATCATAATTAATTGCTATTAATGTTTTTTTTTTTTTTTAATGTCAAAAATTCTGTGACCACTTCTGCAATGTTAGGATTTTTTTTTAAGTAAAAAAAAAAACAAATTTAAAATTGTGCAGAATTGATATTACAGGTCTGATATTCATGTATTCATATTACAAAATGTTTAGAAAAACTTGTATAATTTTTACATTAAAAAAAAAATGGTTGTTTGGGGGTTAAAAACTACTTTACACACATCGCCGCCAGCGCTCTGGGGTTTAAACAAGGAATTCACAGCGCGAGAAATTTTTGAGTGTGATTTGTTAATGAATCTGCAGCAAGCCGTTCGCTCTGGCCATTCGCTGTCAGGCGCACCCATACAACGCGGAACCTGTGAAACATCGACCCCTAACCCCGTATTCAACATTACCGCACACCGACTGAGTCGCTGTCAACAAGCAAACCCCGGCCAAGCACAGCGAATACTAGCTGGCGATGTGAAAATCACGCTACTGGCGCTCATCTGTCGCTACCTGGCGCTATTAATGAATCGGCCTCTAAGCTAGTGAAGTATAATAGAGGTTAGGAAGGGCAGACAGTGAGTACAATTCAGCAGGCTATGAGTGTATATCAGATGTCAGTCAATGGTGTGTAACATGAGGTCAGACTAGGGTTGATTCAGAGCCAGGTGAGAAAACTTGCTCCTTTTTTTAGGAGCGAAAACTGCCATTCACTTTCACTGTCTACCTTGAGGCTGATTCAACACCAGGTGAAATATCCTGTTGTTGAATCAGCCCCAAGGTAGACAATGAATGTGAATTGCAGTTCTCTCTCCTAAAAAAGGAGTCAGTTTTCCCACCTGGCTCTGAATCGACCCCTATGCATATGATTATACATGCTAAGAGAGTCAGGGACTGGATGACATCAGTAGTTCAGACACAAGGCAATAACTGTATTGTCAGAAACAATACGGCGGATATTCTGCTTACATGCGCTAGGAAAGTAAATAAGAGCCTGGACTAGGGGAGCAAATCAGAAACTGTGCTAGAGAATAATATCAGAGACTTTTCAGCAGACTTCTAAAATCTAATACCGGCAATGGTCAGCAGCAGGAGAGTTCAAACAGAGACAATGCACTAGGGAGTAGATCAGAGACAAGGTAATGGTTGCTAATGGTAAGACGGTAATGTGTATTTCTGGGGCATAGATGGCCATGCTATGCCCTGGGAGCAGTTGTGTAACCCCAGGACCGTACGGTTGTAGATTCATGAGAAAGGTGAGTATTATGTCTTTTTTTTCTTTTTAGTAAAAAGTAAAATGTGACGAAAAAATAGAATTGGCAGCCACCTTATTTGCCCTCTTAAAGCTTTCCCACTGATATCATTTTGCTATGGTTTATTCTAGCTTTGCAGAGGAAAAATAAAACGTTATTTATACAGTTGCTGAAACAAGAGTCGCTGCAGCACAATTATATCACGCTCTGTAAATCTCCACTAAATTATAATGCCGTGCACAGGTTTTATTCCCCTGTAAATAGGCAGTAAAGCAAGCCGACATAGTTCATTATGTACAGACTAAATAAATAGATTTAGACCTGGAGGGCCCCAGAGAATATCAGGAACATTTTCCAAATGGGAGAGAA
The DNA here is from genome assembly GCA_027917425.1 of Gastrophryne carolinensis. NCBI lineage: Eukaryota > Metazoa > Chordata > Amphibia > Anura > Microhylidae > Gastrophryne > Gastrophryne carolinensis. Next base: position 413,307,306 of record CM051235.1, read on the forward strand.
GAAGGTGACTTTCTCATTTTTATGTTTTTATACAGTACATTTTAATAGGTTTGTTGGGTTTATTATTATTGCATGTGTCTACACTAAGGGGCGTTGCCGTTCACTTTTTGTTGGAGGTTTGGCTCAATGCAAGCAAACACCGCGCAAGTGGTCCCTCCCCTTGAGTAAATTTCCATTCAGTGCTGACCGGTGCAATGAGCACTGGTGAGGAAAGAAATGTTATACCTGATCTCATACCCCCCAAACCTAAACTAACCTAGCCCATCTTGTCATATTATATGTGGACCCTGCATTAGAGAGATAGTCACCTCTTTCTAGCACAACCAACCAGGAGCAGCATATAGTTGCAAACACATATGGAATATACATCGCCAACAGAACGTTTGCAGCGATTACCTGTGCCTCCATGGCTCCATGAGGAAAAAGGGGAGTATCTCCTTGTCATGAACAAGGATCTTATGGTACAAGGGCAAATGGCAAAGAGATGGCAAGCAAGTTGCTGTATTACGGACCACTGATCCCATCCCTACAGACTCATCAACTAGATGATAAAACAACATGGGAACCCAAAAGTCTCTCACTGTCACTATCTGACAATTGTCTGCTAAACAAAGAAAGGAAACACATGCCCACAGATCCTCACTGCTGTAGTGGGTTATGGCCCTACCTATGGAAAATATATTACTGGGGTGCATCTGGACATGCTCAGATTGCCAACAACATGCTCTTGATATTGATAATCAAGTTTGTATCCTTATTGTAATACTATATAGCACTGTTTCTCAATCTGTGGTACATTCCAGGGGGTATCCAGTTAGTTGCAAACTTCTCTGCACATGCATATTCATCATAGGCAGAAACTACACAGAGTCCCCAAAATCCCTATATATATATATATATATATATATATATATATATATATAGTGCCCACACATCTAAAACATTTATTTGTATTATTTTATTACAGAGGTATGTTACAAGCAAACAGCCTCATTAATCATTAAATAGCAAAGAAACATTATATTTAAATATCCTTAAATCTATACCATTAATATACAGAGAATATAAATACAGTGCAAAATTAGTGTGCAAGTATTAAATATATAAATATTAAATGTATGTAAAGAATCTAATAAATACGTGTAAGATCAAATGCAATAGCAAACATTCATCCAGTAAGTAGATGCTGCCAAGACCAAATGCAAAAATTAAATAAATAAGAAAAATAGATTAGCATCACCCCAATGATGTGCTGCACAAAGTGGCAAGTACAAAACACTTTTCAAACAATACACAAAAAACAAATACAATTGGTAAATATTTAATACATCACCCATATGAGGTCCATGGGATGGGGGGGGGGGGAAGCATTGCATTGCACTTTTCCCTGTGCACATTGACATTTATAGCACCATCATGACATACTCCATGACTATTTTCTTACATGTTAAACAATGGAATGTTAAGCCAGAATATTGGCATCTCATTCTAAAGAGGAAGTTCAAGCATTTTGTACCATTTTACCCACCCCGGTACAAAGCCCAGTTTGGTCCAACTGTCACTCAAGTCTACAGCTGCCGTGTAGAGCCCTACCCTGCATCGGCATCAGCGGAGGATTCTGGTACTCAGGTGAGTTGTAAGTTGTTTTATTATTTTAATGCCCAAAATGGGCTTAGCTCAGGGGTAGGGAGGGATGGCTGGGGGTAACATAAAGATTGGACAACCTTTTTAAAGTGGACCAACACCCAGGATTTTGACTGTGTGAAACCCCCCAGAAAGCCCCAAAAACTCATCTTTCCCCGCTCCCACTTGACCGCTGCTGCCAATCCCCGTCGACGGACAAGCGGGAGGCAGCGACGGACAAGAGAGCGCGCCCGCCGCCGCCGCCTCCCGCACGTCCCTCTTACGGGTGCCGCTGGATCGAGGATCAGGTAGGGATTTAGGGGTTTCTGGGGGGTTACACACAGCGGGGCACCCCCGATCGGGGTGCCCCGCAGTCAGGGGGCTTATAGATTCCCAGGCCGATCACGGGAGGGTGTTGGTCCACTTTAAGTCTGGGAAGGGATCTTTACACTATGGCTTCCTATGTGTTAGCAGCCAGGTATAAAGCACTGACATGTAGGACTGTCCTTCCTAGTACAAATTACTACAGGAAATTAAGTTTGATCTAAGAACAACATTTATGTCAGATTAAGATGACGAGCATTGAAAAAAGTTATACAAGACTGGCCTTTCCATGCATTAGCTGGCTTTTTAAAATGTTAACACAGGTATCTCACTTTGCTTTTGAAATGACACAGTGCATACTTGTACTGATATATTTATTATTTTTTACTGGCTGCTTGTGTAGTGTGGTTAATTTTTTTAGGCATGCTAAAATTATGATGACATGTTACATTTAGTTTTGTGTCTGTTAAACTAATATTTAGTTATCTAGCATTATTTGTAAAGTCGGACATTTCTTCAAACAAAACCCAGAATGTTTTGTCAAGAGTATTATCTAATGCTGTGTAGATTTTGAGTTGTAAATCAGTGTCTTTTGTGTGCATTTCTACACCCCTTTTGTTTAGATGATAAGAGGTTAAAATAGAAGCTCTGACGTAACCTTTTCCCAAGGAAACGCACATTTGGATTGCCAAAGCTTGCAGCAACCTCATTTCCCAATGAAAACCTGTGCAAAGCAGGGCAGGCTGAATCATTACTAGCACCAGGTATCGGCAGATGAGCGTCTGTACAGAGGCGCTAAGAGCGACTGCTAGTACACGCTGCTTTCGGCTATCGGGCGCTGTAACAGAGCGCCTCAGTCGCTGTAGTAACCTGGCCGCCATTGATGAATGACATTTATGTTGGGCATTCTAACACCAGTACAGTGTTGCAGGGAGCAAAAGGTAGCGCCAGCTCATTGCGACCGACTCTCAGCGATTCACACCATATTCAACAAAAAAAAAACATACACAGCGCCAGCGCTCTGGATCTGGTCACTATAGCATTGAGCACCAGACGCTGTGTGATTAAAGTCTGTTTTTGAACACATATCCACCAGTAACAAAGCGAAAACGCATGGAATTAAGCCATTACCCTTGATAAATAAACCCCATATTCTCAACAGATGCTCAGTAGATGCACTGGTTGATCTGTTTAGAAACACCTTGGGGCGGGGCTAAGCAGCTAATGAGCTGGTGCTGCCTTAGACGAAGGCTTAGCCGACGTGAAGTCAGCAAATCCTCGCTGACTGGATGAACAGCCGCGCATGAGCCATAATACCGGTGAGAGGTGAGTTGGTTTCGGTGATCTGGGGTGTTTCACACAGCAGGGCACCCCCCAATTGGAGGAGCAAGGTCCAAAACCCAGGATAGTCAAAATCCTGGGCTTTGGTCCACTTTAACAATACAAAAATAATAAATATAAAATATATATAATATAAAAGATAAATAAAGCTTTATTAAAAGTTATTTTCACCCAGCAGTTCCTGCTTCCCATAGGAAGTAGGCACGGAGGAGCAAAGAAATAAAGAGGTAGAGCTGGACTTCAGGTCAGCTGAGCACACGATGAAGGAATGATTGCAGTGTTAGAACTAGGGGGAAGCGCAGCGTTCTTCAGCTTTATAAATAAGAAATTTATCACAGGAGGGAGTGCTAGGCTTTATGAGCAGAACCTTTAGAAAACTCATGTATTTTACATGCAGGAACATTAAATACAGCCACGCTTCAGGGTAATTACTGTGATGAAGCATAGAGTATAACAATTTGTGTCTCCACCAGCAAAGCAAGTAAATTGTATTGTATCAATGTGTTATTAATAAACGGAATGCCTGAATCTGATTGGCTACTGTGAGGAAATGACTGCTTATGGCATTTAAAGCCTCGCTGTTTTCACCAGATACTTACCTTGGGAATCAATCCTGCTGCGCATGTGTTGACCTCCAGGGGCATCCCCAGCACTTCTCTATCTTATGAATGCATCTCCACCAGCATATCTGAATGGCTGGCAGCGGGTGCATGCAGCTGATGAAAGAAGACAGCAGGAGCAGGAGCCCAAAATTGGATGAATCACACCCTGGAGTTGGCAGCAGCAGCAGCAGCAGCAGCAGGAGCCCAAACATTACTTTAAAGAGACACTGGAGTTGGCTTCAGGAGCCCAAAAATTGGATGATTCACACCCTGGAGTTGGCAGCAGCAGCAGCAGCAGCAGGAGCCCAAACATTACTTTAAAGAGACACTGGGGTTGGCTTCAGGAGCCCAAAAATTGGATGAATCACACCCTGGAGTTGGCAGCAGCAGCAGCAGGAGCCCAAACATTACTTTAAAGAGACACTGGAGTTGGCTTCAGGAGCCCAAACATTGGATGATTCACACCCTGGAGTTGGCAGCAGCAGGAGCCCAAACATTACTTAAAAGAGACACTGGGGTTGGCTTCAGGAGCCCAGAAATTGGATGAATCACACCCTGGAGTTGGCAGCAGCAGCAGCAGGAGCCCAAATATTACTTTAAAGAGACACTGGGGTTGGCTTCAGGAGCCCAAAAATTGGATGAATCACACCCTGGAGTTGGCAGCAGCAGCAGCAGCAGGAGCCCAAGCATTACTTTAAAGAGACACTGGGGTTGGCAGCAGGTGCCCAAAGATTGGATGATTCACACCCTGGAGTTGGCAGCAGCAGCAGCAGCAGGAGCCCAAACATTACTTTAAAGAGACACTGGGGTTGGCTTCAGGAGCCCAAAAATTGGATGAATCACACCCTGGAGTTGGCAGCAGCAGCAGGAGCCCAAACATTACTTTAAAGAGACACTGAGGTTGGCAGCAGGAGCCCAAAGATTGGATGAATCACACCCTGGAGTTGGCAGCAGCAGCAGGAGCCCAAACATTACTTTAAAGAGACACTGGGGTTGGCAGCAGGAGCCCAAAAATTGGATCAATCACACCCTGGAGTTGGCAGCAGCAGCAGCAGGAGCCCAAACATTACTTTAAAGAGACGCTGGAGTTGGCTTCAGGAGCCCAAAAATTGGATGATTCACATCCTGGAGTTGGCAGCAGCAGCAGCAGCAGCAGGAGCCCAAACATTACTTTAAAGAGACACTGGGGTTGGCTTCAGGAGCCCAAAAATTGGATGAATCACACCCTGGAGTTGGCAGCAGCAGCAGCAGGAGCCCAAATATTACTTTAAAGAGACACTGGGGTTGGCAGCAGGAGTCCAAAAATTGGATGAATCGCACCCTGGAGTTGGCATCAGCAGCAGCAGCAGGAGCCCAAACATTACTTTAAAGAGACACTGGAGTTGGCAGCAGGAGCCCAAAGATTGGATGAATCACACCCTGGAGTTGGCAGCAGCAGCAGTAGCAGGAGCCCAAACATTACTTTAAAGAGACACTGGAGTTGGCTTCAGGAGCCCAAAAATTGGATGAATCACACCCTGGAGTTGGCAGCAGCAGCAGCAGCAGGAGCCCAAACATTACTTTAAAGAGACACTGGGGTTGACTTCAGGAGCCCAAAAATTGGATGAATCACACCCTGGAGTTGGCAGCAGCAGCAGCAGCAGGAGCCCAAACATTACTTTAAAGAGACATTGGAGTTGGCTTCAGGAGCCCAAAAATTGGATGATTCACACCCTGGAGTTGGCAGCAGCAGCAGGAGCCCAAACATTACTTTAAAGAGACACTGGGGTTGGCTTCAGGAGCCCAAAAATTGGATGAATCACACCCTGGAGTTGGCAGCAGCAGCAGCAGCAGGAGCCCAAACATTACTTTAAAGAGACACTGGGGTTGGCAGCAGGAGCCCAAAAATTGGATGATTCACACCCTGGAGTTGGCAGCAGCAGCAGCAGGAGCCCAAACATTGCTTTAGAGAGACACTGGGGTTGGCTTCAGGAGCCCAAAAATTGGATGAATCACACTCTGGAGTTGGCAGCAGCAGCAGCAGGAGCCCAAATATTACTTTAAAGAGACACTGGGGTTGGCTTCAGGAGCCCAAAAATTGGATGTATCACACCCTGGAGTTGGCAGCAGCAGCAGCAGGAGCCCAAACATTACTTTAAAGAGACACTGGAGTTGGCAGCAGGAGCCCAAAAATTGGATGAATCACACCCTGGAGTTGGCAGCAGCAGCAGCAGCAGCAGCAGCAGGAGCCCAAACATTACATTAAAGAGACACTGGGGTTGGCTTCAGGAGCCCAAAAATTGGATGAATCACACCCTGGAGTTGGCATCAGCAGGAGCCCAAAAATTGGCCTAAAGACATAAATATGTTTTGCACGATTTGGAAAGTGTAAAACGTGGCACCATGCTGAATCTAGTCGCATGCATCAGGCATTGGTGGGTGGAAATCCCTGATTCATTTTGACAAAGGTGAGTCTCTCCACATTTTTAGTTGACAGACGATTTCTCCTCACCGTAACTATGGCCCCCGCCGCACTAAACACCCGCTCAGATGGCACGCTACTTGCCGGGCAGGACAGCTTTTCCAGGGCAAACTCTGCTAGTTGCGGCCACAAATCAAGTTTGGCTGCCCAGAAGTCCAGCGGATCCTCAAGGTGTGTTGGCATGGTCATGTCAAAGTATGACATGACCTGCTGGTTCAGGTCCTGCTCCAGGTCTTCCTGCTGCTCTTGAGTAGCCTCACTATGCGGGTGTAGAAAGCTACTCATTAGCGACTGAAGACTGAGGCTGCTGCTGATGGAGCTGCTGCTGCTGCTCCTGCCAACCCCCCCAGCAGCCATGACAGTGGAAGGTGAGCGCAGTGGTCCCCTCGAGTCAGACCTGAGAGAGTATGGACCATGGCGCAGATAGGCATCGGCCAACTGCCTACGTAGAATGTCTTTGTAGTAGTTCATTTTGTCCTCCCTCTCGGTGGGTTTAAAAAATGCCCCCATTTTGTGCCAGAAGCGAGGGTCCAATAAGGTGGACAGCCAGAAGTCATCCCGCCGACAGATGGAAACAATTCTGGGGTCACTACGCAAGCACGTGAGCATGCTTCCTGCCATTTGCGCAAGTGACTCGGATGGACTAACTGTCTCCATCTCCACTGCATACTGCCACGGTGAGCCCGGGTCCTCTGCCCCCCCTTTCTCAAAAACCTCTAGCTCCTCTGGCTGCTCCTGCTCCTCCTCTCCTGTCCACTGACTAGATAAACCAGCCATTTCACCAAGCCTAAACTGTGTTTCGCTGGGCAACTCCTCCTTCTCCAGTTCAGCTCCAACGGGGTTCATGTGGCCGTAAGATGTAAACGCCATGTCTCCAGTGCCCTGACCAGCCATGGTTTCCAACATGTGCTGTAGTACATGCAGCAGTGGAATCACGTCGTTCATCCCGTAATCCTGCCGACTGACAAATAAAGTGGCTTCCTCAAAGGGCCTGAGCAAACGGCAGGTGTCACGTATGAGCTGCCACTGGTTGACATTGAAGTTACACAGGGGAGTCCCCCTATCTGCTTGGATCATCAGGAAATCCGTGATGGCTTTTCTCTGTTCATATAATCGGTCCAACATGTGAAGGGTGGAATTCCAACGGGTGGAAACATCGCAAATCAGACTATGTTGGGGGATACCGTTCTGACGCTGTAGCTCAAGAAGGGTGTGTTTGGCGGTGTATGAGTGGCTGAAGTGCATGCAAAGTTTCCTTGAAGTTGTTAGGATGTCTTGCAGATGGGGGGAACACTTCAGAAACCGCTTGACAACCAGATTGAAGACGTGAGCCATGCAGGGGGCATGGGTCAGGCTTCCTTGGCGCAGCGCAGACAAAATGTTCTTCCCATTGTCGGTAACCATGATTCCCATTTTAAGTTTTCTTGGAGTAAGCCATGTTTGGATTTCCTGATGAATAAATTTAAGCAGTTCCTCCCCTGTGTGACTCCGTTCGCCAAGACAAACCATGTGAAGCACTGCGTGACACCTCCGCGCCCTGCACACATGGTAGACTGGAGGGGCACTGAGACTTGAGCCTACAGTGGAGGGTGAGGAGATGGCGGAGGATGAGGAGGCCGAGTCGCACAGTATCACAGGCCCAACGGGCAGGGAACGCGGAGGCCGAAGCGGCGTGACCTGTCCAAGTTGCTGCTGCAAAGGGACCACATGCACCCAGTGGGCCGTAAACGACATGTACTGTCCCTGACCGTAGTTACAGCTCCAGACGTCGGCGCTGCCATGCACTTTGCTACACACCGACAGGCTCAAGGACTGGGCCACCTTCTGTTCAACAAAAGTGTGCAGCGCTGGTACTGCCTTCTTGGCAAAGAAATGACGGCTTGGGACTCTCCACCTCGGCTCGGCACAAGCCATCAGTTCTCTGAAAGTCCACCACCTGAAAAGGGAGCGACTGCAGCACCAGCAACTTGGACAGGAGCACATTCAGCTTCTGCGCCTTAGGATGAGTGGGCGCATACTGCTGTCTCTTGGACATGGCTTCGCTGATGGATTGCTGGCGGGATGCATGACTTGGAGGAGGAGGAGCAGGAGCGACAGAGGATGGGTATGACGCACAGCTGCCTTCGGCTGAGGTGCTGGAGCCTTGGCTGGCAGAAATTGGGAGCGGCGTGCCACTCGGTGAGGAAGCAGTCTGGCCCACCTCTCCGGAGCCTAGGTTCTCCCAGGCCGCTTTATGGTGACGCTGCATATGTTGACGCAGGGCCGTGGTGCCAACATTTGGACCCTGGCCACGCTTCACCTTCTGCCTACATATCTTGCATGTGGCCATGTTACCCTCCTGCGGATGCTTCAGGAAAAACTGCCACACTGCCGAGTAGCTACTTTTCCCACCCCCTGGCCTCACTGATTCACGGCTGCTGTTGCCAACTACAGGAACCCCTGCTCCACTACCTCCCGATAAGGTAGACTGCCGCACAGCAGGTGCTCTACGCCGGCCCCGGCCCCGGCCGGCTCCAGCCTTTGGAATTGTGCCCCCATGCTGACTGCTACCACCTTGCTGCCTCAGCTGCTGACTCCGGGGCAACCTGCGCCCCTCTTCTCCTGATGATGATGATGAAGCCCCTTCATCACCCGGCTCCCAAGTGCGATCGGCTTCATCATCATCATCATCATCATCATCATCACCGAGTTGTGGCTGTAGCTCCCTGATCTTATCGGTTTCAGTGTCTGGCGCAGGAGCTGGAAAGCTCCCAACACCCACATCACTCTCCACATCACTATTTCTGTGCGGAGCTAAAGAAGGCACCTCCATTTCATGGCTGGCCAGTAGCTGCTGGCTGTCCTCCAGATGATCGTCCTCCTCACTAAAAAGTGGAGCTGAACCCAAAGCATGGGATACGTCGCTGGGGGAGGGAACGGCGTAGGACAGAGTCAGTGGGAGGACAGGGACTGCTCTCGGGGGCATGCCAACTCAGGGTTGTGTCTGAGGAACCGACCGACCCTAGACTGGGGCTCTCAGACGTAAGTCGAGATGATGTGGTTGTTGATGAGCGCGTCAACCAATCTACCACGGCAGATGCGTTACTGGTGGAGACCCGACCGCTAGCAGATACTGGCAGATTAGGTCTCTCAGCGTGACTCCTGCTGCTACTGGCCCCCAGTCGGCTGCGACCTCTGCCTGCGGAATCTTGGCCTCTGCCACTCCTCTTTTCACTTCCAGGCACTTGTCTGCCCGACATAGTCTAACTGGCGTGGTAGTAGGTGATATTTTAAGAACCCCCAGGCAGCGGTGGGTCTATATGAAACAGAATATAATGCACACCAAAAGTGAGCAGTAACACTCAGCCTCCAACAGGCCTGCTTAGTGTAAATAAGAGAGCTGCTTAGTGTAAATAAAGAGGGGTATGGTATGTTACAGAATGGGATGCCCCAACAGCAGAGCACCTGGGAGCAGTAGTACTATGCACAGCAAAAGTGTCTTTATCAGGCCAAATTACTTTTAGAATAAGTGCAAAGGGTTATAGTAAATAGAGGCTGGTGTAGTCACAGAATGGGATGCCCCAACAGCAGTGCACCTGGGAGCAGTAGTACTATGCAAAGCAAAAGTGTCTTTATCAGGCCAAATTACTTTTAGAATAAGTGCAAAGGGTTATAGGAAATAGAGGCTGGTGTAGTCACAGAATGGGATGCCCCAACAGCAGAGCACCTGAGAGCAGTAGTACTATGCACAGCAAAAGTGTCTTTATCAGGCCAAATTACTTTTAGAATAAGTGCAAAGGGTTATAGTAAATAGAGGCTGGTGTAGTCACAGAATGGGATGCCCCAACAGCAGTGCACCTGGGAGCAGTAGTACTATGCAAAGCAAAAGTGTCTTTATCAGGCCAAATTACTTTTAGAATAAGTGCAAAGGGTTATAGGAAATAGAGGCTGGTGTAGTCACAGAATGGGATGCCCCAACAGCAGTGCACCTGGGAGCAGTAGTACTATGCAAAGCAAAAGTGTCTTTATCAGGCCAAATTACTTTTAGAATAAGTGCAAAGGGTTATAGTAAATAGAGGCTGGTGTAGTCACAGAATGGGATGCCCCAACAGCAGTGCACCTGGGAGCAGTAGTACTATGCAAAGCAAAAGTGTCTTTATCAGGCCAAATTACTTTTAGAATAAGTGCAAAGGGTTATAGTAAATAGAGGCTGGTGTAGTTACAGAATGGGATGCCCCAACAGCAGAGCACCTGGGAGCAGTAGTACTATGCAAAGCAACAGTGGTTAACCAGGGTGAAACAGCTAACAAAGCCAGTTACCCAGGCAGTAACACTCAGGCTGCATGAAAACAAAAAAAAATCCCTGTCACTGCATCCGTTTTTTTCCTACCTTTCCCTGCTTCTCCCTGACTTCCTGCCTGTCTCCCGCCTGTCTACTGGCTGTCCCTAACTCTCTACCTATCTCTCCCTGAATACAGTCTGCAGTGTCCTCCTGAGTCCTGGCTCTCACGAATGCAATAGACAAATGCGCAAAAGCAAGATGGCCGCCGCCTTATAAATCGCTGTGACGTCACCGGGCTTGCTGGCTGCTGATAGGCTGCATGTGACTGTCCCAGCATACACTGCCCCAGCTTACATGTCTGGACATGTCACGTAGACCATCCTAGAATGCCTGTCATTGAAATGAATGGATTTTAGAAAAAAACTTCGCTCGATCGAATCGCGGGGAAATTTGGATTCGATCCGAATCGAATTTGTCATGAAATTCGGATCGAATCCGGCTTCGTCCGGATCGATTCGCTCATCCCTAGTTCTAACGATGGACCTAAATGGAAGGGAAGTGAAGAAAGGTGACAGTTGGCGGGAAATGCAATGCCATCTTCCTGGTGGTCTTGAGGGCGGTGGAGCTGTGTCTTCCATTATTGTGAGCGGAGGTCAACGCTGCACTCTAAGCTGGAGCACACATCGTGCCCAACCGCCGACGTCACACTCCATTATTGGTTACAGTAGGAAAAGGCTGCTAACATGGTAGCAAGGACACCAGTGTGCCAATATAGCAATTTCAACCAACCTAGGCGGCCACCGCCAGCCACAAATACAGCAGCATCTATGCAGGAGAAAGAAAATCTCATGAGCAATTCCAAACAGCTGCTCAGGGTATTTGTGGGGTATTACGAGCTGCTGACTGGAAGGGATGGCCACTCTATGCAGCCTGCCTTGTTCCCATTGCACTTTTATCCTGTCATGCCTTTCTGGCGGTCTGCCAGCCATACCCCTAGACTCTTCTAGTTGGTGACAACTTTAACAGAGAACTCCAAAATATTATCTTTGCAAGGGCCGGCCTTACATTGGAAGGTGCCCTGTGCAAGACTGCAACACGGCCCCTCCAGGGACTGTTTGCCGTCCAATGGCCCCCTGCAAAACATTCATCTGGCAAAGTTGAGCAGGAGGACCACCAGGACAACAACACACTATTTGCCCTCTAATAGACCCTCTTGCCCCTAATAAACAATCTAGTAGAGCCTAAGCTGAGCAGGTGGTGCCCCTTTATCTTCTTGTCCACATCCAAACCATTAAAAAGAAAGCCTTCTCAAATAAGAAAAGAAAGTCTGGCACCCCTAGGATAATGGCACACAGTGTGGCAACTCCATCTGATCACCCCATATGCTGACCTTAAACATGGGACTTCTGTATCTGTTACAGTGCCCTTCAAGGCCCTTCAAACTTATTGCAACGATATTTATTAAAGTGGATGAAAAGTCTGGCTTCTGGTCCGCTCAGAAAGAGCTGCTCTGCTGAATTTACTGAATTTGGCCACCCCAGGAACCTAGAAGAAGGGGAGAAAGTAGCCTGGTCTTGGGGCCGGGCTATGTATGCATATCACTAATAGTGGCCTTTATACGTCTTTTCAGACTTTTTGTCTGCATCCAATATTGGAGCTGCTCTAAAATGTGGAAACACTGATTCAACCTTATTGCCTATTCCACTGTAATACAGTTTTATAAACATGATTGAAGGCTGAATATCAATACATTAATCTCTCAAAACACAATATCAGAACACAACTTTTCCATAAAAGAGATGAGAAAATATCGTTTGGAACCTGGCCATTTACAGCCCCCTCCCGACTTGTAGCTATCCTATAGGATCTGCCAAGTGTCTTATTCATAATGAAGTAAGTACATGCAGATCAGAGTGCTTTGGATTATTATAACACCCACTGGCTTTCTAAAGTTAAATGAAGCTTGTCATATTTCATAATAAATGCATACGGATTTAGCTCAAATGATGGGGGGGCAGAATGTATATTTACAGATTTATTTCATCCGCCTATAATAAATGTCTGCAATTTGCTCACTTACTTCCCACCGGTGCATTGCTGAAAGTCAAACAGGCTTCACTTTGGAATTATGGTAAATGGAAGTGAAAGGGTTTGAAGGATGCCCTATGTCCTCCTGGTAAACATGATACATTAATCTATCTTGTATATAAAATTTATTGCATTACTACAATCCATAGTGCATCACCTGCGTAATACATGACTCCTGCATGTCTACAGAGCTTACATCAATCAGGGATTTCTAATGCGACTGTATACAATATGTGTGTACTGCTGCGTGAAGCTAATGCATCCCTGATTTAAAAGAATTAGCCTTTTACAAATCTCTATATATATTTCCTAAATTGAAGCTACCATGAATAGCCTTTTTTGAACATTTGAATTTTATACCCTAAATCAGTAAGTTAATGATTTACTTTAGCTATGCTGGGCTGCGCTAGTCCTACATAGGTTGGTGGGGACACGATTTCTGAAGAATGCTATTCACTTTCTTTAGAGCAGTGGCAACAGCACTAACCCGTCGGCACCTGCAAGTATGAAATGGTGCAGTGTTTTAGCGCTGCTAAATTGGCGCTGTACCTTGTGAGCACTGAATGATAAGTGTATGTTATCAGTAGCGCAAGTCTACACACATAAAATGAAATCAAACTACTGTAAGCATTGTCTGTTTTGTTAGGCACGCAATTGCTAATTTTTATGGAACAATCAGCGTTCTTTGGGAAATATACCATATAGCACCTAGGATTTTTGAGGAGGAAAAAAGAAGAAAAATATTCTGAACCAAATGATGTGCTCTAATAGCCCCCCAAGATCCCTAGAGGACATGGCTGAACCCCCAATCACCCCTAAAACAGGTAAGTTGGCAGATCTCCCATCTCCAAAAACAAGCATATGCTCCCCATATAACAGTGTGCAGGGCCCAATCCACCATAGAACAGACAGTTTGGCAGATCACCGCCCCCATCCCTAACTGCCCCTGAGTCAGTTCAAAACTTCTTACCTGTACCGCTATCCGGAAGCCTCCACACTCCTCAGCCAGTGTACGCCGATGCATCAATAACATCGACACACCGCTCTGTGCAATGTGATTGATGAAACTGTGCATGTCTAGCTGCATTTACACATCGGCACACGCTGGCTTCCAAGAGTGGCAGCTTCTTCCGGAAAGCAACGCAGGTAAGACATTTTTTTCCTTAGCTAATTGACCCAGCGGTGGTCGAAGATAGAGGTCTGCCACATCGCCTTCACCCTATAAGGCACCTGGGCATTTTAGTTTTTTAAAAAAAATAAGCGCGCCTTATAGGGCGAAAAGTATGGTAAATCGCTGATAACAGTTCTTCATTTTAAAAGTGAAAAAAACACAGCAACGCAAAACAAATGATACTCAGCGAGGGCTCGTTAGGCAGATGGCGAGTTGCAAACCGGAAGTGCACAACATTCGCTAATAACTTGGCCACTTCATTTTCAATCTTTGATTAATATAGTGGAATAAAACATAAAATCATAATGCAACAAATACATAGCAAAAAATAATATATGTGTGAAAAGTGAAAAATACTGTATGGACAAGTAGTAAAAGTGAGGGCATCCAACGCCAAACAAGCAAACTGTGCTGTATTTAACTAATTGTGCAGCTAACAATGCTAGCTAACAACACCAACCGCCAACACAGTGATAGGGACACACAGAGGCATGTTTAAATTCTAGTATACAGTTGTACCTCAAAACCGTATCATCCGTTGTGTTTTAAAACAACAGTAACACAAAAAAATGTGTCAAAAACATTGGGGACCTTGGGTGGAAAACAAACTCAACATCAATAATGTGTCCATAATCAAATATGAACATTCTGAGTAAAGAGAAAAAGCATGTGGAACATAATAAAACACTTTAAGAACCCGCATCTAATGAAGTCTATAGGAGATGAGTATGAGCATTATCTAGTATTATCTAGTGCAGCTTGGGGAAGAGCCACAGTCTCTAGGTACTACATGGTACTGGAGATAAATTAGAGTTTCTGTGGCGGCCATTTCGGCTCACACTGTTTTCAAGCATTAAGTATGTGATATTGCAAAATTATTGCCGCTCAGTGGCATTGAGTGGTGCTATCGCTTGATAAATAAGGCCCTGCCTTAGTCTGGCATGCATAGTAGACAAGATAGTTTTCAGTAGACTATTGTTGCCTTGACACACACACACACACTAAATAAATTCCATAATTACTACTCTGTCACAAGTTCTGAGTGTAGGTTCAACCAGCTCTTCTTGGGGGCACAGGGAGAATCACTCCCATAGAACACAAGGGGAAGATTATGAAGCCTGTTATTAGATATGCCGTTCACTGGACAGATCCATGTGTTAGAGCTAACAAAGGGAAATAATATTAATGATAAAAATCATTTTTTAA
This sequence comes from Gastrophryne carolinensis, assembly GCA_027917425.1. Taxonomy (NCBI): domain Eukaryota; kingdom Metazoa; phylum Chordata; class Amphibia; order Anura; family Microhylidae; genus Gastrophryne; species Gastrophryne carolinensis. Next base: position 413,322,383 of record CM051235.1, read on the forward strand.
ATATATACAATCTTTTTCTTTACTTGTCACTCCACACTTTTAAACACTTTTCTGGCTAGTGGCATGTTAAAGCTTTACTATGCCTGACTGTACAAATTAGTTAAAACTGGGTCTTTGCTGGCCAGCTTAGAATGCATAATGTGTTACACTTGCTAAATCCATGTATTTCAATGCTTTTAATACAGATGACTTGAATGGCAGTACAAGCTACCTCGATATAGTGCTGTCAATTGGCACCAATAAATAAGACCGCCTTATTGCAGAAACCACATAATAGATAGGAGGATAAGTGCATGGCATTACAATATGTTGCGCTCCAAGCCTGGACCACGTTATCTCAGAACCTGTCCTATACTGGACCACATTATATCAAGGTAGCTGTCTACGGCATTGTTAGGATTTTGTCATCTTTATAAACAGAATATATTTAATCTTGTTTTGTCTATATGCAATTAGTACATACATTGCAATACATGTAAATACATTTAGATTTTTTAACATGGGCAACTTTTCAGGGACATGGAGGACCCCTTATTGAGGCAGCAATACAGCAAAAAAGTAACTACATTTTATTAATTTTCTGTATTGCTGCCTTGATTAATGACCCCTTTGTGGCCCAAAGGTTCTTCCACCAGACTTGGCCAATGCTCATAGGTGTCAGTGAATAAGGCACTATGCAGCTCATGATATCCCAAAAGTTGAGCCAGTGGGGTACAGGGAGGCTGCCTTACTGCATAGTGCTGAAGGGCAGTGTTCCAACTTAAGGCTGATAAACCCCCCCCCCCCCTTCAGTCATACTGTAGATGTAATAGAGGAGCATGCAGCTTTTAAGGGCCTTTGGGGCAGTGGGTCCCACAAAAACCTTAACAGGAACAGCAGCTGGCAGATAAAAGTCTGGTGCCAAGAGGACTGATAGCCTGGAGAGCACTGATTTAGCGTGGATGTGGGTGGACTGGCCATAGGGAGCATAGGGAGCATAGGCTGCACTGCTTTGGGACCAGACTGTGTCTAAATGTATTCCTCTACTAAGCCCCCCCCCCCCCATTTTCCTGCCTCCCAAGTCTCCCCCATCCTATTTTCTGCTCCTGCAGGGCTTATAGCCCAAGCATCGTATTTGAGGGGGTTGCTAAAGGTTTATCACAGTCTCTTTAAGAGTGGCCATTTCCACCACTGCCCATGATCTGCCTCTGCAGTCCTGTAGTCTTGGGAAGCATCCTGGCAGTGAGGCGCAGTGGCTCATAGGCTGGCATTGGCCAATAATTTCCTGCCATTTGGCCCCAGTCCACCCCTGAGCATGGGCATGTCGGCATTATTGTTTGCACACATTTTACAGCTTGATTTCTTCAAAATATCTCCTGAAAATAAGGACTGTTCTCATGGTGATATAAAATAGGATTCAAATAAAAGACACGACAGACATTTAAACATAAATGTTTAAAAGTGCTGATATGTTGGTCATAAACACCTAAATCTTTTACTATGGCAAGCTGCAAGATTTAGTCACCGTTAAACTTAAACAGGACCAACACTGCTCATGCGCATCCCTCCCCAGGGCCATTCAGATTGCTGCACATCAAAATAAATGTATTTCTGTAACTCCTAACATGGTCGATTTTCCCCACTCAGTGGCATCCTATATATCTGCCAGTAGCTTGTAAAGAGGTGGGGACTCTGGGTTTCTGCCGCTGTGCATTGTTGGTTATGACGGCAGCAGATGGCCAAGATGGCCACGACCAGGGGAAAACCGGTAAAGCAGCATTTCAGTTTTTAGTGGAATCAAGGAATGAAGGCACGTGCTGGCAATGATTCAATATCATGCATTCAGATGGTGCAAGTGAGTTTTGGTGAGTTTTTTTTCAACTGTGCAACGCTTCTGGTCTATTTTATGTGAATGGGATAAGTTGTCACATTTTTCTGGTGAAAGTTTTAACTGTAAATCACGCCAAATTAACTCATGCCTTATTCTGATATAAATGGGAATTTCAGGGAAAGCTTATAGAATCACCTTGTCTGCAAATGTACCTTGGGGTGAAGTACTTACCTTACAAAATGGATTTTGTGATTCTTCCACAGAAGGATTTTATGTCCTAATTAAATTCAGAGGATTTCTATTTAAAAGTTGTTTCCTAGAACATATCTTTCAGTGCAGTTTCTGTCTAATCTCAAGGTCAGCTGCCACTGCCATTTATAGGATATGAAAAGTATTTTTGTGTAATTGTCAGCTAAAGGTACATTTTGTAAGTCTGCACATGTTCTTTCTTTTACATTTGCTTCTGGAAACCATGTTCTGTAACCAGGTCCACGATTCTTGAAATTTAGAACCCAGTTCTCTAAAATGCCCTGGGCTCTCATGTGGGAAAGATTGTTGTTTTTTTGTACTTTGAGGTAGAACACTTAATAAACTTTAATGAATACCAACTGAGATGGTGAATTCATCACATCACACTAGAGATTATTTTAATTAATAATCTTCCAAATGTTATCCGGTGGTGGTCACATGTCCCATCCTCGGCAGGTAGCCTGCAAAGTAGAAGCCCAAGCAAGGGACAAGACCGCCGCCGGCCAATTGCACACCCAGGTTTGCCAAAGGGAGTGAGGTGACTAAGATTTAGGGGTTTTGCAGGAGATTGATCAAGGGGGACTCAGGGTTGCCCCTTGAATAGGCGTTGGTCCACTTTAAGTCTTAAACATACCCTAATCCAAACACAAGTTTGGCTGTTGAAGCCCAACTTGCAGGGATTGTTATAAACTAATTTCTGAAAATAAAATATCTTAAAACTCAGGTGCAGGTATTCATTAAAGGTTAAAGAGACTCTTCAAACTGAATTAATCCTGCCCCCCCTCTGGATTTTTTTCAGCACTCACTATCAAAATAAAAGTTTTAATGTATCAAACTTTGTATCTGAAACTCCGCTGATGTTTATCTGCGGTGAGTAGAGAAAGCTTTATTGGGATATGTAAGCAAATGCTGCTATTTATTTTACAGTGTTCTGTTTTCTTATTTTCTGCAAGTTACTGGAGGGAAAAGTTATTTTTTTTTCGTTTTACGAATCGCACATGAGTTTATTTTTCAATAAACATTTTGCAGCAGTTCCTGACATTACAGGGTGATCATGTTTTGCAAGATCAGTTCAGCTAGATAGTACAAGGATTCATTTTGCTCAGCAACAACATAACTTGGAATACACAGCAGCTTCCAGATAAGGTCCATAAGATGGCAGATCAGAAGTTTCCTGCAGTGACACGTTGACTTTCACAATACAGAACCGACTTACCTAAAATGGTACCTTTAGATTGGCTTTTTATATCAGTACGAGGACTGTTCCTTGTGTGCTGTCTGAACTGGGTTTCTCTGGCAGAACAACAGTACTAAAGCCTAACATTTTTATTCATGTCTTTGTGCGATGAAAAGCTACATTGAGGGATATAGGGAATGAGTTAGAAATAAAGCACTGGATGAAAATGTTTACATTGCGACACGTCCTGAATTGGTATGCCCCTAGAAAATGCTTTCATATGAATTTCGTTCTTTGGCCTTCTTATTCTGGCAAGATGTGTATAAAAGAACCCCCCCCCCCATTATTGCAACCACAGGGTACACAGGCTTCACTGATAAAGGCCATAATGAGTGGTATCCTATAGCCAATCTCTCACATTCACATATGTAAGCTCGTAAGGACAGGGCTCTCTCTTATTGTATCTTGTACTCAGAATAGTCATTGTTAACTCACACTGCATTTGTAATAGTCTATGTACTGTATGTTCTACTCTGTCTGCAATCACTACTTTGTGCAGCGCTATGGAAGATGAAATAAATGCTAATAATAACTAGGTTTTGGGATTCCCTCATTGGGTTCCACCATCTCTTCTGCCTAGCTCATGGACAACTCAGTCTGGGATTTACACTATTCCAGGTCTTGGGGGATTTCACACCAAATCGGGATGTCCCACAAAGAGGGAGACCATCGGTCCTAGAGTCTTATAAACTTTAGGTTAGTTGTTGCTCCTCTTTAGGAATAACGCAAGTCCATTTCTTCTTGCGTTTCTCATCAGATGGCATCGCATTAGCCGCAGTGCCAATTGTTCACTGTGTTGACTGCAGACATAAAGTGAGGTTTAATTACCTCCTATTAATGCTAAGAAACATCTGTCACTTTCCTCTAAGCCATAAACATTCTCTTGGCTCCGGTGCTGCTCCTAAAAGATTTTAGTTTAATTTGTTTGAATGAATTTTCGATTGATTGATGGATGAACCTATCCAGGACTCCCCCCCCCCACCTTTGAGGCTGAATGTCAAGGAGGTTATTTGTCTTCAGAGGCTGACCTTCATAGAAGATGGGTGACTTTATAAAGAAAAGCAGCAAATAATAAAACGTGAAGGGCACATAAAGAAAAAGTTATAGCCCAACTTTATACCAAAATCTTTATATTTGCATTGTGTACAGCGGGATAGGGTTACAGCTTCTTCAGTGTTCTTTGGTTCGCAAATGTTTTATAGCATGCATACAGAAGAGTCAACTACATGGATGATTACAGCAGCAAATCAGCAAAGAGCAGAGTACCTTAACACTTAAAGTGGGCCTAAACCAGACCTTAAAGATGATAGATCTGGTGAGACAACCACCTTTGAGGCATCCTGGGTTGGGATGCCCCACTGTGTGAACCCCGCCAGTTCCCTAATTTTCTTACCTGACCAACAAGCCCACGCCACATGTACGCAGACAATGGTTGCAGGGAATGCCACGCATGAGTGTGGTTAGGATTCCATTCAGCTCCTCTAGTGGCACAATAATATGCACGCCCAGAGAAGCTGATTGGATAAGAACCATGTCTGTGCCATGGGCTCGTTGGAAAGGTAAGGAATGGCAGGGTTTCACGCAGCAGCACATCCCAAATTAGGATATCCCAGGGGGATGGATCAAATCCGGGGTTTTGTTCCACTTTAACACAGCAGCATCTTCTATTCCAGGGGTACTCAACCACTTCTTGCAAAGGTCTATTTAAAGGCATCAAGTGAGAGGTGAAGGTCCAGACAGAGGGCTGTCATGGGGGTGAGAGTCCCACAGGATCACCCGTAAGCTCCCCTTTTCCTCATTCCCACGACGCATGCGCGGGACACTCAACCAATCAGCGCTGCTTGCTCTATTCAGATTTACTTTGGCCAGATTAATTTTGGCCCTTAGTTTTGCTGAAATAGTGTTGCTATGTTAATTATTGGAGATTATTGGGGTTTCCTTATGAAAGGGACTAACCTAAACTAAAACCTCTGAATAAAATATATACTTACAAACTATACTATAACTATCAAAAAAACATACAGGTCCTGAAGAATGTATGCGCTAGTCACTGGTATAGTGGTTGTATGGGTGGAGTGCTTCCAAATGAAAAGAATATGCGTATGTGTTGTGAGACCTGGTTTACCAAATGGTCTGCTTTAAAAAAAAACATTGGAGCCTAAACCACCACTCCCAGACACATATGACCACAATCCCAATCGCACATCTGTGCACTCCCAAACTGCATGTGCACACTCCCAAATCTAGATGCGCTCACTCCCAAATGTGCATGTGCGCACTCACAAATGCATGCATGCATGCGCACCCACAAAGATGCATGTGCAGACTCCCAGATCAGTAGGTGGGCAGGTAGGTAGTTGGCTCAGTGGGCAGGTAGATAGGTAGATTGGCAAGTAGGTGGGTGGTTAAGTCGTCAAAACTTGGAAACTGTCAGCAATCCCCAACTCCTCCCCTCCAGAGCACCATCAACAGCAGAGGCAGGCAGTGGGCAGTGGAGGTGCGTGCAGCCTCCCGCACCATGCATGCTCCCAGTGACAGAGCTAAGGTCCCAGTTGCTCTTGCAGGGAGCAGAGAGGATGAAGGGGGCACCGCTTTGAGGGGGAGGGGGTGCAGCTGCTCCTGCTCCCGGCACTGGCAGGGAGCAGAGAGGATGAAGACTGTGGCGCAGCAGCCCCTACTCCTGGCATCGGCAGGGAGCAGAGAGGATGATGAGGGAGAAGTAGCAGCCCCTGCTCCCATAACTGGCAGGGGGCAGATAGGATGAAGAGGCAATGTAGCTGCCCCTACTACAGACTTTTGCCTAGCAGAGCTGCATCAGTTGAAAGACAGTTGAGGGGACAGGTAATAGCTACACACATGTGCGGAATAAGCAGCTCATCCAATAGGAGATTTGTTTTACTCAATCGGGCAGCTACTTCCTGCGCCACCATAAAGGGCTTAATTTCAGATTTTGACATCCTAAGCATCTTAGGCATCACAACCTGGGAAGCCCCAGGGGAGAGTGTTAAAAGGGACATAAAGTCATATTTGACTGTTGGTCCCAAATTAGGATGACGTCTAGAAAATATGAAATTGGACCAAGACATTTTGTCCACTTTAAGTCTTTAACTCTTATTCAGTCATAGTATTGACAGTTACAGATTGTTCTGGATAGAAAATTTGTAGGTGTGATGGAGACCACATGGTGATTTTGGGATTATTCTTCAGTGATTAAAGCAGTGGGTGATAATAGGTGTTCCAGTTGTTCAGCAGAGGAGTTTCTCACTCATAGTAGAGCTGCTTGTTTTTTGTGTCTTGGTAGTGTTTTTTAATGGGCTAGTGCAGGCAATTGTGAAAATCCAGCATGACAATATTCAGCACAGTAGAAAAAAAAACTCAGTCCCAATGAGAAAGTTAACTTGCATGCGACAATTCTCGCTTTCTCGCATGATTCAAGGGACATATGCAAGACAATCTTGTATGTGGGAAAGCAGTCAATAAAGCTGTATCTCTCTCTCTCTCTCTCTCTCTCTCTCTCTCTCTCTCTCTCTCTCTCTCTCTCAAGAGAGAAGTCGCAATAGGGTCTATTTATGGTTGTGTGTCCACAACCTAGGCGCCTGATTCTTGGTTTTGTGCACAGGCATGGTGAACGTGCGAAGTGAACCAAATCGCTTGCGCCTGAAGCAAGTGCAAATTTCCTCCATCCTCATGCAGTCCAGCGCCATATCAGCCATTCTGCACATTTTCAGCGAGCATTGCGGAGGACATTGAGGAGTTAGCTCTCCCGGAGCTCTTTGCTGACTAGGGAAGGCCCAGTTAACCCCCAAATAGGAGTTGGAGAGTTAGCTAGCATTGTGGCGCAGCGCTTTAACGTGAAGCTCCGGCAAAGTCCATCCACCAAAGGTGGTCGGACTTCAAGTGACGGACTCGGCATCGTTCTACAGGCTCTATAAAGCCTATGCCTTCGGTAAGTGAATAATGTTGGGCAGCATTGGTTGTTGTAGGAGCCTTTTAATGCCTTTTCTTGTTTTGTGTCTTCACAGATAAGCAGCCTCTCCTCTACAAGCATGGGAAAAAGGCTTTGCCCCTGCCCCCTAACCCTGATCCCAATACAGATGCAGGGAAGGGTCCTTCAAGCCATTGCATCGTGGAGGATCCGGGGAAGAAAGGGGATGAGGCTCAGGATGTCCAATAGGAGTTGGCTGGTGGGGACTTTGTGGGTCATAAGCTCCTCCGATGAGGAAACGCCGTAGTCTGGCTACCAGGAGGGCCAGGAATCCTGAGGTGGAGGAGGCGGTGGACTTCCCACCACTGCATGAGGTTGCAGTAAGGGGACTGGAGGAGTCTGGCCCCTCAGAGTTGGGCTCCAGTGGACTGGTTTGAGACCATCATCTCATCCCCTGGTGAGTATATTATTGTGTTGGACATCATAGGCCTGTGATCCGTTTTTTCCTCCCAAGCCAATGTCAGGTAATATTGCCAGGCGCATACACACAGATGCAAATCTTATATTTTTATATGTTGCTAGAAGTCATACTCCACGGATAATGTTCTATTGTATTGTTTTTGGATTCTCACAGCTCCTCATATTCCCACTGGCACATACATTGGTCCCCTAAGCCTGCCTTGTCCCCACCAACATGAAATTGGGTCCAGCAGCATGGGCCAAAGCCAGAACTGTGATGGCAAGAAACTTATATCTTGTGTTGTAACTTGCTGATCTCTCTATCATTTTAATGAAACCAACAAAGGATTAATTGTGTTCCCTTGAAAATTATATGGTTGTTTGTTGCCTTTTTATTGCTTGATTAATGCTTGTCTCAGTCCTCTCATGTATGCAGGTAGGTATGCTAAATGTTTTAAATAAAATTTTTACATAAATCATTCACCTTACTGGTTTATTGCACAGCAACTCCACCACTGCCACAGGGACCCGTGTTGAGTCCCTCAGATTGTGTTTTTAGCTAATAACATTGGGTTGTAATGTTTTTGACGTTTAAAGATACATAACCTAACCATCACCATGTGTTGGTCCAGTTGGTATCTAGTTCTGTGTTTCAAAACATTTAGCCTTCTGAACAGTTGTGAGTGACCCTGTTAGTATCAATGTGCTATGTGTTGTGGATTCAAACATGCATCCCACTTTGCTCCTGAGTTTTTGGATAATACAAATGTTAAGTTCTAAATTAGAGCTTAATTTAAAACTCAACCACAAATATTTATTGATGTTAAAAGCCCAACTTTATCTAGTGTTTAAACTATTTAATTCAAGGAGATCCAGCATGTATGACTGTAGCAATCAACGTAACACTATGGTGTATGTACCAAACATTTTTGGGCACATTAACCCATAATCTCTTAACACTTTTAATAACTGGTCGCTCCTTACAGGACTGCGACAAGTTTATAACATATAGGGACACCACGTGTACATGTATTTTGCTTAGTGGCTAAAAGTCAATAATCAATTGTGTCTAGCTTAATTTATTGTACTATCTTAAAGCTGGATGCATATGGAAATAAAGTAACACTGTCTTGAATTCATATTTGTTTTTAACTGCTAATACATGTATTTGTTCCTTATAGGAATTTGGTGTATTGTGTTATATTTCTAACATGTCTCTGGTGACCCACTTGCCCATGTTAACCTAATGTTAGCTCAATACAATATTTGTTGATAGGGGCATGTTGTCTCTCAAATTTGAGAATAAACAGTTGTTAAAATGTTATACTTTGTATTTGATGTATTGAACCTAATATTTTTTTTTTATACTTTTCCAATTAAGCTGCTCTGCTTGCGATAAAAATTTATTGGCAAAACTATGCCCACAAAGGTGAAATTGTTCAACTTACAACATTACCATGCCCTATCATGCCCTTTTGTAATAGGATCATCATGGTTTGCCAAGCCTAGGGATTGGCAGACCGGAGGAACAAGTGGTATGGTTGTTGTGTTTGGTTGGCCATTGTGCACTTGGGGGTTGTGGGCAGGCCTGACACCTGATCCAAACAGCGCCCCAAAAAATATGTTTTGCTGCTGCACCTGCTGGTTTAGTACCTGTGGCAATTCTGCCATTTCTCTCTGACTCTCTTGGATTGCTGCTTTTATAGCCATGTTGTTACTGTGCACATGTTGCCTGCCATTGTAGCTCCACCCATTGCTCCTGTGCCAGTGCTGTCTGTGGGGCCAAAGGATTAATTTCAACTTGAATTTGATGGAGTTGACGCTCAATGCCTTCCACTCTTTGGACCAGTTGACTGTGATGTTGGTGCTTATTGTATGCATCCACCATTTGTTTACCCTGCTCATATAGTTGGACACTACTGGGTTGCCTTTCTGGCTCCGCAGTTACTACCAATGACGACTAAAAAATACAGAAGATAGGACAGTTACACAAATCTAAAGAATCTTATTTAGACTTATTTTATGTTTTTAGGTTAGGCCATGATGCATTTGGAAACCACACGTCTCTATCTGTGTCCAGACCTATACTTCATTAAAGTGTATTAGTTATGACATGCGCCCATTTTTGGTGTTTGTGATACATTAAGCTCTGCTACATGAGTGGCCACAAAGTGCCTTGGATGTGGTATGGGTAATACAAAAATCACGTACCAAGGCAGATCCTGATTGCTGGGTTGCTGGGGCACCTGAATCATCGGCTGTCTCCCTTACAGATGGGGATTGTGTAGGGGATTGAAACAATGGATCGTTCTGGAAATCAACACACATCTATTTTGATTTTACTAGCCAGATATTTTGTTAAAAAACATGCACACATTGGAAGTGTAACTATAATTGTTTTACTATTATACATTCACAGTTCACATACTAGTGTAGCCTCATCCCCAGAGGGTTCCAAGAGCTATGGTGGTGTGGACAGCTGCTCTTCATCAGATAATGGTGTACAATCTCAAATAAAACTCAACTCAAATGAAAAAACAATGACAGTCTGATGGTATTTATTATGTTGTGGCGGCAACATATAGGAGACTTCAGCAACAATGTGTGGTCAATTAACAAAGCACAAATGTGTCAGACAGCTGGGTGAACTCCGCAAACAACAATATCATGCATACTGTGCCAGAGTTAGGATTCACAAGGGTTTGCCTTACTTTTCGTCTAATCAAAATAAGACACATTTAATACTTAATGATTGATGGCTATATATGTGACTAATGACCAATATTAGTTATCAGACAAATAGTCACCTACACACATGTGTGTTAAAAGAGTTTTGTATGGACATGTCACAACAGCCATAGGTGTTGTGGACAGCTATGCTGTGTAGAGATACACACAACGTGAATTAGGCCAACAAAGAGTAAGTTACTGTGTAAATGTTAACATTTTAATTTAATATTTAAACTAGCTAAAAAGTAAACAATAAGCAATATACAAACAGGGGCAGGCTGAACAAAAAAGAAGGTTGTGGCATTGGTTTAGCATGGCCCATTGTGTCCATCCATCACTATGCCTAAACATCTGGAACCAGAAGTAACCAATGAAGTAGTCAGCAGACATGTTAGCAGCAAACATGAAGAGGAAATTTTGGAATAGAAAATGAAGATTAAACTTACAGACAGGCTCTGGTTGGCTTGAAGAACAGCTGGCTTTGGGTGTTGAGGGTTGGACACTGTTGGCTAACAACCATATTAAAGGGGACCAAGGGTTACCCAAATACATAGCAACATGAAAACTTGTAAACAGCAAGTTAACAGCGTCTACAAAAATACAAGGATTGACTACACCACTTACAGACAGGCTCCTGGTGGCTTGAGAAGGATCTTTGTGTGGATGTGTGCCCTTGTTGACTAGCACTGGCGCCCACATTTACTTCCAGCTGTTCCCAGCTGGTCCCAGAAACAGATGCTAGAGCTACAACCAGATGTACTCTAAATGGAAACCAGTTTCTTCAAACACACCTGTGTAGCATTTTTCCTAGTTAAGCGAGCATGGATGATGAAGATGGGGAACATGTAGCATTGCTGTTATTCTGCTACTGTATTTGCAGTGTGTGTGTGTGTGTGTCCCCACTACTGTTGTAAACCAGGCAGAGCCTGTCCCAGCTGAGCCAGCAGAAGTAGGGAGGAGTGCAAGGTGAAGGCAAAATGCAGAAAATGTGCCCGGGGCCCTGGTGGGAACATTAAATAAGTTTCTGTCAGTCTCATACAGTATTATTTTTCTCTCTTTTAATTAGACACAGGTCGAAAACTAAAACATATAAATGGTGCTTCCTTTCTCTAAATGATGCACAAATATGATAAATAAGGTGGAGGAGCAACAATGATGGGGCACCTCTGACCTTCTAGACCCTGGTGCAGGCAAACCCTCTGCACCCCCTATAGTTACACCCCTGAGTGTACTTGTAGTGTGTGCAAGTCTATTGGCAGCACAGGTAAAGATCTACCTATAGACTGCATTGGGTTTTTTTCTCACCGTCCTGAGTGCTATTAAACCTAGAACAGAGGTCCCCAATCTTTCTCACTATGAGACCCACATTAAGCATTGGGAGATGGTCAGGAGCCACATTCGACATGAATAGATTATTATCCAGAATCCATAAAACATGAAACAACTAGGCAAAGGTTCCAAATAACAACACAGTAAATTACTCCAAAACATCAAACTTGATAACTTGCAGTTCCTCTAGCCCCATAAAATACTTTTCCCACATGAGTGGATCCCCCAAGAACAAAGAGGTGCATGGCAAAATCTAAACCCAGGCATGGCTGAGGGGCTGGTAAACTGAGATCAGTAATGGAAACATAACATGGACAGGTAAGACAGCACATTTCTCCACCTGCCTAACTGCATTAAATGTTGCTAAAAGTGCCTGACGCTGGGAGCCCTGTTACCCTATACCATCTACAGTCACATCGTTTTCTGGTCTAACTGGCGAGCTACACAATAGGGGTCTGCAAGCCACATGTGGCTCCCAAGCTGCAAGTTGGATCTACCTGGCCTAGAAACTGCTGTTTACTCAAGACCCAGTTTAAGCCACAACTGTGGGTATCCAGATTTGGAAAGAATTATCCCATGTAAAGCTCAGAAAATCCTGAAATCCTTTTTCTGTTGTTCCTTGGTCATACCTCTATTACAGTAACCCAGGGGGTACTCATCAATGTTCAAGGGTGCACCAACAGAGGGGGGATTACCAGGTCTAGTATATTATTTTAACAGTAAAACATGACTTATTTAATGTAATATTAGTAATTGATCTCCTCCTTGGAGGTACTGCATCTAGTAGGCATCTCAGGTCAGAATACCCAATGATGGAGAAGCAGTGGTTTTAAAGGTTCGCTTTAGGATTTTCAGGTATGTCTAGTCATTTTACTTCATCCTTCTTGAAATAAATCCTTTTTGGCTCCTAAAGTTATTTCTCCCTACAGCTGTCCCAACGTAACACATAATACAGCAATAAAGTGGTTATGCACCTTTAACAGTAAGCAAGCTGCCAGTAGAGTCAGTTCAGAATGATTTTTTAATTCCTGTGTGATCGCAGACGGAGAGTTAGGATTAGAGGAATTAATGTTGCTAAGAAGCCTCTTATAAGCCTGGACTTTTCTACCACTTTGCAAGCCGCCTCCAGTGGAGTGGAGAATTAGTCAGATGTGCCAAGACCAGGGAATGGTAGGGATTATGGAGCACAAAATCCAGCAATTACATGGACGGAGTCTGTCTGAAGTCTTAATGACAATCTTAGCAATAGAAAAAAACATAATAAACCAATTAAAGAAAATCTAGATAACTCTAGTACAAAGCAATGAGGGGGGTTTGTTATTAGGTTAAATAGTTCCTGCAGTAAATAAACGGGGGCCTTTATTTATCAAGCATCAGCGCCACACAGCACCACTTCAGCGTACAATGTTGCCTCCAGCTAGCGTCTTATTTAACACTAGCACAGACGAAGAGGTGCCCGCGCAGCGCTGACAGAGAGGTGCGCATATGGCACTGACAGAGAGGCGCAGCATCGACAGAGAGGAGTGAGGCTCACGCAGGGTGATGGCGGCTAGGGAGTCGTGCTAGCCACAGTGAGCAGCCTGCAAGGAGGAAGCAAGCGGCATGGATTGGGTAAGTATGCACAGGGATTGCGTACTACGGAGCTGGTGGAGGCAGCTTGCGCCGAGCCTCCTTGTTCTACAGGCCTGGGGGCAGGTGTCTGCACTGCCTCTACAGTATGTACACCTCTGGATGCACCACTGGGCTGTTGTGTTGCTCAAGATCCCATAGAGCACAATGTACAGAGCTGGCTTAAAGTGTTTAATGCTTATAATTAATATTAAACACTTGTATTTGTTCAGAAATTGCATTGGGACCTGTCGATAATTGAAACACAAGACTTAGATGGTCAAAAATGTTTTTTGGGGGGTTTTTAAAATTGATTTTAATGGATTCTTTTGCTTAACAATCCCCTCGATTCAAAGAGCAAAAGTTAATTGATTTCGGATCGAAAATCGTAAGTTTGGGTGGGTGTTAGTCATTTTTTCATGTTTTTTTGGCCATTTCCGACTCGCACGAGCCTACGTTCGAATGCGTATATGCTCTTACGATCAGCGGAAGTTCGTTCCTAAATTTTAGGATCAAAACGTAAAACTTAGGATCAAATCCTAAAACTTAGGATCAAAACGTAAAACTTAGGATACTCGGATGTGTTTAGGTGTGATTCAGAGAGCAGTTTTCAAACCTCTAAATACGTTTTAAAAGAAAGCCACTGCCGACACCTTTTAGCAGTCGGATTGCTGTTCGTGAACAGGTTTTTTGGCTATGTGGAGGAGTCTGCGCGTCTTGAGCTCCAATGAACTGCATGTATCAGCATGGCGAGGCCATAAATTGTATGGCAATGCATACCTGATTCATGTATGCCTTATAAAAGCATTTTAATGTGGACCTTAATTAGTCCTTTGCATGTAAACCTTTATTTTGCAATATATTTGCGTTAATTAAAGAAACTTATGTCCTTTGTTATTTATTTTAAAATTAATGTACTAGAATAATATTTTTAGATTGCATTTATTGGTGTAGTTGTTTACCTTTGCTTTGTTTAATTATTTAAGCACATCTTTGGTCAGATGCATCACACTTACTGAGGAGAGGAGAGCGGGATAAAGTGCAGGATGTGGGTTACTGCTGTATTTTGCACAGACACAGCAGAGCTGGGGGCACGGAAAGGTCAGAAATCAAAGAATGCAGAGCAACACAGTCACAAGGCCCTTTCTGTTTGCAGGCTGCCCGAGAATACCTGAGCCGCCATCTTGGCTGTTTCTATACTCATAACATGCAGAAGTTGCTGGGTGTTTTTTTATATTTGAGAGCAATCTGTATGTAGAGGGTGTGGGTAACCACACCCAAAATTTTAAGTTGTACCATTTGAAGCCAAAATATTAAAATTAAATCCACAAGTAACAAATGCAAGTTAACTAAAAATTAAACAAAGTAAGATTTACTTATGCAAATGCATTCATTAATGGTTGGTTACTACAAAATGAATGAAATAAAGAAAAATAAAAGACCAAATATTTAGAATGCACTTTAATGAGGTAAGTTTGTAGTGCGCAGCCACAAGATCAGAAGGATTTACGTCCAGACAAAAAAGGAAAAAGGGCAAAACCAATGTTGCAACCTGAGAAATGAAACGGAAAATTCAGGATGGAAACTGACATAGGTCTGATTCCCGAACTGCCATACGAACGGACGTACATTTTAGGATAGAAACGTATTTGCTTATAGAATCACTCACAAGTTCATACGAACGCACGAGCGTACGGGAAAAATAGGATGATCGGCACCAAAATCAAAGCTGTTACATGTTTCTTTGAATCGACCCTAATGTGTAAGTTGGACACCAACAACTAAAACGCAGCCAAAACCCACTGTAGCATTTGTCCCCTTTGTCCCCAGCAGTGATTTCTTGTAACTGTAATGAAGAAAACTCTGACCAGTGCCGGAAAATACACAATTCTGTGAAACTCACCTGTAGAATTGGTTTTGTTATCCATCCATTCCAGGCTGTCCAGAAGTACTTACAAATGGGTGTTCGCCCCTAGGGGGCGCTGACTGCAAGATCAAAAGATGTAGCTCCTCCTGGCCCCCTATAAAGGCAGTTGCCCGTCTATCCAGTCCCCAGTAGTTTAAAAGCAGTATTCAACAAAGAGGCAGGCCGGGAGGTCCAAACATAAAAATAGGAGACCATGTTACCTCACATAGCCTCCGTTTGTACTCTCTCGAATCAAAACTAAGAACTTGTCCTATGAGCAAAAAATACCAGGCATGCAGGACATAATGAACACAAGGGCAGGGTGGACAGCCTGGAATGGACGGATACAAAAACAATTCTACAGGTTTTATTTTTTTACAGAATTGTGTTTTTCTCCTCCATCCATTCCAGGCCGTCCAGAAGTACTTACAGATGGGACATCCAAAAGCAGTGTCCCCAGTGCGGAACAGCATGTAGTTCATTTCAGTACCGCCTGAAGCACCTTTCGGCCAAAAACAGTGTCAGCTGAGGCCCTGACATCCACCTTGTAAAACTTTGTAAAGGTATGAACTGAAGACCAAGTGGCGGCCTTACAAACTTGTTCCACTGATGCCTGATGCTGAAAAGCCCAAGAGGCACCAATAGCCCTAGTAGAATGAGCTGTAATCCGAAAAGGGGGTTCCTTCCCCCTGGCAGAATAGGCTTGTCTAATCCACTTACTGAGAGTGGAATTGGCTGGTGGTAATCCCTTCCTAGAGCCCTCGGTTAAGACAAAAAGCAAATCCGATTTCCTGAAGGATTCAGTCGCAGCCAGGTAATACCTTATGGCTCTGACCACATCCAAAGCATGGAGCGTCCGTTCTTTGGAATTAGGTACTGGACACAAGGAAGGTAAGACAATTTCTTCATTAAGATGAAAAAGTAGTGTGGTTTCATACAAAGCGCGGCCAGCTCTGATACGCGACGCACCAAGGTGATCGCTACCAGAAAAACCACCTTGAGAGTCAGCATAGACAATGTAGCATCATTCAATGGCTTGAAGGGAGGACCCTGGAGAGCAGACAGCACTAGATTCAAGTCCCACACTGGTAAGGCTGATTTACGCGGTGGGCGGACATGGGTGACTCCCTGGAAAAAGGTCTTGATCAATCTATGATTGGCAATGTACCTCTGGAAAAAATGGATAAGGCCGAGAACTGACCCTTGAGGGTGCTCAGCTGGAGGTCCAAATCTAGACCGTGTTGTAGAAACTCCAGAATTCTAGAAATAGAACATTTCCGGCAAGGGAGGCTCTTGGCGTCGCACCAAGCGATATAGGCCCGCCAAACTCTGTAGTAGATCATGGAAGAAGACTTCTTCCGTGCCTGAAGCATTGTGTGAATAACCGTGGCCGATAACCCCTTCTCTGTCAGGATTGAGTTTTCAATAGCCAGGCCATCAAAGCTAGCGTCCGTAAATTCGGGTGCCGTAGCGACCCCTGTGTGAGAAGGCCTGGGTCATCGGGCATGATGTAGTGATCTATTGACATCTGTACTATGATGCTGATTCATTACTAGCGGCAGGTAGCGATAGATGAGCGTCTGTAGCAGGCATTTTCAGAGCGCCCGCTAGTAGTCGCAGTGCTCGGCCGTGGGTCGCTACTTTATAGCGACTCAGTTGCTGTTCAGTAATGTTGAATACATTGTCAAGAGTCGCTATTTGACCAGTACAGCGCTGTATGGGAGCGCATGTTAGCGACTGCTCATAGTGACTGACTCACACCATATTCAGCAAAAAAACTGCCTCACAAATCCCTGGCGCTGACAAATACTTGTTTGAAGCCCAGAGCGCAGGAGGCGGTGTTTTCAAGCATCTATCAACTAGTAACAAAGCGAAAACATATGGAATTACATTGTTACAACATTGTAACATGAACACTAATGCCAGACCTGTAATGTAATTTCTGAGGAAATATATAAAAAATGAAAAAATTATGAAAAAACTGCTATTTCAATGCCAGAAGAGGTCAAAGAATTATTTGTGTTTTTTTGGGGAAAAAAAAAATTAAAAAAAAAAACCCGTTTAAAGAGAAAAGGTTCATCCATTGAAATGTATGGGAGAGCGACAGGTAGCGAGAGGTTATACCTGGCGCTGTGCAAGGCTGAACGCTGGTGCTGTTCACTGAGGCTGTGAAAATGATGAATCAGACGCTACATGGCGCTATCCCAGTCGCTAAACAGATTCTGCTTGATAAATGTGCAATTGCGTGCCGTGTCCAGCGTTCACCAGTCACTACCTGTCGCTACCTGTCGCTACCTGTCATTAACCAGCCACTACCTGACGCTATCCCTTCTTAAATAAGGGCCTATGTCTGCAAACCAACTCCTCCTCGGCCAGCGAGGAGCCACCAGGATGGCTGACACCCCCTCCTGGGCAATCTTTGGCAGCAACTCTGCCCAGGAGCAGAAATGGAGCGAATGCATACAGAAATTTGAACTCCGTCCGAAGGTATCGCCAGAGCGTCTGTTGCTATGGCCAGAGGATCTCTTGAGAGAGAGAGAGACGAACCTTGGAAGCTTGTGATTGTGTCTGGATGCAGAAAGATCCACGCCTGGGTGACCCCAGCAGAGGCACAGAGCCTGAAAGGTCTCGCTGCTGAGGGACCATTCCCCCAGGCACAAGGAACTCCTGCTCAAGAAGTCTGCCTCCTGGTTTTCCACCCTGGGGATGTAAACCGCCGAGATGCAGGGAACATTCTCCTCTGCCCAAGTCAGAATCCGGCTTATCTCCTTGAGGGATCTCTTTCTCCAAGTCCCACACTGGTAGGCCACAGCTGTCTAATTGTCTGAGCGGACCTGGATCGCATGGCCTTTTAAATGGGGAGTCAGACGTAGAAGAATCAACTGAATTGCTCTCAGCTCCAAGAGATTTATGGGTAACCGGTTCTCCTTCGGACCCCACTGACCCTGGATCTTCTGGGTCTGCCAAACGCCTCCCCATCCTGTAAGACTGCATCCATGGTAACTATCTCCCAATGGGGAGTCAGGAAGGATTTGCCTACCAGCAGGTTCAGAGAGTCCAACCACCACAAGAGGGACTACCTTGCCAGGGGGAACAGCAAAAAATCCATATGAAGGTCTCATATGAAATTGGGTGAAGGGCACTGCCTCGAAGCATGACACCACTAGGCCCACCAATGTTATCCCCAGACGTACCGATGGCTGTTGACAAGCCAGCAAGGCCTGCACTTGCATCTGGAGTCCCAAAACCTTCTGCTGTGGCAGAAAGACTTTGACCTGACCGGTGTCTAGCATCATTCCCAGGAAGGATCTCACTGTTAAAGGCGTGATAAACGACTTGGGGTAATTGATCACCCAACCGAAGGCCTCCAAGGTTGACAGTACAGTCCGGGTGTCGCTCTCGGCCTCCTGAAGGGACCGGGCTGAAATCAGAAGGTCGTCTAGATAGGGTAACACATGAATACCCTGACTCCTCAGGATAGCCATGATGCCCGCCAGCACCTTGGTGAACACGCGGGGAGCTGAGGATATGCCGAAGGGGAGAGCTACAAACTGGTAATGTTGATCCTCCAGTGCAAACCTCAAGAACTTCTGATGTCCTTGGAAAATCGGGATGTGCAGATAAGCGTCCTTGATGTCCACCGTGGTCATGAAGTCGCCGGGCTGAAGTGATCTCATCGCCGACTGCAACGTTTCCATGCAGAAATGTCTGACCTTTACAAATTTGTTGAGACCCTTCAGGTCCAAGATCGGCCGCAGCGTTCCGTCCTTCTTGGGAACCGTGAACAGTTTGAAGTAGAACCCCTAACCCTGTTCCTGCCCGGGCACAGGGCAAATCACCCCTGTCCACAGGAGGTGTTGAACAGCTGCTCTCAAAGCCTGAGCCTTTAGTGTTTTTCTGGATATCCTTGAACATAGGAATCTCGTGGGTGGCCTGGCTGCCAGTTCTATCTTGTAACCGGAGGACACCACCTCCTGAATCCACTGATCTGAGACGTGACGTCACCAGATCGGAGCAAACAGCAGAAGCCGTCCCCCCACCTGTATGGGTGAGGGTGCCCCCTCATGCCTGAGTAGGCTTGGCTGGGGGTTTGGGCTTAGCTCCCCAGGAGGGGTTGGGCCGGCTGCGGGACCTACCTCTGCCCCAGGTATCTCTGCGGGCACCGGGAAATGAAGGACCTCTTCCTCCCCGAAAGCACCGATAAGAAGAGGGGTTCCGAAAGGACCGAGCAGGCTTTCTTCTCTGAGGGAGCTTACCATCCTTTACCAAAAGGTCCAGTCGCTCCCCAAACAGCCGGCTTCGCACAAAAGGTAGACTTGTGAGAGACTTCCTGGCAGCCGCATCGGCCGACCACTGCTTTAACCACAGCGAGCGGCGTAAAGCTACAAGCAAGGCCGAAATTCTGGCACCGAGCCTGACCACATCATCCGAGGCAGTAACAACAAAGCTGATGAAATCCAAGCAGGCCTTGAGTTCCTTATACTCCTCCGCCCGTTTGCGAGATTTAGCCTTGGCCACAAGGTGTTTAACCTTTCTCCTGTTGGCTAACAATTGCCGAGGCACAAGCAGGCCGAAAAAGAACACCAGCAAAGGTGAAAGCATGGCAAACCAACTGATCCATGCGTTTGTCTGCAGGATCACATAAGGAAGCATTGTCAGGCGATGGCATAACAGTGGTGTTGGACAATCCTGACACCAGAGGGTCCACCTCGGGAGGGTGAGACCATAACCAAACTAATTCAGCAGGGAAAGGGTACCGCCTATTCAGGCCCTTAGGGACCGACGGTAATTTGTTGGGCCTTTCCCATTCCTTAAGAATCATGTTAGAAAAATGCGGCTGCTCAGGAAAGACCCGCCGTTGCCTTTCAGACCGAAATAAATCACCCTTTTTCCTCTTAGCCATTCTGGGAGGAACAATGTGCAAGGCATCTAAAACGGAAAAGAGCAAACCTTCCGTATCATCCGGAAGGCAGGAATCCTCGAGGAGGAACCAGAGATACTGTCGTCTCCAGCCCAAAAAAAGCAGCTCCGCCGCTGAAAGCGAGTCATCTGGCAATTCACCTTCCTCCACAGATCCCAAGGAACCATAGAAATTATTATCTGAGTAAACCGGCTCCAGATGCCGCTTCTTACTCGAGGCCTTTTTAGGGGCTGCCAACGAGATCTGTTTCTCGAGGCTAGCCAGCCTGTGCACAAAATCAGCATGTGACCCCTTGCTGGCTCCCCCTTCACTAGGGGCTGACTGCAGCAGCGGAGGATCCGGAGAGGCCGATGGTAACGCCGGGCTAGGGTCAGTAGCGACCGCCCGCTCATGGTCCAAAGCAATGCCTCTGGCGCAAGTGGAACAAATCATGCTGAATCCGCCCAGGGGATTCCATCTGCACAAGGGGCAGAGCCTGTCTTGCCCAAGTGGGGTTCCCGGCTCACTATCCCCTGATGCCTCCATTATGGTGATTCTGAATAACAATGTTCAATAAGGCTACCAAACACTAACAGCCTAAGCCTAATAGCGATTCCTCTTTTTAATAATGGGGACCTGGAGGAACCACAACCCTCAACCTTAAGCCCACAATCTAAAACAAAAGAGAAAGACAGCAATTACAAAATGACCCCAATGTCAACCGGACATTCACCATGATTTATTGAAAAGCCCAAATCCATAAAAAACTATTCCCCAGCATCTAAAATTAATACATTTTAAGTTTTTAGTCACTTTTTAGTCACAGTATTCTTTCCCCCACTGGGCTGCAACTCTGTCCAGGACTCTAGGATAAGGGCGCCGCCATCTTGACTCAGAAGCATCACACTTACTGAGGAGAGGAGAGTGGGATAAAGTACAGGGGGGTGGGTTATAGCTGTGCTTTGCTCAGACAGAGCAGAGCTGGGGTCAGGAAAAGGTCAGCAGTCCCAGAATGCAGAGCAGCACAGTCAGAAGGCACTTCCTGTTTGCAGGCTGCCTGATGTTCCATGAGCCGCCATCTTGGATGTTTAAAGGCTCATAACATGCAGTAGATGCAGGTAGGATGATTTTTAATGTGAGCAATGTACAGGGTGGGGGAAACATATAAGATAGACTCATTATTCAGAGTGAAGGACCGCTTTAACATATGAGAAACATAGAAGTACATGCAATCAATGAGAAAGTACAATGTCTTCCCATATCCCCTTAAGCAAGTATAACCAAAAGGAGGGACTCACGACCGCCGCTCACACCGCCTGGAAACAGAGCGAATGCTGTCTCCCCATCACAGGCCCCAGCGCGCTAGCAGATCCGCAGCCGTGGGCACTGTTGATAGGCGTGAAAACACTGCAGCGCTTCCAGAAAGATCTGCCGGGGGACGTCACTGACGCGACATCAGCCTATGCGCCGCCGCCTGACTCCGCCCCCCGCCGTGCATCATCAGACCTGGAGCTGTGCCACGAGCGCCGCCTAACATGTCAGGCGGCGGTCCCCGCCGCTCGTGAGAAGCCTGCAGATGCGTGAGCCCGTGGGGCGCATCTGCCAGCGTGGGGCGCGTCTGCCAGCGTGCGGTGCGCACCCCGGGCCGGAAGCTGGCGAGAGAACGAGGGAAGTAAGAAGTGTAAGGAGCGACGGACCGCTCCTCGCTGTAGGAGCTACAGCGAAGGAGCTCTCCAATGCTCCCAAAGTAGCACCAAGTACAGCACCACACACACACAACATTAAAATAAGTGGGAGAAGGGAGGGAATATATGAATATATATATGTTTTCAGGCTCACCATAAAGCCTGTGGCCGACTACTTTTTATTATTAAAGTCTGCGGCCTAGAGCATGTGCTCTGTCAGAACGCCCCAGACCCCGGCGTTCACCCTACCGTACAGGGATCCCTGTAGAAGCCAAGGCTGGGAGGCAAGGATGGGTCAGAAGAGATCCGTGGAAATAGGGTCCTGCAGCGGCCGACAGGCTAGGTGGCCCCGCTCTGCTGCCAAATTCTGAGAGAGCGAATAGCGATCTTATGCAGCCAACTGCAAGATGAAGAACTGGGGACTGAATAGACGGGCAGCTGCTCTTACAGGGGGCCGGGAGGAGCTACATCTTTTGATCTTGCAGTCAGCGCCCCCTAGGGGAGAACACCCATCTGTAAGTACTTCTGGACAGCCTGGAATGGATGGAGATTTCAAGGAGGAAAACACTCATAAATGTTCTAGGGAGTGTTGGAATAACGGCAGTACTAAGTAATGCTCATTGGCGCTAGGATAATCATCTGGTGGGTCCAACACGTGATACTGCAGGTAATTGTTACACCATTGAAATACACAAAAATTGGAGCAGAAATGGCCCAGATATTGTGGGGACTACAGGTTCAGCCAATAACATTGTATTTTTCATTCCATCCCCCAATCAGCTCAGCAGAGAAGGACAGGATTGCTGGTCCCTTCCTCTGTAACAAAGGTGGCGGACTAGCACCACCCTGTTAAGGTTTAAATTTATTAGTATAGGCCGTTAATAGCTGATGTGGGTGTATAGTGACACCAAATTTTATTCATTTAATTTCCTCTAGAGGTAGTTACAACCTTTGGCCACTAGATGGTGGTGTTGAAATTAACATTTTTGTCTCTATTTCCAAACATAACCAATACCATATATGGGCATTTTATTATGAGGACTGATTGGCTGCTGGGCCTTTGAAAGAGGTGGGCCAGCACACACCCAGTGTTCAGACTCCGCAGGAGAAAATGGAAGAAGGAAGAGAGGCTGTGGTCTAGAGGTGTCTGCTGTCCTTGGCCCTCGATGGGCGAATGGTCCCTGGAGTGTGAATGGCCTGAGGAGGAAGGAGGCAGTGCCAAGTGGCATCTTCAGATGATGCTGTGAATATGGCCCTCCACTGTATGTATGAGCATTTGGATAAACCAGACACCTACGTCAGAGTTCTCTTTGTTGACTTTAGTTCGGCATTCAACACCATAAGTCCGAACCTGCTGGTGGAAAAGATGTCTAAGCTCAACATTCCTCAGAACATCTGTGCATGGACAGGGAGCTTTTTAACAGAGCGTTCCCAAATAGTTAGACTGGGTCTGGTACGGTCCAGTGTCAGGCACACTAACATCGGTGCCCCTCAAGACTGAGTTCTGTCACCTCTCCTGTTCTCCATTTACATCAACGACTGCACCTCCTTGGCCAACTCTGTGAGGATTGTGAAGTTTGCCGATGACACAACCATCATAGGCTTGATCAAGAACGGCAAAGAGGATATCTACCGAGGAACAGTGGAATAGCTTGTCAATTGGTGCACTAAACACAACCTGGTCATAAACCCTTCAAAAACCCTAGAGATGGTAATGGACTTCAGGAAGGACTCGGCACCCATGTCACCCCTGACCATCAAGGGGGTGGAAATCAAGAGAGAAAGGGAGACGAAATTTCTGGGTGTGACCATCTCCAATAACCTCAGCTGGTCTGTCGAAAAACTTGCTAGTGCTCCTCTTCAATGCTGTCATTGGTTCTGTACTGTGTTTTTCTTTCTCTGTCTGGTTCGAGGGAGCTACAAAAAGGGACAAGTGTAGACTCCAAAGAACAATAAAGACAGCAGAAAGAATAATTGGAGCCCCTTTACCATCCCTACAAGAAATGCACGAACGCAGAATCAAGACTCGGGCAGAAAAGATACTTCGGGATCCCTCCCACCCTGGACACGCCTTATTCCAGCACTTACCATCTGTGCGGCGTCTTGCGGTACCAGCCTGCAGGACTTCTAGTTCTAGGAAGGGTTTCTTTCCTTTGGATGTCTGCATACTCAACAATAGCCAGGCATCATAGGCCCAGGCTCAAGCCGGTATCATTTGCACTTTAGTAGAGTATCTGTGCCTGCACCTCTGTTTCTAGGTTCCCCTTCTTATGTTACTGTAACTGTAGTTAACTGTTAACTGTTTTTTTTTTTTTTTGCACTGTGTATATATGCCAAAAAGAATTCCTTGTTCATCTCACGATGTACTTGACGAACAATAAAATTGAATTGAATTGAATTGGGTGTGCCCCACCTGCTGGAACCTTGGAGAGGAAGGACCCCTGGAAGGCAAAACAGATGGGGGCCCGTGCATTCATCAGGAAGGTGCTATTGAAAGCCTGAAATTGTGCCAGGGTCCTGGATCATTTGAAAAGATTCTCCTAATAAAAGGGGTGCCCCGACTGTGTGTTTCCCTTTTGTGGACTCCCAAAGGACTGAACCGCGTAGACTGTCAGGGATTCTGAGTGAGTTGTACCACCCCCATCCCCAGACCATTTATTAACGTCCCCATGGAACTGGGCTCCAACTCCAAAAGCTCCCTGACCCCCTTTTTATATGGAACCTTATCCCCAGCAGGGGCATCTAATAGTGTCTCCTCCCGCTCCTCCCTCTGCCTCTTCCTCCAGATTCATTACGTTGCTGTTAGCACAGAGCCTGTCCATTATGCTGATTATTATGCAGCATCACAGATCCAAGGGCCATGGGACTTATTTCCTCTCTATTTTTTAAACGGAAAAAAGTTTAGAACAGTGCCAAATGTAGCCTGACACAGTGATTTAACAATTTTCCTTTGCCTGCTGTAGCACTTTAAGTCCTGAGGGGCGCACATGTTAAAGACTCTAGTTCATCAGAATAGATTGCCCTTAATACTTATACCGAACAATCTATTGTGAGTGAATGCATTGCTGGTTGCTCACTATTCAGAAAAGCCTATCACAGGAGTATATCTCAGCTGGAGGGATGCTGCTGTGACCGGTGCATTTTGCCAAAAAGGTACATTTCACATTTCATGGTGACCCGGGGGGATTACACTCAGTGGTGCATTGCAAATTGGCCATTGGCTACATTGGTTTTGGTCTGTTTTAAGGGTGGGCCCCAATAATGATTTCCTCTGGTGGGCCCCCAGGTACTCCAGTCTGACCCTGCATTGTATGTCTCTGCTCACATAGCTTTCAGGCACAGTGACTGATACATTGTGTTACCTTGTACATGAATCTTAACCTAATATAGAATTTTAATCTTCAGCTTTTCTATTTTCTGCTCCTGCATCACCCAGAAATTCTGACGTAAGATCCCTAAATCCGAGAGGACTCTTTTAATAAAAGTTGACTTAAGGTTTTACAGTTATTTGTGTAGTTAAGATTTAATGCAGCAAATAAAATTGAAATGAAACTTGTGTGGCTGAGTCTGGAGATAGGGAGCTATTCAAATAGTACACTGCAGCTGAGGAATTAAAGTACATCCATGGGATATAAAAAGGGTTACAAGAAATAGTACTCACCTGACCTCTCCCCCAGCACAATGGTTATAATTGTGATGCTTTTTCTGTTTTCATCACGCACTTCTTCACTGGTTGGCTCCAGCCAGGAGACATGCACCGTTCATCTGAAAAGTAAGTTGAGTGCTGGTCATAGCAGGCACTCCTACAATTAGCAGGCTTTCCATCTAGAAGGATGTAG
This sequence comes from Gastrophryne carolinensis, assembly GCA_027917425.1. NCBI lineage: Eukaryota > Metazoa > Chordata > Amphibia > Anura > Microhylidae > Gastrophryne > Gastrophryne carolinensis. The sequence continues at coordinate 413,348,060 of CM051235.1, forward strand.
GAGTGTGTGTTGTTGGAGCAGTTTGGAAGAGGGGTGCTGTAGACTACATTAGATCACAGTAGAAGCAAAATGCTGCAGATGAAACCATTGCACTGGACACGACTTCTGTGATAAGATGAGTATCTTTCTTTTTTCCAGCCCACAGATGTCCTTTAACCCTTTTAGTGCCAGCTACGTGAGTCTCACGTAGCTGCCTCTACTCCACTTAAGTGCCAGCTACGTGAGACTCACATAGCTGACTTTAAACCCCCACAGTAAAAAAAATATAAAAGTAAAATACTCACATGACCCCTCGTTGGATCTGGATGGGTTTCCTCTTTAATTTGGTGCCATCCAATCTCTCGTGGGGGGTCGTATGGCTCCAGGAGAGCCCCCGGAATAGCACCCCCCCCCGCTTCGGCAGCAGCAGCTGCTAACTGTAAAAAAAAAAAAAAAAAAAAAAAAGACATTTACTTACCTGTGGCCGCGCTGCCTTCTGATGGGTCTCCTCTTCACTGGGGAGGCCTCCGATGGCCCTCCCAGCCTCTTCTGGCGAGGAGAGGGCAGAAATCGCCCTCCCCCCCCACTTCCTGGATCGGGTCTGCTAGCCCCGCCCCCTGGGGCCGGGTGACATCACTGTGATGTCACCAGCAGTCGGCCTCTTAATACCGGCACCCGAGACTAAGAATCAGTCTGCTCGGGTGCTTGGAGCAGAGAGGTGGGGAGGAGGAGAGGGCTGTGATGGCCCCCCTCCTCAGGCTCTCTCCTCCAAACACCCGAGCAGACTGACAGCTGTCATCGGAGATCGCCGGGGGACAGAGGATCGGAGGTGAGTAAAGTAAAAAAATAAATAAATAAAGATCATGCGGCTAGCGGGTGACTTGCCATTAACCCCCAGCACCCCATTACCTGCCTCCCCAAAGCCCAAGGGGGGCAGAAGAGCACGGGCTATGAGCACGGGCTATGCGGGCTTGTAGCCTGCAGGGCCAGGGGCCACAAAAGGTGGCCCCTGCACCCTGTTTCTACAAACCCTGCATAGCTGGTCCCAGGCTGGTTACTTCGGGTAAAGGGGACACCATGTCATTTTTCTTTAAATTAACCCCTAAAAGCCCGGGGGGGGGGCAGAAGAGCCCGTGGCCATGGGCTATGCGGGCCCTGTTCCTACAAGCCCTGCATAGCTGGTCCCAGGCTGGTTACTTCGGGTAAGGGGGACCCCATGTCATTTTTGGGGGGATTTTTAAGCCTTAAAAATCCCCCCCAAAAAATGCCCCCCCCCTGGGGTGGGGGACTCTATGTCATTTTTTTCTCAATTTAACCCTTTGTAGTGTGGATGGTAGTTGTATTTTATTTGTAAATGTTATAAAGTACTTGTTTCAGTTTGGGGGTCTCCTGGGCAGGAACGGGGGGGGGGGGGGGCTACTGATAAATATGTGGTACCGTTCTAATCAGTAGAAACGGGGCTTTCTCATGCAATATGGTTTTTTTTAATTAAATACACTTTTTCAAGTAAAATTGCCTTTACGCACATGTTTTACTTTGGGTATTGGCAACTCTTCCCTTGACAGTAGCTATGCATGTTGGGTATCGGTCTGTTCGGGGGACCTTGCTTTTTCAAATTTAACTTGTTTTTTCTTATTTGTATATAGTTTTTTAGGACAATGTGGCTTTGATTCAGCTTTTTTATCCTTTTTTTAGGGAAACTCTTTGAAAACAAAGATTACATTGAGGGAATAAAGATCATGCGGCTAGCGGGTGACTTGCCATTAACCCCCAGCACCCCCATTACCTGCCTCCCCAAAGCCCAAGGGGGGGGCAGAAGAGCCAGTGGCCACGGGCTATGCGGGCTTGTAGCCTGCAGGGCCAGGGGCCACAAAAGCTGGCCCCTGCACCCTGTTTCTACAAACCCTGCATAGCTGGTCCCAGGCTGGTTACTTCGGGTAAAGGGGACACCATGTCATTTTTTTTTAATTAACCCCTTATGCTCTGTCGCCCAGCAGCTATAAAAGGCTTCCAGCAGGTGAGCAGAAGCCAGTGATTGGGAAAGGACACAGTGCAAGATGGATGGGAGGTACGTTTTTTTTTAAAAAAAAGAATACAATATTTTTTTCTCTGTGTGTGTGTGGTGTGTTTTTTTTTTACACTTAACCCCTTGTGAACTGGTAAGGGGTCCAAGAGATCCCTATACCAGTTCACAAGACTGGGGGCTGGCAAGTCACCTGCGGCTAGCGGGTGACTTGCCATTAACCCCCTGTACCCCCATTACCTGCCTCCCCAAAGCCCGGGGGGGGGGGCAGAAGAGCTCGTGGCCATGGGCTATGCGGGCCCTGTTCCTACAAGCCCTGCATAGCTGGTCCCAGGCTGGTTACTTCGTGAAAAGGGGACCCTTTTATTTTTAAGCCTTAAAAATCCCCCCCCCCCTGGGGTGGGGGACTCTATGTCATTTTTTTCTCAATGTAACCCTTTGTAGTGTGGATGGTAGTTGTATTTTATTTGTAAATGTTATAAAGTACTTGTTTCAGTTTGGGGGTCTCCTGGGCAGGAACGGGGGGGGGGGCTACTGATAAATATGTGGTACCGTTCTAATCGGTAGAAACGGGGCTTTCTCATACAATATGGTTTTCTTTAATTAAATACACTTTTTCAAGTAAAATTGCCTTTACGCACATGTTTTACTTTGGGTATTGGCAACTCTTCCCTTGACAGTAGCTATGCATGTTGGGTATCGTTCTGTTCGGGGGACCTTGCTTTTTCAAATTTAACTTGTTTTTTCTTATTTGGTATAGTTTTTTAGGACAATGTGGCTTTGATTCAGCTTTTTTATCCTTTTTTTTAGGGAAACTCTTTGCAACCAAAGATTACATTGAGGGATTACTTCCAGAAAACTGTGGCCACATCAACAAGCCTGGTACACCTAGAAAGCTTGAAGTGTGCACTAGGTGTGTACCAGAGAATATATAGTTTGTTGGGGGTATTTCAAATGTAAAGGGTTGTTTTCTGGAAAAACTGCAAGATGCGCATAGCTCATATCACAGTTGTATTTTATCTGAAAATCCCCTAAAGCTCTGTTTCAGTTTGGGGGAGTCTCCTGGGCAGGAAAGGGTGTCTACCAATACATATGTGGTACTGCTGTAACCGGGAGAAATTGGGATTTCACACACAATAAGATTTTTTTGACAAACTTACATTTTTAATTTCCAAAAAACACTACAAATTGTAAAAAATTGATTTTTAAATTTTTTTTTCACATATTTCACCCAAAAGTATTGAGAATACACCTAAAAAATGACAAACAAGACATTTCATGTTAAAGCCCAGACTATGCTGAAAAAAACAATATATAATTTTCCTGGGAAATCCCTTCAAAAATCACATTTGAACATGGGGAACGCAAAATAGTGCAAAATGGTCTGGCAACAAAGGGTGACAAAAACTCCAGGGAGGCTGGCACTTAAAGGGTTAAAGTGGAACAACACCCATGACTACCTGGCCTTCTCCCGGGGCATTCATAAATGGGATGCTCTGCTTTGTGAAACCCCCCAAGTTGCCAGTATTCACTCACCTTTTCCCCATGCAATGGCACATATGCAGATTCTCGTCTAGCCAGAGCTGTTTGCTGTACCTATGTAATTCGGCAAAGGGCTCGGTTTGTTTAAGATGAGGAATGAGTGTGGCTGCATTCCTTGCATATTTGGGCTTTGCACATGCTCACGTCTTAGCCATTCAGATAGGCTGGGATGGGAGCGGGCGCCTCTGGGGATGTGGCCACTATCTCTTCCTATTGAAGCCTATCATAGCTGCTTGCCGAATGACATTGTTGTGACAAATGGCTCTGATTGGAAAAGAGCCTGCAAATGCGATGTTGGTCCGTAAAGAGGTGATTTGTACTGGGTGATCTGAGCAGTTTCACACAGTCAGCCATTCAATTTGGGATGCCCCCGAGACAGGGAGTAAAACTCGGAATATGCGAATTTTCGAGTTTTGTATCACTTTTAGGCGCGATGAACCTGACCATGCACTTACACTAAGCAGGAAAAAACTAAATGCAAGTGCAGAAGATACCACCTATTTCTATAATTTCTGATCAATTTGAACTAAATAAGTAAAGAAAAGAAGGTCCAAATTAAACCTTATTTAGTTCCAAGCAGCAGCAGATTTAGACACTGTAAAATCTAATAGCCAGAAAGATCTTAGCACACAGTCCTGAGAACACTGCCGGGAAGTGCTCCAAACACAGGACCTCCTCAATTAATCTTCAAAATGTTTTAGGTAAGCTGTTCTAAATGCTGTTTGTATTCGTTCAGGATTGAAAACAGAATATATGTGGTCTAGTATGTATAAAAGCTGTCTCAGCTGTCAGCGCCTCTGATGAATGGCTGGCTCTCCATTGATTCCTCAATACAAGGTCCAATGAACCCATTTTCATCTCACTTTCCCAATGGAAACTTTTTTTCTGATAGGGTACGTTGTCTCTGGGCAGTCACCCTTCCATTACCTTGGGGAGCTCTTTACTGATAACAGTCATCTGGGCAGTGGTGTGGAAAATCTGTCCTTAGATCTGTTGTTATTATCTGCGGAGATGAAAACACAATCTTCATTTCTGACATTCACCTTCATAGTTAGCAATATATTCACAGTCGTGTAGCGGATCAGGTATGAATAAGTGACACACACGTCAGGACTTGGGTATCAGATAGATAGACTGCTCATTTGTTTATTCTAGCTTTCTGCACAGGTAACTGAAGACATAAAAATAAATTTTGTTGTTACAAATAATTGCTGTTAGCAGTAAGCTATATAGGAGGCTGAAGTAGGGCCGGATTTTGGGGTTTGCAAGGTGTGACACCACACAGGGCACCCTGCAGCTCTGCTTGCCCATTAGATGCTCTAACCCATGCAATGACAGCTCACCCCCCCTCTCAGTTTACTGGTTCGCTGGCCCGCTTGCTCAGTTTATGGGTACTTTCATGGGGGGGTGTCAATTGGAGCTGCATGGTTGGTTGGGTCAGAAGGAAGGGGTGTCATGCTTGTCATTTAAAGTAGACAAAGCCGACCGATTCCCTATCCCAATGTGAGATGCCCCACTATATATATCAATGCAGGGCATAAAACTCTTTTTGCCCTGCATAGAGAGCGGAGAGCAGCAGGCATCCCCAGTTTTCTTCCAGTGTGGTAGCACATTAGCCGGCGTTAAGGTAAGTATACTGGTGCTCCCGGTTGGTTTCACACAGTGGACCGTCCGACACTGGAATATGGGCGGCAAATACAGGTTTTAGGTCACCACTCACTAGGGGACCAATGGCAGCTCCTTGCATCATTCAGTTACTGTCCACACCCACTGCATTTTTTGCAATGAGGGGGGAGTGTCAGGCCTCTGCGTGTATTGCAATGAGTAACTGGAGTTCTTGAGTAACTGTGACTGGCTGGCTGTTTGTCCTCTATGCCGCTGTTGCCCATGAAAGATGACTCAATCTTGGCGACTGGTGAGTTTTTCAAACTGGTGTTGTTGAGGACAAAAGGTGATAATGGCTTTTGCTTTTTCCAGGCAGCCTCGGCAAAGCAGTTCTGTTTATGTCCTTTCCCTAACCTTACTGAACTTACCAATGTTTGATTGTATAGACATTTTCTTTTACTGGTATGCAATGCAACACTTTAATCATGCCTGTACAAGCACAGTGCACACGAGCATTGAGTAACGCTTCATCTGTCTGCACAGTACCAAAATTCAATTGCGTTGGGGGTCATGCTAATTATTTGGTGAAGCCACTGTGGCTTCTGGTATGCATATTGTTGAGGATTGCAACCTGCATCCAGGTGAGCTTTTTAATTTTACCACCCAAAAATTGCAAAAGGACATGTTTGTTCTACTTATCCGCCAAAAATCACCTGTACCTGTGTTGGGGCATTTGTATAGGTGAGGTATATATTTTTTCTGATGAGAAGGATATTTTATTTTATAATCAAGCCCTATGGGCTATGCAGAAAAATGTGGCAAATTCTTTAGTATATTCCATAGGGTACCATGTTTCCAAACTTAATAAAAAAAAAATATACCTTATTTAATATATGATTAACCTCACCTGTAAAAATACAGGAGATATTTTGGGGAAAATGTAGGACAAACATTTTATTTTGCACTTTTTTGTGTGTTAACGCTAACAAGCTCACCAAGATGCAGGTTGCAATCCACACTGCAATGCACACCATAAGTCACACTGATTTCACCAAATAATTAGCATGACCCTCTTTGGGTGGAGGTTAACACCAGTAGGTTATGCCATGGATCTGCAACCTGTAGCAAAAAGAAAAGGAGGTGAAGATAGCCGTCATCCATATAATTTATAGCAGTCAGAGGAGGTGCTACAAACCTTGCTGCAGTTAAAGGGCGCAAAATAATTTTGCAGGTGAGCTATTATCTCTTTGTATGCAGGTACAGCTACATCTGAATTTGGAAGCTCAGTGTATATTGATTGTCCCCAGGAATATTAAAGATTTTCTCAAATTACCCGAGACAATTGCTGGTCTTAGAACCATTACCGTTGGAGAATTCATCAGAATCCGACACACTGAAATGCGATACTGGAATAATGTGTGCTTTATAAATTCATTCTAGTACTAAAAAAACATTCTCATGAATTATTTATAGATTTAGATTAAATATATTTATTTTCTCAGTGATACAATTTCTTTTTAGGAGACAAAGTGCGTTTATAAAGCTACCCAATGTACTGAAGGAAACCAAACTTTACCTTGAAAAGTTTTTATGTTGATGCTTTGAAATTGGACACACAGCCTGACCTCCCCTTAACTCCAATACCATCAAGTACACTCAAGGATTCGGGTAGACTTGATCCACCAACCCTGATCTGGGCTTTTAACGGTGGCAGGCTACACAGGCTTTCCTTCCAGTTTTTAAAAAGGCTGCTAGTGTAGCCAGGCAGCTGCAACAGTACACTTAAGGAATTGGGTAGAATTGATCTGCCATCTCTGGCCTGGTCTCCTAGCATATAGGCTTCCATAGGGGACTGGTTGCACAGGCTTCCCAGCCCTGTTTTAAATAGCTTTATGTGCAGCCATGCGCCCTCAACAGTGTGCTCAGGGACATTAGGCTCGATTCAGAGACACATTCGTCTGGACTTCCGTAGCTGTCTGTGAAAGTTTTAGTGGGTGTTTGTCATTTTTTTGCTTTTTTTCGTTCATTTTTCATTCGTACGAACGTTCGGGAAAATGTGTATATGCGCTTTGGATGAACGGAAGCAAATCGGATCATTTCCGTTAGTTCGGATCATTTTCCAAACAAAATCTGATATTTTTCGTTCGTTCAGATAACTTACGTTGTTGGGATGGGCTTACGTCTGATTCAGAGAGCTGATTTCCGATGGATCACCACCCTATAAATCCGTTTCATTTCCGATCCACTTATGGGACCTTTGAGGGCTTGGATTGCTATTGTTGAACATGTTTTGCGGCTATGTGGAGGAGTCTGCGCGCCTTTAGCACCAGGGCATTGCATGTATCAGCATGGCTGAGGCCATAAATTGTATAGCAATGCATACCTGAATCAATACATTTCATGTATGCCTTATAGATGCATTTTAATGCTGACCTTAATTAGTCCTTAGCATGTAAACATTTATTTTCCCACACATCCATATAATTGCTATATTTTTTTAGACTTATGTCTTTTGTGAATTATATTTGGATTGTTGAACTTGAATCTAAATGTGTTGTAGGAGTTATTGTTTTAGTCGGTTACCTTTGCTTTGTGTAATTATTTTATATTTGGTTGCAGGAACCGCAAGATGTGCCACTCACACAACATACATACAGTGTTTGGTCCAGCTATGCGATTCCTCAGTGTTCTTGCAGGGCATCCAGGGTCGTCCCAAGATGCTTATATATTGCAGAGCTCCGGCTTATTTTGTCAGTTTGGGTCAGGAGAATTATCTGGTGGATGGCTGCAGGGTAAGTTTGCTCACATTCCATCAATCCATTTTCACTGTATGGCAATGAATATAGTTGATGACTCATGTCTTAACCTATGGCTGTTTTTAGCCCTTGATGACACGTTAAACAATATTGTAGCTTAGAATGTGTATTTTATGTTAGTATTTTAAAATTCTTTCAGGGGATTCTGGATATCCACTCCTGCCCTTGCTCCTGATGGCCGTTCTTTGCCTGCAGAATGCGGGCCAGGGGTTCTCTAATCGGGCACTATGCAAAACCCGGGCCGTGGTGGCGAGGACCCTCTAGCTTTTGAAGTCCAGATTTAGGTGTTTGGACCATACGGGGGGGGGGGCACTGCAGTATGACCCCAACAAGGTTATACCAATATTTTAATTTACGTTTTTTAACAGGGACCACACGTGTCAGAGTGGCACAACTGAGTGTCAGGGTCCTTCAGTTGGTGGGCGAGATGCAGGAGCTGCGCAACTCGTTGGGGACCACAGATGAAGAATAATGTTCTGTGGCCTGCCATTGCTATGTATTTTGTTTTTTATAGTTGTAAAAATTTTAAATTTTCTAAATTTTGAAAAATTTTATATTTTATGATGGAATAAAAAAAAAAATGTTACAGTGTAATTTCATTTACAAAATACATTACAAATACAACACAAAACTAATGGGCCTAGGAATATTTAAAGATGAATATTCACATGACCGAGAAGTGATTTGGGTAAGTTTTAGGGGGATAAAATGGAAGAAGAACCTAACCGCGAAGTGGTTTGGGTGAGCTCTAAGGGTCCAAAAGGGAAGATGGAGGATAGTGCTAAGTGATTTAGCTAAACATTGTAGTAGAAGTGAGGGTGGCAAATATGTAGGCGAGCACTTTAATGAGTTTGTAGTGCGCAGGTGCAAGATCGTAAGGATTTGTAAAAGAAATGTAAAGGATACGATGGGAAAAGGGCAAAAACGAAAGCCTACGTTGTAACATGTGAAAATGAAACGGAAAAGTCACACTGGAAAATGACATACTTGTATTCGAAATCTGCCGTACGAACAGACGGAAACTTTACAGAAGGATTGCAATGCATGCATAGAATCGCTCGTACACTCATACGAGAGCGGAAATTTTTTTTAAAAAAAAACAGATCGGCACTAAAACGGAAGTTTTTTTTTTGCCTCTCTGAATCGAGCCTATTGTGCTTCTGCACACACCCCATACCCCACATGTGTTCTTGAAGTTCAAACACCCACCCCCTTCCCCCTTTCTGCTAGGGCTGTATATTGAACAGTGACCTATTGTCTTAGCAGAACCTCATGCAAAATCACAGGCCTAGATGGCTAAGCTAGAGGTCCCTACAATCAACACAAGAGAGGCACCGAACAGACAGTGTAGAACTATTGTACACTGCATTTGTCAGTAAGCAGACACATTGAAACTATTACAGGAGCTCGGCCTGTCCAGTGAGGAAGCCCTTGATCGGGGACAGAAGCCATTTGCACCACTGTGTCTTTCACTGTCCATGCTAATATGCGGTCACATTCAATTGTCGGTCAAATCTATCTGCATATTAGCAAGGGCAGCTAACTATCCCTTCTGGTCTGATGTCAGGGGCCACATTCCAGGAGCAGTCAAGATATCCTGTGGTAAATTAATATTGATAGGAAGTGAGATCCACCCTACCCTCCCCAAAGGTGTCCCTGGTGCCTGGGAGAGTCAAAACAGAAAATCACATAGAAATGTTTTCGTTGAAAAGGCTAAATGGCATAACGTGAGAGAGAGTGTGCATTAACATAACACTGCTTAGTTGGCTTTTTCATCTGTACACTCTAAGACTTGCTAGATCAATAGCTCGCTGTTCACTCTACAGTACGCTAACAGTAGGGAGATGGGGGTGTGGGTCATACAATCTTCAGGTGGGGAAAGGGGTATGTAAAGTGGCACACTGCTAGTGGTCCGTCCAATCACAAGAATAGCTCGTTTTGGACAATCAAGCACAGTAACAGGAACGATGCACAAGCAAAGTGTACAGCTCAATAAAGTGTAAACATGTTGTAATTATTATAAATAAATAACGTTTTTACATTATACATTATATTAGTTAAAGCGGAACAAAACTAATCTAAAAGATTCCGGGGCTGACCACTGGCCTTCCCTGGGGCATGCCAAATCGCTATGTGAAACTCCCCAAGGCAGCGGTAACCATTCACCTCTCCCTGCTATAATTGCGCATGCACAGGGTCAGTCCAGTCAGTCCGACTGCTATCCTGTCTGTCCCTATTTTTCTGCATTACCTCGTTATATATATATATATATATATATATATATATATATGTATATATTAGAGATGAGCGAATCGATTCTGACAAACCCGAATTCCTTACGAATTTCAGTAAAAATTCGATTTGTTAAGATTCCGAATATCGTCGTGATTCGATCACTCGAATCGCTTCCTTAAAACTCCATTTACTGCTATACAGTCCATCTAAAATGGTGGATTCACATGTCAGGACATGTCCCATGGGGCAAGGTGTCACATGCTACCTATCAGCAGACAGGCTTACCGATGATGTCACAGCCCCATATAAACGGCGGCCATTTTGCGGAAGATCATTCTGACACTGTATTGCGACCAGAGCAGATCAGGCAGGGAGAGAGCGAGGGATAGATAGATAGATACAGCGAGGGGGAGATAGATAGATAGATCAGAAGAAGCGAGGGACAAATAGAGAAGGAGAGAGGCTGTGACAGTGACAGAGAAAGACGGGGACTGTTTAAAATGTTTGCATTAGCTTTCAAGCCTATTAAGTGTTAATAACACACCTGCCTATTTAGCTTTTCCTGGTGTCATTCTTTAAAAAGCATGCTGTCAGTATCCACTTACCTGTGTCCCGTTCCTGTGGCGCTCCCTGTCCCGCCGCGCGGCTGTCTGTTCGGCGGCCTCTCTTCCGCCTGGCGCGCACGCGCCTCTTCCTGCTTCAGCCGGCGGCCCCGGCTCCAGTCCACGCGTGCGCGAGCACGTTACACTTATACCCTCCGGCGGCGCTGCTCTCAGCGCGGCCGCCGGAGGAGAGTAAATTAATAGCAGGTGTGGGTTTGGGGAGTGCTCCATTTCTTACTGGCCAATCTCCTTCTGGATCTCAGGACGCCATCCTCCTCATCCATGTTTACCAATCAGCCTTTTCAGACTCCTGGGCGGTTCGCCCTATTTTGTCCAATTAGATTAAAGATTCTAGTTGCACCAATCATCAGACTTATTCCCCTGGCCCAATCATACCTGCTTCCTATATAACCCCTCTTCAGCCAGTTGGTCATTGCCTGTTATAGTGCTTAGATCCTCGTTTGTTATTTACCTTTGATATTGATCTACACTCCTGTTGCCGACCCTTGCCTGCCTTTGACCATCCTTGATCTACACTCCTGTTGCCGACCTTTGCCTGCCTTTGACCATCCTCGATCTACATTCCTGTTGCCGACCCTTGCCTGCCTTTGACCATCCTCGATCTATACTCCTGTTGCCGACCTTCGCCTTGAACCTACACTATCTGTCTATTCCAATTGTTCTGTCGCCATCTCAGATCTACTGTTGCCAATCTTCAGCCTGTCCTTGGACTTCCGTCTTACGCTCACATTCGGGCAACCCAATTCCACTTCCAGCCGCGGGTTCTCCAGTCCTCTGTACATTAAGGCTTCATCCTTTGAGCCATAGAAGTCCTGGGGGCAACCGATCCCGGGCAGGCGTGTTCTGCGTCTCGGCAAGTGGGGGCTCCTATAGGTGAAGCTGGCTGCGGAGATTGGGGGTTGAGGTCCTTACCAAGAGAGCTGAAGTTATCCAAGTGGTTAATTGCGGTACCTGGAGCGTGACATTATAACAGGCCAAAAAGTTAAGTATGGAAGACCTGGTACAGCAAGTACAGGCGATGGCCACTGCTATCAATCAACTTGCCCAGAGAGTGGCCAATCAAGAAACCCGCCAGATTACTACACCCTCTGTACCACCTCATATTCCTGAACCAAAGGTTCCTTTACCAGAAAACATTTTTGGAGACCGAGCCGGTTTTTCTAACTTCAAGAATTCGTGTGAACTCTATTTCAGGCTGCGGCCTTTATCTTCAGGCACAGAAACTCAACGGGTGGGTTTAATCATCTCTCTGTTACAAGGAGACCCTCAGTCATGGGCTTTCAGCTTGCTTCCTGAAGATCCTGCCTTACACTCAGTTACATCCTTTTTCTTGGCCATGGGAGTGCTTTAGGCGGATCCAGATCGACGGTCCACGGCAGAGAACAGGCTTCGGGCCCTGAAGCAGGGTCGGAATTCTGCCGAGGACTACAGCGCTGAGTTCCGGCGCTGGGCAGTGGAGTCTACTTGGAATGATCCAGCCCTATGTAGCCAATTCCGTATGGGGCTTTCTGAGAATATTAAAGATGCCTTGGTAAACTTTCCCACTCCAATAGGTTTGGATCAACTCATGCAAGTCGCCATCAAGATCGATAGACGTCTCAGGGAGAGAGTCAGGGAAAGGGTTAGAGTTACCACTCCCTTTAGGTCATCACAAACTCCCAACCCTTCAACTCCTGGTGGGGTAAACACCTCTTCCCCCTCTCAAGAGGAGCCAATGCAGGTTGGCAGAGGTCGTCTTTCTCAGGACGAGAAACAACGGAGACGGCCTTTGGGTCTTTGCCTTTACTGTGGGTCCCCGGGACATATTGCCAGATCTTGTCCAAATAAGGGGTATTCGGCGGGAAACTTTCTCGCCTAGATCAGGAAGAGGGTACTGATCTAGGTGGGTTGAAGCACTACTCTCATCAAGATAAGATGTTAATTCCTACGGAGCTTTTCTGGGGTCTTTCCAAACAGGCAGTATTTGCTTTTGTCGATAGCGGAGCTGCAGGTAACTTCCTGGATCGGAACGTAATTTCCATCCTGGGAGTTCCACTGGTGCCCCTTGAAAAGTCTCTCCAGGTTCTGGCCATAAATGGGAAGGCTATCCAGGGAGGACCGGTCAGTCACAAGACCCCTCCTCTCAAATTGGTGGTTGGCTCATCTCATTCTGAACACATAGAATTCCTGGTGTTTGATTGTCCTGAAACATCAGTAGTTTTGGGATACCCATGGCTAAAGCTCCATAACCCCATGTTTAACTGGCAGTCTGGAGATCTGGTTAGGTGGAGTAATTACTGCAAGTCACATTGCTTCTCCACTGTCCTTAGGAGTGTTCAGATTTTGCCCCAGGAACTACCTCTGCCTTATACAGATTGGGCAGATGTTTTTTCTGAGCGATCTGCTGATAATCTTCCTCCACACAGAACCTATGACTGTCCCATTGACTTACTTCCTGGAACTATTCCTCCTAGGGGGAAAATGTATAATCTGAATCGAGCAAAAGAGCAGGCTATGAAGGAATATATTTCGGAAAATCTGAATAAAGGCTTTATCCGCCCGTCAACATCTCCGGCGGGTGCTGGCTTCTTTTTTGTTGAAAAGAAGGATGGGGGTTTAAGGCCCTGCATAGATTATAGAGCATTAAATAAGATCACCGTAAAAAATCGTTATCCTCTTCCCTTAATAGGTGATTTATTTAAACAGGTAGTGGGGGCTCAAATTTTTTCTAAACTAGATCTAAAGGGGGCCTACAACCTGATCCGTATACGGCAAGGGGATGAATGGATAACGGCTTTCAATGTTAAGGATGGTAATTACGAATATTTAGTCATGCCTTTTGGCCTTTGCAATGCTCCTGCGGTCTTTCAAGACTTTGTTAATGACGTGTTTCGTGACTATTTGGGTAACTTCGTAGTGGTTTATTTGGATGACATCCTCATTTTCTCCAAAAACCTTTCCGAACACAGGCAACATGTAAAACTGGTCCTTCAGAAATTGAGAGAAAATAATCTATACGCTAAAATCTCTAAGTGTATGTTTGAGGTCACCTCTGTTCCCTTCTTGGGGTATATTATTTCTAGTCAGGGGTTGGAGATGGATGCGGGAAAGGTTTCGGCAGTACGGGATTGGGTACAACCCAAATCCTTAAAAGAATTACAACGCTTTTTAGGGTTTGCTAATTTCTATCGACGTTTTATCAAGGGTTTGCTCTCTCACCAATCTCACCCGCAAAGCCGCGTTCACTGTTAACTGGTCACCATCAGCTATTGAAGCCTTTTGTGTCCTAAAACAGGCTTTTACTTCGGCGCCAGTTTTAGTACACCCTGATGTCAACAGACCTTTTGTTATTGAAGTAGATGCGTCTGAATTAGGTGTTGGAGCTGTTTTATCGCAATTCTCTGGATCTCCTGAACGTATGCATCCATGTGCCTATTTTTCTCGGAAATTTAATACCGCAGAACAAAATTATGATGTTGGCAATAGGGAACTATTAGCTATTAAACTGGCATTTGATGAATGGCGTCATTGGTTGGAGGGTTCCTTACATCCTATCACTGTGTATACCGATCACAAAAATCTCGAGTATATAGGCTCCGCCAAGAGGTTGAATTCTCGACAGGCCCGTTGGGCATTATTTTTTTCGCGTTTCAATTTTATTATTACTTTTAAGCCGGGCGTAAAAAATACTAAAGCTGATGCTCTGTCGCGCATGTTCGGTGAGTGTAAAGATCGAGGAGATACTGGTGAACCTATCTTACCTGCAGGTTGTGTAGTCGGGGCCTTGCTCCCTGATCTTTCTAATGTTTTGGCACCGTTCCAAGATGAATCGTCTGTAAATGTACCTATAGGATGTACCGCCGCATTTGCGCTCTGATGTAATCCGTGAATTCCACGACGCAAAAACTGCTGGGCATCTGGGAGTTCGTAAAACTTTTATTTTAGCTCGACGCCATGTATGGTGGCCTTCTATGAGACGTGATATCACTACCCTTATCGACGCATGTTCCGTTTGTGCACGAAGTAAAGGGGTACACAAGGCCCCTAGTGGTTATCTGATTCCGCTTGAGATCCCTAAGGAACCTTGGTCTCACATTTCGATGGACTTTATTGTTGATTTGCCTCTTTCGCATGGGAACACTGTGATTTAGGTAGTCGTCGATAGATTCAGTAAGATGGCTCATTTCATTGCTTTACCCAAGCTACCCTCAGCTCCTGAACTTTCGCGCTTATTCATCTCGCATATTTTTCGTCTTCATGGTATTCCAGTAAATATTGTTTCCGATCGGGGTGTGCAGTTTATATCACGATTTTGGAAACATTTTTGTTCACGCTTGGGGATCCAGGTTTCTTTATCCTCCGCAAATCATCCCCAGTCTAATGGGCAGACTGAAAGAACAAATCAAAGCTTAGAACAATATTTAAGATGTTACATCTCTGACACTCAGGAGCAGTGGTCGGAATTTATTGACTTTGCCGAATTTGCGTATAATAATGCGCAGAGTGACAGTACTAAAATATCCCCTTTCTTTTGTATTTATGGAAAGAATCCTAAAGCTTCTTCTATTTCTGCAGCACCTTCTGATTTTCCGGTGTTAGAAGAGTGGCTTCAGAAACGGAAAGATGTTTGGGCACGCGTCCAGGAAAATTTAGAAACTATGCGCGCTAAATATAAGAAATTTGCTGATCGTCGTAGATCTCAGGAACCTATCCTTCAGTGTGGAGACCTTGTTTGGGTTTCCATTAGAAACATTGCTCTCCGTCAGCCTTCTAATAAATTGGGTCCTAAATTTATTGGTCCTTACCCCATTATCAGGAAACTTAATAATGTTACTTATAAGGTTCGGCTCCCTCCTACTATGAAGATCTCCGACTCATTTCATGTTTCACTGTTGAAACCTGCTAAAAACTCCCCTCCTGTTGGTCCTCCTCCGGTTTTAGTAGATAATGTACAAGAATATGAAGTAACCAAGATTTTGGATTCTCGTAGAGTTCGTAATACGATACAGTATTTAATTGATTGGGTTGGTTATGGCCCTGAGGAGAGGTGCTGGGTTTCCTCTAGGGATGTTCACGCCAGGGCTCTGGTAAAGAAATTCCACCGTGACAATCCGGAAAAGCCTGGTGAGGGTCCGGAGGCCCCTCGTGAGGGGGGGGTAATGTCAGTAACCACTTACCTGTGTCCCGTTCCGGGCGGCGGCCTCTCTTCCGCCTGGCGCGCACGCGCCTCTTCCTGCTTCAGCCGGCGGCCCCGGCTCCAGTCCTCGTGCTCGTGCACTTATACCCTCCGGCGGCGCTGCTCTCAGCGCGGCCGCCGGAGCAGAGTAAATTAATAGCAGGTGTGGGTTTGGGGAGTGCTCCATTTCTTACTGGCCAATCTCCTTCTGGATCTCAGGGCGCCATCCTCCTCATCCATGTTTACCAATCAGCCTTTTCAGACTCCTGGGCGGTTCGCCCTGTTTTGTCCAATTAGATTAAAGATTCTAGTTGCACCAATCATCAGACTTATTCCCCTGGCCCAATCATACCTGCTTCCTATATAACCCCTCTTCAGCCAGTTGGTCATTGCCTGTTATAGCGCTTAGATCCTCGTTTGTTATTTACCTTTGATACTGATCTACACTCCTGTTGCCGACCCTTGCCTGCCTTTGACCATCCTTGATCTACACTCCTGTTGCCGACCTTTGCCTGCCTTTGACCATCCTCGATCTACACTCCTGTTGCCGACCCTTGCCTGCCTTTGACCATCCTCGATCTATACTCCTGTTGCCGACCTTCGCCTTGAACCTAGACCACGATCTGTCTATTCCAATTGTTCTGTCGCCATCTCAGATCTACTGTTGCCAATCTTCAGCCTGTCCTTGGACTTCCGTCTTACGCTCACATTCGGGCAACCCAATTCCACTTCCAGCCGCGGGTTCTCCAGTCCTCTGTACAGTAAGGCTTCATCCTTTGAGCCATAGAAGTCCTGGGGGCAACCGATCCCGGGCAGGCGTGTTCTGCGTCTCGGCAAGCGGGGGCTCATATAGGTGAAGCTGGCTACGGAGATTGGGGGTTGAGGTCCTTACCAAGAGAGCTGAAGTTATCCAAGTGGTTAATTGCGGTACCTGGAGCGTGACACATGCTAACATAAATATTCCAAGAGTACCTGTCTATTAACTGGTTGCATTTTGTAATGAAAGTCACTTTTCCACTATAAAAGCAGCCAACCTGTGTATTTGAAGAGGGAGCATTCCAAACACTAGCATAAATATTTCAAGAGTACCTGTCTACTAACTGGTTGCATTTTGTAATGAAAGTCACTTTTCCACTATAAAAGCAGCCAACCTGTGTATTTGAAGAGGGGGCATACCAAACACTAGCATAAATATTTCAAGAGTACCTGTCTACTAATTGGTTGCATTTTGTAATGAAGGTCACTTTTCCACTATAAAAGCAGCCAACCTGTGTATTTGAAGAGGGGGAATCCCAAACACTATCATAAATATTTCAAGACTACCTGTCTACTAACTGGTTGCATTTTGTAATGAAGGTCACTTTTCCACTATAAAAGCAGCCAACCTATTTATTTGAAGAGGGGGCATCCCAAACACTAGCATAAATATTTAAAGAGTACCTGTCTACTAACTGGTTGCATTTTGTAAACAAAGTCACTTTTCCACTATCGAAGCGACCAACCTGTGTATTTGAAGAGGGGCATCCCAAACACTAGCATAAATATTACAAGAGTACCTGTCTACTAACTGGTTGCATTTTGTAAACAAAGTCACTTTTCCACTATCAAAGCAGCCAACCTGTGTATTTAAAGAGGGGGCATCCCAAACACTAGCATAAATATTTCAAGACTACCTGTCTGCTAACTGGTTGCATTTTGTAAACAAAGTCACTTTTCCACTATCAAAGCAGCCAACCTGTGTATTTGAAGAGGGGGCATCCCAAACACTTGCATAAATATTTCAAGAGTACCTGTCTACTAACTGGTTGCATTTTGTAATAAAAGTCACATTTCCACTATCAAAGCAGCCAACCTGTGTATTTGAAGAGGGGGCATCCCAAACACTAGCATACATATTTCAAGAGTAACTGTCTATTTACTGGTTGCATTTTGTAATCAAAGTCACTTCTCCACTATCAAAGCAGCCAACCTGTGTATTTGAACAGGGAGCATCCCAAACTCTAGCATAAATATTTCAAGACTACCTGTCTACTAACTGGTTGCATTTTGTAAATAAAGTCACTTTTCCACTATCAAAGCAGCCAACCTGTGTATTTGAAGAGGGGGCATCCCAAACACTAGCATAAATATTTCAAAACTACCTGTCTACTAACTGGTTGCATTTTGTAAGCAAAGTCACTTTTCCACTTTCAAAGCAGCCAACCTGTGTATTTGAAGAGGTGCCATCCCAAACACTAGCATAAATATTTCAAGAGTACCTGTCTACTAACTGATTGCATTTTGTAATCAAAGTCACTTTTCCACTATCAAAGCAGCCAACCTGTGTATTTGAAGAGGGGGGCATCCTAAACACTAGCATAAATATTTCAAGAGTACTGTCTACTAACTAGTTGCATTTTGTAATCAAAGTCACTTTTCCACTATCAAAGCAGCCAACCTGTGTATTTGAAGAGGGGGCATCCCAAACACTAACACATGTTTTTTAAGAGTACCTGCCTACTTACCTTTTGCCTTTTGTATAAAAAATTCTGGTTTACAAGTTTAAAGCACCCATTGCCTTTCACTGGGGGGCCATTGTCAGTGCTAGCACTTATCTTTTAAGAGTACCTGCCTACTAACCTTTTGCCTTTTGGATAAAAAGTCTGTTTTTCAAGTTTAAAGCACCCATTGTATTTCACTGGGGCCATTATCAGTGCTACCACTTATCTTTTAAGAGTACCTGCCTACTAACCTTTTGCCTTTTTTACAAAAAAGTCTGGTTTTCAAGTTTAAAGCAGCCATTGCCTTTCACCGGGGGCCATTGTCAGTGCTACCACTTATCTTTTAAGAGTACCGGCCGACTTACCTTTTGCCTTTTGTATAAAAAAGCCTGGTTTTCAAGGTTAAAGCACCCATTGCCTTTCACCGGGGGGCATCCCGAATACTAGCACTTCGCTTTTAAGAGTACCTGCATCTTTACCTTTTTTACATTTTGAAAAAAAAACACATTTTAAAACTGCCTGTGGTGCATTTAACTCTGACCAGGGGCATCCTGTGTAAGACCATCTGACAGTGTCTTTTTGCATTAGCTTTTAGCTACAGTGTCTGCCTTTTTTGATCTAACTTTTCTACACACCTGCTGTTACAAAAATACTGTTCTAGGTGTAGTGTAGTGTATTGTTTTCCCCTCCTAAACGCAGTAAAAATGTCAGGCAGAGATGTGCCAGGATGTACACGAGGAGAGGCCTAGATTCATCAGGCAGAGGTCGCAGCAGACTAGGGGCGAGTGGCAGCAGGAGTCGCGGTGAGAGGCCTGATCTCCCGGTATCTCGACCAGCAACGCATCTGCCGTCATGGATTGGTTAACGCGGTCATCGACCTCATCACAAGTGACATCTGACACCCCCAGTCAACAGTCGGTAGGTTCCTTGGACACAATCCTGAGTTGGCATGGCCCGGGAGCAGCCCCTGTCATTCCATTGCCTCTGTCCTATGCCTCCCCCCTCCAGCCGCCGTATCTTATGCTTTGGGTTCAGCTCCACTATTCAGTGAGGACGATGTGTTAGAGGACAGTCAGCAGCTACTGCCCAGCCAAGAAATGGAGGAGACATCCGTCGCTTCTTTCGCTAGGCAAACACTGAGGAAGAAAGTGGCGTGGGAGGTGGTGTGGCGAGCGTTCCATCTCCTGCAGCACACGCTCTTGTGGAAACCGAGGAGGACATCAGTGACGTGCAGACACAACTCGATGATGATGATGATGAAGCCGGTCGCACTTGGGAGCCCGGTGCAGAAGGGGCTTCATCATCATCAGGAGAAGAGGGTCCCAGGTTACCCCAGAGTCAGCAGCTGAGGCAGCAAGCTGGTAGTAGGGTTGGCAGTCAGCATGGTGGCAGAACTGGGATGTCTGGAGCCACACGTGGCTGGGGGCGGGGTAGACCACCTGCTGCATGGCAGGCTGCCTTCCCGGGAGGAAGTGGAGCAGGGGTTCCTGGAGTTGGCAGCAGTAGCAGTGAATTAGTGCGGACTGTTGGAGGGAAAATTAGCTACTCGGCAGTGTGCCACTATTTCATCAAGCATCCGCAGGAGGGTAACCTGGCCACATGCAAGATGTGTAGACAGAAGGTCAAGCGTGGCCAGGGGCCCCAATGTTGGTACCATGGCCCTGCGCCAACACATGCAGCGTCACCATAAAGTGGCCTGGGAGAACCGAGGCTCCGAAATGGGGGTCCAGCCTGCTGCTTCAGCCAGTGCCACGCCGCTTCCAATTTCACCCAGCCAAGGCTCCAGCACCTCAGCCGAAGGTAGCTGTGCGTCATACCCATCCTCTGCCGCTCCAGATGCTCCTGCTCCTCCTACTAAAAATCAGTCATCCTGCCAGCAATCCATCAGCGAAGCCATGTCCAAGAGACAACAGTATGCGCCCACTCATCCTATGGTGCAGAAGCTAAATGTGCTCCTGTCCAATTTGCTGGTGCTGCCGTCCCTCCCTTTTACGGTGGTGGACTCTGCACCTTTCAGAGAGCTGATGGGTAGTGCCGAGCCGAGGTGGAGAGTCCCAAGCCGTCATTTCTTTGCAAAGAAGGCAGTACCAGCCCTGCACAAATTTGTTGAGCAGAAGGTGGGCCAGTCCTTGAGCCTGTCAGTGTGCACCAAAATGCACGGCAGCACCGACATCTGGAGCTGTAACTACGGACAGGGACAATACATGTCCTTTTCGGCCCACTGGGTGAATGTGGTTCCTGCACAGCAACTTGGACAGGTCACACCGCTTCAGCCTCCACGCTCCCAGGCCGTTTTGCCTGTCACAGTGTGCGACTCCGCCTCCTCATCCTCCGCCATCTCCTCAGCCTCCACTGTAAGGTTAATTCTCAATGCCCCCTCAGCCTACCATGTGTGCAGGGCATGGCGGTGTGATGCTGTGCTTCACATGGTTTGCCTTGAAACCTGAAATTCATTCATCAAGAAATCAAAACATGGCTTACTCCACGGAAATTCGAAATGGGAACCATGGTGACTGACAATGGGAGTAACATCTTGTCGGCACTGCGACAAGGAAGGCTGAGCCGTGCGCCCTGTATGGCACACGTGTTCAACCTAGTTGTCAAGCGTTTTCTGAAGTCTTCCCCCCATCTGCAAGACATCCTAACAACAGGAAGGAAACTTTGTTTGCACTTCAGCCACTCCTACACCGCCAAGCACACCCTTCTTGAGCTACAGCGTCAAAACGGTATCCCCCAAAAGAGTCTGATTTGCGATGTTCCCACCCATTGGAATTCCACCTTACATATGTTAGATCGACTATACGAACAGAGAAAAGCCATCAATGATTTCTTGATGATCTAAGCAGATAGGGGGACTCCCCTGTGTAACTTTAATGTGAACCAGTGGCAGCTTATATGTGACACCTGCCGTTTGCTCAGGCCCTTTGAGGAAGCCACTTTATTTGTCAGTCGCCAGGATTACGGCATGAACGACGTGATTCCGCTGCTTCATGTAATACAACACATGTTGGAAACCATGGCTGGTCAGGGCACTGGAAACATGGCGCATACATTTCACGGCCATATAAACCCCGTGGGAGCTGAGGAGGAGGAGGAGTAGCACAGTGAAGCACAGTTTAGTTTTGGGCGAAATGGGCGGTTCATCTAGTCATCTGACAGGAGAGGAGGAGCAGGAGCAGCCAGAGGAGCTAGAGGGTTGTGAGGAAAACGAGACAGAGGACCCAGACACAGCGTGGCAGTATGCAGTGGAGATGGAGACAGGTAGTCCCTCCGAGTCACTTGCACAAATGGCACGATGCATGCTCACGTGCTTGCTTAGTGATCGCAGAATTGTCTCCATTTTTCAGCGGGATGACTTCTGGCTCTCCACCTTATTGGACTCTCGCTACCGGCACAAAATGCAGGCATTTTTTACACCCACTGAGAGGGAGGACAAACTGACCTACTACAAAGACATTCTATGTAGTCAGTTGGCCGATGCCTATCTGCGCCATGGTCCATACTCTCACAGGTCTGATTCGGGGGGACCTCTGCGTTCACCTTCCACTGCCATGGCTACCAGGGGGGGGTGGCAGCAGCAGCAGCAGCAGCAGCAGCTCCATCAGCAGCAGCCTCAGTCTTCAGTCGCTAATGAGTAGCTTTCTGCACCCGCATAGTGAGGCTACTCATGAGCAGCAGGAAGACCTGGAGCAGGGCCTGAACCAGCAGGTCGTGTTATATCTTGAAATGACCATGCCAATGCACCTTGAGGATCCGCTGGACTTCTGGGCAGCCAAACTTGACTTGTGGCAGAGTTTGCCCTGGGAAATCTGTCCTGCCCGGCCAGTAGTGTGCCATCTGAGCGGGTCTTTAGTGCTGCGGGGGCCATAGTAACGCCAAGGAGAAGTTGTCTGTCCACGAAAAATGTGGAGAGACTCACCTTTGTGAAGATGAATCAGACATGGATCAGCCTGGATTTCCACCCGCCAATAGCTGATGCATGCAAGTAGCTGATGCATGGTAGCACCTTCTGCTGCTGCGAACTCCTGTGTGTGTCTTTCAGTCAATATATGAGCTCCTAATGCTGCTGGCAACTCCTGGGTGTGTCTTTCAGGCAATATATGGGCTCCCTATGCTGCTGCCAACTCCTGGGTGTGTCTTTCAGGCAATATATGGGTTCCTTATGCTGCTGCCAACTCCAATGTGTTTTTCAGGCAATATATGGGCTTCCTATGCTGCTGCCAACTCCAGGGTGTGTTTTTCAGGCAATATATGGGCTCCTAATGCTGCTGCCAACTCCAGTATCTCTTTCAGGCAATATATGGGCTCCCTATGCTGCTGCCAACTCCAGGGTGTGTTTTTCAGGCAACATATGGGTTCTCTAAGCTGCTGCCAGCTCCAGGGTGTGTCTTTCAGGCAATATATGGGCTCCTAATGCTACTGCCAACTCCTGGGTGTGTTTTTCAGGCAATATATGGGTTCTTTATGCTGCTGCCAACTCCAATGTGTTTTTCAGGCAATATATGTGCTCCCTATGCTGCTGCCAACTCCAGGGTGTGTTTTTCTGGCAATATATGGACTCCCTATGCTGCTGCCAACTCCAGGATGTGTTTTTCAGACAATATATGGGCTCCTAATGCTGCTGCCAACTCCTGGGTGTGTTTTTCAGGCAATATATGGGCTCCTAATGCTGCTGCCAACTCCTGGGTGTGTTTTTCAGGCAATATATGGGCTCCTAATGCTGCTGCTAACTCCTGGGTGTGTTTTTCAGGCAATATATGGGTTCCTATGCTGCTGCCAACTCCAGTGTCTCTTTCAGGCAATATATGGGCTCCTAATGCTGCTGCCAAATTCAGGGTGTGTTTTTCAGGCAATATATGGGCTCATCATGCTGATGCCACCTCAAGGCTCTCTAACTGTGCCGCTCTGCGACAGCGAATCTAATAGCGAAGCCTCTGATCTGCATGTCATATTTCTTTACAATATTATTGCACTAACCCAGCATGCATACTATGCATGTTACAGCCAAGCAAAACGTTCTGCAACCCTATGGAGGCTCTCGGAAGCCCAGAAATAGCCGGTTTTAATAGCGATTTGTCGCGAATAAATTCGGACCGAAACTATTTTTCCGGAAATTTGGCTCATCTCTAGTATATATATATATATATATATGTGTATGTGTATATATATGTACGTGTTTCGAGGGTACCATTCCAGAATCAAGCAAAGGGGCGTTTTGCCGGGCCCTGGAAATGAGCAATTGTGTGGTGAGCGCACAAAACTTTAGTGAATACCTAACTGAGATGGCAATATTGCCACATATGAGGCTATGCTCTCACATGTAAAATGGAGAGCTCACAACCTCCTTAAAGGGCCAAGCTAATCACACCCTCCATACTCCTGCAGTCCATGTGATGGGTATCGCCTGTCCTTGCTCTCGGCTACTTGTAACTGGGGCAAGTGCCCAGAGTCGGGCCTATCAGTTGCAGCTGCAGCCGCAGCCTGCTCATGTGCTGTGAGAGCCATGGCATAGGGAATTGTCCAGATATTGCCCATGTGGCTGTCTAATTTCTATTCCCAAACTAGGATGCTCCACTGTGTGAAACCCCATTAAATCACTGCACACACTCACCTAGTCTAATTCTAATGGCGCATGTGCAGGTCACAGCCTTGCTATACATTTATCTAGAGGCATAACCCTGGGAGCCATTTGTGATTGCTTGGCCCGGGCACACCCACAGCGCCAACCAGTGGCCTGCTCAGCATCATTCAGCTCACTAACTGCTCTGATGTCACTGCATGTTGCATAACTAAATGAAGCTGAGAGCACTGATTCTGCAGCAGCTGGCTCACATATGTGTACAGTGGCTTCCTATCTGCTGCACACTCCGCATTGTGTTGAACGGCAACCCTCACTCGCCACAGGCCACCCGCAGAGTGCCAATATTTATTTATTTGAACAAAAAGTTGCCACTGACCTGACCCTGCCTCTGGGATCCCCTGGCAGGTGGGGGCCCCATACATTTGCATGGTTTTCATAGTGGTTAGGCACACCACTGCTAACAGTGACCTCACTCATCTGCAAAAAACTGGATGGCAGGGGAAAAGACACCCTGATGACCTTGCCACGTAGGGCGATCATCGTGCTCACCCACCTCAAGAAACAGCCCTGCCAAGGAGACAGGAATAGAAATTCAGAACAGGATAGAACCATAGGCTGCACTAACCTCACCCCCAGTTTATGCGTGGTGGTTAAGCATGCCATAGCATGTACCAAGGCAGTGCCTGGCATCCTGTGTCTGCAGTGAATAAAGCTGCACCATCTTCCTGTTTCCACTAGCACTTGGACATTGGGTGGATCCGAATCAAGAGCTTTTGCATGCACACAAAGCAGGAGAGGTGGCACTCATAATATGAAACTAGGCACTAGGGGTGTCCTCAATCAGGGGAGCCGGCGGCCATCTTTTTGGGGCCAGGTTCAAAGGTTGCTCCCGCCGCCAACACCTCTGGGTAAGTCACAGCAGTGCACTTCTGCTGCACACTTTGCACCTCCCACCTCAGTGTCCGGGTCCCCATTTATTCAAAGCTCGGCCGAACTCACCGAACCCCAACTTTGGGGGGTTTGCCTATCCCTAGCCAAAATGCCAATTTTTTCTGCATAACCAATAGGGAGCTGTTATTTCCATAAATTATCTCACTTTTAAAAATATCCCATCACAGGTACAGGTGATATTTTGGGGAAACATGAAACAAAAACATTTTATATAGCACTTGTGTGCTAAAACTTAAAAGCTCACCAAGATGCAGGTTTCAGTTCACACAGCAAGGCTCACCAAAGGTGATGCCGGGGGTGTGACCGTACCAGGGGCCAGAAGGTCAGGGGATCACATCATTGTTGCTCCTCCACTTTATCTAGCATATTTGTAATCACTTGTCATTATTTAAAGAAGGGAAGCATCATTAGTCTCCAATGTTTAGTATTTAGTTATCTAGCTGCATCCAATGCAGTTAATAGACAGGAAACAGTTTACAAGTCCCAATGCAAGTTCTGTACAAATAAATGTGTTTAATATTATTTACACATATTACACTTAATTAACACACCTGTGCTAGTGTTAAATAAGACGCTAGCTGGCGGCCGCATCAGCGCTGACTTTTTTTATTTCTTAAATAGTACAATGAGTCCCGCTGAGGCCAAAAAAAGTGGCATGATGTGTGCTGACACTTATTAAATAAGGCTCTAAGTTACACCACTGCTGCTATAGCAAATAATTAGCATGACCCTCTGGGTTAGGTTTTCATTTGGCCTGGAGATAGCTGTAAGAGGTCCAGCAGTCTCTTTTAACAGAGCAGCAGTGATTCATGACAGAAGTAAACGAAGATTTAACATAGGATTATGGGTAGATTATGGGTAGAGAACTTGTATCCAGTACATGTTATGTCTCAGGTCTCTGCATAAAAATAGACACTTTACATCTGCACAAAGACTTCAATTTTCCTCTACTTTTGCAGTGATGGTAAATCTCCAACCATGAACTACTGAGCATGTGTCTTCTTTTAATGGTAAACATGATAGATTTCAAATATCTGATCTGTGCAATTAGAAGGTAGGTCTCTGGTGTGTGCACTGACAGATGCCGGAAACTGAACAAATAGGTTCCTGGTAATGAATCGATTTAACACTGAATCGACATGGTGCTGACAGCCTGTCAGCCCCACTATCAGCACATCTGTTGCCTCCTGTGTGTCTGCAGTATATATATATATATATATATATATATATATATATATATATATATTGTATATGTATACTTTCTGCATTCTGGTCATTATTCTGGCATTCCCCATTCACCCTAGTGTTGCCCAGCTGGTCACAAGTGTGCTCCATGACTCCATAGCATTGCAGGTTAATTAGTATATGGCGCTGCACAACCCAAGATTGGCAGGCTGATTCATCATTAGCGACAGGTAGCGACAGATGAGCGTCTGTAGCAGGCATTTTCAGAGCGCCCGCTAGTAGTCATTGTGCTCAGTCATGGGTCGCTACTTTATAGCGACTCAGTTGCTGTTCTGTAATGTTGAATACATTGTGAGGAGTCGCTATTTGACCAGTACAGCGCTGTATGGGAGCGCATGTTAGCGACTGCTCATAGCGACCGACTCACACCATATTCAGCAAAAAAACAGCCTCACAAATCTCTGGCGCTGAAAAATACTTGTTTGAAGCCCAGAGCGTTTAAAGAAAAGAAAAGGTTCATCCATTGAAATGTATGGGAGAGCGACAGGTAGCGAGAGGTCATACCTGGTGCTGTGCAAGGCTGAACGCTGGTGCTGTTCACTGAGGCTGTGAAAATGATGAATCAGACGCTACATGGCGCTATCCCAGTCGCTAAACAGATTCTGCTTGATGAATGTGGTCCCTGTAGATATGGTCCCTCAAAACTATGGTGCTGAGCCTATAAAATTAATGGAGGATATTATGGACTGTGTGTCTTTGTATCCCTCATAACTGTGATGCTGTGCTTATAGAATTGCAGATTGAGGCCTAGAGGTACGGAAGCACCCTTACCCAGAGGGTAGCAGGTTCGACTCCTGGCCAAGACACCTAACCCCCAACTGCTCCCCAGTCTCCATATTTAGGGCAGCCCACACCAGCCAACATTCATTAGACATCCACATGGATGTCAGTAGAATGGCCCTTTAATGGTTGGAGAAGCAAATATGTAGATTTTACGTACTTGGCATTTAAAGGGTTAAAAGACACTTATCATTTGCCAGTTCTTCTGAGGACAGGCTAAATATATTTTCATCACAGACCTCTGACTCTCAGCTGATAAATGTGTTATGTTCTCCTGCAGCAGTAGACACAGATGACTGGCCGTTACTTTGTGATACACTGTCACAATATTTATACAGTGTTTCACAATGTTTCCGCCAGTCAGCTTTATTTACTCACAGAAAAATGTAACTAATTTATCAGCTAAGAGGCAGAGAACTGCCTGTGTCCAGAAGGAGCTGGCAAATAGAATCTATGTGGCTGCTTCTCGAACTGTTAACTGCCATCCATGTAGATTCTTTGTGGCTGGCACTTTCCTCCGCTCAGAGTCCCCCCAAAAAGCACACCTTCGTCCATGTTTCAGTGCTGGAGGTTTCCAATCAATGGGTTGGGATCTTCAGCAGGCAGAGAACACTGATTCTCTGCCCCGCATGGCTTTTGACAGCTTGTTCTCTCTCACAGGGAGGGGCCTTTTATACCGGCAAGTGAGCTCACTCTGTATAATGGGCAGTGGGAATGAGCAACAAAAGCAGGAGTGGGGCAGAGGACACTGATCCTCTGCCCTGCTCCTGGCTTCCGCCACTATCAGCTGAAGATGTTTTTCTGCCAGGACAGGCCTTTTAAACTGGCCCAACTCTTTGCCTGATAGGGTTCAGGTTTCTGAGGACCTTAACCCACCTAACACTCGTTGACCGTGAGCTTCAAATTTAGTTGATATACCTCTTTTCCCCACGGAGCTCTAGTTAACAGACACCAGCTAAGAGCTGCACACTGCAGTACTACATACTTCCTATTGGAGAGGGTGTGGCTGCCACATATGAATGCAGTTGATTCCTGTCCCCTGATGGAACTCTGATAGAAGGAGATGAATATCTGTCTAATGCAGGCTTCACTGTTGCTTTGGGAGTTAGGCAGGTTCAGTGTCCCTGTGGACCAAGACTAGTTCTGGCACATTGTAGCAAGGTTTTAGATTCGCTTTACAGAGACGTTTCAGACAAAAGTTAATTTCCCATGCATTCTGCTCTCCCCAAGCTGGCTTTAAGGGGTTGCATCTTTTATTTGGCCTGCTTTATATTTCTTCATACGTCCTGGTGAACTCTCTCCCTTTTGCGGGGCCTCCTGATGCATGAATGAACCAAAGCTTTGCAGCTG
The DNA here is from genome assembly GCA_027917425.1 of Gastrophryne carolinensis. Lineage (NCBI taxonomy): Eukaryota > Metazoa > Chordata > Amphibia > Anura > Microhylidae > Gastrophryne > Gastrophryne carolinensis. The sequence continues at coordinate 413,376,425 of CM051235.1, forward strand.
TGTAACTGTGAAGGTTCCCAAGAAGTGTAATTCATTGAGGGGACGATGATGAGTCATGAGTGGGGAGCAATTTCCATGGTGCAGAAAGCAGGCGAATTTAACCCTTTCCCTTTAAATCACAGTTATAGCCTTCAAAGAACTAGTCATAAACTAATTCAGGCCATAATGGAAGGCTCAGCTCCAATCCAGAACTGCAATTAGCAATCTTAGATAAACAGCTTAAGCTCTGCAAAGCCTTTCGGAAGCCCGTTTATACAAACTGTTTGTTTTGTCTGTTGTAAAACAAGTCTGGCTCTCTGACCATAAAACACCAGCTGCCCGTTTTAATGTACAAGTCATAGAGTTATATAGTATTTATAAGTCCCATAAATGAAGCAAATATAAATGGGTCATCAAATCTTTTGTAAAACAAGTTTTCAAATTGGAATATTTGAATTTTGGAAGCAGGGCCGGCGCCAGCACAAAGCAAACCTGGGCAATTGCCAGGGCCCAGGCATCCTCAGGCTCACACTTGTTCATGGTATTATTTTTCAGTGGTCCTGAACCACTGAATGGCTGGTGTTGTGTGCAGATCTACTCATAGCTTGGCTTATCAACAGGGGAAGGGAGACATGGAGAAGGTGGCATGGAAGGGAGGTGGTAAGAACTAGATGACAACTGACAGCAATGATGAAGCAAGAAGTAAGGGTTGAAAGATGCTTGGTGACACTAGAGAATGCAACAAGGACTGGAGGATGATTGATGGCTAGAGGGAAGGCAATAAGAACTGGAGGGCAGAAGAAGATGACCCATTTGTGACAGCGGAGATGAAAGGTGACATCATGTGACTGCCTTGGGGCCCACTAAGACTCTCTTACCCAAGGGCCCCCACAAACCTAGAGCCGGCCCTGACTGGAAGTCAAAATTACATTTCTAGGGTTACTCATGAGATCACTGTTTAGCTTCAACATGGGTGTAACTTCTTTCAGTGAAGGGGGGCTACGTAACTTACCAATTTATGTGTATCTCTGGGCAATTGCTCTGTTACCAGCTTGTGAGCATCACCATAACTGGTTATCTAACTGCAATGTACTGCATGACTGCCTTGTTATGCCACATGCTGTTAAGTATGTGTCAGGTCTTTGTTATTATCTGGCTTTTCCCTGTCTTGTTTTGTAGTGTTCTCTACCCTTTCACTGGTGTTTATAATTCTCTCCTCTGGTTTCTCTATAAAAGGATCACTGCTCAGAGCCTGTGCACCCCCTAAAGCTAGGGCTCATAACAGGATGGTAACGGACACTCCGTCATGTCCAAGGCCTCCCAAGCTGAGGGTAGTTGGCAGCTTAACTCGCTGGTAAGGCAGTCAGGGAGACTGTCGCCCGGCTGACATGTCAGTCTCGGGCAGCAGCTCAGGCAGCAGCTTTCTCTTGCAGCAGCCCTGGCATCCCTGTGTCTTATGTGCCCTCTGGCAGTGAAAGAAGGACATTTTAATGGGCCAATTAGTCCTGGGGTTCTTCTAGGACTATTAGCCCTTAGCCTTACAGCAGGCTTACAGCAGGCTTAGACCAAGTCTTATTAGTGTTGCCAGCTGTTCCTATAAAGGTTATTCAGTTATTCAGCTGTTGCTTGGGTGCTCTAGAGTCTGTGTATTGCTATCTTGACCATGTATGACCTTGAACCTTGATTAACCTTGTCTTTGCCTAATCCTCTACTGAGATTCTGATCTACTGTGTGAGACCTCATCTTTAGCAGGCCTGCCTCTTTACCCTGCGTATTCTTCATCCCAGTGTCTTGATGCCGGTTCAGACTGACCCACCCCTGCATGATCCTTGGCTATGTCTTGACTACCCATGAGTTTTTACCCACTTGCAGTCCCAGCACTCAGAGGGCATTTTTTTGCAATATAAGCCCTTAGGGGCAACAATATCCAGGCACAAGTGTCAGGGACACCATCCTCTAGCTGGCACCTATCTTGTTATTAGGAACTGGAAGATAAAGATGTGTCCAGCCTTACCTTAGTTTAAGTTTGGTTAGGGACTCCCATTTGTCATGTTAAGCATTCAACTCAGCATCACAGTAACATAAGAGGCTTAATTCTTGATCACCTGAATCCAAATCTATGGGTGAAATTTGGGGGTATGTTTTTAAGCCTATGTAATGTAACTAAAGCAGAAAATCAGATTAATCCCCCTTGAATGCCTTTGACCCTTTTGCTGCCAGCTTACCTAGAGATGTCTTCCTCTGTTGCCAGAACATTTTTCACCATTTTGCACTATACATGTTTAACTGTGATTTTTGAAGCAATGTCCAGGAATTTCCCAGTAAAATTATTTATTGGGCTTTAACATAAAATGTCTTGCTTGTAATTTTTTCAGTGCATTTTCATATAAAATGTAATCATGTAAAAGCCCCATTCCTCCCAGTAACAACTGTACCACATATATATTGGTAGACGCCCTTTTCTGCCCAAGACACACCCCAATCTGAAACAGAGAGACAGAGAAAACTGAGATTTTCAAATAAAATACAACTACTATGAGCACCTTGCAGATTTTCAAGACAACTGTTTGTATTTGAACCCCCGCCCCCTCACAGACTATATATTCACTCAAAGTACACACATCAAGCTTTCTAGGCATACTAGGCTTGTTGTCATAGGCAGAGTTTTTGGGACGCAAAGCCTCGATAAATTCACTGATTGCATAGGGTTTCCCTAAAACATTAGACCAGAAGTAGACCAAACCCCCACTGGAGTCTATGAAACTCCAAGGCAGGCCTTCTCCCTCCTGTGAAACTCCATTGAGTCGACCTGATATTCCTATCTCTTCCTAGAGAGTGCATGTGAGATCCAGCACAACATCATTTGCTTCCCTTCTTGGCTGTGCACAGCCTCATTCACCGCAACTGAATGGATGTGCAGGGCTTTGCACAGCTAAAGGGAGCCAAGTAATGCCGCTCGCAAGTGTGGCTAGGATTCCAGAAGGCTGCTCTAGCTGCAGTGTGGGCTCCAGGAGAGATAAGTGAGATTGGGGACCTGGGGGGTTTCACACAGTGGGGCACCCCAAACCGGGGAAACTGGGGAAACAGGGGAAAGATCAAAACCCGGGATAGAGAAAATCCTGGGTTATGGTCCACTGTTATAAAAAAGTAGAATAAAACATGCATTTTCCTAAAATATCAATATGCACACAAGAAAAAACACACTTGGGGCATAATTTATTAAATTTTCGTGCGGGCGCTAGATGAGCATCTCTTCTGAGATGCTATCAGCGTTCATACTGTTGAGGTGGCTGGAGGCAACCAGTGCTCAGCCTGCACATGCTTTCAGCATGTCACATGTTTTGCAAGTTAGCAGTGCAACACAAAAATGCATAAAATGCATTCTAAAACTGTTCCAAACAACCCAGGTATCTCGTGGCACATGCACCAGCTTAAACATTTTTTAAAAAACTGCCAAAATAATTAAAACCATCCCAGCCCATTGAAATGTATAGGATAAAGCCACACAGTGCAAGGTGAGCGCCTTGTCTTATCTGGCGATGTAGGAAACTCATCCCAACTCATCGCCGGCACTGATGATAGATGATGGGACACTCTGGCACCATCAGAGGTGCTTTGGACTTTTGACTTGATAAATACACCTTTTGCACTGGGACCTGACATTCACCTGAATCATCTGTTAAGTTATAGCCCCCCCCCCCAAATGCAAATCAAGAATCCCTAAATAACCTACTTTTAGCTTGAAATTCATCTGATTCAACCATCATAGGGTTACTCTCAAAAATGGGACTCCTGAGCAAAGACAAACAAAAATATGTTGGCAGCATCAAATGGCAATGCTGAATCACAGCTGAAAAATCTGGAGGTCAGTGAATTGCTCTCAGCGCCATTTGTGAGTGGAGATGTATTCCATATAGATCTGTGATTATCTCTATAGCTTCCTGCTTGAGCGCTCACAGTTCTGATTTATAAACCTCTTACACCAAATGCTGCAAATCTTCCAGTAATCTCTGGTTCCTCCGTTGATCCCGCAGTCATTGCAAAAAAGTCTATTCACAGCACTGTCAGTGATGCAGCTAGAGATCAGATTGCTGCATCATCTGTCATACGTGGAATACGAAGAAGTGGGACAGTTTCTAGATGTTTGAAAGCATAACTGAACCTTTTTAGTTGTCCATAGTAAGAAAGGTACAAATGAAAAAGATGGCCACCTCTCAACCCCCCTGTCCCATCCCCGTCCCATCTAAATGCAGGGGATTCGGCAGTGTGCACTCCCCATTAACAACAATTTGCCCTTTGACAAAGTCACGTCAGACAGCTCTCATTGTACACTGTACAGGATATGCACAGCATGCCTATGGGGAACTGTCTAAAGATTATATACACTGACTGGGGTTCTAGAGGTACCCCAAGAGCCCTCCTATACATAGCCACACTACCAGAAAGATATTTAGATTAAAAAATATAGAAAAATGTATTTGATGTCAAAAGTTCACATGATCCAGATAGACTCCCGTTGGCCAGCAGTTCCAGCAGGTAAGGTATAAATAGGGAGGGGGACATCCAGCAACTTATAAGCCCTGGCGAAGTGGCGTCTGGCCACGCATCGCGTTGGCAGTTGCTGTAGGGGGACCCTGGCTCTGTGCATACTGGTGATGTAACTCGTTTTTGTATCTAACTGGTAGTTGTATCTTGGTTCAAGTAGGTTTTTTACCCTTTATGGCAATTTCCAGGACTTTATTCATGTATGCGGTTAAAAGGGCAATAAAGAACAAAAAAAAGGCATTTAAACATTACAAGGCTGAATTCTCAGCTGTAACACTTGAAAAGTATAAACTAGTAAATGAAATGTGTAAGAAAGAAATAAGGTTGGCAAAAGCACAAAATGAAAGAGATGTGGCCAAAGAAAGCAAAACAAACCCTAAACATTTTTTTAAATATATTAATTCGAAGAAAACTAAATCAGAACAGGTAGGTGCCCTAATTAATGATAATGGGGAAATAGTCACTGGGGATGAAGATAAGGCGGAGCTGTTAAATGGATTATTTAGCTCTGTGTACACAAGAGAAGAGCAAGGAGCCAACACAGGAGATGCCACTGATAGCAATAGCCCAAGAATAATAATTAACAAGCTAAACATGGATATCATCCAAGAAAAACTAAATAATTTAAATGTGAATAAGACTGGAGGACCAGATGGACTTCACCCAAGAGTTCTCAAAGAACTCTGTTCCGTTATCTCGTCACCTCTGTTGTTGATCTTTAAAGACTCACTAGCAACTGGTATAGTGCCAAAGGACTGGCGCAAGGCAAATGTGGTGCCCATTTTGTAAAAAGGGCTCTAGGTCTTCTCCGGGCAATTACAGACCTGTTAGCTTAACATCCATTGTGGGGAGATTGCTTGAGGGACTATTAAGGGACAACATACACGAATATGTAACTATCCATAATATTATAAGTGACAACCAACACGGTTTTACCAAGGACAGAAGCTGCCAGACTAACCTGATTGGCTTCTATGAGGAGGCGAGTAGAAGCCTGGACAGAGGGACGGCTGTGGATATAGTTTTTCTGGATTTTGCAAAAGCATTTCACACTGTCCCCCTTGGGGAAATTGAGATCTTGAGTATTAGAAAACGCAGTTTGTAACTGGATTGAAAACTGGCTAAAGGATCATGTGCAGAGAGTTGTGGTTAATGATACCTACTCTGAATAGTTACCAGTTGTAAGCGGTGTACCCCAGGGTTCAGTGCTGGGCTCACTATTATTCAACTTGTTTATAAACGACATAGAAGATGGAATTAAAAGCACTGTCTCTATTTTTGCAGATGACACAAAGATATGTAGCACAGTGCAGTCTATTGAAGATGTTCACAAGCTTCAGGCTGACTTGGACACTTTGAGTGTCTGGGCATCCACTTGGCAAATTAAATTCAATGTGGAAAAATGAGTCATGCACTTGGGGTCTAATAACCTGAAGGCCATATATGTCCTTGGGGGGAGTAAAAACTGGGAGAATCACTTCTTGAGAAGGATCTGGGGGTACTGGTAAATCACAGACTAAATAACAGCATGCAATGCCAAGCAGCTGCTTCCAAGGCCACCAAGATACTGTCATGCATTAAAAGATGCATGGAATCACGGGATAGAGATGTAATTTTGCCTCTTTACAAAGCACTGGTGTGCCCTCACCTGGAATATGCCGTCCAGTTCTGGGCACCCATTCATAGAAAGGACGCTCTGACTATGGAAAGGGTGCAAAGGAGAGCCACCAAACTAATAAAGGGAATGAAAGATCTTAGTTTTGAGGAAAGATTACGAGAATTTAATCTGTTTAGTCTTGAGAGGAGACATCTGAGGGGGGACATGATTAACTTGTATAAATATATAAATGGCCCATACAAAAAATATGGGGGAACACTATTTCATGTAAAATCCTCTCTAAGGACAAGGTGGCACTGCCTTCGATTGGAAAAAAAGAAATTTAGTCTCCGGAGGCGACAATCGTTTTTTTCCATAAGAACTATAAATCTATGGAATAGCCTCCCACAGAAGCTTGTCACAGCACCAACCGCTGACATCTTCAAAAAAGGATTCGAAGCTTATTTAGAAGAAAATAACATTAACAGTTACTACTAGAGGTTATCAGTAAAAAAAAAAAATAAAAACAAAAAAATAAAATAAATAGCTTCCCCTACCCCAACACCCTTGGTTGAGCTTGATGGACATATGTCTTTTTTCAACCGTATGAACTATGTAACTATGTATGTATTTGATACTGATTTGTTATATACGTTTGCACTTGCACTTTGAATAACAAGCATTTGCTATTTATTACCTTACTGTAATATTTTTGGCATTTCAGTATTAATTCCATTTCCCTTCTGATTGTCCTTTTGCACTTTAACTGTAATCCTACTTGCCTACAATTAAATATTTTATTATTATTAAGGTGTATATAAAATCCTAAAGAGGACCCGCACAGCTGAATGTAATCAAGGTGCTGGCTTGGTGAGAGGGGCCCTGCTACTGGGCCCACTGAAACACTAACTAAAAGGGCAATCCACCAGTGTTGGATGGCTGTTATCTCACCTTGTAAGTTAAGCCGCACACACACTATAATAGATAGTTACTTACATTTTTATTATGATAATAAATCATGGACACATCATACAACATAACAAACAATGACCACATTTAAACATGATAAAATGTGTATATATTCATATACACAAGACCAAAGAACGGGCCCTGCAGGTGAACCATATAGGACTACCCAATGCTATACCAATTAATATGGAAATAAATTCAAAATATGCCAGGTATATAAAGTTCAACTGTCTGAAAGTGAGCAGTGCATATAAGCATACACCTTTAAGTATATGCAGATAAAAACCGTGACCACATAGATTGTGGATATAAAAACTAAAGAATACTACAGATAATAAGTGGGTGAAAGAAACCCCAGAGAGATGCTGGGGCACAAAGTGCAAGTGCAAAGAGTGACCAGACAGTGATTTTAACAGTCAGACCAATATACCATGGCATATGCAATAAAAATGACCTCACACAAGGTAAGGGAAGATAAGCAAGATACTGTCACCAGTTAATGGGTCCCGGACGCGTTGCGTGAGAGATCACTTCCTCAGGGTGCTGTTACATGTTGTTCCCCCATGACCACTCTCCTAAATACCTGTATATGTGGGCGGGTGTCCAATCCCTGGGCGTAACGCTCACCTGTTTCCTGTTAATCATGACACTTCCTGTGTACTATGTGATCATACACAGGCCAGCGTTTGTACACAGCCCAAACCTAATTAACCTTTAGTCTCCCAGGTGCGTGATAACGGGACAGGCTAGCCTTATTCATACTCTGTGCGCCCCTATGTGCTGCGGCGCCCAACACCCTCAAGAAGCAACACACCCAGTGCACATGCGCACTAAGTAGCTGATATTACCCGGAGGTACACCCACCGAGCATGCGCAGTTATCTCCCTATCACCAAGTGCGCACGCGCACTATGTACATATTAAGAAATGGTATTTCCTGTCCAGCGTGCGCCCGTATGAAATTCAAATGGGGCAGGCGCTGGCAGTAGATAAGTCCAAAACAAGAGGGTGTATAGCATCCACAGCACACACAGGGCACCAGTGCTGACAATTCGTCGGTGTGGCCGCGCACCGCGCGCGCATGCGCACGAAACCGCCGCCAGTGTGCGCAGTGCGCACGCGTCGGGCAAATTCCCAATGCGCATGCGCACTGTGCACTCCAGTATGCCAGCGCAACCATAATATGTATTAAGGAGAAATCATGGGGAAAAAAGACAACAGTTAAAAACATATACACAATGCAATAAATGTGACGTACATATACTATACTATACTTATATAATATGTACATAGTGCGCGTGCGCACTTGGTGATAGAGAGATAACTGCGCATGCTCGGTGGGTGTACCTCCGGGTAATAGCAGGGTGTTATTGAGGGTGTTGGGCGCCGCAGCACATAGGGGCGCACAGATATTGGGCGCCATAGCACATAGGGGCGCACATGAGTATGAATAAGGCTAGCCTGTCCCGTTATCACGCACCTGGGAGACTAAAGGTTAATTAGGTTTGGGGTGTGTACAAACGCTGGCCTGTGTATGATCACATAGTACACAGGAAGTGTCATGATTAACAGGAAACAGGTGAGCGTTACGCCCAGGGATTGCATTTGGGGTACCTCTAGAATCCCAATCAGTGTATATAATCTTTAGACAGCTCTCATTGGAAAAGAGTCCATGCATGAGCCATTGGAGCGGTGAGCGTTTAAGGGCGTCCTGGAGAGGTTTCACACAGTGGGGCATCGCGATTCAGGATGCCCCAGGGGAAGGGAAGGCCAGCCCTGGACTCTTTTAGGAATGGGGTGGCTTTTGTTCCACTTTAAGAAACTGGATATAGGATTGACTGCTGGCTGACAGGGTTTGAGAACAGTGCAAAATGACAAGCTTCTAGAAAAAAGCAATGAAAACATTCTTGCCTGCAATATATGGCATAAAAAATACTTGACTGTAAATTAAAAGTGGTGTATATATAGAAATTGGCGTACTAGGGACATAATTTATAACACTGGGGAACATGACAGCATTTGCCTCTATCAGTAGAGGGAACAAAAAGAGGAGTGAATAAAAAACAAGTGTAGGATACACTGCTATAGTAAGATTTTCAATTAACTAAAATGTTGTACAAATCTTGCAAACTATGTCAACATGGAACATGCAGCAAAGTAGCTATACCAAATTGTCAAGAAGTTATATTATACCTACCAACTTTTCAGGGAGGGAATGAGGGGTATTTGGCCACGTCCCCTCATTGATTGATGGATAGGAGATAGGATATAACGTTAAAACAAAATAGACACTTTGAATAGGAAATTGAATCATTTAGTGATCTGCATGTTACACTTCATAGAGGGGCAAAGGAGAACATCAAGAGACAGGGGGACCCAGACTCAAAAGAGGGACAGTCCCTCCAAATCAGGGACTCTTGAAGGTATGGCTATATAAATAGGTAAAAGTGCTGTGCACATACAAGAACATGCACAGTAAAACATTTTGCAAAAATTCTAATGGGGCTTGTAATCTGTGTCCCCGGTGGGGGACAAGAAACACACTGCCGCTGCACACCAACCGAAATAGTCACTTTTGGATTTCGCAGTCAGAGTACAGCCACACAGTATTCTTTTTAAATGGTAAATTACTTTATTCCACACACGGCAGTAAAAGGATTACTTGCAGCAAATAAACAGTCCCCTCCTGGGACCGAATTCAGGACACATGCACCGGATAAGTAAAGTAAAGTAAAAAACAAAATTTTTGACACTGTGGAGCCACTCCACCACCCCAGTCACTCCTCCAAGCTATAGGCCACAGATTTTACCTCAGGAAATGGCCACCTCAGGTGTATCCCGGCAACTGGAGAGTCAGCTCAGCTCATGAGTGTAGAGTCCATTAGGGGAGATCTCCAGTGGCCCCTCCGGATGTCAGGGGGTGCTGGGGCCTTCTTGCTTTGCACACCTGTTACTTCGAACAAAAGGGAACTTAGGCCTAGCTCCCTGTTCAACCTCAGGGATTAAGTGGGGGCATTGGGGTTTAAACATGATTTTTCCTCTGCCATGACACTGGATGCTATAGGTATAGAGGCAGTGTTTACATTCAGTGCAATCCCTGTTCGCCACCTCCCCCAACTTGCATCATACAACACATCACAGGGCCGGTAAGCTGCTCTGCCGCCTGGTTAGTATCACCAATCACCACCTGTGATAAGTAAATATGGCCGTGAACAGAGGGATCAAAGTCAACATGTGATAGGCCTTTGGGGTGCCCCCCAGGAGCAGACACCACCCCAGGGCTTGTCGGGTTAGCAGCTCCCCGGCAGGAGTGAGGTCGATAAGGGAAGTCCCTAGCCAGGTGTCCCTTCCTCTGTCCCTCCGAGGCAGACAAGTCCCGGGTCCCTATCCTCTCACAGCCTCAGGCTGGTGTGTACGGTCCCCCAGTTTTTTGCGAAGTCTGTACACTCCCTCCACCAGGGCCTTAATCACCTCATCCAAAGATCTCTACTATTGGGGCTTGTGGACAGGCTTAATCCCATGAACAAACTTTGGTCTCATCTCCACTTGCTGAGATCGCTGCCACAGAGCAAAGCTGGCCATCTCCTCCTCTTTCTCAGAAGCCAAGGCCAGCCCTTGCACGCGCGTCGTTCCATTTTCCTGCACAAAGCTTTCCTCACATGAAAGCTGCACAGTCCCTGCATAAACTGGTTGCACAGCCAACAGTTACAATGGGACATGGTGGCTTCAGCCGCTGGTTCTTTCTGTTTAATGGCGGACAGGATTTCCTGTAAGGCATTTGCTTAACTGGGATAGACTCTCCCACATGCAGCAATCGGTCCACAAATGTTTTCTTTAGAACATGCGCCGAGGCTGTATCTCCATATACTTCCTCCAGTATAGTCAGCACCTTTTCCAGAATGTCTCTCTCAGAGACACGCAGCACAGTCTCTTACATTTCCCTCCCGTGCATTAAGCTCAATTTCCACTTGGAGGCCATCATCCAAGCACCGCTCGCTAGAACATTTAAAACAATAAAAAACATGTTTATTACATGCTTTTTAAATATGTTCAGGTATATCCCCAACTATTTTATCCAAAGTTCCCAGATTGCTACTTCTGCGGCAGGGCAGATCAGATGTGTCTTGAATAGATGGGGCAGCAGGGCATGCTAAAAGTTGTAATTATCTAACATTTGGGGGGGGGGGCATGGGTTGGGAAGATCTGCTGTAGCTTTTAGAGCATACAGTTGTCTCTGAACCTATTTGGCTATATACCACTTGTGGGGAATATGGGATATAATATGTCCAGTCAAGAGCAAAATACCTTTTTTGGAACTTAAGTGCAACTCAAGCCTCGACAATTCTTCGGAAGGAGGCCTCAGCCTCAAAGGCCCCACACTGATAGCATCTACACTTCATGTATCTAAAACAGACCCTAGCGCAATTGGCAGGAATAACCCCCTGCTGATATACACACAAGCTACAGGCTTCAAATCCATCAATCCAGTGCAGTGCCATCATTTCACAAGAGATTATGGTATTGCTCCTAGGTATTGCATCCTAGCCAGTTAACAATTAGCCAGTGGGACCCCTTCCACCTTGGGAACCCCTGGGTGAGTGAAACAAAACGGTGATTAGTTTCAAAGCGTGCCTGGAATCCTGCCATACCCAATAATCCATAACTGATCTTAGCTAACAGTTGCCTGGGGGGGGAGGGACCAACTAGCTGTTCATCCCAGGGGGAGATCATGTTGGGTAATGGGCTGTAATGATCAAAGTCACAGGCACACGCAGACACCTCACACCTCTCTGTGGTTGTTTTGTTCCAGGGGGAGTCTGTATACAACTGTGCTTAGCTAACCTCACGTACACTCTAGGGAGTGCAAAACATCAGATTTTGGTAAACATGATGGGACCGCACCGTCCTCCCTGCTAGCCTCCCTTTCAACCTCAACATTGCATAAAGTTTCAGCAATCAGGATTGGGGTTTTATTACCATTGTGGGTGTCCTACAATGGTCCGCTGGCCATGTCCTTATCCTCCAACATAAGTTGTTGGGCACCTGGGAACCCTAGGTCTGCAACTAGGGCAGGGACAGCTGGATGGGCCATGGTATCCCAGCTAGGAGTGTCATCATAGAGCATTATTGGCTCCATGACGTGTGGCTGGGGTGGCTTGTTGATTTTAAAGGGCCAGTTCTGTCTAACTCTTATTGTTTATGGGTGCACCATTGTCTTCTATTGAGAGGAGAAGGGAGGGGTAGTGCTTGGTCTCATACATTTCAATAGAAGACAATGGTGTAGCACTATGCAGTAATGCCATGAACAATAAGAGCTAGTAAGACTGGACTGGCCCTTCATGGGGGTGAGGTGGAGGGCTCAACACTCCTGGCAGAAGTAGAGTGGGGGGGGGGGAGGCGATCCTATGAAATTGGTACCACTGCGTGCCATATAATCTATGACTGCCTCAACTTGTTCTGGCCTCACCACTCTTCCAGCAGTATTGGGACCTACAAAAAATCACTCCAAACCCTGGTGCCTGCTTGCACCAGAGGAAGGTGTAGCAGGCAAGGATGAAACAGATGAAACACATCCTTTGCCTGCAGTACTAGTCCTCCGACCAGCAGCACTGGCAGCACCACGGCCACGTCCCTGTTCCTCATTTGCTGTTCTCTGCATTGTTAGACATCTGCAGTTACAGCAGCCTGAAATTGACAATTAAAAAAAAAAAAGGAAAATGACCCTTAAGTGCCCTGAACCAGTGAATATTAAGTTTTAGCAAGTGGTATTAAACAGCACTGACACACAAGTGCCCTGAAACTGTGGATATTCCACTAACAATTGGTATTAAAGGGTACTGACACCCAAGTTGTTTAAGTAAGTGATATTAAATAGTAGTGTCACAGAAGCGGGTTGAGCAAGTGGTATTAAAGAGTAGTGACACAGAAGTGGTTTGAGCAAGTGGTATTAAAATATACTGACACCCAAGTGGTTTCAGCAAGTGGTATTTAGGAGTAATGACACACAAGTGCCCTGAATAATTGGTAATACATTGTAGTGACACAAAGTGCCCTGGACAATTGGTATCAAACTGTCACCCAAGGGGTTTTAGCAAGTGGTATTAAAGATTAGTGAAACAAGTGCCCTAAACCAGTGGATACTCCACTAACAATTGGTATTAAAGAACAGTGACACCCAAGTAGTTTGAGCAAGTGGCATTAACGAGTAGTGAAACCCAAGTGCTTTCAGCAAGTGGTATTAAACAGTACTGACACACAAGTGTCCTGAACAGTGGATATTCCAGAAACAATTGGTATTAAATAGCAGTGACACCCAAGTAGTTTGAGCAAGTGGTATTAAAGAGTACTTACACACAAGTACCCTGAACCAATGGATACTCCACTAACAATTGGTATTAAAGAGTAGTGACACACAAGTGCCCTGAACGTCTGGTATTTAACTGTAGTGACACATAAGTGCCTTGAGCAGTGGTATTAAACAGTACTGACACGCAACCTATCTAATCAAGGTAGAAATGATAATGTCCGGCAAGACAGTGATTTGTCTAGCTGAAATGCAAGGATTTACTACAGGAAAAAAGTCTAGCTTTGCCTGAGTGTAGCCACAATTAAAGTGGCTTATGATGTGACTGAAGTAATCTTTTTACCAAATAGAATATATATGTTGACAACCTATAAGGGATTTTATGCCTCTCTTTGGTCCTTCCGACTTTGTCACAGTCTTTTTTGAGCCATGGAAGAACTTTTTATAAGTTAATCCTGAAAAGTCTTATTAGGGCGGTGATTACATTTGCTAGAGCAATAAGGTTCGTCTTCGTTTGCTATTCTATGCCAGGGAGAGTCCTGGTTAACTGGAACACTGCTCTAACCTGCCCCTCATGCTGCCAGTGGGCCCTGCGATTTATTCCCTTTTCTTTCCTAGGAGAGCTCTATTCAGTGTGGGCTTGGCTGAGGGCTTGAGCCAGCTGGCCACTTGGGGTCTAGGTTTCCCCCATGGCTTTCGCTTACCCGCAAAATCGTTGTGGGTAAGCCCCTTCCGGAAGCTGCGAAAATTTGGTGATCTGTGAAACAAGGCCCTCAGTTTCCGATACTGTGGAATACTTGTAGCCTTCCAACCCAGATCATCCAGAGGCTCACAGAAAAAAGGCGACCCCCGAAAAGGAGAGTCCAGTAGGAGCCTGCTTAGAAGCAGTCTCGGCCAACCACTGTTTCAGCCAGACCGTGTGTCGCAAGGTGACGAGCAAGGCCAGCCCCCTATCCACCAGATGCACCAAGTCGTCCATAGCTGGCACAATGTATCTAAAAATCTCCATAGCGAATGAGTTCAAGCTAAGTGCAGAGAAGGGCAAACCTACATGCAGAGACAGATTCAGGATGCCCCTGCTGACGAAGGCCACTGACCCTGACCATGCTCTCCAACCGAGCCACCCTGTCTGCCATGTCCAAAGGAGGAAGCCTATCCGTGGGTTGACCCTGGGACAAAAATGGACCTGGCGCCCACACTAAGGGGGCATCCCGCTCTGACTTCCGAGCCTGAAGCTGCAGGGGAAACTGTATGATCCAACTGAAGTGGAACCTGCCAGCTGCATAAAGCAGTGTAGGATAGTAGTGCACCCAGCGCACAGGGGTCTCTCGCCCGAGGTCAGGTGCACTTGGCAAATGGGACACAAGACACCACTCTCGAAACCATGTTGCCTCTGATGCCTCTGACATGATAAAATGGCTGCTCTAACTGCTAAGCAATACAGCTGGAGCGCTTGTCCCCACACCCTCCTGCCCTGTCGACTACTGGTCAGACCTGACTGCACTACAGGAAATGCACCTCCCTGAAGCTGAGATCAACCCACTGGCCAAGAATGCAGCAGCTTCTGGACCACACCCTGCAACAACATGAACAATGTCAGATTCAGAAAGGATCAAAAGTCAAAAGGCTTAGCCCTCGAAAGGGCCCTACCTGACCATGGAAAACCGTGGAGCGGCAGCCGCCATTCATGAGAACCAGGAAGCAGTGCAGGAGCTGCCAGGTGATGATCTGGTGATACAGCATGGACCTCAGGACACCACACAAAATGGCAGTGCCTCGTGCTGCTAGTGAGAAAAGGGGGGCGGACCATGCAAATGCGGTCTCCCCGTCCCCTCTGCCGAAGCCATGCCCCGGCGGTGTTGCCAGTGTGGCCTGCCAGCCCCCTTTCAAAATTAGCCAATTGGCAGGCCGCATGGCTGGTGGCCACTCCCCCTCATGACGAGGGCGCCTGCCCCCCGAACGCTGGCCGTCTAGTTCAAAATGAGCTCTAACAAGTATAGCTACCCAGTAGTAAGCACCAAACACTCTTATTGCATGAAGCCCGGCCCCTAGCTCAAGCCACCCCTCAGCAGCCCTGTGTAAGCAAATGTCTTGCAGGGTGTCATGAAGCCATGGGGGTAGATGACCCAGGGGGTAGAGGGAACAGGGCTTAGTGGGAAGCACACAGCAGGGCCACCATGCAAGGCCTGGAGATCAGGTACCCTGCTGAAAGGCTTACCTGGACCCATGCTCTCTCCCCTCACTCTGCATGATCCAGCACTATTGGCTTGGAACCGACTTCATGCATCTAACTGTGGTCCCCCGGAACATTGCAGCTGGTGAGGACCCCTGCTCCTGGTCAAGAACTGTGCTCAAATAAAAAAAAATCCAGACATCTTTACAGTCCCTTGCGACTGCAAGAAAAGAACTGAGGAGATCATGCCACAGCCTATCCTATATAGGTTGGGAGGAGCTAGTTTTTTTTCTATCTTGCAGTCCCCGCCCACAGCTGAGACTAACCCATGTATTGCTACTGGTGGTGCCCCGGAATGGATGAGATGAGAAAGGTCAATATTAAACAAATTAAAGAAAGGCGAACTACCAAAGTTTGAGTTGCAAAAAGGTAAAGGGATTTTAATTGAGGAAAAGGGTCACAAGTGCTGTACAAATGCATAACATCATTTCAAAGCAGTATACAGATATAATGCTGAGTAGGGTTGCAGCCCTAAAAATGACCGCTGGGTGGCGCTCCTGTACAATCAGATTAGTATGTTACTATATACAATACAGGGAGAAGAACTACACTTTAATACATATGACTTGCATAAGGGAGCAATATATGTCAGATGAAAGTTGAGGAATGCCAGTGCTCCCCAATTTCCCAAAAGCTTTTCATATGAGCAAAACAAACATTGAAGCAGTAATAATGCAGGTAATCAGAAAAAATCTTACAGGCAGGCGCAAGTGGAAGAAAAACCCTCGACGTTTCGGCCGTCCTGGCCTTTCTCAAGAGGGAGCGGTACCAGTTTGTCTAAGACCTGTTCTATAAATACCTCTAAAGGGTCTCCAAAGGGCGGGATGCTGCAAGCAGGGGCGCACGTGTCGGCGCTCAGTGATCGCGTCATCCGCGGCGCCGGAGATCCATCCCAGCCAGTGACAGATTGGTTTGCAAAACGCACCAATCAGGCACTGGTGTTTGGGGCGGGACCCGGTGGCGCTGGGCCAATAGCAAACAAGCCGCCTTAAAGGTGGCGGTAATAGAAACAGATGGTATAACCGGCATCAGAGCTCGTTGCCAGTGATTGACAGCGTCAATAGCCAATAGTGACAGTCCACAAACGAGGGTATAAATTGACGTGGCGATGGGCGTGCGTGGTGGGTGTTGTCCTCAATGATATGACAGGATTCACTGATGACACTTTGGAGGGCGTGGTCCTGGAGATCATGCTTGTAACATATTGGATGACGCTGGCCGGTTTATACAGTCAAAGGAGATACAAGGAGATAGGATAGAGGCCCATAGTGATGCACAATGGAGAGTATTAACCCTTGGAGACCATTTGTCGTAGGTAATAGACTCGGTGACAGCGAGGTTAGATCTGCCTATGAAAAACAAAGAGTGATTAAACGTGAATTAAAAACTGGTTAAAAAAGACTGAATCCCTTGCAATTAAGCGGAGTCAGTCTAATCCATAATAGCACAGTATTCAGGGGAATAACAGATAAAAGAAGGATAGAGCATATCCCTATTGTTAGTCATAGGGACAACGCATTAACTTATAAGGATCAAGCAGCAGTTCTAGTTACCTTTAATGTTGGAACGTCAAAACGCTGGCCGGGAGACATCTGCCGCTAAGTAATCCCTATGGTTAGTCATAGGGACAATGCATTAACTTATAAGAAACAGGCAGCGGTTCTAGCTACCTTTAATGGTGGAACGTCCAAACACTAGCCGGAAGACATCAGCCGCTAAGTGATCCCTATTGTTAAATAGGGGACTAATGCAAGAGGGACAATTAAAGACCTATAAGGGCAAGATTGTCGTTCTGCAAGGATTGTTAAATTGATGTAAATGGTTCCTATTACTGAATGCGGGGACAAATAATAACAATCATGAGATAATGATGAAGTGTATGACATGGCTAAGGGAACCCCTTTATGGGGTATTAATAAATGTAGGTAAACCCAAAGCCAACGGCAGGATCAAAAACAGGATCAAAGAAAGATAGTTAAATGCATGACATGGCTAAGAAAACTCCAAAGCTGGAATAATGATACACAGCGGTAACAGGTAAATGAGCCCTCTTACTAAGGAATGGAAAAAAGCGAAAGAAAGAAGGGAAGGAGCTATCTGAATGGATGCAATTATTAGAGAAAGGGAGAATAATCCACTTCTTCATTGAGACCAAGCGGGCTCTTAGTTTGAAGTTGGTGTATCCAAAAGACTTCCCGTTGTAGCAATTTCTGATTGAAATTGCCCCCGCGGGTAGAATGGTTAACAACCTCAATAACAGTGCATCTCAATTTGGTCATGTGATGTAATTTCTCAAGAAAGTGTCTTGCAATGGGAGAATCCAATCTATGGTTTCTAATGTCTGATCTGTGTTCACTGACCCTTTGCCGGAATGTTCTCTTGGTTTTGCCAACATACCCCTTGCCACAGGGGCATTTGAGTAGGTAGATGACGCCAGTACTGGCGCAGTTGGCGAATGATCTAAGAGAATAGCTCTTACCAGTCAAAGGATGGGTAAAAGAGGTACCTTTGCGCACAGTGTCCACACGGGAACATGCCCGGTGGTGCTTGAAGTTTGGAGAGCCAATTAGAAGAGGTACTATTTTGGGTGGAAGTATAGTTGGCTTTCACCAAAGAGTCCCTAAGGCTAGCCGCCCTTTTGTATGCTGTCATTGGAGGGT
Organism: Gastrophryne carolinensis; assembly: GCA_027917425.1. NCBI lineage: Eukaryota > Metazoa > Chordata > Amphibia > Anura > Microhylidae > Gastrophryne > Gastrophryne carolinensis. The sequence goes on from CM051235.1 coordinate 413,394,711, forward strand.
CCCTGAAGATCATAGCTAGTTTCTCATCACTGTGCAGTATGTGCCAGTGTTTCTTGATGGTGCGCTGAGCCTTCTGGGATAAGTGTGAATACGTGAGAACTAGAGGAACCCTATCGTTAGACTCTTTACTTTTAAATTTTCGTAGATTCTTCCTATCGAGGGCCATGGCTTTAGCTTGAGCGATTTTCAATTGATCCTTATCGTAGTTCCGTGCTATCAAATTGGTGATTAGTTCGTCAGATCTCTGCAGGTACATCTCATCAGTAGAAGTGATTCTGCGAATCCTGACAAATTGACTTTACGGAAGTGCCTTGATCAAGGAAGGAGGGTGAAAACTATTAGCATGTAAAATTGTATTGCGATCAGTTGTTTTTTTGAATAAATCAGTAATCAGTACACCATCCTGAAGAGTGACAGCAACATCTAGAAAGTGAATGGTTTGTGAGCTATGCTCAATGGAGAAAGAGATGGTGGGAAGGCAGTTGTTAAGATAATGATGAAATTGCAAAAGCGTGTTGGTATCCCCCTGCCAAAGTAGGAATACGTCATCAATATACCTCAGCCAAGTCAACACGTGAGTAGAATAGCCAACTGCGCCAGTACTGGCGTCATCTACCTACTCAAATGCCCCTGTGGCAAGGGGTATGTTGGCAAAACCAAGAGAACATTCCGGCAAAGGGTCAGTGAACACAGATCAGACATTAGAAACCATAGATTGGATTCTCCCATTGCAAGACACTTTCTTGAGGAATTACATCACATGACCCAATTGAGATGCACTGTTATTGAGGTTGTTAACCATTCTACCCGCGGGGGCAATTTCAATCAGAAATTGCTACAACGGGAAGTCTTTTGGATACACCAACTTCAAACTAAGAGCCCGCTTGGTCTCAATGAAGAAGTGGATTATTCTCCCTTTCTCTAATAATTGCATCCATTCAGATAGTTCCCTCCCTTCTTTCTTTCGCTTTTTTCCATTCCTTAGTAAGAGGGCTCATTTACCTGTTACCGCTGTGTATCATTATTCCAGCTTTGGAGTTTTCTTAGCCATGTCATGCATTTAACTATCTTTCTTTGATCCTGTTTTTGATCCTGCTGTTGGCTTTGAGTTTACTTACATTTATTAATACCCCATAAAGGGGTTCCCTTAGCCATGTCATACACTTCATCATTATCTCCTGATTGTTATTATTTGTCCCCGCATTCAGTAATAGGAACCATTTACATCAATTTAACAATCCTTGCAGAACGACAATCTTGCCCTTATAGATCTTTAATTGTCCCTCTTGCATTAGTCCCCTATTTAACAATAGGGATCACTTAGCGGCTGATGTCTCCCGGCTAGTGTTTGGACGTTCCACCATTAAAGGTAGCTAGAACCGCTGCCTGTTTCTTATAAGTTAATGCATTGTCCCTATGACTAACAATAGGGATTACTTAGCGGCAGATGTCTCCCGGCCAGCGTTTTGACGTTCCAACATTAAAGGTAGCTAGAACTGCTGCTTGATCCTTATAAGTTAATGCGCTGTCCCTATGACTAACAATGGGGATATGCTCTATCCTTCTTTTATCTGTTATTCCCCTGAATACTGTGCTACGGTATTATGGATTAGACTGACTCCGCTTAATTGCGAGGGATTCAGTCTTTTTTAACCAGTTTTTAATTCACATTTAATCACTCTTTGTTTTTCATAGGCAGATCTAACCTCGCTGTCACCTAGTCTATTACCTACGACAAATGGTCTCCAAGGGTTAATACTCCCCATTGTGCATCACTATGGGCCTCTAGCCTATTTCCTGGTATCTCCTTTGACTGTATAAACCGGCCAGCGTCATCCAATATGTTACAAGCATGATCTCCAGGACCACGCCCTCCAAAGTGTCATCAGTGAATCCTGTCATATCATTGAGGACAACACCCACCACGCACGCCCATCGCCACGTCAATTTATACCCTCGTTTGTGGACTGTCACTATTGGCTATTGACGCTGTCAATCACTGGCAGCGAGCTCTGATGCCGGTTATACCATCTGTTTCTATTACCGCCACCTTTAAGGCGGCTTGTTTGCTATTGGCCCAGCGGCACCGGGTCCCGCCCCAAACACCAGTGCCTGATTGGTGCGTTTTGCAAACCAATCTGTCACTGGCTGGGACGGATCTCCGGCGCCGCGGATGATGCGATCACTGAGCACCGACACGTGCGCCCCTGCTTGCAGCATCCCGCCCTTTGGAGACCCTTTAGAGGTATTTATAGAACAGGTCTTAGACAAACTGGTACCGCTCCCTCTTGAGAAAGGCCAGGACGGCCGAAACGTTGAGGGTTTTTCTTCCACTTGCGCCTGCCTGTAAGATTTTTTATGATTACCTGCATTATTACTGATTCAATGTTTGTTTTGCTCATATGAAAAGCTTTTGGGAAATTGGGGAGCACTGGCATTCCTCAACTTTCATCTGACATATATTGCTCCCTTATGCAAGTCATATGTATTAAAGTGTAGTTCTTCTCCCTGTATTGTATATAGTAACATACTAATCTGATTGTACAGGAGCGCCACCCAGCGGTCATTTTTAGGGCTGCAACCCTACTCAGCATTATATCTGTATACTGCTTTGAAATGATGTTATGCACATTTGTATAGCACTTGTGACCCTTTTCCTCAATTAAAATCTCTTTACCTTTTTGCAACTCAAACTTTGGTAGTTCGCCTTTCTTTAATTTGTTTAATATTGAACTGCCCCCCTGTGAATGGTACACAGGTTAAGAAGACTGAACACCATTTATTTATTTTTCTATTTTGCTTCATGATATATTCTTTAGGTGTGCTTCAATCACCATTGTTTTAATTGAGATGAGAAAGGTACCATGCGTGTTCAGAATCATACCTTCTCCAGAAATAGGCCTGTCTACCCCAGTGCAGTTACTTCATATCCCCCATCAAAAATGGGGGACATTTGGGCTTACTACAGATCTTTACCTTGGATGATTGGTAAGCTGGACCTGAAATCATTTTTGGCTAGAAATGCAATTTCTCTCAACCTGTAATATTTTCACTCACTTGGGTCTGCCGATAGACAAACTTGAAATCTGCCCACGCATGTTTAGAGTACTATTGGTGAAAGTTTTTGCCTACTCAGGGCCAGAAGTTTGGCAGAAAGGTCTGGCAGGGTGCAAGCCTAACTTCGGCCCTCCTCAAGTGAGCGATTGTCTCTTATCCATTCCATGTATGCTAACCTAACTTAGTGACCCTGTAACTTATTTGCTATTAATCTTCCCGGACAGCACCAAGTTCCCTTTCAAAATAAAGAAATAAATACCTTTGATAATAAGAGTTGGGTATCTTGTAAGCAAAGCTGGAATGTCTTATAATTTCAGGTTCTTTATGATATAACTGAGGAGTGGAGGTCAAGCAAAGGTTTTTAAAGCTGGTGGTTGTGTGTTTCCTGTCCCTGTGGGCAGGGCTCCTCTCTCTCCATATATGCTGCCCTGGAAGATTACTAGTAAAGAAGTTACAGGTTAACAGGTAACAAACAAACAAACAAACAAAGCACTGTCCACTATTTAACGATTTCATCATATAGACCAAAAAAAAACAAGGTTAAAAAAAGAGGGGGGGGGGGGGGGGGAGCCACTATTGATTTCTATGGTCTGCATCAGCAATACACATTCCCATGCTGCACATCGTTCAACCCCCGAACCGGTGAAAGAAGCCAGCCCAGCAGGTAGGCATAGTCTCAGTCTGGAGCACTCCTATTAACTTCAATGGTCACCTTTATACATTGAAGTTCTTCGTATACAAAGGCACCTCTGAAGTCAATGGGAGCTCTCCAGGCTGAGACGACGCCAACCCGCCAGGCAATGTGTATACAGGAGAGGGTGGCAGGTAATTGGGTCATCCATAAGGATTTACACTAATTTTGCACAATTTTCTGAGGATACAACTACAATATTTGTGCACTACAAAACAAATGGGGGCTTAATCTCCTAGAGCTAAAGCAGATAAAATTACTACTAAAGAATGACAGAGACAAATGGTGCTTTTTTCTGTATGTGATATCCAGTGGCGTGGTTACCCACTAAGCATACCATGCAAATACCATGCCCCCAGAGGGGGGTCAGATTAGTGGCAACTTTTAAAAAAAGTTGTTTAAAAAATAAATAAATAACTGCATTCGGAGGGTGGGCTGGTTGCGGCGAGTGTGGGGTGGTGTTTAACACAATGCAGAGTGTGCAGTATATAGGAAGCCATAGTACTATTACATGAGCCCGCTTCTGCAGAATCAGTGCTCTCAGTTCCATTTAGTTATGCAAGATGTGTGACATCACAGCAGCTAGTGAGCTGAATGGTGCAGAGCAGGCCACTGATTGCACCCCCGCTCACCTCTAGTTGAGGGGAAAGTCCGGGCTAGCCAATCACAACTTGCTGCCCTGGGTATGCGTCTAGCTAAAGGTATAGCGAGTTTAGGAGAGTGGGTGCGGCAATTTAATGGGGTTTCACACAGTGGGGCATCCTAGTTTGGGATGCTAGTGGGAGTAGAAATTGGACGGCCATATGGGAAATTCCCAGACAATTCCCTATGCCAGGATGCCCCTCTGTATAAAACCCCCTGGGTTCGCTCGCTCGCACTTCCACAGCGCATGAGCAGGCCATGGCTACATTCCCGATAAGGTGCGTAAATATTGTATTTCTCTATACAAAATCTGTCTTAGATTAGGGCCTCTGAAAAATAAGGTGGAGGAATAATATTGAGGGATTCTGATCTTATGAGCAGCGATGTGGTCGCTACCTCTCCACCTCATGTAGTTACAACCCTGAACAACAGCAATTCCCATTAATAAATAAAAAATATTTTTCCAGCCTGTGATTATTTCCTGCTCTTATCTCATTTATTGGTCACAGCTCAATTTGTCCAATGTGGATATTATTAACGAGCTGCTGAATAGAACAGTGATTGTGCAATAAGTCACATCAATAGAGCCTTTTCATTAGTCATAAGGAGCACACAGCCTGGGCATAAAATACCTCTTTAACCTGACACTGAGCATTTAATATGGCCATAATGTAATCAGTCAGGCTTTGTGGTGTGCTCTGTCAATATTGTAACAAGGCTCATGAGCTGGGGTGCTTGCCTCAAATGACTATTTAATATCTCTTAGATACTAGTTTATGTAAAAAAAAGAGGCTGCAGAGAATCCAGGAGAAGGAGGACTGGACAATTCCTGTAAACCAGGGCTTTCCTGCATTCATTTTATCTGCTAGTTCCCCATTAGGGTGTTCGCATGAGCCCAGAAATTGCTTTTGCTTCCTCCTGCACATTATGGGCGAAACAAAACCCAGCATGGCCGGCCCCTGGGCACAGACTTGGACAGGTACAGACAGCAAGCAGGCACGTGGGCTTAGACTTGAGGCAGGCACAAGCTGGGAGCAGGCACAGATTGGGAGCAGCCACAGATCAGGAGAGAGCACATGGGCAAAGAAGGGGAGCAGGGGGCATAGGCACATACGGGAGCAGAACAGATTTGGAACAGGCGCTGATAGAGTAAGACCACATGGGCACCACATGGGCACAGGCACCAATGGGCACCGGGCTCTTACGCAACCCTGATGTCCCAAATAGGGGTGCAGCTAATGTGTCATTTTACCGTCATGGCACCCGGCGAGCGCCGGAAGGGAGCCATGTTTGCTCCTGACCGTAGTGAACAGGTTTATGGGTCCCCTGAACCCCTTACTTGTTCACCCCAAGTGAAAAAGAAATAAGACACAACACAAAAATATTTTTATTGTTCCTAATTTAACTTATACTCTGCCATACCCGTCTTCTATGTTTGGGGGTCCCTCCACCGTGTAGCTGTGGCAGTGCCACCTGTCAGAAGCTGACGTCTGCACCTCCATTTGGATAAAGGGGGAACATAAGATCCGTCTTCTTTCATTCTTGCTACCCAGTGAGGGACTGAAGTGAGGGCTGGGGAAGCCAGCTTTTATACTTGGAGGCATGACCTCCATGGAATCTCCCTGGTGTCATTACTGATGTCACAGAAGGGGAGGGGCCTAGAGGGGATATTCCCTGTGCCATCCCCTCTAGGTCCCTCCCCATCTTAAGTGATATTGGGGAGATTCCTGAGAGGTCCCTCCTTTTAATATAAAAGCTGCTCCACTGCGGCTCATTGTGGAGTCCCCCGGGCCAGGAGCCAGGAAGAATGGAGGTCAACCTGTGTTCCCCTCCTTGCAAAATGCCGCCGTAGCGTCCTAAGACGCCCCAATGGCATATATTTAAAGGAGCCTGCGTGGGAGCCCGAATGGAACATGTAAGTATAAGGTAATTAAGATTAATACAGATTTTTTGTAAAACATTTTTTAATTACACTTTCCCTTATGAACTGGTAAGGGGTCCCATGGGCCCCTTTGTGGTCTCATTTAGAAGTATGTTGGTCTATGGGGACGAATGGTGACCTGCAATACCTTGCATGTCATCTCAGTTACACTTGTCCTTATCTTTAGAACCATGTTGAGGCCAAAGTCAAATCCCATACAAAGCCAGAAATGTGAAAAAATACTAAACAGTCTCTGTTGTATATGCTTCCGCCTACCTTGTTCCCTGCTCTGCTATTGATCAGTTGAGTTTGTCAGGCTGAAGTCCACAGCCCTGTTGGCCATCGGTGGTCATATAGTAGGGGGCATGCAGGACAGTAGAGCCTAAAATTAGAATGCCCATGGGGGGGATGCAGTATCCATGAGTGCTATTGCAGGATTTGCCTGCTGGAAGAACGCTTTGATGCCAATTAAATGTTCTGTAAACACACATAGAAGTGGTGTTCATGTTTATGCTAGTATTGACCATGTAGTATATTTCTGAAAATACTAACATTTATTCAACAAGTTAGTTTAGTATCCAGAGGAGCGCCATGCCATAGATTGTCAATATTAGGCCTCCTATTTAACCACTCTCCTTGGGAACATAAATAAATAAATACCATAAAGATAATTAAAACACCCCCTTATAGTAGGAGATGGCGTTCAATAACCATTTATTTTTTCCAGCACTCCATTACCGCTTGGCCAGTTTCCAGCGTCATGCTTGCATCCATTTTATATGTACATCCAATGCACTTAGTTTTGGTAATTTCAGCTCTATTCTTCTTTCGATCATGTTTGCATTGTTAGTCTTTGAAATGAATTCCTGTATGACGTTGCATGCTTGGGGAGAATGGATGGTTCTAGTCGACTGATGTTATCTATAAGGGAACAGGACATGGAGTAATCTGATTTTGATGAGGGTGTCTGCATTTTCTCATAATACATTGATAAATGTTCGGAGCCCTCATGAATACCTCCGGTAGCAGAGGCTTTCAAATGCAATGAAGGGTGCTTACAGGGGTTTTTATGCTTGCTTAACTACTTTTATGGTCACTAAAAGTCCAATAGCCTACTGAGGGTTTGTGTTATTTGTTCAGATGCTTGTTCCGGTAGTCGATGTGTAGTAAAACTAAACTGAAACAGAGCAGCTTTTCATTTTTTTCAGGGTCTACCTGACACAAGCAAGCTACGACCATTCCCCTGTGTAGTGCACTGAATAGGAGTTGGAAGCTCCTGGTAAGTAGCTTTATAGTTTACTAGCTGCAGTCCATGTCCCAAGTATGGGGCTCATACACATAAATAAGGGAGCCACTAACACAGTGCCCTGTCGGGATAGTGTGTCTTCTTCATGTATCTGCAGATATATGCAACTAAATCTCTGTCTTTCTACCTGTTAAACATGTTTGTTGCTTAATACTCATATATTACTAAGGGGTCGTTCCACTCCTACACCAATTACAAATTTCCCAAAGCAGCTTGCCATTTCTTTCAGTGTATTAAAACTAAATATAAAGCTGAGGATGTTCATATTGTATCAGTTTTTAAGGAGTAGAGATGTAAGCTTTAAAGGGAAAGTCAGTTTCCATGAACTTCCGTTCTGTGCTTCCAGAGGGCCATGAGGCTCCCTTGCTTAACGTTACCTGCTCCCGCTGTAGCAATCACTCTCCCATAGCTCTGACATCTGAAGCCAGATGCCATACTTCCAGATCTTGGCTGGCTGGAGGGGTACAAGCTCAAGTGAATGTCAACTTGAGCAACACTTTGGCCTATTTTGGTGATGATAGAGAGTAATAGGCACCTCAATCTGGCCTCATACAGGCACACTTATACCTACAGACTGGAATGTGAAAATGCGGCACTTGACTTACAAGGGAAAGCTCATCAGAGGGGCACATATACAATAAGTTGCCTCGTTCTAGCCTCATATACATACACCTACAGGCTGGAATGTGGAAGAGATTCATCCGGCATCTGATACTGGTCTTTGGGTGAGCAATCGCTTCAGAGGAGAGCTCAGCAGAGGGGCACATAAACAATTGTGGGTGCCTTGTTCTGACCTCATACACACACCTACAGGCTGGAATGTGGAAGTGCTTTCTGGGCTGCTGTAGGGCATTGGCTAATGGGTGTCTAGTTGGGGGGGGGGGCATAGACAATAACGGATGCCTTGTTCTGGCCTATTACAGTACATACACACCTACAGACTGGAATTCGGAAGTGCAAGACCCAGCTTTGGATATTGGGGCTGTAATTGTTGGACTGGGTGAAGATAAGCAGCTGAGATTCATCCTCCTCTGGTGGGCCTAATCTGGAAGTCTATTTAGAAGTCTACAAAAGTCCAGACTGATCCTGGAGGCAGCTATTAAATTAGCCACCCCTGGGCATATTGTAGCTTAATATAAAGAATCTGTTCATTGCAAATTATGACCAAAATAGGGCAAAATGTGTCTCAAGTGAAAAATATATATTGTTTGTCCTCATTAATACATTTCCTGCCTTTCCTCTTTGGATTCCAACTTTCATGTCTTTAGATTATGTTTGTAAAAACTATGCTGTTCATAAATCAATCTTTGCTTGCAGAGACACATAGGACAGGATTAAAGGACATCTCAATGTCTTTGATAGACCATTACCGAATGCTTTGGTGCATAGTGTCTCTTGAACGCTAGAGCATTGATAACTGGATACCAAACTTTAGGTGCCCCCCAACATCTGTAGGTAGACAAGATTTTAAGGACATAATTTCCAATATGGATTGTCAGTCTGCAAGAGTTATGGCAGATTAATGTTTTGCACAGAAATTTACATTTGGAATACGAGGGTCATGAGCTCCTCCTTCTGGGGTCCCTGCAGGGGACTTTCAGCCAGGTAGCCTGTCAGCTGGGTGGTTGGAAAGTTTGAAGGGGAAGCCATATTATCCCATTTTGCATGAGGCCTTTAAAGTCCTGTTCTAGGGGAGTCATCTGGGCTTTGGGGTGGTTTGTGCGTCATAAAGCATATGGCTAAAGATACTACTACCCCTTTGTATACTGTATCCAATGTGCCTGGGAGTGTGTAGAGGGGACAACCACCTGTCATTATGCCACCTGCTGCCTAGTCTCTGAACATCTTCTTTTCTGCCTCTATTGAATTTGGCATTTGTCCTCGGCTCCAATCCTCACCACTGTTTCTGGGCTTCCTTCTGGCTGAAGAGATGCTGGTAGCTTATATCCAATGCCCCCTCTATAGGGGCGGGAAGAAGAATCAACCAGCTTTTTTGTTCCACCCTGCAAATCCAAATTCCTTGCTACACCAAAGGCTACACCACTGATCTTGCTGCTATGCAGTATAAATCATTTCCGGGTCTACCTTTACTGCAAATCTGATGTTTACTGTATTACTGATGCAGCCATCCTGCCACTGGCAACTTTCCTGTCCTTTGCCTCCCAATAACCACAATAAAGAAGTGGGGGAGGCCGCTCGTGACATAGCAAATGGCGGTGCCTATAATCCAGGCCTGGTAGTGGGCCAGGACCATAGATGTAAACTGAGAAGAGTAGGGTCCAAGGACAGAGCCTTGGGGTATACCTATGGATAAGGAATGAGGAGAGGGAACATTTAAGTTTAAGTGGGATACACTGATATGATCTGAGAGGTAAGGGGAGAGTCTAGAGGACTGATTGAGCACCATGGGATTTTCTTTCTCACGTTATCTTGTGAGAAAACATTTTTCTCATGATTTTTTGCTTGGTGCAAGTGAGCACCATATTTAGCTGTACAAATATTTTAACAAATTGCACAGCTAAATATGGTGCTAACTTGCTGAGAAAACAAAACATGAGAAAAATTCTCACAAAAAAAGAAATATCACGGACACGTAAATGTGTTATTGCTATTCCCCATTCCCGCCCTAACCGAAGTAGGCTCAAACATGTATGTGCAATTGCGTGGATTGATAGGTGCAAGGAAACAATGCCTTGTACATTAACAATCATTGTTATTACACATCAGCTTGTATTATAACATTTTATTAATTTCATGTGTTCACCTTTAAGTTGTGTTGGTGGCTTTCATCATTTTTTTCCCTGTTCGTGACACATTTAATTCCTGTGGTTAATGATTCCCCCCTTGCGGCAATGCTACATTAATCTCCTTCATCCTGAGCATAATTAAGTAATATGTAATTAAGTTATTTTATGTTATGGTACGATTTCTCCTGCTCCAGGTTGTGGCTGCAGGAGTCACAGATCTCTCTGCTCTTGGTGAGTCGGGTTTATGTACCTGAGGATCAGTGAAGAGAACATTAATTAAATGTCTTCCATGTCTCTTCATAATGGAATCATTATTCGCAAGCTCAGTGATCTCGACAGAGAGGTGGGGTAAAGTCATTCTTTCATTCAGTGTCTGTACTTTCCATTTTTAATTTGAGAAAAGTAAGAACAAGTGAAGCCCCAGAGGTAGGAAAGTAACTGACTTTGGTTCTTCAGGTCTGTATAACTCCCTGGATACATTTTCCCTGTCTCATTGCTAAAGTCCCAAAAGGGCAGATGATCCCTTTATACAATGAGAAGAAAATATCTGTTCTGAGAATTCCATTACACATTAAAGTGGAACTACAGTACAAAATTACTATAGTTATGCAATACTAGTTAGCAGCAGGTCAGCAGGACCTGGGCTGCCCCGCTGCGTATCGCTGCCATGAAAATAAGAAACCAAGCGCCAGGATACTCACCACCCCCAGGGCCTCTTCTGCGGCCACCGCGGCGCAGCCTATCAGACCCGCGACCAGTGCTGATTGGCTGGTCGTAGTGACGCTCCCACATGACTGTGAGCAGCCTATCAGTCTGATCAGTTAACTCTGATCGACTGTGGCGGCCGCAGCAGAGCCCCAGAGGTGATGAGAATCCAGGCGCCCGGTTACTTATTTTCATGGCGGCGATGAGCAGCAGGGCAGACCAGGTCCTGCTTCCCCTGCTAGTCATTTTTGACTGTAGTTCCGCTTTAACTAGCAACTTGCTTCCAGTAACTAAATTATACACAAAAGGGGGTGCACCACCTATATAAATATTCTTGCGCTACACTGTACAATGAGATAACGCAACACAAAAGAGGGCTAAGGGACTAAAAACCCGCTGCATCCTAACCACAGGAGCACCAATAATAAAGCCAAAGTGTAAGACTTAATAATACATAATTTTATTGTAGAGTAACACAGACTACACACAATACAAAAGACCAACAATTTAAAAACACTGCGCATCCCCAAATTCCAGTGCTAACAATAGTCTAATGAGCAATAAATGACTGGGAAACTCCCTAATTATAAGCGTGATAGGAATAAGGTAAGTACATTATTTTGTGTCGGCACAAAAACCTCATATGGAATATATCAAGCAATAATAAAGTGACGGTGCATAAATTACATAAGTGTTATAACAATTAATCTAGAATTACTGACCCTACAAGAGCAGTGAGACATAATAATAATGATACGAAAAGAAAAAAATAATAATGTTAATAAATACACAAAGTATATACATTAATGGGGCTAAATACACTGTGAACCACTGTAAACCAACTGGTCACGAATACCTATGAGTGCAAAAATGCAAGCATCAAATACAATATCAAACAGTGAATAAAGGTAAATATAAAAACCGTGAGACTGGCAACGTAGTCCAAACACGCAATATGGAGCAGGGGACTAGCAGGTGGGACACCTGCTCACGCGGCCGCCCGTGCCGCTTCGCTGGGTGAGAAAAACAAACTACCTAGTAAGCGCATGCCTTTATACTTGCCGCCATCACGCCCAAACCAACTGCACATCAGCAAACAAAACTGGAGTGCATCTGCGCCAACCGGAAATGACGCGGCTCGCATATCACTGTGCCAAAAAGGATAGACACACACAGTAGTTGCCACAGCGCGACATGGGGGTGGCCATAGGAACACACACCGGCCGCCTTAAACCCATCCACTGCGAGGAGTCCCCGTCCCGCGCATTCGCAACCAGCACGATCAAACGCGCGCCGGCAAACCAAGGCACAGCAGGGCAGGGATGGCCACCGGGCGGGGGCGCCCCACCAAGGAAGGGGTATATAAATGTGGCCACCATGTATCGTCAACTTGAATGGAGTGTGTGAGAATAAAAAGGGTGAGGACAAGTACAAAGGCATGGACCTACATATTAAACACACGTTACTCCATAAATATATACAGAATTTCTATAAGACATGATTTAAAGAATTATAAAGAATTAATACATCTAATGTAACACACGATGGCACAACAATTACTATTTACCCCTAATATGTACAAATTCAGGTCCCAACAGTGGTGTTATTGAGCAAACCAGTAAGAAATAGGCACTCTAATCTGCCTGTGCCCTGTGGTCTACAGTAATTAATTTAAACATATGGGGCCTAACGGGAGAGGTAAAACTAGTTGCAAAACGCAACTTGTTGCGGGATATAATCAGTCAGAGTTTCCCAACTAGATAAAGTGCACATAGTGAGGCATTATAGAGTGAGTTACCCAAATAAGGTAAGGGGAAAGGAAAAAGGTTACGCAAGAATATATGACATAACAATGAAAGTGCATATATTCGAATACAGAAAGGAATGCTCCCTGTAAGAAGACAGAAATTAAACTTACGTCAAATGTACAAAATGCCAGGATGCGCTGCAATGGTCTGGCATGTAGAGCAAATTAGTATTCACTAACCTTTTTTTTTTTACCTTGGCGCATTCACACACTGAATTTCACACACACAGAATTCCTCGGCCAGCTTTATTGTTGCACAATGTGGAGCATCTCCAGGGATGCCGGACACCTGAACCCCCTTTTTGAGGCCCATGGCTTTTAAAGCAACCTTGGCAGTGTGCTTTTTTTTCTTTTTGTACACTACAAATTAAAGTAATTGATCAGGCTACAAAATGGGTACATGACCACAGGCAACAACACAGCTCTTGGAAGCAGCTTTGCTGCAAGCGCATATAAGACAGCTGCAGTGTGATTTGTATTAACACTTATTATTCGTCTTCTCTCCTTTACTTATTGTTGTTTATTTGATCTGATCTCTGGCTCTATACTTGTGTATATACAATCAGCTTGTTTATTATAAGCACCTTTTTCATCTGCTTTTGTACTGAAATGTGCTTACCTAGGGGGATTGTTTGCAATTTCTATCCAGTCTAAAAAATAAAAAAACTCTATACTTACTTTTTGTCCTCATATTGCTAGATCAGAGTCCCACGCTGCCCAGGCCCAATACTCACATTGCAGTAAATGGAGGGGGCTTGTCAGTGTCACTGTGACTCATGGTGGTGGAGGAGGGCCTTTGGTGAATGCGGATGCAACTGACTATAGGGTCTGGGCAGCGTGGGACTGGGATCTAGTGATCATGTAAGGCACGCTGCACCACACTAGAAACAATCATCGGCGGGGGAAAAAAGCTGAGCACAGTGTTTCTTTTTGTTAGCCTTGGCCAAGACTTTAACCTACTTGTTAGGACTGTCTTTCAGCTCAACTCTGGATATTTTTTGAGTTTTAGAGTTGGTGGTAAGCATAGCTGAAATGATCATCTTGCTGTGTGTAGCCCCAGTGGGGAGATATTTCCTCACTCGTCGGCCTTTTGAGCTTCCCATGACATTCCATGAGTTTAATGACCATGCAAACAAGATATTCCTCATCTTGACATATTAAAATAAAGTGCATGGTCCTTGAAGGTAACATGCCTAAAATGCCTTTTGGAAAGGGAGGGGATAGTCGTGTCAGTTTATGGTAAGGAAAGCATAACCTGCCTTTAGTCTTATAAGAACCTTCATTAAGAAGCATCACTTTATTGGCTTCAGCAGGCCAGATGAGACCTGGCACTGTAGCTCAAGATCCCATCTCAAGAGCACAATGGCCAGAACTAAACACATTTATGTGTACAGAACTTGCATTGGGACTTGTCAATAATGGAAACGCAGGACCTAGATGGGCCATATTTTTTTTTGGGTGTTATTAAAATAGATTTTAATGGCTTCTTTGGCTTTACAATGTTTAATTTGGAAACCAACAACTAAAATGCAACCTAAATGCACTGCAAAGTTGGTCCCTTTTTGTCCCCAGTGATTTCTGTAACTGTAATGAAAAAACATTGACTAGTGTTGGAAAAATACAGCGATAAAAGATATCACGGTGGCTGGCCAATACCTTTGGTGCAGGGACTGCTAGTGCCAATGTAGTCCACAGCACAGTGCCAGATTAGACGGGAATGCCAGCACTATGAAGCTGATGCTATAGACACAAAAATGATGCTAAAAGACGCAGATCATAAATAAGGCCCTTGGCGTGCTTCCTTACTCACTGACCATGTGCTGCACTCCCCCTTATATTATTTACTATGTGCATAAATTACCCAACACATCCAATGCTGCTGAACCACATCTAACACAGCTTCTATTCTATCACTTATGATATTCTCTGTTTGTCAGATGATGATTATTGTCTTCTGTTAGCAGCTAAGTTTACCTGGGTCACAATATGCTTTAGAATCTGTATTTAACTGTTTAATGGTTACCATAATGGCTATGATAACAACCAACAAGCTTAGAATTGCCAAAACTAGAGCGTAAATGAGAGAGGCTAGCTGAAACATTATACTGGGTCACTCCTACAGATGACATTGTCTCATTTCACCA
Source organism: Gastrophryne carolinensis (assembly GCA_027917425.1). Taxonomy (NCBI): domain Eukaryota; kingdom Metazoa; phylum Chordata; class Amphibia; order Anura; family Microhylidae; genus Gastrophryne; species Gastrophryne carolinensis. The sequence goes on from CM051235.1 coordinate 413,409,731, forward strand.
ATTCAAAATATTAATATCTGCGTAGATTGATATACTTTGATATACTGCCATTAAAAAGCTAGACAGATGCATCATGAAACTTAAAGACCTGAAAATATTGTCGGTACACAAATCAAAACTGAGATAATGGATTAATGGGATGTGGATGACAAAAGGAGACATATCTGCTTTTTTTATTGACCAGGAAGTGAAAATAAGCAAAGACACAGCTGGACTGACACTTGACAGTCTGTTGCTCAGGCATTACTTCTAGAAGAAACTGCCACCCTTGTGTTCCCACTTCTCTTGCGGTGGTAGTGCCACTTCCCAGCCTGACTTCTCTCTCTAGACCCTCAGCTACAAATAAAACAATAGACAAGACACTAGGTCCCTATAGGGTTCTTCTTTAAATAACTCTAACACCTTCTTGTGTTACGTAGCATGTTTGAGAGTACCAAAACCTCTATAAGATCTAGGGCCAGTCGAGTCCCTGCCAAATTGGGATGCTTCGCTCTGTGAAACCACCTGGTTCTCCTGTATCCCTAACCTGCCCCTGATCCCGCCGACTGAATCCTCTACTTCCCTCTAGCAACTGTGTGCACCCGAATCAGGCATATTAAATGGTTGATGCAGGTATGCACAGCAGGAGGAGAACGTCTGTTGGCTAGCTATTCAGTCAGCTCTCTGGCTGATTGGAGGAGAGCCTGAGCATACGCCATGTGATCGCCGGCAAGGTAAGAATACAGAAAAGCTAGGGTGTTTTATAGAGTGTTTTACAGAGTGGACCATCTCGAAATGTACATATGAAGGAGGGGTGGCAGTCGCTCAGACCAGCTAACCTGGGAGGTGCACGTGTGCAGGGCCGCACTCATAATGAGACAGTGTGAGGTGGGGCTCGTGGGCGGCAATATTGCAAGCAATGGATCAGGCCGACATCGGCATGTGCACCCTAGCATCAGTGCAGAGCGAGCAGCACCTGGGAAATTAGCTGGTACAACTACAAAGTGTAATGAGGTGGGTGGGTGGGAATGTGGAGCCAAATTCTTTCTCTGGGAACAGAGGAATGAGGGGGATTCCGGGCAGGGAATGGGCAGGGAATAAAGACCTAGAGCTACTGAGAGGTACTGTGTGAGCAACTACTGCCATTTAAGGGGGGAGCTCGCTGACAAATGGATGGAAGTCAAGGCATACACCAAAGCCACTGACGGAGCATGCCAAAAACAGGCAAGTTGTAGCCACTGAGAGTACTTTGGATTGAGGAAATAATGTAAAACATTTGCCTTAATATTCCCTTTAACTGAAGATGATGTAGCACACAGGGAGTTAATTACCTTGGGGCAGCATTATAGAAGAACAATGACCTTCCTGGCATCTTATTTCCTCATCCCTGGGGCATCCCGATTTGGAATGCCCCACTGTGTGAAACCCTCGAGATTGCACAGTATACTCACCTCACCAGCGGATCCCATGTTGGATGTGCTGGCTGCATCCCTGTTACCCTCCAGCATTTCAGAATGGCTGGCATGGGTATTTGGGGAAGCAGACATCGGTCTATACCATTAATAACCTAATAATCTAATATCAGACCAGCTTAGTTAAAGCTGAATGGAGCGTGAGCTGCTGATTTGTTCATGGCCCAAGCATGCACCATGGGCTCGCGAGAGAGGTGGGTGATTTCACATAGCAGGGCATCCCAAGTTAGTGCACTGGAGATATCATCAATCAATCAATCTCAAAGTCCGACCTAACAGTTATTTTTATATGTGCTAATTGTGCGCCTGCACATACCTACTTATGACGTTTTATATGTTAAGTATAGTGTAGGTCCACTTTAAGTATACATACTTTATGCGCAAAGGTCTCTGACTCATGTTGTTAGCCCTCCATATTTTGACCCAAGTTATATTGTTACTCTAGTCAATTTTAATGGATGATTCCCACCCTAGTTTTGTCAATTGGTGGTTGGGCAATACACATTTCTGCTAAGATCTGATCCATTAATTTCAGCCTGGAAAGTAAACAATTCTAGCTTGGATGGTAAACAGTGTTTGCGCCTCAAGGAGTACACATGGATTGCATTTTGGACATTAAACCATGGCAGTATGCTCTTCAAAAAATAGAATAAAACAAAAAAAAAAAGAAAAAACAACAGCAAAAAGTGCAATGTTACCACCTGGAACACCTAGAGAGTCTTTTGGGTGTGAAGATGGAGCAATTGCGGTCATCTTAGGGGCACTGATTTGGCACCAGAATTTCAGCTCTTCAATAGGTTTTGTTTGGTTTCTTTTCCATATTCCATCTACCTTTCTTCTTTTCTTTTTCCATCCATCTCTCTTTTCCACACTCCTCTACTCTCTTTTTCTCATTCCACCATTCCATCTTCCTTTCATTTCCATGCTCCCTTCAGCTATCTCTTTTTCCATCATTTCACATTAATCTCCTTCTCCCACTGTCACATTATCTCAATATTTTCGTAACTTTTCTTTCTATCTGTCGCCTTACTTTCTCTGTATACATCTATTGTTGTCTGAGAGTAAATGTATATGTGTATTTGGGGGGACCAGCGAGACTGGCATCTCTGGTCAGGCACTGCTGCAGCCACCTCTTGTGGGCCTTCCAACAGTCCTTGCTGGAGCAAAGGAATGAAGGCCCCCAAGAAGCTGTCTACAGCCAGACCAGGGGATGGCGGACAGTGGAGAGGGCCCAGTGGCATGGATTGGAAGGCGGGTGAGTATGGTGCTCACACTGCAACGCACCACAGGTAAAGCGCAATACATGCCCATAGACTTCTTTAAGTGCGCGTTGTGGTTGCACTGTGGGCAAAAAGCAGCGCACTGATGTGATAGGCCCATTTTATTTTCTGGCTGTTTATGACATATCGGAGCATTTATACACCAACACAACTCAAATGGCTTGGTGTGTAAGGGGACTTACCCTGCCGCAAAAGCTTGTTTCTTCCTTTTAATGAAAAGAAGAGGAATCAAGGGTGGCAGGTTTGGCACCTCCCACTCTACTTTTTCAGAGGAGGTATGTCCAATAGCAATAGCCTGTTAACTGAGCTAGTCTGTGCTGGAATAATAGCCTATTTCTATTGCAATTCTTTTCATGTGTGGGGATGCTTTTACCAATCATGCAATGCATTGGGCAGATATTTATAATAGTTAATGGTACTGCCCCCCACAGGCAGGCACAGGGTCCAAGTATTGGAATAGAGCAGACCTTTTAAATATATAATTTTTTATTTCTACCAGGAGAAGAAAATCACAGGCTTGGTGGGATTTCAGTTGGGGTGTTTAAGTAACCCATTCTCTCACGATATATCATGTTTATATCATTTTATAATATTACAAAATTGCGCAATACAGCTCCTTTAACCTAAGATCAGCCCTGTGAACACCCATACCAGGCAGAGGTAAGTGGTTTTGCTGACATCGAAATGGCATTTATACCCTTTTAATCTTACTAACAAAGTGAACTTTACAGACTTAATTGTTGTCCTTCATCAGCTATCTATGTTCCAATTTAATAGAACAAAATTGAGTTTAAATATACAATAATAAATCCAGGAACAAATGGAAGTAGAGAGGGGTCACAGAGAGAAAATGAATGTGCCGCCTGGGAACACTTTGTAGCAAGTGCTGTGGGCACTGCCATCCTTGCTGATTAGTAATCATTCTAGGACATTGTAGTATTCCTCTGTCCAAGTCTGCTCAGCTCATTATCAAAAGGCCAGGGCATCTCAAAATATGTCAGATGTTTGTACATAATAAGCACGTTCCTTCTTTGGCGAGGAGTTAAGGGTGTGAAACTCTCTGTGACAGTAAGTAAGTAAAGTAAAGGGTAAGTAAAGATTGGTGGGTAAATAAAGTGTGCGATATATCAGGGTAGCAAAAAAAGATTATTGGCTTTTGGGGCAAAAGGTGACAGTTATTTCTGAAACTATGCAGTGTGCTAAAAGTGAATCATGATTCGACAAATTACCCCATTACAAATAAGCATGGAAACTGTGGAGAACCACATGCCATTGACGCGAGGGACAGATGGACACTGCACTTCTGCTAATAAGGTTGCAGTGAAGGCTTTAATTTTCGCAGAAGACGGAATCGGAATTTGACCTCTGCGGATTGGCAGAGGATTGCCTTCGCCATTAACTCATGCTTTATGGTATATCAAACTGAGGGGCATTGGCATGTCAGACAAGAAACAGGGAGCAAACCCCCTACAACAGTGCTATGGTCTGCGGAATGTTGTGGCATTCTCAGGGCCACTCATCCAAGTGACTATACAGATTTGGGTATGAATCGATCCCTGCAGATCACATACAGGATCTTCCAGTGAGATAATGCAGCTATCCAAGAATGTAGGAAGAGCAGGACTCCAATTGCTACCAGAACCCTCATTTACACCTGACTTGAACTCAACTAACCATCTTTGGGACCATTTATGTTCACTTCGCTCCCACGCACTCTCCAGCAGCTGTGGAATGTATTGCAGTCAGCTCCAGATACTTGTGACAACCTTCTAGCACTTTATTGAATCACTCCGGGGCCCATCTAGCAGCTGACCCTGCTCTGTAGCCCTTTCCAGGCTAAATTGCTCACAGGGTGATCAGTTTATCCTTCCTCCTATTGTAGTATCCCTAACAAACACGGGGCAGCAGACATGATCAACATACAACAGCACATTGCCCACACAAATACCCAGTTTGCCACATTTGAAGTTCTCTTATAAGGAAGAGGCATAGCTAACAGTGGGGGCTCATGACCTTTGCTAAATCAGAAGACAAACATTTTTGCTCTTCTGCTGTTTAGATCAGTTTACCTGGCTAAGCTTGGAACATACACTGCCTGTCCAAAAAGGTAACCACCTGGATTTAACTAAGCAAATAGGTAAGGTAAAAAGGTTTGGTTAATTATGGCATGGCTGATTATGTTTGAGCTGGAAACAAGTTAATTAACGCTAAATGATTAAGCGAGTAGCTTCTCATTTGTTAAACAGTGATGATGAAAGACACATCTTGTGGTCATAGAAAATATGTTAATCTGTTTCAGAAGGGTCAAATTATTGGCATGCTCACAATGATCATACGATGTGAAGATACCTATTGTTCATCTTACTTGTGATATCTAAGCAATAATTGCAGATGTATGAAAAGGAATACATTTTGACTTGATTACAAAATATGTTTAGTGTATCTGTGCAAACATTTTCAATAAAAATATATTGGCAATAAATTATTGGCATGCATTAAACAGAGAAAACATCTAAGGAGATTGAAACTACTGTACTAAAATCAGGTTAATGTCTGTCCAAGGCATTCTTAAAAAGTGAGGATATATCATCCTCGAGTAAGGAATGGGGTCGAAATAAAATCTTGAATGATCATGATGGGTGATACCATACATGAAAGTTAAATTCAGGGATATGTTTATTAGTGAAAGTAAAAGTATTTCCACATACACAATGTGAAGATAACTCAGAAAATTGGGACTAAACAGCTGTGTAGCCTTAAGAAAAGCACTTCTCAATGAGGCTAATGAGTAAAACGGCTTCAGTTTGGTGTCCAATAAAGATTGGACTTTGGAGCAATAAAAGAAAGTTACGTGGTCTGATGAGTCTGGATATACCCTGTCCAAGAATGATGGGTGCCATAGGGTAACAAGAGGTGTGGTGGCTTCAGGTGGCTGAAGTGATGCAGCCATCATGCCTAGTGCCTACTACACAAGCAATTCTATTATCTGGAGCTGTTGTATTTGGTCAGGCCTAGGTTCAACAACATTATGTGTTCAAAGAATGAGGTCAGCTGGCTACCTAATTTTACTGAATGACTGGGTTATTCTATCAATAAATGTTTTCATACCTGATGGCACAGTCATATTCCAAAATGACAATGCCAGGATTCCTTGTGCTCAAATTGTGAAAGAAAGGTTCAGGGAGCTTGAGACATCATTTTCACTAGAGATGAGTGAACCGGCTTGTTAGAACCAGAGTTTGCTCCATATTTCAGGGAAAATTAGATACAACGTGAATTTTTGGGGTGTGTGCCATTCAAACTTTTCTCTGAAATTCTTACCTCATTCTTACCGCGCTCTTGCTGTCCTCCGGTCCACACTGTCCCGCGCCGCTCTCTGGTCTCACACTGCAGAAATCCAAGTTCCCACTGCGCTCCCGGCGTTTTGCACCATGCTGCACGGAGGGGTTATCGATGAGCTGACGTCTGCTCACTCTGTCAGTATAAAAGGCCCCTCCCTGCATCAGAGAGCAAAATGTCAGAACCTGGCCAGCTCTGCCCTGTGCCCACTTCCACTGATCTCTCCGGCTGTAGGTGACAGCAGCGGCAGACAGCGCGGGACAAAGGAGATCAGTGATGGATCAGAGGTATAAAGGGGGGTAAAAAATATTAAAAAAGTGTTCCCTGTGTCTGCATGTTTTATTACATTTAACTCTTTGTGAACTGGTAAGTGGTCCTTGAGACCCCTATGCCAGTTCACAGGGCAGGAGGGGCTGGCAAGTCACCTGCTAGAAAGCAAGTGACTTACCATAACCCCCATTACCTGCATCCCCAAAGCCTAGGGGGGTGCAGAAGAGCCTATGAGGGCTATGTGGGCTGGTAGCCGTCAGGACTGGAGGCCGGCCTCTGGGCCCTGGTCTACCAACACCAATAGCTGGTGGGGGGGGGGGGCTTGTTACATAATTGCATATCGATCTGATCTGATGCTAGATTAAAGGCAGGGAACATGGACTTTAAAATACTAAGCTCTACAGGTATCTTAGCTATCCCCCATTTTAATGAATGTTTTTCATATAAATGCTCCAAAGATTGAAATGTTTTACCAGGGATTCTACTGATAGGAGAAGGAGGAGAGGTTATTTGTAGCCACCCGTGGCAAGTCTGTGAATGCGCAAAAAGAAAATATATAATATTGAAACCAGCCCTACCTTAACATTGTTCTCGCATATGTTTTCCAATACATTTTCACTTTATTAAATGCTGCAGAATTCTGTATAACTATCTCACAACATGTCAGTAAAACACATATTGTACTCAGCTGGACTTCACTGGCCAGTAAGAGCAGAAATATATCAGCCTGATAGTTCCCACTGTCATTTCCTCTTGGAGAGAGGCTGTGATATCCATCTGAGAGTAACTGGCAACATGAAATTGTCACAGATAAGATCTCATTGGGTAAAGAAACATTGGAGACAAAGAAGAATTTTCATATTTTAGAAGCAACGACGGCTTCTTTTTCCAAAGACAGATATGGGCTTGTTTTAGAGATGATCAAACTTTATTCTTGACATGTGGTCAGGGGAAAGCTATATATTGTACACCAAAAGAAAAGACCGAGCCCCTAGAACACTTGTGTTATAAAATAATTTAGACTTTATTGTAAAATGAATAAAACCAGTTAAAACCTCAGCCACAATGAAATTACCATGATAACTATTATATTAATATAATAATTAGAGATGAACAAACTTCTTAAAAATTATATTGGGATGATTCACTGAATTTCCCCAAGAAACTTGGGTTTGTCTGAATCGAATTTTAACAAATGACTGTTAAAACAATAAACTAATAAGCTTACCTCCAGCCACTTTCCTGCAGTAGATGCCTAAATTGGGACTGAGGATGTTTGTTCTCTGTCCTGCTATAGACTGCAGAGTGGCTGTCAGTGTGGGACAGCACCCAGCGAAGGAACGGGGTAAGTATTCGTGCATAATGTAAAAAAGGACCTTTTTCTGAAGTGTATTTTTTTTTAATGTAACCCTCTGTGAACTAGTAAGGGGGTCCTTGAGACACTTTTACAAGTTCAAAGGGCAGGAGGGCAAAGCAAACCACAACAAGCAGGTGACTTGCCACCCCCCCCCCCCCCGCATGATTACCTGCACCTCCAATAGTAGTGTGCAGAAGAGCTCAGTGACCAAGTTGGCTATGTGGGTGGTAGCCTTTAGGGCCAGGGGGGTGGCAGCTAGGCCTCCTTGTCCTGGGCTACAAGCCCACATAGCTGGTTTTGAGTCATTTTATTTTCATTTTTAAGGTTTAAACCCCCTGGAAAGGAGGATCCTGCGTATTTATTGCTTTTTAATTGCATGCATTTTTTTAAATTGCATGGGAATCCCCCTCTCCCAGAGACAGGAATCTCAGTCCTTTATTTTTTTGCTTTTTTAATGGCTACCAGGAAATGCACGTGGAAATGCAGGTAATCAGGCAGAGGGTCTCGGCAAGCCACCCTCTTGCCGGCCCCTCCTGCCCTTTGAACTGGTTTCAAGGATCCCCTACTAGTTTACATAGTGTTAAAAAAGTAAAAAAATCTGAAAAAGTACTTAAATAAAATTTGATTTTACTCCAACTAACCTCCTTCCTTGCTATCCACCGCTGGCCGCTGTCCTCATCTGCCTTACGCTGTCCTATGCCTATCATCGCTGAAGACAGCGAGGCATAGGACATAGACCCTACATCTCACACAGGGAAGAGCTATTTAAAGGCAAGGACCGAGATGACTGGAAAAGCTCTTCATGCCCCCTCTTCATGCGGGGGACAGCGGGGGATGAACCGGAAGACAGAGAGGGAGAAGATGAGTTTTTGCTTTTTTTATTTACAGGATTTATAAGGATTTATAAGGATTTTGGGGGAAAATTCTGTTGGCATGAATCAGAAGAAAATTTGGATTCCTACCGATTTTCTTTTCCAGAAATTCGGAGCAAATCTGTTCGTTCATCTCTAATAATTAATATGCTTTTGGTAAATGCTATGGTAAAATAGCACAAGGCAAAAAATATATAGTATAGTTTTCTTTAAAAAGCATACATAATTTTTATTTGCATACCATAACACTGCTGTGAGCTTTAACTTTGTAATGAAAGCTTGTTAAATCAAGTCACAGCTGAGGATTATCACCCAATTTATTCACAGTACAAAAGCTGCAGTGTTTGCGCTGTCACTTGAGAAAGTGTCATGGCAAAAACAAAATAGAAAATAGAATCACTGATGCAGTAGTAGGAAAGTTAGAAAAGGATATATAAAGTTATCAAGTGTAGAAAACTGGAGTCTGCTGAAAAGACACCTTCAAGCCGACTGAAGTATGCTGAAGACAACCTGGAAAAGGGTTCTTCATACTGGAATCCTGTCCTTTGGTCAGATTAGACACAACTACAACTCTTGGGCCAACAAGATATTGCTTATGTTTGGAGGAAAAAGAGAGAGACTTATAACACCCAGGGAATACCATCCCACAGTGGGAGTATGCTGCTCCTTAATGTGGTAGGAATCCCTCATGGCTCGCATGCTCCCACCTGTCCATTCACTTGAATGGGTGAATGGGAGTGTACACAGTGAAGGGTGTAAGCACTCTCAGCGGCCAGCGCTGGTCAAAGCAAATATGGTGGTTGCCAGTGCTGCAGTTGCCGTAGGAGTACAGGACAGGTGTTATTTTTATTATGTAACCCCCTACCCTGCTTTAGCGCTAAGAGAGCAGAAACAGGAAGGGGGGGAAAATTGGCCAGTCTGGCTGGACTAGTCCTTTAAGCAATCATGAGCAAACTTTGTCTGGATCATCGTTTTCTCTTCCAACATAACAACTACCTCAAACATACTTTGCCTGCTAGTGAAGAACTACCTCAAGAAAGCCAAAGTGAATGTTATTGGCTGGCTGTAAAAAGCCCTGACTTGAATTCCCATTCAAAATCTGTTGTGTGAACTTAAGAAGAAGGTTTATGCCAGAAGGTCCTCAAATCTGAAGAAGCTTGAGATATTTGCCAAAGAAGAATGGGCTGGGATTCTTATAGAGATGTGGCAGACACTTGTTGAAAACTGCAGCAAAAGGCCCCAGGCTGTTATCCAGCAACAAATGTTGCATAATTAAAATTTAGCAGAGGCCTATCATTTTGACCATAGTACAGTAGTTTTTGTGTTTTTGTGAAATCATTTCATTTTTGTGGGCAAAGTAAAATCATGTAATCATTTGAGATAAAACTCCTCGGGAGGCGCACCCGACGGCCATGCGCGTGCACGGCAGACGCTGAGGGAGCGGCTGCCCGGCGCAGCCGCCAGCGAGCGCGCGGAGGTGCCGTGGGACAGACCCCTAGGTAAGTTCCTTACATTACCCCCCCTTGTGCGCGAGCACGTGCACGGCCGTCGAGGGGAGGAGGAAGAGGCTGCCGGCGCGCTCAACGCTGAAGGAGCGGCCGCCCGGCACGGAGGCGCCGCTGGACAGACCCCTAGGTAAGTTCCTTACATTTGGTTTAGCATTCAGGTTATATTATATTTTCGTTTGTGAGATTTTATTCTTTGTGAATTATCATTGTACATTTTAAACTACTTTAAGGCCTAATGACCTCCTGAAATTCAGCTTAATTGCAATTTTCATTTGTTTTTCATGAAATAAAATGAACAACCACAATTAGGTTCAGTCTCACTGGATAATTTCAATCAATACTTTGAGCTTCATTATGCATGAAATTTGCACATTTACTAACATTGTCTAACAAGGTCTGCTCTTCATTTTAAAGGAGCAAGTAAACACTAGGCGAAGTTTGGAAAAGCTACATGGTAACAGTTCTCTGACAAAGGCCATCATATAAGCCAAATTAAACTAAAAAACTATATAAAAAAAACTAAAAAACGAAAAAAACAAACAAACCAAAGGCTGAAACTATAGGCTGAAATTAAAGGGATATACAAAGTAAAATTACACAATGCTAAGTAAAAACAAATCTAAATATAAATCAGGATAAACAGAAATAATCTCAAGAAATTAAACGTGTCTATGTGCCTATCCATTATGTTACGATGCAAAGTGAAGCGGTGGAGTCCAGAGCAGCTTCAAGCTGGCAGATCCATGGAAGGGAGGGGAGGAGGGGGGTTGTAGGAAAATAGGAGAAAAGAGGGGGACTGGGACCCAAAGGGTGGACAAGGTTCCAAGGAAGGATGGTGGCAGAGACAATTCAACAGTGCCGACAATCCAGAGGTGACGATTCACAGGTGGTGACGATCCAGAGGCTCTGAGGGCAGTTAACAGGAAGATTTATTAAAGTTGACCTACTCATTATAGGCAGTGTAGCAGCAACCCCCCCCCCCCCCATCACAGGCATGGCAGGCGGCATTATCACCCCCCCGATCAATCACTTAATCACTGGCAGCAGTTACAAACTCCCCACCCCACACCAATGCAGTATGGACAAGGGCCCCCCACCCCAAGGCAGCATGACAGGAAGGCCCCCTACCTCCAAGTCAGCATGGCAGAGGCAGATCCCCCATGATAAATCCCCCCACAACTGCTCTGTGCACCCCCCAAGGCAGCATGGCAGGGGGCGCCCCCCAACCCCAAGGCAGCATGGAAGAAGAGCCCCTAACCCCAAGGCAGCATGTCAGGCAGCAGATCCCCCCACAATTGATCAAGCAATCGACCCCCCCCGCTAGCAATTCGACACCAGTCCAGGCAATGGCAATATTAAAGCAACAAGGAGCTCACATGAAATTTGTTCCATTTGCCTTTTCAGATTTCCTCAACCATGCTGTAGTAGGGCTACAAAGTTCCACCTTTAAGTAAGGCATAAATTAAAGCTGAACAAAATCCTGTTATTAAGCCCCCTGTGTTCCCCAAACACTCTCTCCGCCCACCTGGTATTTTTGAGATTGGTTGATCTAAAAAGTGCTAGATGACGTGACCTATCAGTTTGCTGCCACCCTTCCCTCTAAAATGGGTTGTGATACCGCCCTTATCTGAATAGCTGGGCACGAAAGTGCGTCTCAGTAAAGAAAAGCCGTCCATGCTGCATGGGAGTCTGAGTAAAGGTGGCCTTTAGCCTTACATAAAGATGCTTTAAAGGAGTTATTTGCCCTGGAAATATTGAAGTTATAAACCATGCCTGACAATTTTGTGCTAGGAAGGGTCCTGGTGAGTCTTGTATTAAGGATGTACTTACCTTTTACTCCAATATTTTTCACCCTGTACTTGTGTCAAAGCATGGTGACAACTCCTCCCCTCAAATGCAGTAACTTGATGCTGGGTCGCTTAATCTTTTATTCAATGAGTAAGGTAAAACTAGTGAGAAACAATAACAGTACTTATACTAGCGATTATACTAGCAAATACATCAATACAACAGCAAATACAAGGTAAAAGCATATATAACAAATAGAGATGAGCGAACCAGTTCGTCCGAACGCTGACAGCGGAGCCGGCCGGCCCACTCCCACCATGCCGGCATTGAAAAAAAAAAAAAGCATTTTTGCCGGCATGGTGGGAACCGGCCGGCCCGCTCCCACCATGCCGGCGTTTAAAAAAAAAGCAAACACTTACCTGCAGGTCCGGAGCGGGGAGGCCGGCGCCGCTCTCAGCTGTCACCTGAGGGCGCGTCATCAGAGGGCGCCTCCCACCATGCCGGCATTTTTGATGAGGGAACTTCGTAAAAGTTCGATTCGGGCGAACCCGAATTTCTTTGTGAAATTCGGCGAATCGCCCGAATCAAACTTTTAAGAAGTTCGCTCATCTCTAAAACAAACAAGAAACAGTAATGGGAGGCAGGAAACACAATATGAACAGATGGAGCATGGGAGGACACACTTCTTCTTGATCAGACCAGTGACATTTAATGGAGAGTTTGGGTTATTGTTCTGCATTTCACGTGGCATTTCATGTTCCTCTGTGAATATAGAAGCAAAGAAAAGGTTTAGTACATAGTTTTTTTCTGCAACACAAATGAATGTGAAACACATCAACATTGTATCATTTTATTAGCTGCAGTGTATTGGCTCGTCGATATTTTGGGAGTGAAGAACATGTTTTATGAAGTGGAAATTTGGAAGTGATATTCTTTCATTTATCTTCGTGATACTTTAATTTGTTGGCAATAATATTTTAAAGTGGACCAACACCCAGGATTTTGACTATCCTGGGTTTTGGTCCACTTCGGCGGGGCACCCCGATCGGGGGTGCCCCGCTGTGTGAAACCCCCCAGAAAGCCCCAAAATCTTACCTGTCCCCGCTGCCACGTGACTGGACGGTCCAATCCCCGCCAACGTCCAGGCGGGGATCAGGAACGTCCAAGCGGCTGCCGCCGCCGCCGCCTCCCTCGCGTCACTTTCGGCGTGCGCGCGCCCCCGCCGGCCATTCGCAGACGGCCGGCGCGGGCGCGCGTACGTCTACAGGGGCGCGAGGGAGGCGGCTGCGGCCGGCCGCCGCCGAAGATCAGGTAAGCGATTTGGGGTGTCTGGGGGGGTTTCACCCCGCGGGACATCCCGATCTCGGATGTCCCGCGGGGTGGGAGGTGATCGGCCCGGGAATCTTATAGATTTCCGGGCCGATCACCTCTCGGTGTTGGTCCACTTTAAATTAGCTGTGATGTTTAAATGTCAGATTTATTTTTTAATTTCTGGCGCTTAGTTTATGAAATTCAGTGGTTAAGATTTAGGAGTTTAGGGACTGAATTAAATTGGACCTACACTTATTAATAGTGCCCATTGCTCATCACCCTTCTGTGGTGTGAGCCCTGGAGATGTGATCCAAGTTTGCACAGTGAGAAAATCATCTGATTTTGGGCATTGCCAGCAACTTATAAGTTGATGGGAATCCTTAATTGAGCTGGTCTGTTGTGACTTTGGGTTGCTTTAAAGTGTAGGTTAGACGCAAGAGTTAGGTTTAGGGATGCTAACCCTCCATGACAATTTTAGGCTAGGGAGAGTCCAGGTCGGTGCACACTAGCCCATCTGCCTTAGCCTACTGGCTTTCGATTTTCTCTCTCCATATGATGATGGATGTGAAAATGTTTAAACAGCAGTGCTAAATGCTCCTATATTTGAAGCTTGTGCTGTATAATGTAACAAGCAAAACAAATCTGCTGTTTCTTTGTAAAAAGCTGTCCCTCTCCCTGCTTTAGTCCATTCAGTTTAGCCTGTTTATTAGTGGTCTAGTAGCTATAGCTGGTAATGTTATCACCTGCAAGGAAGGCATCCTGTCCACGCTTGAACTCTTGTAATGTATTCTTCATGACTACCACCTCTGGCAGAAAGTTCCGTAGTCTCACTGCTCTTACAGTAAAGAATCCACACCTATCCTGGTGTAAGAATCATCTTTTCTCTAACCCTAGTGGATGCCCCAGAGTTTCACTTTCAGTCTTAGCTTTAAATATATTGTGGGACAGATTTGTATTGACCCTGGCTATATTTATACCCAGAACTGTTCACAGTGACTTTTACAGGGGGGAAAATTATGCTCTGGTCATATGCACCTATGCCCCTCTTGATCCACCCCATGATCATGTTTGCCTTGGCAGCTGCTTCCTGACATTGAACATTACAGTTTAGTTTATTATTTTTAATTAATTTAATTAAGTTTTCCATTGTTGTTTTACCCAGCATTTCCCTACTTAGCATGTAATTATGGCACCAATTTCTCTTGCCTATGTGCATTTATCTGTGGTAAACTTTATTTGTCATTTGTCTGCCGAAACATCCAATTTATGTAAGTCAGTTTGTAGCTGCATGTTATCCTCTTTTCCGTTTATTATTTTACACAGTTTAGTATCACCCGCAAATATTGAGATTTCACTGTTTAACCCATTACTTATATCATTAATATATATTGTGGTAAAGTGTGTGGAGAAGTCCTGGATGGAGTATATTTTTCCCCTACAGTGCTGTATAGAGCACAATCCATTCCAGGATTTCAGAACCCTGGTCACATTCCCCACTCCTAGGTTTCTTCTGGTCTCAGGCCTTGCACACCTGGTCAGAGTGATTTGAGGAAGGAGCCTGAATAAAAGGCTCCCACTGAGCCAGTCATTTGTCTTTGACCAGCCTGATGGAGGGAGCTCAGGCTGAACTGCATATCGTGTGAATAACAATACTGGACTATTAAGCTGGAGGACTTGGCTTCTGCGCCCCACTCTTGGATCGTTGGGGGTGAGAAGCGGCGGGCTGCTTTGCCCTGCAATCTGGATTGGACTTTCCTTTGACCCACAGATTCCTGGAATCCCCAGCCCTGGATTTACCTTTATTTGGTGATGTAACCATTTGTTTTGATTTTCTGCATTGACGCTGCAACCTATGAATGGAGAAGTATTATTTCATTTGAATACTTTCATTTTTTCTGAAATAAATCTGCTTTGCCGAGAGAGAACTGTTGTCTGTGTCACTACCGTTCGCCCCCAATATCCCACAATATATTAAAAATAATTGGGTCCAACACTGACCCCTGTGGTACTCCGCTACTAACGGTGTACCGTTTATAACCACCCTCTGCTTCCAATCATTAAGACAATTTCCCACCCATCTGCACACGTTTTCCCCCAGTCCAAGCATTCTCATCTTTTGTACCAGTCTTTTATGTGGCACAGTATCAAATGCTTTAGAAAATCCAATGACTCACCCTGATCCAGTCTTGAACATACTTCCTCATAAAAGCTGATGAGGTCTGTCTGGCAAGAGCGATTCCTCAAAAGTAATACGCTTACCTTCACAGAGATACATCATGATGTCATCTCTTAGAAAGCCTTTTGAAAAGCTTGCCCACCACAAATATTAAACTTACCAGTCTGTAGTTCCCAGGTTCACCTTTAAACCCCTTTTTAAATATTGGCTCCACGTTTGCTATGCACCAATCCTGTGGACAGTTCTCGACATTGTGGAATCTTGAAATATTATTAATAGTGGCTTGTCTATTACTGTATACAATTCCCACACATGGGGATGCATGCCATCTGGTCCGGGGATTTGTTTATTTTTTCTGTTTAGGGTGGTGCCACACTTCTTTTTGGTCAGACCTGTAAGGGTATAAATCTATGGCATTGCATAGTAAGAATTTCTTGTAAGGTATCCCATTTTGTGACCGTGTTTTTTTAGGACATTTTTCCCAGTCATTGAGGTATATGGAATCCTAGTGACAGTTAACGTATTTTTCGCCCTATAAGACACTTTTCTCCAAAATTAGGGGGAAATGTCAGTGCGTCTTATGGGGTGAATATAAAAAAAAGAAAAAGTGAAAAAAGTATGCTTACATGAGTCTTATGCGAGCTGTCCCTGCCCTGGCTTCTGCCACTGCCACTGCCTCGTGGGTGTCACCTGAGAGGCAGTGATGGCACAGGAAGCCAAGCGGGGACAGTGTTTTTTTTTTTCTGGGGGCTTGGTGGGATTCTCGATATATGTTGGAGCGGAGAGGTAATGAACACCAGGGAAAAAAAGTTATGCATGATAATTTATGGTTTTTTAATGCTCATAAATAGTGGTATACAAACGTGCAAGCTATTTACAGTGAAGTTTACAGGTTCTATAGAAAAATAGGATTAGTACATATGTGGCATTAAGAAGGAATCATATGACAGGGAAAAGGGTAATAGATTAGATCATCAAAGCAAGTCACAATGAGTCAAAGTAAATCATATGCCCTGTTGTATAATCCTTCAAGCACAAAAGATCAAGCTCATAACATAGTAAACAAGAGTAACCAGTAGTGAAGCTTACAGGCTGACCGCAGGTCGTGTAAACACCTCAACATTTCGGTCTGCTAAGAGAGGATGCGGTATCCAATGTGTCAAAAATAGTACCTTTATAGTAGAAAACCGGGTCTCTAGCTGTGAGGAGGATGGCGCCAGACGCGGCGTGCGTTTCGGCGCCGGCTTCTGACGTCATCAACACGTTCTGAGTCGTGTCCCGGTCATCCCTATGGATGCACACAAAATCGCTGCTCTCCAAGGGTGATGCGCGGGGCGCGTACGGATGTGTAAAAGAGGGGCCGTGAAAAGATAGATTGAAACACAGTATATCAGGGATATTGCCCTGAACGAACGAGCGCTGAGTGGACAAGATGTGGTGGCAACGTGCCACATCCAAGATGGCCGGCGTCATATATAGAATCTTAGAGAACTGGGATTTCCACAACCAAGATGGCGGTCGTACAAAGTCCTGGTGCTGAGGTGGCGCCGTGCCACATCCAAAATGGCTGGCGTCATTTGTGATGTCCTAGAGGGCTGGAGTTGACACAGCAAATTTTTGCTATAGAACCTGTAAACTTCACTGTAAATAGCTTGCACGTTTGTATACCACTATTTATGAGCATTAAAAAAACATGAATTATCATGCATAACTTTTTTTTCCTGGTGTTCATTACCTCTCCGCTCCAACATATATCGTGTATCCTAGTGTCTAACAAGCAGAGACACTTTTGAGGTTTTTGAACCCTTACTGCTTCATTTTCTCTCTTTACCTTTCATCATATTTGATGGTACTGAATACAGTATGCTACAACCAAGTCCATTAACTTGGCTTGGGGAGATTCTGCCACATTGCTTATGGGGATGGGAGGGGGGAATGCCACACTGAATAAGGGGATGGGGGCAATGCCACACTGCCTATATGGGGAATGGGATGGGGGAGGTGCCACATTGCCTATGGGGAATGGGAGGGAGATGCCACACTGCCTATGGAATAGGAGAGGGGACGCCCCACTGCCTATGAGGAATGGGAGGGTGGGATGCCACACTGCCTACAGGGAATGGAAGGGTGGGATTCCACACTGCCTATGAGGAATGGAAGGGGGGGATGCCACACTGCCTATGGGGAATGGAAGGGGGGATGCCACACTGCCTATGGGGAATGGAAGGGGGGATGCCACACTGCCTATGGAAATGGGATGGGGGGAATGCCACACTGCCTATGGGAATGGGAGGGGTGTGCCACACTGCCTATGGGGAATGGGTGGGGGGAATGCCACACTGTCTGTGTTAATGGGAGGGGAGGATGCCACACTGCCAATGAGATGGGGGAATGTCACACTACCTATGGGAATGGGATAATGAATGCCACACTGTTTATGGGGAATGAGAGGGGAGGAATGCAACACTGGCTATGGGAGGGGGGATTGCCACACTGCCTATGGAGAATGGGAGGGAGAATGCCACACTGCCTATGGAGAATGGGAGGGGGAAATGCCACACTGCCTATGTGAATGAGATGAGGGGAATGCTACACTGTCCATGGGGAATGGGATGGGGAATGCCACATTGCCCATGGGCATGGGGGAATGTCACCCTGCCCATGGAGAATGGGGTGGGGTATGCCACACTGCCTGTAATGGTGTGTTTTAGCACAACATTTGGTTTAGAATATTTTTTTTCTTATTTAACTCCTTCAAATCCTAGGTGCGTCTGGGCAGGTGCGCCTACAGTAGGTAGAAACTAATTAGATTATGATAATTGTTTCCATGGTGTCCCCTGACCTGTAGCTTTGCTATTTTATCTGGTATACTGGTTAGTTTAAATTTTAAGATGGCCCTCCACCTAGTTGTTGCATGCACTTTTTGGGAAAGGTAGCCATATTTAATTATTGATAGAAATATTTTAGATTTCTTGGATCCACAGCTTTTAGCTTCACAATCTATATCTGGATAACCCCCATAATAACTACCTCATTCAAATTATCGGCTTTATTTGCCTTAGCAGAAGGTTTTCTGTGGATTCTGATATATTTGGAGGCTTGTAGCAAACCCCGGTCAGTATTTTACTTTTGTTTTTTGCCTCCCTCCAAGTATTTCTACCTATACAGACTCCACTTGTTCATTTCCCTTGCATATATCCTCCCACATTGTAACAACCAGACTACCTGCTGAGTTACATTGTATATCAGTCACACTCCAGTTATTACACTGTAATTAGCTCAATATTTTCTGCAATGTATAAGTAATCTCTTCATCACACTTCTGCACTGGACAGTTCACTCTGAAGGCTTTGGAAGGTTGACTGTTAAGAGCTGCTTGGTAAGTGGTGAATTAAAGGAGGAGTTAAAAGCAGTGCTAAAGCTGTAAGTATTTACCTTTGAATCCAGAGTGTTATTTAAGTATAAATTCTTCACTTAATAAAGGGATTTGTGTACCAACAAATTGATACAATGTGCTCCATGCCTACCAATGCTGTCCAGTGTACATCTTGTGCTATGTATGCACTCCTTGAACAATCTGTCGAGGATGCATACTTATGCTCTGGATGTGTGCGAATTGCACATTTGGAAGCCGTCATTGAAGCAATTGGCAACACTGAGAGACATTGTTGTCAGAGAAAAGAGTCTGGATCTCACTGAGCTGGTGCTCTCTGGGTCAGGGGAGGGTGGTAGTATGGGGGGCAGGAAAAGCAGGAAAATGAGGCAGCTAGCTGGATAACGACTAGAAGGCGGGGTAGGGTAAAAGTTACAGGGATGCTAACCATGATCAGCACCCCCCCCAATAAGTTTGCCCGGTTGGCAGATGAGGAGGATGTTAGCTCAGGGGTGGCACAGTTGCAGCAAGACAACACCACTGTCTGCTCCAATAAGGAAGGGAAGAGAAATGAGCGAACAGGTCAGGAAAGACAGGTGCTGGTAGTGGGTGAGTACGGCATGTCGTGGAGCGGGCTGACAGATTATTGGGAGGGGCTGAGGTCATAGTGCATATTGGCACAAATGACATAGGAAGAAGTAGGTGGAAGGTCCATAAAAATGATTTAAGGGACTTAGGCCGTAAGCCTAAGGCAAGGACCTCAACTGTAGTATTCTCAGAAATACTATCAGTACCTACAGCCACACCAGAGAGGCAATGGGAAATTAGAGGGATAAACAGGTGGCTCAAAAATTGGAGTAAAAAGTAGGGATTTTTGTTCCTAGAGAACTGAGCTGACTTCACAATGGGCTACAGGTTCTTAGGTAGGGATGGGCTGCACATCAATGAGGAGGGTGCATCTGTCCTTCTGTTCTGGGGAGAGGATAACTAAAAGGTTGGAGGAATGTTTAAACTAAGCACTGGGGGGGGGGGGGGGGGGGGTAAAAGCAGTTACAAAGGCAAAGTTAGGAAAGAAAGTGACAGTGGGCATAGACATGAAACCGGGGTGGAGAGGGGGTAGGGTTAGCACATCTAGCAGGAATTTGGGCAATATACAAAATTATCATAAGCATTTGAAATGCATGCTTAGAAATGCCAGAAGCTTGACTGATAATAACAGAAGAACAATATGACATAGTGGGGGTAACAGAGACCTGGCTAAAAGCTATGTCTGGGCAATAATCTGCAGGGCTACTCTGTGTTTAGGAGGGACTGTAAAAAACTCAAAGGGGGCGGAACTGCTTAATTGTAAAATCCTCTCTACAGCCCTGCGGGAGGATATATGTGAGGGAAATGACCATGTGGAGTCTGTATGGGTAGAACATGGAGAGAGAAACAAAAATAAAATCCTGATGGGGGTTTGTTACAAGCCTCCAGATATATCTGAATCCACAGAAACGTTGATGCTAAGGCAAATAGATATAGCCGCTAAATTAAATGAGGTAGTTATTATGGGGGAATTACTCAGATATAGACTGTGATGCTGAAACCTGTGGCTCTCATAAAAGCAATAGTTTTTTTTATCTAAAACAAAAGATGGCTATCTTTCCCAACAAGTACAAGCTCCAACATGGAAGAGAGCCGTATTGGACCTAATACTAACCAATGTACTAAACAAAATAACAAAGGTACAAGTTGGGGGACACTTTTGAAACAGCGATCATAATATTATTAATTTCCACTTAGCCGTCACTAGGGTGCCTTATCAAGGAGCCACAAAATCCTGGAACTTTAGAAAGGCCAGCTTAGAGATGCCCTAAACTGCCCTAAACTGCATTGACTGGGAAAATGTCCTTAAAACATATAGAGGGGGACCTAAAGTAGATATTCAGCCTTACATACTATGTTACTATGTAATGATGCCACATGTTTAAACCTGGGCCAACTAGCAGTCTGGTGCTTAGTTTATTCATGTGAGTTTGGTAACTACATATGGGCTACTATCAGTTTACAGTTGGGTTTCTCTACATGTTGTACTCCTCTTTATAGCAGGTCTGGCTAAAGTATTATCTATATTATATATAGAGGGGGGCCTAAAGGTACCAGGGACGGTTTACTACTTTTGCTGCATTTCTTAATTGTCCTCTATCACCTGAACAGTCAAACCATGAATTATTGCTATGCACAAAGGAAACCGTATGCTTGCTTTGAGCTCTGCTTTGGTCTATTCAGTGCGTCATGTGCAAACACCAGGGACGTGAGACCGAGCAGCTTTCTTCTGGATTGGAACACATTATACTGGAAAAAGCAGAAAAGCTTTGTGAATAGTTTAAACATAACATCAATTATTTTTGGTTACAATATCAACATGTATTCTTTTCTGAAAGCAACCTTAACAATTGTAAACACATTAGACTTTATTAGAAAGTTCAAGAGTTTACTGGAGAACTTCAGGCAAAACACAAAGCTATAAACGCGTAATGCAGGCATCTATTAACCCGCGTGTGCTGTGTATTCTGGATGCATCATTCAAAAGAAACAGCATTAATTTGTAGAAGCTGACAGCTGTAGAGTCAATCATAGTCAATTTAAAAAGAATAAACTGGAAGTTTTCAATATCTATTTTGGGAAATTGAGAGGTAATGCCTAATTACAGTATAGGTTTTTACACAAAAGGGCGATGTCAGCACCCGGCAAACCTGGACACATACCGTGGCCCAATTCAGTTTGTGTTGTTTTTGTGCTCAGGGACGGCATCTGGTGAGAGATACATTGCGGATGGTTGGTTTACTATACATGTAGCTTCCTGCTTTTGAAGGTTTGTCATTTCACACTGTAAAGTGGTCCACTGAGATTTTGTCATCCAAGAGTCCACATAAATCTGGAGATGGCACTTGGGGTTGGGCTTAAGGGGTAGGCATAAGGGTCACCCATGGAAGATCTAAACCTAACACGTGGAATGGTCACATATTGTAAATGCTTATATTACAAATACTCTTTCATGAGCAGTTAAAGTTCATAAGATTTAGAGATAGACATTTAAAGTGCGCCATAGCTTTTATTGGACAGGCATCTGCTACGTGCACCCATGCTGAATGCTGAACTTTACAGGATGCTCCCTTAGTCCATTTAGGTAGAATTTCTAGCAGTGCATACATCGCCTAAGCAAGGGTTTGTAAACTTACTCCAGCTTTGCTCCTGACTCCCATCCACTCAAAATAAAAAGACTTAACTGTCCCTGCTGTGTGACCACAGCCTCACTAGAAGTCTAGCCCTGCAGCATTTATTCCCTGATCCACAGGGAATTTAAAATGGTGATAGTTACCGTCACTGGAGTAGCAGGGCCATTGCTACTACTGGGATTGGGCAAAAAGACTGTCAGTCATGATATTCATGGCTCAACAGCCACAAAGCTTGTATACAGTATACAGTGCCCACCTCTGGCAATGGAGCAGGTAAAAAGATGAGAAAAGGTGAGTTTTTCTTTTTAAACCAGGCTTAACAGGGGCTGTGATGGGTTCTGCAATAAAAAATAGCGTCAGGTTAGCTTGTCCAAGCAAAAAAAAACACAACAAAAAGCCTCTACTCACCTTTTGTACCACGCAAGCGATCGATACTAGGTTCGCATCCAAGTATGGAACGCCAGCTCTTACCTGTTCGATAGATCCAGGTCCCACATCGAATGCCCCAATCACTTGTCTCTTTTCTGTGTTTCCCTGACAGGGCGGAACTCCTCGCCATCAGTCACTGTAGTTCCAGTACACCCTACTCTCCACCTCCATAACAGTTTAATGACTTGTGGCTGTTTATCAAAAGAAGGGTCTTGCCTATAGTTATTGGGGTCAGAGAATGTTCTTGCAGCAAGGATGTTCAGTGAGAAAGGGGATATTGGCATGGTGGTGTGGCTTGAGTCGTTGACGTCTGTGGTTTGTCCAAAAGTTCAACAACATGTTTGTTTAGCGAAATAAGTTCTTGTTGCATTGACATTTACTGTATTTTTCACCCTATAAGACGCACCTAGAGAAAAAATAATTGAAACCATAAACACACCATTACAGACAGTGTGGAATTCGCCCTATTCCTCATGGGCAGTGTGGCATACCCCCTCCCATTCCCATAGGCAGTGTGGGATGCCCCCATCCCATTCCCATAGGCCGTGTGGGATGCCCCCATTCCATAGGCATTGTTGCATGCCACCATCCAATTCCCCATCTAGGCAGTGTGGCATTCCCCTCCTATTCCCAATATAGGCAGTGTGGCATCCCCCCCCATCCCATTCCCCATATAGGCAGTGTGGCCCTCCATTATCATAGGTAGTGTGGCATTCCCCCCCCCCCATTATCATAGGCAGTGTGGCATCCCCCCAGAAACAAAAAAAAAAATGGGATCCCCCCCTCCAATTCCCCATATAGGCAAAATGGCATCCCCCCTCCCATTTCCCATATAAGCAGTGTGGCATTCCCCCCTCCCATTCCCCATATAGGCAGTGTGGCACCCCCCTCTCCCATACCCCATATAAGCAGTGTGGCATTCCCCCCTCCCATTCCCCATATAGACAGTGTACCCCCCCCATTATCATAGGTAGTGTGGCATTCCCCCCCTCCCATTCCCCATATAGGCAGTGTGCCCCCCCCATTATCATAGGCAGTGTGGCATCCCCCCAGAAGCAAAAAAAAAAATGGGATCCCCCCCTCCAATTCCCCATATAGGCAAAATGGCATCCCCCCTCCCATTTCCCATATAAGCAGTGTGGCATTCCCCCCTCCCATTCCCCATATAGGCAGTGTGGCACCCCCCTCTCCCATACCCCATATAAGCAGTGTGGCATTCCCCCCACCCATTCCCCATATAGGCAGTGTACCCCCCCCCCCATTATCATAGGTAGTGTGGCATTCCCCCCCCCTCCCATTCCCCATATAGGCAGTGTGCCCCCCCCATTATCATAGGTAGTGTGGCATTCCCCCCTCCCATTCCCCATATAGGCAGTGTGCCCCCCCCCCCATTCCCATAGGCAGTGTGGCATTTCCCCTCCCCCATTATCATAGGCAGTGTGGCATCCCCCCAGAAGCAAAAAAAAAGCAATTCTGTGAGTACTCACCTGTAGAATTGTTTTTGTTCTTGCATGGCGCGGCCCGCTTCGGTATTCATTACAGTTGGGTTATTCCGCCACTAGGTGGCGCAGTGGTACTGCAGAAAGCTGTGGCGTGTCCTAGCTCCCTATAAAAACGGGATTAACCAACAAGTTCCCAGCGGAAAGGGTGGGGCGCAGCGGGCCGTGCCATGCAAGAACAAAAACAATTCTACAGGGGAGTACTCACGGAATTGCTTTTTTATTTAATGCATGGCATGCCCCGCTTCGGTATTCATTAAACCATAAACACACCATTACAGACAGTGTGGAATTCGCCCTATTCCTCATGGGCAGTGTGGCATACCCCCTCCCATTCCCATAGGCAGTGTGGGATGCCCCCATCCCATTCCCATAGGCCGTGTGGGATGCCCCCATTCCATAGGCATTGTTGCATGCCACCATCCAATTCCCCATCTAGGCAGTGTGGCATTCCCCCTCCTATTCCCAATATAGGCAGTGTGGCATCCCCCCCATCCCATTCCCCATATAGGCAGTGTGGCCCTCCATTATCATAGGTAGTGTGGCATTCCCCCCCCCCCATTATCATAGGCAGTGTGGCATCCCCCCAGAAGCAAAAAAAAAATGGGATCCCCCCCTCCAATTCCCCATATAGGCAAAATGGCATCCCCCCTCCCATTTCCCATATAAGCAGTGTGGCATTCCCCCCTCCCATTCCCCATATAGGCAGTGTGGCACCCCCCTCTCCCATACCCCATATAAGCAGTGTGGCATTCCCCCCTCCCATTCCCCATATAGGCAGTGTACCCCCCCCATTATCATAGGTAGTGTGGCATTCCCCCCCTCCCATTCCCCATATAGGCAGTGTGCCCCCCCCATTATCATAGGCAGTGTGGCATCCCCCCAGAAGCAAAAAAAAAAATGGGATCCCCCCCTCCAATTCCCCATATAGGCAAAATGGCATCCCCCCTCCCATTTCCCATATAAGGAGTGTGGCATTCCCCCCTCCCATTCCCCATATAGGCAGTGTGGCAACCCCCTCTCCCATACCCCATATAAGCAGTGTGGCATTCCCCCCTCCCATTCCCCATATAGGCAGTGTACCCCCCCCCCCATTATCATAGGTAGTGTGGAATTCCCCCCCTCACATTCCCCATATAGGCAGTGTGCCCCCCCCATTATCATAGGTAGTGTGGCATTCCCCCCTCCCATTCCCCATATAGGCAGTGTGCCCCCCCCATTCCCATAGGCAGTGTGGCATTTCCCCTCCCCCATTATCATAGGCAGTGTGGCATCCCCCCAGAAGCAAAAAAAAAGCAATTCTGTGAGTACTCACCTGTAGAATTGTTTTTGTTCTTGCATGGCGCGGCCCGGTTCGGTATTCATTACAGTTGGGTTATTCCGCCACTAGGTGGCGCAGTGGTACTGCAGAAAGCTGTGGCGTGTCCTAGCTCCCTATAAAAACGGGATTAACCAACAAGTTCCCAGCGGAAAGGGTGGGGCGCAGCGGGCCGTGCCATGCAAGAACAAAAACAATTCTACAGGGGAGTACTCACGGAATTGCTTTTTTTTTTAATGCATGGCATGCCCCGCTTCGGTATTCATTACAGTTGGGACATCCAAAAGCAGTGTCCAGAATAGGGTTGGATCCCCAAAGAGTAACGGCCAGTAGTTCAAGTCACTACCGCCTGAAGCACCTTGCGGCCAAAAGCAGCATCCGCTGAAGCCTTAACATCAACTTCGTAGAACTTGGAAAAAGTATGAAGCAAAGACCAAGTAGCGGCCTTGCAAACTTGTTCAACAGAAGCTTGGTGCTGAAAATCCCAAGAGGCACCAATAGCATGAGTGGAATGAGCAGTCACCCTAAAGGGAGGATTCTTTCCCTTAGCAGAATAGGCTTGAACCACAGCCTGACGGATCCACTTGCTGATAGTGGATTTAGCCGGAGGCAAACCCTTCCTAGGCCCAGAAGAGAGAATGAACAGAGCATCAGACTTTCTGAAAGTCTCAGTGGCAACCAAATAGAACTTCAGAGCCACATCCACATCCAGAGAATGCAGAGTCTTCTCCTTGGAATTAGCAGGATTAGGACACAAGGAAGGCAATACAATGTCCTGATTGAGATGAAAGGCAGACACCACCTTATGCAAGAAATCTGGCTTAAGCCGAAAGACCACCTTATCCTGATAGAGTTCAAAATAAGGAGGCTTGATGGACAGCGCCGCTAGCTCAGAAACTCGCCTTACAGAACTGATAGCCACCAAAAAGGCTACCTTAAGAGTCAAAATGGGCAAGGCGGCCTCACGGATAGGCTCAAAGGGAGGCTCCTGCATAGCAGACAACACCAGATTCAGATCCCATACTGGTAGTAAAGGCTTACGGGGTGGACGCACATGAGAAACACCCTGGAAAAAAGTTTTTACCAGCCGGTGATTGGCAAAAGATCTTTGGAAAAAAATTGCCAGAGCTGAAACATGTCCTTTGAGGGTACTAAGTTGAAGGCCCAAATCCAAACCATGTTGCAAGAATTTCAGAATCCTGGGAATAGAAAACACCCAACAGGGAAGAGACTTGGACTCACACCAGGCAATGTAAGCATGCCAGACCCTGTAATAGATGGAAGATGAGGACTTCTTTCTAGCCCGAATCATGGTATCAACAACAGAAGCAGGTAACCCTTTTTCCATCAAGATGGGGGTTTCAGCAGCCAAGCCGTTAAAGCCAGCGTTTGTAAATTGGGAAGTGAGTGAGGAGATCTGGATCCTTGGGCAAGACGTACCGGTCTACTGCCAACTGCAGGACGTCTGCGAACCAAACCCTTCTTGGCCAACAAGGGGCCACCAGGATGGCTGGTACTCGCTCCTGGACTATCTTGCGTATGACCCTGCCCAGGAGAGGAAATGGAGGGAACACATAGAGAAGCCGAAACTCCGTCCAAGGTATTGCCAGGGCATCCGTGGCCAAGGCCAGAGGATCCTGAGACAGAGAAACAAATCTGGGAAGTTTGTGATTGTGACGGGACGCAAACAGGTCCACATCCGGCTGACACCAGCGGTGACACAGGGAGAGAAACACCCAGTTGTTGAGGGACCATTCCCACAGACGAGACGTCCCCCTGCTCAGGGAGTCCGCCTCCTGGTTCTCCACCCCCGGAATGTAGACCGCTGAGATGCTGGGAACATTCTGTTCCGCCCAAGACAGGATCAGGGACACTTCCTTGAAGGCTCGCTTGCTCCAAGTTCCTCCCTGATGATTGATGTAGGCAACCGCCGTCTCGTTGTCTGAGCGGATCTGAACAGCCCGACCCCGAAGATGGGTGGTTAGGCGAGAAAGAACCAACCTGATGGCCCTCAGTTCCAAGACGTTGATGGAAGCTTGAGCCTCTTGTGGGCCCCACCGACCCTGGAACCTCAGGGACTTCCAGAAGCCTCCCTAACCTGTCAGACTGGCATCTGTGGTGACTGTCTCCCAGTACGGGGGCAGGAAGGTCCTGCCCCCCAGAAGGTTCCTTGAGTCCAGCCACCACAAGAGGGACTGTCTGGCCAGAGGAGACAGAGCTAATTCCTGATGCAAGGACACAGGATCCCGATCCCAAACTGACAAGAGGTGCAGCTGAAGATGTCTCATGTGAAACTGAGCAAAGGGGACTGCCTCGAAGCAGGACACCATCAGGCCCAACAACTGCATCCCCTGATGTATGGAGGGATGAGGACACGATAACAGAGCCCGAGCCTGCATCTGAGGACCCCTCACCTTCTGCTGAGGAAGGAACACCTTGACCTGAGGGGTATCCAGAGTCATGCCCAGAAAGGACCTCACCAAGGACGGGGACAGAGAAGACTTGGGATAGTTGATCACCCAGCCGAAGGACTGTAGAGTGAAGGTCACCCTCTGAGTGTCTTGCTCAGCCTGAGGAAAGGAGTTGACCAAAATCAGGATGTCGTCCAGGTAAGGAATGATGCGGATGCCCTTGTTCCGTAGCAGCGCGATCACTCCCGCCAGTACCTTGGTGAACACCCGAGGTGCCGAGGTGATACCGAAGGGTAGAGCCACAAACTGATAATGCTGATCCTCCAGTGCGAACCTTAGAAATCTCTGATGGCCTGTGAAGATAGGGACATGAAGATAAGCATCCTTGATGTCCACAGTGGTCACCCGGGCGAAGTCACCCGGGCGAAGGGTACTGACAGCCGAGCGCAGCGTCCTTTGTCAGCGAGCCGTCCTTTTTGGGGACCGTGAAAAGATTGGAATAGTACCTCTGACTCCGTTCTAGATGGGGCACCGGACAAATGACTCCTGACGGCGTTGAACTGCCAGACGCAACCCCTGAGCAGACAGGGGGTTTAAAGACATCCGGGACCTGATGAATCTTGGGGGGGGGGGCAGGCTGCAAACTGTATCTTGTAACCGGAGGACACTACCTCCTGTATCCATCGGTCTGAGACGTGAAGCCTCCAGACGTGAGCAAAGAGCCGAAGCCGTCCCCCCACCCGGATGGGTGAGGGCGCCCCTTCATGCCTGAGGGGGCTTGGGAGAGGGATTGGGCTTGGAGTTTCAGGAGAGACCGGGACGACCACAGGGGACCAATAATCTCTACGACCACTGGGGAGGAGGGTGCCCCGGCCTCCTCTGGGAACACGAAAGGAAGGGAGGGGGACAGAGGACCCCCGAAAGGGCCAAGACTGCCTCCTACGCTGAGGCAGCCGGTCATCCTTGGCTAGAGCATCAAGACGCTCCCCAAATAGCCGCAGCCCCGCGAAGGGGAGTCCAGTGAGATGGTCCAGAGAGTTGGACAAGCCTAGCACAGGAGAGTCCACTTCAGGGGGAACTGACCACCTCTTAACAAGATCAGCAGGAAAGGGATACCTCTTATCTGAACCCTTGGACACAGCAGGCAGCCTTTTAGGACGTTCCCATTCTTTAAGCTCCATAGTGGTGAAATGTCCTTGCTCAGGGAACTCCAGACACTGTTTAACAGGACAAAACAGCTCACCCTGTTTCCTTTCAGCCTCCACAGGGGGGGCAATGTGTAAGATTTCAAAAATGTGAGACAGTAAATTACCAGTGTCCTCAGGATACCATGAATCCCCAGACTCAGGGTCACTGTTACAAACCTCCTGCTGGTCCCTAGAGGAGTCAGAGTCCTCAGGCAGTTCTCCTTCCTCCAGGGAATAATGTCCAGCAGTGACATAAAATTCCTCATAGTCCACAGTAGGGCGTGAGGGAGTAGAAGTCAGGTGCCGCTTCTTGCCAGAAGCCTTCCTAGGAACAGTCCTGGCAGGCTGCCTCTCAATACTGGCCACCCGCAGAGCCAGGTCAGAGTGTGATTGTGTTACACACAGGGGATACCCCACACATGGAACACAGCCGGGCTTGTCCCGAAGGACCCCCAAGCACGCTATCCCCAGAAGCCTCCATATGTTGATTAACACAGGCGCAATAGGCCAGCAGTGGGTAAAGGCTACACAAAGCCACCCGGGATGCCCTCCCACGGGATGCCCCCAGAAGTCAGTGAAGGGGGGAAAGAGGGAGAGGAAAGAGTAGAGCCAGGAGAAACCACAACCCAAGGGTATCCCGCCTGAAAAACATAAGTAAAAAGACAAATGAGCATCCCGCAGCACATACACCCCAATGCAATAAAAAAAACCCCAAGGGGGACTCACGGATCAAAGACACCGCAGGGTCGGTAGGCACAGACCCAAGGATAAGGCGACACACCGTAGTAAGTAGCGCCACAGCCAGAAAGGGAGAAATCCAAACACACCAGCAGAAGTACCTCGAGGGGTAGGCAGCGAGAGGACAAAGCGATAAGCATCAGCACCCAGCCCCGCCCCCCACCGAAGAGCGCGAAAAACGGCTCTCACATGACCCCGCCAGCGCCATGACAAAGCAAAATCACCTCAGGTTATAGCGCCCACAGCAGCGGAATGCAGTACAAGGTGGCGCGGCCGCAAAAAACACACAAAAACACCACAAATATCACCACTCACCACTACCACCCGCCCCCCCGAACAAAGTCCGAGGGGGGGGGGAGAAGAGAGATAGAAGAGCCCAAGGCAGCGTGAGCAGCCATGGCCGATGGGGGGACCCCAAAAGGAAATAAGGGGACCATTCCCCAACAACTCACCCCAGAAGCCAAAAACCACCTCAGAAGCCAAAACTCCGCATCCCTATTGGGCTCACCATAAAGCCTTATGGCCGACTACCCTTTGTGGTACAGGGTCTGCGGCTTGGAGCAGCGCTCCAGGAGCACTTGACCCTAGTGCTCTTCTACCTTCACCCAATCTGTCAGCCGAGGCTGGGAGGCAGTGAGGGTCCAGAAACAGATGGAAATAGACTTGCAGGGCCGCAGGCTTGGTTGCCCCGCTCACCTGTGCAAGAGAGAGAGCCATCTTCTAACTTTGCAGTGTCACTGCAGAGGAAACTCTGGGGACTTGTTGGTTAATCCCATTTTTATAGGGAGCCGGGACACGCCACAGCTTTCTGCAGTACCACTGCGCCACCTAGTGGCGGAATAACCCAACTGTAATGAATACCGAAGCGTGCCAAGCATTAAATAAAAAATAAATAAAATTCACCTCTTCGCTGACACCGCTCCACTGACAAGTGGCCGTCTCCGTGAATTGGGTGGGCGTGGCCTGCACGGCGTTGGCCCAGGTCACGCACACCTGCTCTATTGGCCAGCCAGTAAGGAGCAGCGGTGGGCACTGTCCCGCTGCTATCGATGTCTTTTCCGGCAGCGACAGCAGCGGCAGGGACAGTGACAACACCCATCGCTCTTCCTCCGTGCCCCTTCCTGCCAGGGCACGGGGGAAACACCCAGGTCAGGGCAGTCCACCTGCTGCACGGACCTGGGTGCTTGCGTGTGCCTCAGCCAGAAGAGGCCGCAGATGGAAGAGCGGCGGGCGCTGTCTCTGTGCCTGCCGCTGCTGTCGCTGCCGGAAAAGACAGCAATAGCAGCGGCTGGGACAGGGACAGAGCCCGCTGCTCCTCTGTCTTCTTCTGGCCTCCCGCATTGTGGCAGGCAACGCGAAAGCGCCAGTAACGGCGCTTTTTAACATTCGCCCGATAAGGTGCACAGACATTTTCCCCCCACTTTTGGGAAAAAATAAGTGCTTCTTATAGGGCGAAAAATACTTATGGAAGATTCTAGACATATGGTTGTTCAGCCATGTTATGTTCTTATCTTATTTTCTAGAAGGCTAAGATACTTGGTTTCTTTATAGCAAACCCTTTCCTTTCAAAGCAGGTATGGCATTGTTTGTTATACTTGCTGTTGTAACAAGTTTATAACAAGTTTATATTTTCAAGTGTTATTCAGGTACCTAATTGTATGTAACATAGCACTGGCAAACTTTTATCATTTAAAAACAAAGCATTCAAATAACATTCAACATTCAGCATGATACAGAACATTTTTTTCATTAAATAATTCTAAAGCATAAGCATCTCATAATTTACTTGTCCTTGGATGTTTCAGGTCTTGAACTAACCCTTAGTGAACTAACCATGCGTACATTTATTGATTGTACCATTGTGTGCAGTTCTCTTTTATTTACACTTATTTTTCATATCAGTCCTTGGAGATTATTTCCAAAAATCCACCTAAAAGCATATTAACTAGTAATTACATGTGAATTAAATGCACTTAAATAATAATTCTAATAATCAAAAAGTAACCACTGAAAATTAACCTTCCCCCTAAATTAGAGAGTATCTTAAATGTTTCCCCACCCTGTACATACAGATTGCCCACATTAAAAATCATCCTACCTGCATCTACTGCTTTTTATGAGCCTTTAAACATTTAAGATGGCTGCACATGGAGTCTCATGTTGCCTGCAGACAGGAAGTGTCTTCTGATTGTGCCACTCTGCATTCTGGGATTTCTGTCCTTTCCCTGACCCCAGCTCTGCTCTGCACAGCAATAACCTGCTCCCCTGCACCTTTGCCCCCTCTCCTCTCCTCAATATGTTATGCTTCTGAGGCAAGACGGCGGCGCTCATATCATAGAGTGCTGAACAGACTTGCAGCCCAGTGGGGGAAAGAATATTAAGTAAGTTCCCTAAAAACGTAAACTATATTAATTTTAGATGGCGGGGAATAGTTCTTTTAAGGGTTTGGGCTTTTCATTAAATTATGCTGAAGGTCCCCTTTTAATGACCAAGAGCATACTGAAGGTTTGTACTAGAGGGAGATCTCTAACTTTCCGGGGTAAGTGTACTTTCGGTACACAAAACTCCAGAAACATTTCAAGCAATTTAAAAAAAAGTTGGAACTATTTTTTAAGGCAGAAGAACGAAGAATACATATATTTCTCCAGTTACATATGAACAACACCTGGGATTATCAAACTCCTAGGTGTTGTTTCTGTCAGGAGGGGCATCCTGATTTGTGATGTCCCGCTATGTGTATCCCTAAAAATCACTGAGAAAACTCACTCTTCAAGTGCTCCCATGGTGCAGGTGGGGGACGCTCAACCAGTGATTGTGCTTGGCTCCATTAAGCTCTGCTAGCCTCATTCAAGTCACAGCGGCTAATGAGCTGATTGGAGATGAGTGCGCCGCAGGCCTCATCCCTGCTCAATTCTAGCTGGGGGAGAGT
This sequence comes from Gastrophryne carolinensis, assembly GCA_027917425.1. NCBI lineage: Eukaryota > Metazoa > Chordata > Amphibia > Anura > Microhylidae > Gastrophryne > Gastrophryne carolinensis. Next base: position 413,442,188 of record CM051235.1, read on the forward strand.
ACTCACGCCAGCCATTCTGGTGGTGCAGTAAAAGTATAGCAACGCTGTGGTTCGTACATGTGCAGATTGAGTGCAGATAGGTTTGTGCAGCCATTCCATGAAGTTTCACACAGGCATTCTTCAAGCACCAGGTTATTATCTCTACATCAATTACCTGATACCTTGAGATCCCTGCAATAAGCAAATAGTTGTTACTTTTGGTAAGACCAATAACTGCAAATTTTAACTGACTCTTTGAACATTGACTGGGTCCTTTACTGATTCTATTTTCGAGGTGTAGTCATTTGTACAGAATGCACACTTGTCCAGACAAGAAAAAACCTCAACGATACTTGATGTCAGAAAGTCCGTGAGCCATCTGCAGATATTACCCACTATTTAAAGCCTAACATGGGTCTCTCCCTAAAGTGGCTTGCTCCTCTGTTATTTGAAACTTCACACCACTTCTAAGAGCTGGATGTGCTTTGGCCTTCAAGTGGCTTAAAAGCCATTAGTCTGCAATTAAATCTGGATTCCCTGCTGTGGGATCCCCCAGGTTTGCCGGTAAAGTGACCTTTACTAGCATCTCTCATGATGCTGTCTTCATCGGTAGATGTGTCCCCGGCTTTCCTGTAGCTGTGGCCTAGACTCAGTGATGGAAAACGCATTTATTTTTAAACCAGGCCACTGCCGAGTCGGCTGCATCACCCAAGGTACTTGTGGGATTGGAGGAAAAAAAGGTTTTTGTGCTGCTGTCAGAACCAGAACCTTAGCAATATGGCATATATAGGTTCCACTGAATGAAACGGGCAGCAACGCTCAAATCTCAAATCTTTACCTTTATGGGACTTATCACATTACTTACACCTACACAGAAATGTATGGATGAATCATTACAAAATGTCCTATATTTTCCCCTCCATCAAATCCCCCTCCTCACTCCCTCACCCTTCCCTCTGTATATGTGGTATTTTGCTGATCAATTCTTCTAAAATACCTCCTGTGTTTCCACAATTTCCTATGTTTCTGCTTACATAAGAAAAAAGGAGGGTCAGGGTGCTTGGCAGGACCGGTTTTCCTAAATACTTGAATGTAACCTATGTAACTTGCACCTCATTTCTACCACCAGCTCCTTCATTAAATGGGAAGACTATTTTTATGGACATTACCTCAGACCTCAAGATCAGGGAGTGCTAGTGGGCAATAGACTCTACACTTACCTGTCTACTCTGCTCCTGACTCACCCACAGCACGACTGGGTGCGTGTGCATGTGGCCGCAGTAGTGAAGTCACGCTGGCTTTTCATACTGGCATGGCAGGTAAGTGGGAAGTCTCGTATCCACTGGCACACCCTGTTCTTCAGGTCTAAAGGAAGTCTTGAAAGTCTTCTATAATTTTCAAACCACATTTGAATTATTTTCAAAATCGTTTTAATCATGGAGGCTGATTCACTACTAACGCCAGGTATTGCCAGATGAGCGTCTGTATAGTGGCGCTTAGAGCGACCACTAGTAGATGCTGTAAGCGGGTATCGGGCACTGTAACAGAGCATCTTGGTCACTCCAGTAACCTGGCTGGCATTGATGAATGCGATGTGTGTTGGGCAATGTAACAACAGTACAGCGCTGCAGTGAGTGAAAGATAGCGCCAGCTCAGTGCGTCTGGCACTCGGCGCTCCACACCATATTTAACAAAGGGGGTTATTTAAGAACGGATAGCGCCAGGTAGTGCTTCATAGCAGCAGGTAGTGTCTGGTGTACGCAAAACCACATCTAAGAAAGCGAATCTGGTGAGCGCCTCTAACAGCGCCATATAGTGTCACATGTATTTATACAGGCGGCTCAGTGTATAGCACCGGCGCTCTAGGTTCCAGAGCACTCTAAAGTAGAGCATGGATGCCACTGCAGACAGGAGATGCACTAGGCAGTTGAGCATTTACACAGTGGTGCATTTTTTCCCTTTTGGTCTGCTTTAAAGTGAACCAACAATTATATTTGATGCTTGGTCACTAAAAACAACATACATTGCTGATCTGCAGTGGAGGGGTGTTATCCCAATTGGTGACCATCCATATTAAACTGCAAGTCCACCCAATTTTGAAACCTCTATTTGCCAAACCTTTCCTGGCAACAAAAAGAGCCAGGTGCCTGATTCCACGGTGGACTAGGGTGGCTGACTCCTTAGTCAGCCAATCACTGCACAGCAGTCACTGCTGGCATAGATTGCTGTTTTGGAGAACGCGGCATGAGAGTGCCGGCGATTGGTGGGGTTCACACAGTGGGGGCATCCCAGCACTGCCATCTGGGCCACCTGTGCTCAAGCCCCTCCTTTGCCACTTTGGTCCTTTGCAAAATTTCTTACATTTCTATGTAATAAAGAGTTTGTTCGATCTATAAAGGGTTGGTACAGCACCATGTTCTTTTGCTCAGGAATTTGGTCCTTGGTGAAACGGACCATATTTAGCTGTGCATTTTTTTAAAACATTTTTTACAGCTAAATATGATTCTGAATTGAACTGAAAATCATGAGAAAAAGTGTTCACTCACTAATATCATAGGTAAATAAAAACATTGCTGAATCGAGCCTTATGGGTTAGCTGTGAGCTGGTAACATTGCAATAGCAGATGTGTGTCTGATATACAATGTAACACAGCAGAGAGCTGCCTAGCTTTTTACAATGTACCTCCCATCCTGCTTGTTCTATTGCAGGAGGAAAGAGACAGCGGCACAAGTTTTAAAGCTCAAGCCCTGTATTTTATTACAAAGAGTGCTACTGCTTCTGTAAATATGAAAATGGAATTAAAGGGAAACTCCACTTTCATTGGCATTTTGAAAGTGTATATTATTGTGTGCCAAAAAGAATGTGATGTTAGCAAATGTGTGTTTTTGGAAGCAGTTTTCACTACGGCAACCTGTTGCTATCAGCAACCGTAGTGTCACCAAGATCAACAAGAAGACAGAAGTGAGTTCTTTACACACATAACACTGCTGGCTGCTGGGAATGTGTAAGCATGAGTGAGCTCCCCCACCTCAGCAGCATCCGTAGCAGCAGTTTAACCCTATCAAAGTGCTGCCTCTGTGCCTTGCTATGTACAATGTTACAAGCAGGACAGCATCCCCCTTTTACATTGTAACAAGCTGGTTGTGCTCATTTTTTGTGTCAGGCATGCAGGGCTGAATTATAGGCAAGGTGCAAGGGGCGAGCTTCTTTGCCCTGCAAAAGGGCCTCCACTAACTTTGGGGCTTAGACTGGTCGGCCCTGATACACATGCCCTATTATGGGTGTATATCTGGGGTTCTCTCCTTTCCAACAACACCTCCAGTGGGTCATTAGTCCCCCTAGGACTAGAGATCCGACACTCAAATAGGTACCACCCCAGCACCTTTGAGCAACAGTACCGGCAGAGACAAGTGGTGGACAGAGCCAAGGGCAGCATACAACAGGATTCTCCAACCCAGGTCAACACTGATGGTAGTCACCTACCTATTTACCTACCTACCCACCTACCTGCCTGCCTACTGACCCACCCACCAATTTACCCACCTAACCACTCACCTGTACCGATTGGCCTGCTGACCAGCCTGCCAACTATCCAACTGTCTACTGACCTACCCAATTACCTACGTAACTGCCCATTCACCTACCTAGCCTAAATTCCTACCTACACTAAATTCCTATCTAATTTACCACATACTTCTCTACCTGACTCCCCCCTATCTGTCTATCTGAGTATCTATCTGCCTACCCACCTACCTGCCTGCTTACACACCTACCTGACCCACAACTACCTAGCCATCTTTCTACCTGCCTACCCATCTAAATGCTCACTTACCTACCTACTTATTTACCTACCCACTCACTCACTCATATGCCTGCCTTCCTGCTCACCCACCCACCTTCCAAACATAACCTACCTACCTAGGAGATACAGGGAGGTCTGTTTTGGTGGGTGGGGTCCACACACACACCACACACAGCACAGACATATTAACCAACATCACTAAGAAACAAAACACAAGCCAATTTCTACTGACATGTGTATTGCATTGGTTTAATAGTGCACAGTATTGTGATCATTAGAGTGATTGGAGCAATTATTTATTTTGCAGTTTTACAGGGAGGAGCATGGTTTATGTGTGTGAGGGGGTGGGTAACCTGTTTCTACATTCATGCAAAGCCCCAGCATGTCTCCTCTATCGCAGTGAATGAGGTGGGCGTGACAGGGGGTGGCCTGTATATCACAGAGGCTGCCTGACGGTGATACGGCTCGGATGGCACAGAGGTCTGATTCTGACATTCTGTTTAGTGTGCAAGCAAAGGCAAGCATACTTTTTGTTATGTTGCTTGGCTGGACTATTACTATAAATAGGATGTGCAGGTTTTCTGACTCCCACTGCGGAGCCACATGGCAGAGCCAACAGGGGAGCCAAAGGCTGAGCAGCATTTCCACAGCCAGGCCTGCTCTTTCCCCGGCCAGTAGCCTGGAATCCATCCGTTCTGTTCCTGGGAGTGGGCATAGTGACTCCCCCTTCAGCCAAGAAAACACCCAGAAGCATTGGCCACTCACCCTGAGCGCAAATTAACAAGAGGCAAGTTGAGTGGCTGATTTAATGATGCCCAGCTGGAGGTTCTGGATGGTGTTGCCAAAAATTATGATCAACTGGCTGGGTTCTGGTCCTGCTCGACCCCCAAAGCGTTGCGGAAGGATTCATGATTGGAAATTGCCCACAATGTAACAGGTTGCAACCTGGTGGGGGGCTCCCCAGAACTCCCCAGAACTCTACAATTTACCCATGCTGAAGAGCGGGTGTTGGGGATGCTCTACCTCAACACCTACCAGGAGGTGTTGGGCACCATGGACACCGATAGGTGCCATGTGGCCACCAGTGGTAAGACTTTATAGAAAATTGTAGCATGGCACAAGAGGGGAGTAGGCCAACCAAACAACATGTCTCCTCCAAATATGCTGCCACCTCCCTGGCAAAGGCAAAATTATGAAGGCTGATGCATGCCAATATTTTTACAACCTTCTCTAGATTGTATTGAAGGTCAAGCCAGCAAAATCTGCCCTTCAATAGCCCGAAGGCACGTTCACCTACTGCCCGTGTCTCCTGGTCAGGTGTCTGGGGCCTTAAGAAGGGTGTCGGGGGCCAGGGCATCGGATAACCAGAATCACCTAAAGGTCAAATGAAAACGTAAATCAATTACAACAGGCAACACAACATCAAAACAGCCTAGACCAAAAAGTAAGAGTAGGGCCAAACAAGCAAAAGGTAAGGCAGGATGCTTGGACTAAGCATTTGTAACTGCAACAGGGAGAATGGGACATTCAAAGAGGGGCATGAGCACAGTCGAAGTGATGGAGGGCAGGGATACCAATTGTCAAACACAATAAACTTGGACCAATTAAAAAAAAGGGGGGTACATAACAGAAATGAAAAGCATGTTGCAAATGCAACATAAACAATAAACACACAGATCCACTCCAGGAATAAACAGATTTACCCACAAGCCAACTGCCAGTGAGTAAGCCACTCTCAAAACGGAACTCCTGAATATTAATGCATAGTAGGATGATCTAGGGAAGCCGGCCAAAACACTGAAAAAGTGAATATCCAGCCCCACGATGCATTGGACGTTAAGAGAGTGGCCCATCTTACGGTTCCGCAAGTAAAGAAGGATCACTAGCCCGGCAACAAAAAATGAACAGCAAAATTTAAGGAAAACAAGGGCCAAATGGCACACAGGGAAACTCATAGGTGTGGAGGAGGTGTGTATTCACTAGCAAAAAGAGGGCATTCAATTATTCCTGATAGCAAAAAGATGGCGTAAGTTTGAATCAGAACCCTACAGCTTTTACAGGTTTGAAAACGTACAAATCAGGGCTCAGAATCCCGCGCAGGCACAGGCTAAACCTGTAAAATTACGGATGCACGGACGCCTTGATACACTCGGTTTGGCGTGAGCATATGGTAATTTCCCGCAAAAAGGACAACTCAGCCAAAAAAACAAGGCTAGGAATCACACGGAAAAGAGACCAAATACAGTCCTCTGACATTATGCGAGAGAGGCTCTGAATCAATCAAAATATACTATTCTAGAAAATAATTGTAATACAGTATTAGTACAGCAACATAAAAGCCATGAGAAATACCTCAGTAACATTTCGTAATATACAACCAACTTATTTTATTTATTGCAATTTCAGGACTGGATGCCAACGGCAACGACTTTAGCAAAAGTAACCTTTACTTTTCCTAACAATCCAAACACAAGGAGTCCACTCCTTACAATCCATTTATCTCGAAGATAGATGACATGGAGGGGAAAAAATAGAATCTCGAGCGTTTTATGTGTCATAGGTTATATAAATTCAATGGGAAAAGATAGAATCTTGTCAGATGATAACTCTGTGACCTTGTCCTGATTACTCTTCACTGTTTAGGAAGCAAAGCACAAGAAAATACATTTAGAAGTGAAACGTTTTGTGGAAAGTCAAATGTATCTTTGTCATAGGCGCTGCCAGCAGCTTTGGCATGTGTAGGCCTTTTCCACTGCTTGTAAAGGAATGGACACACACCAACAAACTGATTGCTGAAACCTGCAACTGAGGGTAATGTTGAAGGATTATATTGTAGACAAAATTAAGTATCCTTAGTTCTAAAAACATTTGAAACGACAACTATCATTAATCACCTGGTAAAATGAAAAGCTTTTACATGATATGTTTGAGCAAAAAATATTTGACTAATATACATTAGGGGTGATTTATGAATCGCCGTGCATTCGCTGTGTTATCGCTATTTGCCGCTTTAACAAGCAAAATGTGCCCTGTTAGCCCAGTCTGTGTTTGCTGAATTTATGTCGAATTCATTGTAGTAAAGCGAATGCTGGCAAACACATTTTAAGTTCTCCGGCTTTTAGCAGTGAACCCCATAGGAATCTGGCAGTCTTATTTATTAAAAAAATGTGCGGGCGGCACTTTAGCATCACAGCCAGCTGCTGAGAGCCGGCGCTGATCCCTCGCTCGCTCCTGGCCAGCGTTTGGGTGCTACCATTGGGCTTGTCCAAGCCTATGCACTAGTGACCCCTAGCGCCTCCTGGGAGCGCAGGGAAAGGTAAGAATTTAACATAAAAAATAACAGCACCCGTACGGGGTGCTGTGAAAAGGAGATTCACCTGACGTTCATCTGGCTCGACGTTGCCTTCCTAGCGTTTCTTAAATAAATCCCAATGTTATTTTCAGCAAGATGGTCTCTTTAGGCCTTTTAATCAACTTTAAATCAGACAGCCTGGGATTTTGACTATCCCAGATTTTCTTCTTTTGTGGGATGCCTTGCTGTGTGAAACCCTCGAGATTGCCCATAATAACTTAACTCTTCCAGATCCAATGAGGCATGTGCAGGCACTTGACCAATTAGAGCCATTTGCCGTAACTACTTCATTTGGTAAACGGCTCAGATGTGCTTCAGTGGGGAGAGCAAGCGGCTGCATCTCTTGCCTCTTCAGGCTGCCATCAAGTTCAGGAGTGCCATATCTGCATTAAATTCTACAAAATCTGCATAGGAATAAAACAGAGCAACACCCATTTTTCACAAAACCGAGCCCTATGATTGGTGAAAGGTAAGAATTTAACATAAAAAATACAGCACCCATATGGGGGTGCTGTGAAAAGGGGATTCAGCACCTGTTGCAGCACCACCCATGGTCACATGGCACACAGGCCTCCACCAGGAATATGGCCTCTGGTGACCGTGTGATTGTGGAAGGCATTCGGGGGGGGGGGGGGGGGCATCGGCAATTAGGATTCACACCCCTTGGCAGAACTGGGCTGAACCAGGAACGGGTTTGGAAGAGTTAGTAGAGATTTAAGGGAGGTGTCCTGAGATCTTGAATTGTGTAGAAGAGGAGCGAGAGAGCACAGACAGTAAGAACAAGGATAGTGACTTGAAGACCAGTGGTAGCCTAACGTAGGCCTCACGTTTGAACAACACCTCAGTTACTGACTGAGTGGAGTATAGTAGGTCCAACTGTGCTCAAGCCTTAGCTGACCCCTAAGCCAACAACTTGTCTGGAATCGTGCTTGTGTATCAAGTGGATTTATGAACTGGCTGTATTTTATGTTACCCCAACAGAACAAATTTTATTGCTTCAGACATGAAATCCTGTCTGTGATTTATTCCAGCAAAACTAACTGGGGTTGGTTACCACCTGCACACCACAAGCAGAAGTACAGTCTTCATGTAGCCCCCCCCCCCCCCAACCCTGCCCCTGGCACTGAGGCGGGATGGTGAGGTTACAAAAAAATGTCTCTTATCGCACCCTGGATTCCACAATGTTCACCCGGCGTCTTGGGTCCTGGGCACAGCCAGCCAGGAGCCATCAAATTTAAAAGTCAGCACTATTTGCCCTGGGTCAAAAGAATTTCCGCTCCTCCGAGACACTAATACTAGTATGTGCAGGTAACACAGATTTAAAGTTGACCAAAACCTCTGGACTTGTGAAATGCATTTGGCCAAAGCCCCTGCCTATACTCCCTTCTTCAGGTGCAGAACTAGAAATGGATATTTTCGCTTTTTGGAAAACTGTATTTTTTTGCTGTCCCTCTGTAATATGGCAAGAGATCAGTCATTGCATAGATGTGGCAATGACATTGCCAGACACAACAGTGGCAATGAATGGAGTAGGCGGAACTTTACAGCTAAAACAGGCGCCATTATCTGGGATTAGAAGCAAGAGCAGTGAAAATTGCCAAATGGTAATTTTCCTGGGGGAAGCAATTCAGAAGATGCTAGTTAAAAATGCAGGTTTTGGTCCGCTTTAATATCTTCTCTGCTGATGAGGCAGAATCTGCCAAATGGATTGATAAATATCAATGCAAAAAGGATATATTACATACAGTGCATTGCACCCTTTACGAATTTTGACAAGTAGATAATAATGATCTCACAGATGACACAGCAACATAAAGGGCTCATGGTTTACCCAGCAGCATGAACAGCAATGGAAGTAATATGATGGTCTCTGTAGGATGATGGAGGGACATGTCTCTGTTACCTCTGGCTCTGCACTTGCAAATATCAGACATAAAAGCCTCTAAAAAGACACAGCCAAGCTTGTTATTGTGTGTATACACTTCAATGCAATGTATCAAGTGTTCTGAGCTGGTAAGGGGTTCCAAAGACCCCATAAAGAGATCTTACTCTCTGCAGGGGAATGCAGGACCACTACTGGTACCTGGTGGGCATTCTGATTGGTGATACCCCCTGTAATCCCAAGAACCCGAACCTCAGATACTTACCTCTTTGGAATTGGTTCAATTGGTGGCTGGTCCCGGACTCACATGACTGTGGGCAGCAAATTACTATGGCCTTGTCTGGAATAGCAATTGGACAGTTACGTTGGTTCTGAACCCAAAAAACAAGTGTGGAAGAGGTAACTTCCGGGGGCCCAGTTCTAGAGCTTGCGAGGGAAGCACCAGTTGGTATGCCCCAGACATGAGCAGCAGAACTGCATTTAGGTGAGGATCACTTTTACCTATTCCACTGGTAAGGGAAGTTGGCAAGCCAAATGCAGTTCAAATTCTCTGTCCTGTAGTAATAAGTACTTTACAACACAGTCCCACAGTCAGGGTGTGAATCAATCCCATAATCTCAATAATATTGGCCATGGAGACTAGAAAGTTATTCTTTGTGACTGCGTGAATTATAATGTAGAAAATGCCAAGCAAGATTTATTTGGCTTTTGTACAAGCTAGATATATCAAGTGCTGGTTCTGGAAATGTCACCTCTGACCTAGCTATTAGAACTGGTGGGTTCAGAAAATCCCTGGTTACTTTAGAAGCCAGAACTTCCTGTGTACCAAACTGGTTCACACCCTGAAAATGGTGAATGGTGGAAGAGCTTATGGGCCATTATAACAAATTAATTTGATACATTTATCTGAGAATTGTCAACAAGAACAAGACAATTATCAGGCTATTTTGCTGTGACCCCACCACCTTTAGCCAATATTTTGTATGCTGTCCTTGTTTTAGTAACTATTTTTTTCACTGTACATGTTTTATAGGCACTGCCCACATAAGAATATTAAACAAAATGTCCATTTTGTGTAATACACAAAGGAATGAACCGCTCTTAGAGAGACTGTTGCTTGCTATTACCAGTCCCTCTCTGGCTTTCTGATGTGGATTAGTGTCAGTGCTATATTTGTCATGTGCAGGGACAGCTCCCATGTCAGCAGTAGGGATCTGTATGTATGGTCATGTCTATGGTGACCTGGCAGATCAAACAATTGCTAGGTGGTGGTGGCGGTGGTAACATCACATATAAGGGAGTATGTTAGTAAGGATTGTTAAGTGTTCAACCTCAGAGATCTTTGGGTTCCCATGCTGATTTGCCAGTGGACTGGTGAGTCTGTGGAGACAAAGGATGGCCAGCAATACCTTATGTTGTTATTGCTCTTATTTGCTCTTGTACCCCATGTTCATAATCTAAGGCTCTGTTTTTGTTCTCAGATTATTAATATGTCTATTTATGGCTTATCAATGCCAAGCTGGGTCCCCATTTTAATGGGTTGCTATTCCCCAAGCCTTACACCAACAAATAATAAATACCTTCAATGAGGCTAGGAAGCCCAAACTACACGCCTACAAGTTGGAGAGTTATAAGTAGTGAAATATATAAGCTACACATTGAACCTCCCAGTGCTTCTGAAAATGATCCCAGTGGTTTCAAAAGACATTTTGAATTGCTTTATATACTGCCTGGGGATTATGGGTACTTGCTTTTTTCTTGGTCAGTAATATAAGTACATTCACTACTTTGTGAAGACTATGCTCTTTCCACTTGAACACATTTAGCTGTGGACATATTAATTCCTTTTGGGTCTAATTTGCCAAAACTTGTCATGATCTCCTTGACCCAGCTTTCTTTTTAAATCCTCATACTGATCTTATGGCCTTTCCCTCGCTGAAGCTAGATTGGCTAAGCTGAATATTTGAATGTTTGATTTATAAATAATCATACAGGAAGCATACATCGCAGCCAGTGGGAAGTCGATACATAGAAACCTCTTTATGTTTTCCTTTATAGATTGCAACAAAGAAATATTGACCTCACTGAATACATAGCAACATAAATAAGCTCATGGTTTACTCAGCAGCATGAATGAAAAAGTAGGAGATCTGATGGTCTCCGGGACAGATCTCTGCTGCCCTCGGCTATGTGATTGCAGATATGTACCAGCCTCTAGATTGACAAAGCCAGCCTTGTTATTGCGTTCAAACACTTCAGGGTACAATGAGCTTTAATATATTTGTATCGAGTGTCATGACTGTCACTGCTGAAAGAGGAGTCTAATGTCTCTTTGGCATCCACAGCACAGCAGCAGGTGGTATATGTGTACAAGGCCAAACGTTGGCGAGCCTGGCGGAAGGATGGTGTTTGTTTAATGAGCCGCATGCCATGATGGGACCGAAGTGTCAGGGTGAGCAATAAATAAAGGTTTCCAGGGTTTGCTGAAAACGTTTCTATAAATTATAATGGAAAAGCTGTTTAGAACTGTAAAATATTGTTTGTTTCTAAAACCAGGAGAGCTCCTAATATAAAAACGAGCAGATGTCCAAAACAGACATCCAGACTATTTACTTGATTTACTCAAAATAGTCAGTTAAAGAAAAACTTCCATTTTGTAAGGTTTTTGGTCTTCTGCATAATTGTCTTCCACATTTGGAATGAAAAAACAAAAATGTGTATTAGGATTGCGCACCCATACCAGTGATCAGCATGTTTCTTGGATTCCTGTGGCTCTGTATTGCTAAAGTGTGGAAAGCTTTCCTAGCCTTCAGTAAACACTACAGCCTACAAATCTCAGAATCCTTCCCCTGTAACAGGTAAGCTCATCAGCAGCTTTGGCTATGTCAAGCAGCAGTAATGACCTCCCCAGCTACTAGAACACAAAAATGTAATCCCCTGATCTGAAGAGGTTGAATTGGAGCGGAATGGTTAAATCTATCGTATCTGCCTTAGCCATTCAGATGATTAGAAAGTTAGAGAGAGGAAGCCTCTTCCAGGTACACCAAACACACCACTTTAGTCTAAGGTAAGTGTAAGTAAGTGTAAGGTAAACGCATTGTTACTAGGAAAAACTTCCACAATAATGGAAACCTTTACAAATGTCAATGAAAGTGGAATTACTCTTCAACTATCCATGTCACTTTTATTCTTTAACCCTTTAAATGCCAAGCACATCTACGTGCTCGCTTCTCCTACCATTAAGCAGCAAGCATGTACATTCTACTAGCCTGGTGTTTCCCCCAGTTTGCAAAAAAAAAAAATAAAACGCTCACCTCCATCAGCTCCTTTGGTCTTAGCTTCACCCTAGGGTCTCCAGAAGGGCAGAAAACACCTGTCCTCTGCCCCGCGTTGCGGCCTCTGACAACTCACTTGCTGCCGCAGGGAGGGGAACTTTAAACCGGCTAGTGAGCTGATGTCAGCTCCACCAGTATTAAAGGCCCCTTCTAGTAGTAGTAGTGGGAGTGAGCAGAGGAGCCAGAGTGGGCTTCCACCAATCACTTACGGTTGAAGATCGTGGGACGGCAGTGAACGGGGACTTAAGGGGGTATGCAGAAAAAAAATATTAAAGGACTTTACTACTAGTGTGTGTTTTTTTCCATTTAACCCTTTGATAATTGGTAAGGGGTCCTTAAGAGTTTAATCAGTAAAAATTTGAAAATAGGGTGAACCTCCCCGGGGACCCCAACAATATATAATTTTCCTAGGAAATTCCTGCAAAAATCACAGTTAAACATAGTGCAAAATGCTTAAAAATGGCCTTGCAACAGAGGGCGACAGGTAGGCTCGCAGCTATGGGTTAGCCCTTGCAGTCAACTTTCCTGGAAATCCCAACAAAGATCACCTTTTAACATATATAGTGCAAAATGGTGAAAAATGGTCTGGCAAAAGAGGGTGATAAAATCTTGAGGTTGGCTGGGTTAAAAGTCCACTTTGGAAAAGTCCACCTCACAACCGCTCCTGTGTTACCTCCCACAGCCCCGGTTTGTGAAGCCGGAAGCTGCGGCTCCTGGTTCTAGCTAGCGGGTGGCGTGGCCTGTCTCTGGCTGGCCTCCGCTAAAACAAAACAGGCACCTCCGTACACTGGGAACCTTCTTGTATAAAGGTGACTATTGTTTTGAAAGGGAGCTGGCCATACACAGACCACACCCACCTGCCAGCCGGAACTACCCTGTTTCTCTCAAAATAAGACAGGTCTTAATAATTTTTTGCCCTGAAAAAGGTAGTAGGGCTTATTTCCAGGGGGTGTCTTTTTTTTCGATGAACAACAAATAGATAGAGTAGATAGATAGATAGATAGATACCCCTATTCCTCCACAGCAAGTGTCCCTGATGGGGGGAGCCCAATCCCTCCACAGCAGCTGGTACAGATGAGGGCATCACAGCTTCCCCATCCCTCTGTAAGTAGGGCTTATTTTTGGAAGTAGGGATTATTTTTGGGAGTAGGGATTATTTTGAGGGGGAATGGATTATATTTTAAAGCATTTGTGAAAATGCTAAAAAAATCACACTGGGGCTTATTTTCGGGGAAGCCATATGTGCAACTTCCTGCCCTTCAGGGCTTTGGGAGGCCGTGAAACCAGGTAAGCCCTTGTCTGGTCTGAGGTCTGAGGCCTTTTCATTTTGGTCTGTGTCCAAGAAAATAGCATTTTTTCCCTGCTATGGTTTCATTCAGCAAAAGGGTAAAAAAATTATATTTTCTCTTTTGTAGGTTCATATGATTCTGCAAAATTAAAAGCATGTGTTATTTTTTTCATTATTTTCTTTCACTTATCATTTCTTATGAGTAAAATATAATGTGACACATCGTCTATTAGCAGCATGTTTTTTTATTCAATGAAAAAGATTTGCTGGAGTTTCTTATTTTTTTAATTAATACGGGATGGCTCACCTCCCCAATATGTTACCAAACTGAGGCATAGGGGCTGGAAACCATTGCCTTAAGAACGAAACTGCCACCCCCAAGCCCTAGTGACGGGGCCCTGGTGCGAACATTAAATAGGGCCCTGTCACAGCTCATATAGTAAACATTTTTCTGTCATTTAACTCAATTGGATATAGCTAAACAACTGAAACAGCAGAGACCAATGGCGCTTCCCTTCAAAATGATGCAAGGCGAGCACACATATGATAAAGAAAGGTGGGGCCCTTTGGGCCTCGGTGCAGTCAGAGCCCCTAAGTTACACACCTGGCCACAAAGGGTAATGCCTGAATGAAAAGGTCCCGATAAATCCCCTCCCTTCCAGTGATGCAATTAGTCACATGGGGAAGATTTGTCACAGGTGACAGGGATTACACATGATTAGCATATTTTTTTCCTCGAAAGCGCATAAATGAGCCACATCCCTAAACCACACCCCCACCATGCTCATCACCCAAACAGGTTTTCCCCCAAGTGGTCAGTTTGCCTTTACAGAAGACACTTGCTGATAGTGATCAGTCTCACACCCTTGTTGCTCCAATAATCAGCCTTACATCCCCTAAAATACAACCCCCTTAGCAATAAGCCTCACACCGCCCTCCCCTCTTATTTTTATCCTTCTACCTATCTTTGTGGTATTTATTGTTCTCAGAGCTCAGTGGCTTATGATCTCCACGCTAGGCCCGGCACTTCTGGCTTTGGCGGATGTTTATGGTGGAGTATAGTGCCATAGAAAAAATAAAAAAATGGAATCCTTGGTCTGGTCCTGTAATCCACACAATCCCACAATGAAGCCAGAAACTGGAACAGTGAGTATAGGTCATTAAGATACTAGGCCGTAAGGAGAGTGACCTTAGGTATGCAAGGCCATTTCTGTTCTAAAACGTTCAAATCTAAGCGAAAACTGGCTGGAGTATTATTTTAATTTTGATGGAATAATCTCCCCGGATTTCCTTTTGCTTAATTTAAATTTGATTTTGATGATTTATACTGAGAATAGTATGAAAGCAATTTCACATTATGTCGTCCCCGGAAGCCAATCGAATGATAGATTTAATTATCTGGGCACAAATCTCATTTGCATTTGGCTTTGGGTAAGTGACCCACACTGAGCGCAGAACATTCCGCAGGTCCCTCCAGCAAGGATGGAACAGAATGCTGATGGATGCCTGCACCCGCTGACCTCTCCCTGAAGCCATCTTCTACACATGAGCTGCCTGGAGGTGATACTGTGAGGGATCCCTGATGTACTATTTTTTCTAAAAGAAATCCTAATTGGAGTGTTACTTACAGAGGAACTTTTCAAGGTAAAATTAAACAGGTGGTGAAAAAAAGTAATTCTAAATCTGAACCAATAAATCCAGTCATTTTACTAGAAAAAAGTCTTCAAGAAAAAAAAACAAGTCCAGTTGCTTTGATTTACATCTTCCCAAACAGGCTAGAATACTACCTGTAAGGATGTGTTGGACTGGGGTGTTGTGGGCCCATCAGGAGAACAGACTCCTGGTCACCCTACAGTGCAGATTTTATTTTTAGGCGTATGCTTACAGGCATTACAGGATTACAGAATTAGCAGATGGGGACACCTATGTACGTGGCCGCCCGTGCCGCTTCACCCAACGAAGCGGCACGGGCGGCCGCGTACGTAGGTGTCCCCTCTGCTAATCTCCTGCTCCATACGGCATGTTGGTGACCTTGATGCCGGGCTCTGGGTTCTTATATATCTTTTTGAATTTTTTCTTTGTGTATGTTATGGTTGATATGGGTTCTCAAGTTGGCGATTTTTGCACTCTTAGGTTTCTCAGCCTTTTATTATTAATTGTTTAGAGTATATTGCACGTGTTGTATGTTTATTAATTATGTTCATCAGTTGTTATTGTCTTACCTATTGAACCATGGTCACTTTTAAGTATATATATTACCAATGACTTTTTTTTTTTTCATCAATATTTTTATTGAAAATATAGGAGTACATAACATTACATTATATTTTACGTTATGTGGAGCATATAACCACACCCAAGAGGGTGTCAACACATACACAAATAGGAACCAGAGTCTCCAAATGCAAGGTATAAGGTGCGTGTAGCAAAGTACCACGCACCTTAGAAGAGAGAATGGGAGGTTAGGAGGTTAGAATGTAGGAAATAGGGAGGAAAAGAGGGGGAAAGAATTAGGCGGTGGGTGTCCAGCCGCCTGCAGGTGCGAGTAGTGATCACCAGGTCACTGGGATATGAGAAGAGAACGGTCAAAATCTTTAGGGTGAAAGTGTGCGATCCAACCCTCCCAGGTGGTTAGGAAGGGAGCAAGGTCACCTCGCATCGAGGCTGCCATCTTCTCAAAAAACATGACTTTGTTGATGCGAGGAACCAGACTTCCACTAGGAATCGTCTTCTTCTTCCAAGAACATGCTATGATAGGTTTAGCGGCCGTAAGGATATGTCTGATAAGTTCAAATTGTGATCTCGTACAACCGGGGGGTTTCAAATTAAGCAGGGCAAGTTGAGGTGAGAGGGTCAAGTGTAGACCAGTTGCTCTCCTTAAAAGGTAAAAGACCTTAGCCCAAAAGTGACGGGCCATCCTGCACTCCCACCATATATGGATATATGTACCCTGTAGGCGGCAATCTCTAAAACACTCCAGTGGGTAAGAGGGGCAAAATCTGTGGATCTTATCCGGAACTAGGTACCATCGGAGTAGGACCTTAATATTAACCTCCTGGGCACCCTTATTCAGAAACCACGAAAATGAGTTCCGTCATGCAATTTTCCATTCACTAGGCGACATGTTTACACCGAGGTCCGCTTCCCAATTGTTTGTGTAGGTTGGAAGAGACGCCTCCTCTAGGTCATTCAACTTCCTGTAGACCATGGCAATCATCCCCTTCCCAAGAGGTTGTGATCCACAAGCAAACTCAAATGATGAAGATGGACTTTTGGTACCTCCCGTTCTAGACTTGGTGGATCTGTAGTGGAATATTTGTAAGTAGCGGAGATACTCCCTGTTCGGGATGTCTCTAAGGGATTGGAGCTCGGGAAATGTTAAAATTCCCCTATGAGAGACAAGATCTTTAATCCTAGTTAAATTCTGTGATTTCCACCAACTAAATGCGCCAGGTTCCAGGTAAGCCGGGAGAAATTCAGGATTACCTAGGATCGAAAGAAGGGGAAGCGCGGGGGAGGTGAGGTGGCCCTTGGATCTGTTAATTTTCCAAACTCTGAGAGAATGCTTTAAAGTGGACCATCACCCTCCAGTGATCGGCCCGGGAATCTATAAGATTCTGGGGAGCCGCTTGTCCGCGCCTGTGAAATCCCTTGTCCGTCGGCGCTGGGAGCGGGGAGAGGTGAGTTTTTCGGGTGATCGGGGGGGGTTTCACACAGCGGGGCACCCCGATCGGGGGTGCCCCACCGAAGTGGACCAAGACCCAGGATAGTCAAAATCCTGGGTGTTGGTCCACTTTAAGACCGGATTGTCAATACCCTTGTAAGCTACTGGGGGCAACCATAATAAATTTGAAATGGCAGTCGGGGTACAACTGGCCTGCTTGATGTCTACCCATAGTGGTCTATCCTCTCCAGCATGAATAGCAGCCGTTTGCGCAATCTGACATGCAGAATAGTAGCGAGCTATATTAGGAACTCCAAGTCCTCCCTGCTGTTTGGATCTATACATTGTCATACGGTTAACTCTAGGCCTTTGCTGACCCCAGATGAAGGAGTTCAAAGAGGATTGGAGACCCTTTAGACATACGGCCTTCATCGATACCGGCAGGACCCGAAAGGCGTAGAGTATTTTGAGAAGCCAAGACATTTTTACGGCAGCTATTCTGCCGAGCCACGAAAGATGCATTTTGGCCCAAGAAGTTAACAGGGAGCGGAGGTCTCTAAGGATAGCAGGATAATTGGCAGCGTAGAGGGAGTCATAATTTGCAGTCAGGTGGACACCTAAATATTTGATATGGCTCTCATGCCATGAAAAGTTAAAGGAGGCTTTAAGTGCAGACAGCGTACTGGCAGGGAGGGAGACGTTGAGGGCTTGGGATTTTGAATGATTAATCTGCAGACCAGAAATCTTGGAGAAGTCGTCTAGGGTTTGAAAGAGGTTTGGGAGGGATGTGACAGGGTTAGTTACCAGCATCAAGATGTCTTCAGCAAATAAAGAAATCTTGTGGTCGTATCCCCCGACTGTGACTCCCGTTATATTAATGTTAGCCTGAATTAACTTGGACAAGGGCTCAACGGCGAGGGCAAATAGAAGGGGGGAGAGGGGACAACCTTGCCTAGTGCCTCTGTTTAGAGTGAATCGCTTGGAAGAGTAGCCTGAATACCTAACATATGCCCCAGGCTTAGAATATAACGAGGTAATCCATGTGGTGAAGGAGGGACCAAGCCCCCATTTTTTCAATATGAATTGAAGGTAGTCCCAAGCTACGGTATCAAAAGCTTTACGGATATCAAGGGTTAAAAGCATAGCTTGTCGATCCTCCTTCCTCACATGGTGGACCATATTAATGACCTTGCGAATATTATCCCCTCCTTGACGCTGAGGGATAAATCCAGCCTGTTCCTTGGAAATCAAAGATGCTATATACCTATTGAGATGTGCCGCGAGGACCTTTGCTAACAATTCAACATCTATATTTAGTAGGGAAATGGGTTTGTAGTTGGACCAGAGGGTGGTATCAACATTGGGTTTAGGTATCATACAGACAGCTGCAGTGAGTGCCTCTGTACTCCAAGAATCGCCGTTATTGAGAGAATTAAACATCCGGACAAGCCGTGGAGAGAGTACCTGGGAAAACTTTTTATAGTAAAGGGCGGAGAACCCATCTGGGCAAGGTTGCTTCCCAGTCTTTAAAGAATTAATAGCTTCCTGGACCTCAGGTAGCTCGACCGGTCTATCTAGAAAGGCTTTGGCCTCAGGCGATAGGGAGGGTAATGAAAGTTGTCCCAACAACTTCTCTGCAAGACGTTCGTCTAACGTAGACTTGGATTTATATAAGTCCTCAAGGTGTTTACCAAAAGTTGACACCACCCTCGAGGGGTTACTAGTTAATGTGCCCTCTAGGGTCCTAATGCGCACTGGGTTAAACCTCTGGGTAACGCCTCTGAGTCTTCTGGTGAGAGGGGTATTCGGGTTGGTTGCTGATGCGATACCACTTGAACCTAGACCGATTGATTTGACGTTCAGCCTCACCTGTAAGGCACAGATTAAGTTGATCGCCTGCTTGGTTGAATTTGATTCTGTTGCATCTGGTCGGTCGGTCTTTATAGGCGGAAGAGGCTGAGTGATATGCATCTAACAATTTTTGCAATTTATCCTTGTGTAAGGCTTTGCATCAAGCGGATTCTTGGATGAATTGCCCACGCATTAGCGCTTTATGAGCAGGAAGAAGCCCTCAATGTCTTTGCTGAAGCGTTCAAGGAGTGCCTCATCAGACAACATGGGGTCGTAGAGCTTCCAAGACCTCTGGGAGGATCTTTGCGTTAGGGAGACCAATTCAACGGCAACAAGATCGTGATCCGACCAGGCGATCGGGACTATAGAGGAGTGAGAGAGGTGTGGCAAAGAGGGGAGCTGCAAGAAAATGTGGTCTATTGTCGTAAAGACCTTGTGTGGGCAGGAGTAGTGAGTGAAGTCCCTCATGGAGGGATGGACCTCTCTCCATGCGTCAGCGAGATGGTATTGATTTAGTAGGGAACGGAACGCCTTTCCTGAGGAGCTCACCCTGGGACAATCCAAGAGGCGCCCCACCATGTGCCTATCCAAAGAGGGGTGCAAGACTTGATTTGAGTCACCCGCCAATATGAGAAGCCCCTTTACCTGGGGGTCCAGAGTCTTAAGGAACACCTCAAGAAAAGCGTTCTGATTCTGATTGGGTGCGTAATAAGTGGCAATAGTGACTAGTTGGTATTGTATTTTACCAGTAACAATTAAGAAGCGACCCTGAGGATCCCAAATTGTCTGTTCCATAGAGAACGGGAGGAAGCGCTTAAAAGCGATGAGGACTCCTCTCTGCTTGGTATCTGCCGATGCCGTGAAAAAGAGAGGATAGTCTGAACTGAGAAATTGAGTATTCTTTTTAGTAAAATGAGTCTCTTGAAAACAGACAATATCGGCATGCAGGGCCCTCATCTGACTGAACGTCTTCACTCTTTTCTGGGGGGCATTCAATCCCTGAACATTCAGTGAGACAAGTTTAACCGCCATCGTAAGGCCACAGATTATCTGCTAATGTAAGGGGGCTGGACACCCAAGGAAAAAGGGAGGGAGGGGGGAGGGAGAAGAGAGAAGAAACAACAGAGAGCATTCTAAAACAACAACAAAACTAAGTACAAAACCTTCCCTAGAAAAATGTCCCAGAGGGGTAGAGATGTCCTCCACCCCAAAGGGAAACTCTGTCTGGTTGGAGGGATCTCTAAGTGGAGATCCCTAGGCCAACCAGCCTAGAACTGACCCGCAACGGGGGTCAGATGAGAAAAACTTCCTATCCCGACGGTATTCTGGCAAAAAAGGGAGCAAGGAGTGTGCAGGGCCTTGAAACCTGGGCGCCCGGCCCAATTAACCTGGAAGCAAAATAAGTGAGCAGTAGTATACAGAAAATACAAAAAAAAAACGCCTATAACAAACCATTGAGGACATATGTAAACAATAGGCAATGCGCCAAATGGGACTCAAACAGCAGGAGAGCCGCAAAGATAATATACTAAAGTAGAATGAGCAAGGGGGGTACCAATAAAATATGACAGGGGAGCAGGTAAGGAACACATTCCACAAGTCCAAACATTCCAGAACGGAAACTCCAATGGTGCGCCCTAGGGGTTCGCTGCAGTGGGAGAATGAGGGCCCAGATCCCTCGTATAATACACAGGGAGTCTAACGCTCCGACCGCCTTGTTTGTTGATTGGGTGCTCTGTCACGGGCCACGCTTGTCCCGGGGTGAGCTCTTGGAAGAGAGCAGTAACTGTAGATTGTCGACGACGACTTCAGGTATACCTCTGATCCTGATGTTGGCCCTCCGTGAGCTGTTCTCTATATCCTCAAGCTTATGGTGAAGGATGAGGTTCTCCTCTTTTAAGGATTGTAGATCCGTCCCGAGGGTAGAAAGTTTGTTGTTCAAGGTCGTCGACTCTTTGGACCAGTTCTTTTTAGAGATTAGCAGAAATCTGAGTCGTAATATTTAAGGCCCACCGCTCTAGGGCTTTCTCAAGCATAGCTTCATATTTGTCAAGAGGTGGTGGATGTGACTTTGGTGGTGAGCCATGTAGAGAGTCGTCCATCCAGGACTCATCCTCTGGTGGTAGGGAATCCACAGGGATCGGGGGGTCACTTTGAGATGGCGTGGAGTTTTCCATTTTACGTGGACCCAAAGGCCTGAGGAGTGAGGGCAACCGAGAACATAGGTACACCTTATAGTAAGCGCAGGAGGGGGGGGGAAACAAGCAGGCTGACGGCTGGGGATGCTTATTGCAATAAACAACTGGGGTAATCCCAGGATTCCAGGAGATGAAAATAGAAGGACTTGTAAAGGCCCAGCGAGAGGGGGGGCTCATAAAACCCCTTGCCTCAGGGAAGTTGTGTGGGCTGACAAAGTTCACCTCCTACAGGCTGTGGCACAGGAGGAGATATGCGACCAATCACCCCTACCCTGAGACCGTTGAGCTGGCAGAAGCTGTGGGGGCAGCGGTGCCCTGGAATTATGTAGTGGACAGGACGCAGCAATTGAAGGGGGTCCTCTATGTGTGGACACTGGGGCTGCTGTGCCCTCTGGAGCTATAGCCTGAATGGCTCTGCCAGGAATTGTAGGGGCAGTGTTGCCGTGCAAACACGCAGTGGGCACTGTGGATGGGGGGGGTCCAGAAAGAGGGGCTGCGAGTACTACTGTGCTCTCTGAAGCTCTGGCCAATACAGCCCTGTCTGGAGCTACAGGGGCTGTATTGCCGTGTTAATGCGGTAAGCCCTGGAGATTCACAAGGGGGGAGGGGGACGCAGGGGCTGCTGGACACACTGGTGCTATATCCAGAACAGCCCAGGCAGGAATTCTAAAGGCAGTGGTGGACTGTCTGAATACACTGGGCACTGTAGGACTAGGAGGAGAAGACGCTGAGAGAGCTGAACTCTCAGCAGAGAAATCCAAGATGGCGTCCGCCGCTCACCTCCTTCACAAACAGCTGACACGGACGTATCGGGTGAGGTGGTACTTTTCCAAGCACTTTCCAGGTAAGTCTTGCTACTTGACATGCTATAATCACAGTGCCCTTGGCTGGGCCTGTGTTTATGATTGTGTTTATATTGCAGCGCATGAATGGAATATGCGGTTCCGCCCCACCTGGAGAAGAGCCCGCAGCCCAGTGTGGGGAGGTACTGGTGAAGGTGTAGGTGGTGCCCCGCCAGTGCCAACGCCCACCCCCTCCTCTGCCAGTGACTTTGACGAACCATTGGACCTGAAGATACAGGGGGGGGGGGGGGAATGGCACGGCAGGGAGTCAATCCAGCCACAGCAGCAACCTGACTCGGGTAAGACTCTCAAACCTACATATGTCTGGATACATGCAATAAAGACATATACTAATGTGGAATATTGTTATTTTTAGATGATGACGTCGCAGGACCATCACAAACAAGAGTGGAGGAGTCAGCCCAACCTCAAGAGGTGCCTGGGGAAGGTGAGTGATTGGATGCATAGAAGCCTAACCTAATCTGACATTCAGGAGGCACAAACAGTCAATAATATCCTTGTGTTTTGGATCCCAACAGCTTCACAGCAGGACGAGATGGTGGACCCTGGGAGGAGGCTGCGCCCCAGACGCCCTGTTGGCACCAAGCCTTGTAAGTTTTTTAAAGACATCATACATGTTGTTTAAACTCCGTCCCAAAACACCAAAAACATGGTCCAAAACACATTAATGTAATAACTTAGGGAAAAATTCTCCCTAAAAATGGACCGACCAAAAACCCCTACATAAGCAAAATACTTACAAGGCAAAACTGATGATGTTTTTCATTCACAGATCAAAGAAAAGGGCAAGAATGAAGCCCAAGAAGAGCCTCCGGCCTGCTGTTGTTTTAAATTTTATAAAAAAGAAAAATTTTATACCATGTAAAAAAATGTTTTTTTAATTTTCTACACAAAAGTTTAAGTAAACCAAAAAAAAAAAAAATTGTGGTGTGTTCTCTTTCCTGGCACTGTACGTTCTCACAACATAACCATACAGTTACATGTCCCAAAAGGTAAGTACATGGAACAAGGAATAGGAGGAAGAAGAAGAAGAAGAAGAAAAAGAAGATGGAGAAGAGATTCAGGTAAGCATTAAAGACAGGGAAGAAGAAGAAGAAGAAAAAGAAGGAGAAGAGATTCAGGTAAGCATTAAAGACAGGGAAGAAGAAGAAAAAGGAGAAGAGATTAAGGTAAGCATTAAAGACAGGGAAGAAGAAGAAGAAAAAGAAGATGGAGAAGAGATTCAGGTTAGCATTAAAGACAGGGAAGAAGAAGAAGAAGAAAAAGAAGAAGGAGAAGAGATTCAGGTAAACATTAAAGACAGGGAAGAAGGAGAAAAAGGAGAAGAGATTAAGGTAAGCATTAAAGACAGGGAAGAAGAAGAAAAAGAAGATGGAGAAGAGATTAAGGTAAGCATTAAAGACAGGGAAGAAGAAGAAAAAGGAGAAGAGATTCAGGTAATCATTAAAGACAGGGAAGTAGAAGAAGAAGAAAAAGAAGAAGGAAAAGAGATTCAGGTAAGCATTAAAGACAGGGAAGAAGAAGAAGAAGAAAAAGAAGAAGGAGAAGAGATTCAGGTAAGCATTAAAGACAGGAAAGAAGAAGAAAGAGGAGAAGAGATTAAGGTAAGCATTAAAGACAGGGAAGAAGAAGAAGAAGAAAAAGAAGATGGAGAAGATATTCAGGTAAGCATTAAAGACAGGGAAGAAGAAGCAAAAGGAGAAGAGATTCAGGTAAGCATTAAAGACAGGGAAGAAGAAGAATAAGAAAAAGAAGAAGGAAAAGAGATTCAGGTAAGCATTAAAGACAGGGAAGAAGAAGAAAAAGAAGAAGGAGAAGAGATTCAGGTAAGCATTAAAGACAGGGAAGAAGAAGAAAAAGGAGAACAGATTAAGGTAAGCATTAAAGACAGGGAAGAAGAAGAAGAAGAATAAGAAGATGGAGAACAGATTCAGGTAAGCATTAAAGACAGGGAAGAAGAAGAAGAAGAAAAAGAAAAAGGAGAACAGATTCAGGTAAGCATTAAAGACAAGGAAGAAGAAGAAGAAGAAAAATAAAAAGGAGAACAGATTAAGGTAAGCATTAAAGACAGGGAAGAAGAAGAAGAAGAAAAAGGAGAAGAGATTCAGGTAAGCATTAAAGACAGGGAAGAAGAAGAAAAAGGAGAAGAGATTCAGGTAAGCATTAAAGACAGGGAAGAAGAAGACGAAGAAAAAGAAGAAGGAAAAGAGATTCAGGTAAGCATTAAAGACAGGGAAGAAGAAGAAAAAGAAGAAGGAGAAGAGATTCAGGTAAGCATTAAAGACAGGGAAGAAGAAGAAAAAGGAGAACAGATTAAGGTAAGCATTAAAGACAGGGAAGAAGAAGAAGAAGAAAAAGAAGATGGAGAACAGATTCAGGTAAGCATTAAAGACAGGGAAGAAGAAGAAGAAGAAGAAAAAGAAAAAGGAGAACAGATTCAGGTAAGCATTAAAGACAAGGAAGAAGAAGAAGAAGAAAAATAAAAAGGAGAACAGATTAAGGTAAGCATTAAAGACAGGGAAGAAGAAGAAGAAGAAAAAGAAGATGGAGAACAGATTCAGGTAAGCATTAAAGACAGGGAAGAAGAAGAAGAAGAAGAAAAAGAAAAAGGAGAACAGATTCAGGTAAGCATTAAAGACAAGGAAGAAGAAGAAGAAGAAAAATAAAAAGGAGAACAGATTAAGGTAAGCATTAAAGACAGGGAAGAAGAAGAAGAAGAAAAAGGAGAACAGATTCAGGTAAGCATTAAAGACAGGGAAGAAGAAGAAGAAAAAGAAGAAGGAAAAGAGATTCAGGTAAGCATTAAAGACAGGGAAGAAGAAGAAGAAGAAAAAGAAGAAGGAGAAGAGATTCAGGTAAGCATTAAAGACAGGGAAGAAGAAGAAAAAGGAGAACAGATTAAGGTAAGCATTAAAGACAGGGAAGAAGAAGAAGAAGAAAAAGAAGATGGAGAACAGATTCAGGTAAGCATTAAAGACAGGGAAGAAGAAGAAGAAAAAGAAGATGGAGAAGAGATTCAGGTAAGCATTAAAGACAGGGAAGAAGAAGAAAAATGAGAAGAGATTCAGGTAAGCATTAAAGACAGGGAAGAAGAAGAAGAAGAAAAAGAAGATGAAGAAGAGATTCAGGTAAGCATTAAAGACAGGGAAGAAGAAGAAGAAAAAGAAGATGGAGAAGAGATTCAGGTAAGCATTAAAGACAGGGAAGAAGAAGAAAAAGGAGAACAGATTCAGGTAAGCATTAAAGACAGGGAAGAAGAAGAAGAAGAAAAAGAAGATGGAGAACAGATTCAGGTAAGCATTAACCCTTTAAATGCCAAGCACGTAGTTTCTACGTGGTTGCTTCTCCTACCGTTAAGTGCCAAGCACGTAGAAACTACGTGCCTGGCATTTCCCCCTAACAGTTAAAAAATAGAAAAAAAACCCCACTTACCTCTGGTATCCCCATGAAGCTTGGGGTCCCCTCTTCCTGGGGGGGGGGGCATCCGATCCCCCCCCGTCGTCCTCCGTCTTCAGGAGGGGGCCCGAAACCAGCCGCCCCCCCCCCCTTTCCAGCGCTGACATCGCCGCTGTAAAAAAAAAACAAAAAACGAAACGAACTGTCATTTACTCACCTCCGCGCCCGAGCCTTCTGACTGGGTCTCCTCTTCACCAGGGGGGGGGGTCCGATCCCCCCACTGGGCTGCACAGGCTTCAGGTGAGGACCCTCTTCCGGGTCCTCACCTCTTGTAATGGCGGCGATGGCCGTCATCCCCTAGCCCCGCCCATTGTGGGAGGAGCGGGATGACGTCATCCCGCTCCTCCTATACCCCCTCCGAGCTCCGGCATCTGACAGATGCCGGTGGTGATCGGAGCAGGGCGGGTGTCAGGCGAGGAGGCTCCAATCGGAGCCCCCTCGCCTGTCACCCGCCCTGCGCCGATCACTACCGGCATCTGTCAGTGACATGACAGCGGCGCGGGACAGCAGCGAGGGACGCTGGATCGGAGGTTTTTAACCCTTAAAAATCAAAAAAAAAATGGGGTCCCCCCTGGGAGGGGGGACCCTATGTCATTTTTTTTTTATTAACCCTTTGTGTTCTGTCACCCAGCAGCTATAAAAGGCTTCCAGCAGGTGAGCAGAAGCCAGTGATCCCCCGAGGGACACAGTGCTCCAGGATGGATGGGAGGTAAGTATAAAAAAAAAAAAAATTAATAAAATATTTTTTTCTCTGTGTGTGTCTCTGTTTTTTTTTTTACATTTAACCCCTTGTGAACTGGTAAGGGGTCCATGACCCCTATAACAGTTCACAAGGCTGGGGGGATGGCAAGTCACCTGCGACTAGCGGGTGGCTTGCCATTAACTCCCGGCACCCCCATTACCTGCCTCCCCAAAGGCCAGGGAGGGGCAGAAGAGCCCGGGCCCACGGGCTATGCGGGCTTGTAGCCTGCAGGGCCAGGGGCCACAAAAGCTGGCCCCTGCGCCCTGTTCCTACAAGCCCTGCATAGCTGGTCCCGGGCTGTTTACTTTGGGTAAGGAGGACCCCACGTCAATTTTTTTCTGGATTTTTAAGGGTTTTTAACCCATAAAAATAAGAAAAAAAATGCCTCCCCCCCCCCCCCCCCCCCAGGAGGGGGGACTCTATGTCATTTTCTTTCTTTTAACCCTTTGTAGTGTGGATGGTATTTGTATTTTATTTGTGAATGTTATAAAGTACTTGTTTCAGTTAGGGGGTCTCCTGGGCAGGAACGGGGGGCTACAGATAAATATGTGGTACCGTTCTAATCGGTAGAAATGGGGCTCACACATGCAATATGCTTTTCCTTAATAAAATAAATTTTTTATTTAAAATAAAGGAGTCAATTTTCTAAAAAATGTATTTATTTATTTTTTTATTTAATAATATTGTAAAAAAAAATAATAATAATTTACAAACAAGACATTTCATGTTAAAGCCTAAACTCTGCTGCAAAAATATATATATATATATATATATATATATATATATATATATCCTGAAAGTTCCAGCAAAAATGGCGCAAAACATGACGCAAAACATGGTGCAAAATGGGGAAAAATGACCTGTCAACAGAGGGTGACAAAATCTCAAGTAGGCTGGCAATTAAAAGGGTTAAAAGTAGCTATGCATGTTGGGTATTGTTCTGTGCGCTTTCAGACTTAGCTTGTTTTTTTCTGGTTTGCATATTTATATTTTAGGAAAAGGTGTTTTTTTTTCAGCTTTTTTATACATTTTTTAGGAAAACCCTGCGCAACCAAAGAATTCTTATAGGGATTAATTCCAGAAAGATGAGCCCACTACAACAAGCTGGGTACGCTTAGAAAGCTTAACATGTGTACTTTCAGAGAATATATGGTTTATGGGGGATATTCCAAATGTAAAGGGTTGTTTTGGTTGAAAAATCGCAAGGTGCACCCTTTGTCTGCAGAGCTGAAATGTTCAAGCAAAATTACCGTTACGCGCATGCTTTACTTTGGGGTGTTTGGCAACTCTTCCACTGACAGTAGCTATGCATGTTGGGTATTGTTCTGTTCGGAGGATGTTGCTTTTTCAGATTAAACTTGTTTTTTCTTGTTTGTATATAGTTTTTTTAGGAAAATGTGGCTTTGATTCTGCTTTTTTTATCAGTTTTTTAGGGAAACTCTTTGCAACCAAAGAATCCATTGAGGGATTACTTCCAGAAAACTATGGCCACATCAACAAGCCTGGTACACCTAGAAAGCTTGCGGTGTTTACTTCCAGAGAATATACAGTTTGTTGGGGGTATTTCAAATGTAAAGGGTTGTTTTGCTTGAAAAATCGCAAGGTGCACACTTTGTCTGCAGAGCTGAAATTTTCAAGTAAAATTACCGTTACGCACATGCTTTACTTTGGGGTGTTTGGCAACTCTTCCCTTGAAAGTAGCAATGCATGTTGGGTATCGTTATGTTCGGAGGATGTTGCGTTTTCAGATTAAACTTGTTTTTTCTTGTTTGTATATAGTTTTATTAGGAAAATGTGGCTTTGATTCTGCTTTTTTATCCTTTTTTTAGGGAAACTCTTTGCAACCAAAGAATCCATTGAGGGATTACTTCCAGAAAACTTTGGCCACATCAACAAGCCTGATACACCTAGAAAGCTTGAGGTGTTTACTTCCAGAGAATATATAGTTTGTTGGGGGTATTTCAAATGTAAAGGGTTGTTTTGCTTGAAAAATCGCAAGGTGCGCACTTTGTCTGCAGAGCTGAAATTTTCAAGTAAAATTACTGTTACGCACATGCTTTACTTTGGGGTGTTTGGCAACTCTTCCCTTGACAGTAGCAATGCATGTTGGGAATCGTTATGTTCGGAGGATGTTGCGTTTTCAGATTAAACTTGTTTTTTCTTGTTTGTATATAGTTTTTTTAGGAAAATGTGGCTTTGATTCTGCTTTTTTTATCCTTTTTTTAGGGAAACTCTTTGCAACCAAAGAATCCATTGAGGGATTACTTCCAGAAAACTATGGCCACATCAACAAGCCTGGTACACCTAGAAAGCTTGAGGTGTTTACTTCCAGAGAATATATAGTTTGTTGGGGGTATTTCAAATGTAAAGGGTTGTTTTGCTTGAAAAATCGCAAGGTGCGCACTTTGTCTGCAGAGCTGAAATTTTCAAGTAAAATTACCGTTACGCACATGCTTTACTTTGGGGTGTTTGGCAACTCTTTCCTTGACAGTAGCAATGCATGTTGGGTATCGTTATGTTCGGAGGGTTGTTTTTCTGGAAAAACTGCAAGGTGCGCATATTGCATAGCATAGTTGTATTTTATCTGAAAATCCCCTAAAGCGCTGTTTGAGTTTGGGGGAGTCTCCTGGGGAGGAAAGGGTGTCTACCTATACATATGTGGTATCGCTGTAACCGGGAGAAATTGGGATTTCACACGCAATAAGATTTTATTGACAAATTTAAATTTTTTATTACAAAAAACTACAAATTGTAAAAAAATATTTATTTATTTTTTTTTGCACATATTTCACCCAAAAATATTGAGAATACACCTAAAAATGACAAACAAGACATTTCATGTGGTGTGTTAGATGTTTTGGGACTGCTGCCATTCTCCTTTAGTAGGGGTATGGGGAGCGGGCCTTGCGGGTTAGATCATTGTTGCCAGCGTATTGGTTTTGCCGCTCTTATTCTAACTATGTAGAGCTGCACTGCATTATCAGTGTATTGTCACCGTGGCTGTTCTGAGCTTGTGAGCAGCCACCGGTGTTAACAGCGGCCGGGGCGTGACTTCCGTATTGACGTAACAGGGCGGGGGCTGTTTCAGCCTCGTTCTCCGTATAAGGAAGTAATATCTCCAGGTTAGTACCCACGCCTCGTTTTGAGTTATACTCGACGGGCTTCCCCTCTGTGTTTGCTGAATTAGTGAATCAGCCTTGGAGCTACTATGCCACCTGCTACTATACACGCCTACTGTTACTGCCATTGGATAACTTTTGAAGAGGGCTTTCCTATTGGATCACAATCATGTAAGCGTGATCTCCTTCCCTCGCTATCTTTTTAAAACTTTGCACTGGCCGTTTCGCCTGGTTAAAGCTGCCAATTGAGCAGCGAAACGCGTTGGGATTTCATTCACCCACTTGCAACAGAGCAGGAGGTGCTATGTTTTTAGTGTAACGGAGGAAGTTCGGTGTACAGTGCGGTGAGAGTCACTGCTTTTATTGCTGTTTTGGAGACTGTATGCCTAACTTTTATCTATCTTTGTGAGTGCATTGTATTAGATTTTAACTTTTATTAAACCTTGTTTGAGCAATACTGCACTATTTTTGCCTTTTTGTTCTCTTTGCATGTCCATTGCTTGCTATCATATGAGATTTATATCGTGAGAATCGGCTTATATATACCCCTAAGAAGATTTGTTGTGGGGTGCTGGATCCATGTTTTGGGATTTCGTGAAAAACCTTGTTGCCGCTGGAGGTTGTGTTGCCTCTTGCTTATATGCCATTCAATTTTAAACTTCTGGTAAGAGCATGAACTAGTTGATGGTGGAATCACTTGCTGATTGTGTTGATGCATGCACCGCGGGATACCATGACTGGACATTTTACAGTTTGATTGTACGGACTGTCATTTATGAGCTCTGTGTTTTGTATTGTTTTATTGATTACAGAATTGGGATTTCTATACACGTTGAGCTTAAGTATAGTATTGTTGTTTATTTTAATACATTTTTTAGCGCGGTGTTACATAGATCGGCTTTGGCTGGTGCTATATATTTTAAAACAAAAATAAAGCCTTGCACATCTGTCACAACCCTAGCCAAACTTAAAACTTTCACAGGCAGCCGCGTCACAACTTAAAAAAAACAGGCAGATATTGCATGTTTCATTCCATGACAGGTGTCAGTGTAAAAAATAAAGTTTGCACGTGGCCCTATAAATTTGTCCAGCCTATTGCACACACGCACAATAGGCTTGATTCAGAGACACATTCGTCTGGACTTCTGTAGCTGTCTGTCAAAGTTTTAGTGGGTGTTTGTCATTTTTTTGCTTTTTTTCGTTCATTTTTCATTCGTACGAACGTTCGGGAAAATGTGTATATGCGCTTTCGATGGACGGAAGCAAATCGGATCATTTCCGTTAGTTCGGATCATTTTCTAAACAAAATCTGATATTTTCCGTTCGTTCAGATAACTTACGTTGTTGGGATGGGCTTACGTCTGATTCAGATAGCTGATTTCCGATGGACCACCACTCGGATTGCTATTGTTAAACATGTTTTGCGGCTATGTGGAGGAGTCTGCGCACCTTTAGCACCAAGGCATTGCATGTATCAGCATGGCCGAGGTCATAAATTGTATAGCAATGCATACCTAAATCAATATATTTCATGTATGCCTTATAGAAGCATTTTAATGCTGACCTTAATTAGTCCTTAGCATGTAAACATTTATTTTCCCACACATCCATATAATTGCTATTTTTTTTAGTCTTATGTCCTTTGTGAATTATATTTGGATTGTTGAACTTGAATCTTAATTTGTTGTAGGAGTTATTGTTTTAGTCGGTTACCTTTGCTTTGTGTAATTATTTTATATTTGGTTGCAGGAACCGCAAGATGTGCCACTCACACAACATACAAGCAGTGTTTGGTCCAGCTATGCGATTCCTCAGTGTTCTTGCAGGGCATCCAGGGTCGTCCCATGATGCTTATATATTGCAGAGCTCCGGCTTATTTCGTCAGTTTGAGTCAGGAGAATTATCTGGTGGATGGCTCCAGGGTAAGTTTGCTCACATTCCATCAATCCATTTTCACTGTATGGCAATGAATATAGTTGATGACTCATGTCTTAACCTATGGCTATTTTTAGCCCTTGATGACATGTTAAACAATATTGTAGCTTAGAATGTGTATTTTATGTTAGTATTTTAAAATTCTTTCAGGGGATTCTGGATATCCACTCCTGCCCTTGCTCCTGATGCCCGTTCCTTGCCTGCAGAATGCGGGCCAGGAGTTCTCTAATCGGGCACTATGCAAAACCCGGGCGTGGTGGAGAGGGCCCTCTGGCTTTTGAAGTCCAGATTTAGGTGTTTAGACCATACGGGGGGGGGGGCACTGCAGTATGACCCCAACAAGGTTATACCAATATTTTAATTTACGTTTTTTAACAGGGACCACACGTGCCAGAGTGGCACAACTGAGTGTCAGGGTCCTTCAGTTGGTGGGCGAGATGCAGGAGCTACGCAACTCGTTGGGGACCACAGATGAAGAATAATGTTATGGGGCCTGCCATTGCTATTTATTTTGTTTTCTATAGTTTTCAAAATTGTTAATTTTATGATGGAATAAAAATACAATTTTACAGTGTCATTTCATTTACAAAATACATTAACACAAAACTAATGGGCCCAGAAATATTTAAAGATGAAGTGGGTTGTGTAAGTTTTAGGGGCCTAAAATGGAAGATGAAGGTAACCGTGAAGTGGTTGGGGTAAGTCAGTGGTCCTCAACCCTGTCCTCAAGGCCCACCAACATGTCATGTTTTTTGGATCTCCAAATAGCCAGCTCTATTGCTGTGCAGCTTCACTAATTACTCCACCTTGTGGAGATCTGCAAAACCTGGCCTGTTGGTGGGCCTTGAGGACAGGGTTGGGGACCACTGGGGTAAGTTGTAAGGGTCCAAAAGGGAAGATGGAGGATAGGGCTAAGTGGTTGGGGTGAGCTTGAAGGGTCCAAAAGGGAAGATGGAGGATAGTGCTAAGTGGTTGGAGTGAGCTTGAAGGGTCCAAAGGGGAAGATGGAGGACAGTGCTAAGTGGTTGGGGTGAGCCTTAAGGGTCCAAAAGGGAAGATGGAGGATAGGGCTAAGTGGTTGGGGTGAGCTTTAAGGGTCCAAAAAGGAAGATGGATGATAGTGCTAAGTGGTTGGGGTGAGCTTTAAGGGTCCAAAAGGGAAGATGGAGGATAGGGCAAAGTGGTTGGGGTGAGCTTTAAGGGTCCAAAAGGGAAGATGGAGGATAGTGCTAAGTGGTTGGGGTGAGCTTTAAGGGTCCAAAAGGGAAGATGGAGGATAGGGCTAAGTGGTTTAGCTAAACATTTTAGTAGAAGTGAGGGTGTCAAATATGTAGGCGAGCACTTTAATGATTTAAGTTTGTAGTGCGCAGGAGCAAGATCATAGGAATTTCCGTCTGGACGATTATTTTTTGTAAAAGTGAAACAGAATCTATCGGGAAACGTAAAGGATTCGTGGGAGGAGACGATGGGAAAAGGGCAAAAACGAAAGGCTACGTTGTAACATGAGAAAATGAAACAGAAAAGTCACGATGGAAAATGACATCCTCGTACTCTGGCATACGAACGGACGGAAACTTTACAGAAGGTTTTCAATGCATAGAATCGCTCGGACACTCATACGAGAGCAGGAAAATTTGAAAATAATACGAAATCGGCACAAAAACAAAAGTCTTTTTTTGTCTCTCTGAATCGAGCCTAATATGCAGTATTACTTTGAGTGATCTGCACACCGGCACATTGGGTGAATACAATGTTTTGCGCAGTTTTTGAGCATCTTCTTTTTATTTTTTATTTAATTAAGGACTTTGTTTTCACTTTTGCTAACTAGTAAGAGCAAAAAAATGCACAAATATTTTTTTTTGCATTGCTGAATAAAAAAAAAAGGAAAAAAATTATTTAAAGGAATAACTTTTTTTTAATGCTGATTCAAGGCCCAAGTACTCTTTTTACACCTGGTGCTTTTTGCTCCACCCTTTTGATTCAGCATTGTGTGCAAAAAGTGCTCTTCACCTACAAATGGTGCTAAATCTGCCCCAATTTGGTAATACTGGGGATCTCCTAAATGTCCATCAGAATGTGAACAGTTACAATCAGGGGTGGACTGGCCATAGGAAGACCCAGGCAAGATGGGCTGCTGATTATTACATCCCCAATCAACTCCTGCATCCCTAGTTTACCTCCAGCCTCTCTCTTTCGAGACAAGAAACCCTAGCTCATGTTCTGCCTCCAATGCCTAAGCCCTAAAGTCTGGCCCTACACTACAAAATCTTGAGTACCTTCAAGTTAGCCATATCTACCCCTGCCCCCTACAGTGCTATAGCCTCAACCTTGGAGGACACTCAGGCTCAGTGGGGATGCTGTGAGCTGGTCATGGGCTGCCTTGGCCGGTAAAGTCCTAGGCTGATTTTTGGCCCCAGTCCGCCACTGGTTACAGTACAGAGAAGAACCAGATGCAGGCTAAACCAAGCTGCAGGCTACACTTTCGTGGAGTAATTTTTCCAGCAATATGATTTTAGTTTTTAGCCATGTTTTTCTCAGAATCTGGAATTCCAGGAAAGAGACCAGTACACTTTTGATTTTTTTTTTTTTTTTTTTTATATTTTGAGATGTGGAACTCATTATAAAACTTTCAGAGAAGTGCAAGTTCTCAGAAAGTTCTGCCAGGGTGCTGCTGATGTGTTGGTTAAACAAGCACATAGTTCATC